>JAGXJF010004967.1:0-684639 GCA_019208055.1 Stipa capillata
TTCGTGAGCGCACAGCTCTCCGTCCTCCAGCATGGAGCCTGCAACATGAGAGCATACGAGGTTCAGTAAGAGCTAAGGTCAACACAAATGAACTGCGAATAAAAGCAAGAGGCACTCACATGTCGTGGGCGTGTACCCTCGCAGGGACACGCAGGGAGCGCGACGAGCTCGGCGGGGCAAGAGACAGAGTCCAATCCTGAGCAAGCGGAGCAATGCCCAGCAAATATTACTCCTCCACCAAGTCGTGCACGCTCAGCTCGCGAGCCATGCGTCGAAACATGGTCACGCCCTCGTCGTCTTGCCCGCCGAGGCGAGCTTGCCCGAAGAACGGGGCAGCCACCCCTCTCAGTCGCTGCAAGGAGGGATCGCGGTAGTAAAACCACACCCTCTGCCAGTCCCTCCAAACCTTCTTCAGAGGGAACGTAGGGTAGTCCCCAACGATGCGCCCACAGCGCCGGCCGAAGCTGACTGTCCCACAGACCGAAAGAAGACCCTGGTGCTCCCAAACCCGCGGTGTCGCCTCTGTTGGCACATCCAAGCAAAGAGTGCGAGCGAGCTCACCATCCCCATACTTCGGACCGCCCTTCGAAAGCAGCAATCAGGACAAAAGCCGAATGGTGGAGGTCTGACAGCGTCACTCGAAAAGGCTGCAATATCCCCACAAGAGGTCGGACAGCGGGAGGCACAACCCGGCGTCGAACTAGGCGGCGAAGACGATGATCCGCCCCTGGCCAGGTGAGCCCCTCACATCAGAACGGCCGGGGGACTCCGGGCCTGTAACGTGGCCAGCGTCGGGAATCTTGCCTGCCTCGGCAAGCCGTCGGAAGAGTCTCGCATCCGCAGAAGAGCGGCTGAGGTAGCCGGTGTGCGTCACAAGGGCCGTCGTCCTGCCCTTCTCCCCGATCACGTTCTTCTCTGCCCCTGCGCCCGGCATTCCGTGCTTTAGTCCAGCACAGTGGGAAGACGACCCCTTCCTCGATGATATCGATCCTGACAATCAGCACAAGCAAGTGGTTAACAGTTTATCAAATAACAACGGCAAAACAAAAGACAGGGAAAGTACAGCACGAAAAGGTGTAAGAAGACAGACGCCTCGTCTCTTGACCAAAACCACGGCCTTCGTCGATGCGATCACAGCGTCGCGGCAGCACGCCTGACATGGCTCCAAGAGCCTGCCCGCCCCGAGTTTGGGGGTGTTTGGGGGGAGCTAGTGGAGACGATGCGCCTGGCGTGGCGCCTCGAACCTACCAACTCGGCGGACCTCATCGAAGCGGTCCACGGCATCACGGCGGCACGCTCGACGGGCCTCCAAGAGCCCGCCCGCCCCAAGTTTGGGGGTGTTCGGGGGAGCTAGTGGAGACGACGCGCCCGGCGTGGCACCTCGAACCTACCAAGTTGGCGGATCTCGTCGAAGCAGTCGCGGCATCATGGCGGCACGCCCGACGCGGCTCCAAGAGCCCACCCGCTCTGAGTTTGGGGGTGTTCAGGGGAGCTAGTGGAGACGACGCGCCCGGCGTGGCGCCTCGAACCTACCAAGTTTGCGGACCTTGTCAACGCAGTTACGGCGTCGCGGTAGCATGCCCAACGCGGCTCCAAGAGCTCACCCGCCCCGAGTTTGGGGGTGTTCGGGGGAGCTAGTGGAGACAACGTGCCCGGCAAGGCTCCTCGAACCTACCAAGTCGGTGGACCTCATCGAAGCGATCGCGGTGTCGCGACGGCACGCTCGATGCGGCTCCAAGAACCCGCCCGCCCCGAGTTTGGGGGTGTTCAGGGGAGCTAGTGGAGACGATGCGCCCGGCGTGGCGTCTTGAACCACCAAGTCTACGCATCTTGTCGACGCGGTCGCAACGTCACGGCGCTACGCCCAACGCGGCTCTAAGAGCCCATCTGCCCCAAGTGTGGGGGTGTTCGGGGGAGCTAGTAGAGACAACACGCCCGGCGTGGCACCTCGAACCTACCAAGTCGGCGGACCTCATCGAAGCGGTCGTGGCATTGCGGCGGCACGCCCGACACGGCTCCAAGAGCCCGCCCACCCTAAGTTTGGGGGTGTTCGGGGGAGCTAGTGGAGACGACGCGCCCGGCTTGGCGCCTCGAACCTACCAAGTCTGCGGACCTCGTCGACGTAGTCGCAGCGTCGCGGTAGCACGCCCGACGCGGCTCCAAGAGCCCGCCTGCCCCGAGTTTGGGGGTGTTCAAGGGAGCTAGTAGAGATGACGCGCCCGGCAAGGCTCCTCGAACCTGCCCGCGACCACTCGAGGGAACGTATCTCTACGCGCTCAAATACGTCATGATGTAACAAAAAATAATAGCGACCCCATTTTCGTGCGAAGGATATATGGCGTTGGTCCATACGAACTAAACACGTGTCGATCAATGTTTAAAAATACGGTGGCTATTCTCCCTACTCATTCGTCACCGCTACGCTAACGCTGCTCATATGCAGGACTTACGACCGGCGTGCCTGTACCTCGTCTACGCGCGTAGCAGTTTTACATAACAAAAATAACAGTTCGCGATACAATCCGCGTTGGGTACCCCCGTACATCCCACACATCACACACATGCCACATATCTCAAAGTGCGGCTCAGGGGGGTGTGGCAACAAGCCGAAACGTCACCCTTGGAGTGCAGCGCTCGGTGAAAACTGCGTAAGGGACGTGCAACCCGGCGTAGGTATCCGGTAGTTCAGCAGCGACAGCGAACAGGTGGCCGGCGCTAGGACGCGCTGCGGGGGAGACGTCAACAACGACGGTGTCTTCAACTATGGGGCTTCCACACCAATCGATCTCAGCAACAACCTATATAGAAGCAACTGAACAAGGCTCGAATCAGAAGGTTACACCAAAACCTGTGCATGTGTGGAATCACCTATACGAGACGCTGAGCAACTCGTATAGATATGCCCATCAAATATATGAACCCATCTTGTCTGCAAGAACATAAACAAATTGCACACATATGTACTACCACGAACAAACTTGCATCTGTCTGCATCTAAACATCGAACCAGATTGCCAGACTTCTGCAGTCGAAGCTACGACAGGAACCGTGTTCAATTATGTTTGTCTGATTCCAAGCAAAGTCAGGCATATGACATACGAACACCAAATGTTCTAACCGATCGCTCTGCCAGACAGACAGCACACATATCTCAAACCGAGGCTAAGCATCCATGTGGACAATTTTTTGTACATCATGCACATTCACTCGACTGAAGCTCTCATGTCGTATTATGAAGCTTGGGCACATCACACATGATAAAACTGCCACGAATAAACTGCCTTGGGGAGAGCTGCCACCGCCTCAAGAGAGAAGCTAATTGCAACTTTGCAAGGACAGACATAAAATCCGTACCAGAGAATGCAGAGAGATCGTCTGCAAGAACAAAAATAAGAAAAATATAAGGATTCAGTTTATATTTGATTCATTATTAAAACTTTTGCAGCAGTCCAAGAGACCAAGAATACTCCGCTGGAGAATAAACTATCACGAATTCAGTTACCTCTATATCATCTTGATCATGACTTGGTTTACAATATGTAGTTGCATTGATCTTCGGCAATGATTTATATGTAAATTTTGTTAAGGCTCCGATAACAACTGTATTTCAAGCATGCTGAGAACATTTCGGTTGTTCTTTGATTGTTCGTAGTTTCATACACTGCATCACCTTAAAGATGCACATACTGCTCAGTTGTTCATGAGAGCTTCCAAACTGCAACTGATGCAAGTCTAGAGAGTGACTGTGTACAGGCACAACATTGATCATTCATTTAGACTATTAGTCGTTTTGTCAGTATGTTTGTCAGAAAAGTAATTGACAGGGCCATTCACTCAAACACAGATGACACGTTCTCGTCTCCAAATTCTGAGTTTCTCATTGGTTCATTTCACTCTCTCTGTCTCACTAGTCTCTATCTCTGTCATCCATATAATTCATATCGAGAAATTGAAATGCATAGAGCTGACCATGAGCAATCAACTGAACAGAGCAAGCAAAAATGCCAAAATCAATAAGCATTCTCTCATTGTTTGCATAGTGCTTACCTTATCTTCTTTTAATGAATTTATCTCCTGAACTCAGCACCTCAGCCGGCATCCGGCCAGAAGCTCTCCCACCGTCAGCACTCGCCTCGCTGCACGCACGTGCCGCGACGTGCACGCCTCCCGCAGCCACACCGTCGTCCTCGCCGGATTAGAGTGAGATGGAAGAGAGAGGCGGGATGGCGGTGGGCATCTGAGGAGGAGGGGACCGGATTCCCCGGCGGCGGAGGAACGGAGGCGCCGTTGGGGCTAGCGGCGGCCGAAGCGGCAGAGTCCGAGGCCGGCGGAGGCCGGCGAAGCGCGGTGTCCGGAGCGGGCGGCGGAGAGGCACCGGGGCCAGCGCGAGGCCAGAGGAGCGCCGGGGCCGCCGCGAGGTGCCGGGACCGGCGGAGGCTGGCGAGGCGCGGGGTCCGGGGCCGGCGGGGGAGCACGGCGGGGCGCGGAGTCCGGGGCCGGCGGGGCGCGGGGGCCGGGGCCAGCGGCGGATGCAGCCGGCGCGCGGGATGGAGGAGAGCTCAGCGCGGCGGGGAGGGCCCTTGGCGGCAGGGTGTGCCCGGCGGCGAGGCGGCTACGCTCAGCTCCGGCGAGGCGAGAGGAGGCGGCGCTAGCGGGGCAGCAGCCGCGGCGGCGGAGCGGCCGCGCTCGGCGCCGGCGTGAGCTGGGAGGCTGGCGGGCGCTTGGTGGCCAGCGGCGGCAGGCCAGTGGGTACAGGTGGCGTGGCAATGGGTGAGGGGAGTGAGGGGAGAGAAGGGGTGTCGGTGGTGGCAGGGGATGACAATATCCCCCCACCACCAACCGACCCAAGGCGCCGGATGGGCCACGGCTCGCTACACTGGCGAGGCCGCACAGGCCAAGGAAAGAAAGAAGGGAGGAAAAAGAGAAAAGGGAAAGAGAAGAGGAAAAAGAGAAGAGAAAAAGAAGGAAGGAAAAAAGGAAGAAGGGGAAGAAAAAGAAGAAATGGAGGAAAAAGAGAAAAGGCAAAAGAGAAGAGGAAAAAGAAAAGAAGAAAAAAGAAGGAAGGAAAAAAGGAAGAAGGGAAAAAAAAAGAAAAAGAAAGAAGAGAAAAAGAAAATAAAGAAGATAAAAGGAAAAAAGAAAGAGGGAGAGAGAAGTCCTCGGTCTGGCCTGCGCGTCAACCCCTCAGAATTGGTGTGCCGGCTCGGACAGGCGTCACCCGACCACCCAAACCGGCAAGGGGCTACTGTTGGGGGAAGGGTCCCCGCGTTACCCCGAACCGACGAGCTTCTCCCTGATGACGTTAAGATCCCCCTTCCTACGTCGACCTATTTCACCTAGCATCAACAAACTCCGCTGGCATCCCTGACGGCGTCGATGCCACGCTCTGTCCCGACGGACGTCGAGGCCGTGCTCTGTCCCGGCAGATGTCAAGGCCGCGCTCCGTCCCAGCAGACGTCGAGGCCGCGTTTCGCCCTGTCGCCAAGAACAACACGTCGTCTTGGTAGTGAGTATTAGGCTATTAGAGTATCTGAATATTCCATAAAGATTGTTGTAAAAAGACCAAAATACCCTTGAGGGTGTTTTGTTGCCCGAGGGGCATAATTGTAATCTCTCACATCCCTCCCTCAACCCCTATAAATAGAACCCGAGGGGGAGAGAGAGGAGGGCCAGATTTCTCAGATATAAACCATAATCCCGGAAATCAATACAAGTGTTTTCATTTCGCCCCGACACGAGAATTTTCATTTATCCTCGACATGAGCGTTTCCCATTCTATATCGCCGGTAACGTCTCCGCGCGCCCCCCCTCAACGAACACTACACTTGCTCATCTTCCACTGGTACTCCTGAAGGTCAGTGTAACCAATCGGTAGTGCCTAAAGTATACTGCCTAGTCCCGTAGCTACGACAATAACCTAAAGCACCATGGTAGCTTTCTAAGCTTCATAAAATCAATAGCTAACTAAAATTCCATGCTTGAGTGATTTGGTTTCGTCTGGTGTAGCGTTTGATGTTATCGAGTTTTTGCCATGCCATGGTTTATTCGATGATTTTCTGACATGTAGTTACAACATTGCGGTACCTCGCCGGAAGGAACCAAGGCGTTGCCGTATCAAGACCAAGCTTCGGACCGAGGCCAATATTGCCAGGAAAGCATCCCCGCCTTGATAATGTTGAACCGTATATGCTCAAAACTTACTTATGTTGATTGCGAACCATGCACGCTGTTTTTAATGAGGCTACTATTTTATGTTAGTCATAGTTACACCCTATTTGCATGTGATCAATATACCATACCTTGTCGCCTTAGGTATAATTCTCCTACTAGTATGGTAACACCAGTAGGAACTTAGATGTAGTAAATAAACCCTATGCTTAGACCCGCGGTAGGGAAAAACAAATTTTCAACAGGCGTTATGAAATACTTGTTCATGTGTGAGACGGATCCTTGGGAGGTATCCACGGCCCAAAGGGAAGTTTTGGTAAAAAGGATTTTGCATCAAAACCCTAAAACCAAACGGAGTTGATTTCGATCCGGGTGAGAAATATAAGGTGGTGTTGGGAACAGAAGTTGTCGGAACAAGATGCCTTATGTGGAATTATTAGTGTTGGATCGATGGCTTCCAATAGAGGGGGTGAATGTCGATTTCAAAATTCTTTCACTTAACCTTCACACACAATGTCACATAAGGACTAGTATGATCAGAGTGAAAATATAGTGAAAAACCCTCAACAATCCTTGATGATGTGGAGCTCGTCGATAGCTTCGAAACAAGTCCAAGAACACTGAATTCCGAGTTTGGACGCAAAAGTTACGGCCAAAACAGTGAATGTCCGAAGCAGCAACAGTGCAAATACGGACTCTCTGAATTTTCAATCCGGACCCACCGGGTGACAGTTTGGAAACCTACTGTAAGACCCAGAGTACTACCCAGACCCTCTGAGTAAAATTCAACTGTCCGAATTTCGATTTCCAGAACACAGAAAATTGATGCAACTTTCGCTCTAGTTCAAAATCCGTCCAACAAAATTCGATGAAACTTTGCAGAAAGTTAGAGAATGGTATTGTGATACTACATCAAGAGTTAATCACAATTTTTTTTCACATAAAAAACCATCTTTTATCAACTCCCTCAAAACTACCCTAAAGATTGAAAGAAAAGGCAAACCATCGATTTCTAGGTGCACGTGAGGAATTATGATATGCAATAAATATGGAGACTTCTCACATGTCCTAGCAATCTATTCCAACATTCAAATCTTAGAAACAAAACCCTCCAAACGAGTTGATCACGAAATCCCCATTTCTTACTTTTTTTACAAGCAAACTCAAAACATGAAGTGAAGGATCGATTTCTTGAATATGCTTGGATGGAATCAAGGTAAGTATGATCTCTCCATCACTAACTTGCCGTATCAAGAATCAATCCACAAGAAAAGTAAGAGAACAAAAATCCAAACAACAAAAAGGGAAGAAACTCACAACTATATGGAGAAACACATGGATCTTCTTAGAACTATTTTTGTATTGATGTTCTTGATGTTTTAAAAGCCTCTCATCTTAGGCCAAAACTCTCTTAAGCAGCTCTTACAAAGGATTGTCCAAAAAATTGAGGTTTAACAAACCCACCATCTCCTATTTATAGTGGAAGGGGCATACCCCTCTCCCTTGGGTCTTAAAGCCCACTTAAGGGCATAGGGCACTTAGCACGCATCCCAAAGCATTTAAGCCAACTATCCACCCTCAAACCTTCCTACATTGCAAGCCTAATCCTAAACCGCATCGTTGGCCACCACCGCGATTTCTTTGATTTTGCTTCGGTGGTGTCCGCACTTTTACAAAAGTGTCATCGCACCAACTTGGTCCTCAAGTCTTGTCTCCATCTTTGCCTTGTCCGCTAAGGCTCCGTCTTGAGCCACCCGATGTCGTCGCCACCACCTTGATCGCATCTCCGCCCTCCAAGCATCATGCCGATCGTCATGACCGAACCACCATCACACTCATTAACCCTGCACACTAGTAGACAAGCAAACCAGATGCGAGCACAAGTTTTCCACTTGACCCAAGTTAGTCGAGAAAATAATTCTATTAATTTTTATGAGACAAATTGACCAAACTCTAATACATTAGAAAGCACATGGCCATAAATTTTGCAACATCGGAACATCCGGTTCCTAAGTTGGAACATCCAGTATACACATTTCAAAAGTAAATGTTGAATTCTTGCAACCTAACATTCAACTCCAATAACAAACTTTGTGGCAAAGTATTCATCATCTGAAACCTAGAGAAGTAGTACAACTTCCTTTAGGTTCTACAATTAGTATTCAGTCCTTGGTGGCTTTTAGATGATATGGAGGCTTGCTTAGATCAATTAAGGACCGAATCTAAGTTTGCTCGGCTTGCCAGAGCTTCCAGGTTGTGATTGACAAAACCGATTGACGTGGTACAAGTTTTACATATGACAGTACTTTGTGAAATTTCTACTATTTCTACGGTTCAATCAAATAATCATTTTGAATTGTCCATGCCAATGATGAAAAAGACCAACTTATAAATTGTGCATGACAAGGTGTTAGGGTTTAAGGTTCAAGATAAGGTTAAAATTGCATTAAGCCCAACCCTAAACCATGCACCACTAAACCCTCTTCGACCAATGTACAATTATTTAAATAGGCAACTTTCTAAACTGGGCGCTAAATTTGTCCTCAATTGTGTTGCTTCGGAAAAATAGATGATTAAACCAATGATGATAACAAATTGTTATATAATGAGTGTGTGCTTTGCTTTTCCAGTATGTGTTAAGGAATGACTAAAAATTCTTACCTCATTCTAGAAAAGCAGGCACACATTCAATGAAGAGCAAGTTATAATGTGAGGTCTATAGAGTATTGTATTTCAAATTGTGAGTGGTTGTGTGAATTAGGCCTGCCGTTGTGTATGTTCTATTTCTAGTTGTTTCAGAGGGCATGGCTAGCATTTTCCTGAGGCTAGCTAATAAACAGAAAGTAGTATATGAATATAAAATTTTATGATAGATGGTTCTTAAGAAATAACCATCTGTGATAAGCTGTTTATCACAGATGGCTCGGACTAAGAATCGTCTGTGATATAAGCTTATCACAAATGGCTGAGGAATCATCTGAGTTGACAGGGGGTCATAGTAGGCCCTTAGGGATAGATGGTTAAAAAAATTGATTGTGATGGGCTTTCTGAACCGTCTATGATGAGAGGTTATGTAGTAGTATCGTGAAGTGAGTCATGACATAATGACGAGGTAGTAGAGGTTCATGCTTCAAGCGAGGTTTGGAACTGATGATGGTGGTGAGATGTAGCAAGACGAGATTATTAATGATACGCCCCTAGAGGCAATTTGAGTAGGAGGCTGTAAAGGAACTATTAGCGTTTAGGTTCTTGGGAATGACTCAGTGGCATGGCAACCTAGGTCACTCTAATGCACACCACGGGTCCAAGAGCAGAAACAAGGCACATTGTTTGGTTAGAAAGATATACACTACATAATGAGGAGTAGAAGACAGAAAGGTATAAATAGTAGTACAAAAGTTTATGATGTTGCACAACGGGTCATGCATCTCAATGAAAATATTTTTATTAAGTAAGTTTGTTATTAAAATAGTACTTTGAACTAAAAGCTAATAACATAATACACAGAAAAAAAGATCAAACTTTAATTATATTTTCTTGGGAGGTACTTCTAGCTAAACTTTTCTATATATTTTAAATGACATATCACAAAACTAATGTACATATGAATAACTCAAATAATAATTAGCGACATGGCACAAATAACTATAATAAATAATAATAGATATGACTATTCATAGTAAATCTAACCGCACCCTGCTAGTTTAATACACTGCATGCATTCGCTTGTCGAGCAGTGTCTGTGTGTCGGTGTCTTCACTCGACCATAGCAAAGACGTGCTTCCGTACGTCTGAACTCAGAAGCATCGGAGGCTCAGAGATCGACAGTTGAACTCACCTGCATAATGATTGTTCAGTATCCGATACGGAGTAGTATCTTGGAAGTGCTGTGCGTCGCATGCTTGACAAGTCGTGGACATCTCCTGTTCGGCCCCCAAGGGCTAAAAGTCTCCGATGGTGGGGCTCGCAGCCGGCAGGCCGTCGACAGCGCGCACTGTTTCGGATAGGGCTCCGCGAGAAAGGATCAAAAAAAGGCTCGGTGAGACAAAAAAGGCTCGGTTTGGTTTGGTTCGTCTCACCACTGAACAACGAAACCTGATGGCGTCAGGGGCTGAACGCAGCAGGAACCGTAGGGAGCCGGTGTGGGGGCCGAACCTACCTTCCCGCAGGCCGCAGCCTCTCCACATGGAAAAATCAAGCCGCGCGCCGGGGCTCACCGCGCGCGCGCACGTACGTCCGTGTCCGGCCCGGCCCCGCGCGCGCTCGACGGATCACCTGTCGCTCGCTCGCGGAAAAAAGATTCAAGATACCGCCGGAGATGCCAGAAGATCGCCCGCGCCGAGGGGAGCCGCTGCTCGACACTTGTGCACCTGGCCCCCTCCTGCTGCCCCGCCTCGCGAGGTAGCCCCACGGTGCGCGCCTAGGCTCCTAGCTAGGACGTAGTAGTACCGGTGCTCAGCCGCGCGCAAAGGCGCGCAGGCCCAAGCTTTTTCACTCCCCTGCCCCGGCCCGCTTTGTGTCTCGTCGCGGCCGGCCTTATCTCCCAGTTCGCACACTGACACTGAGGTGGTGGTCTCATCGGAAGTGGCTCGGCGATGAGTAGGGAATAGTACGACCTTGTTGCCGGCTTGCCCTGCCCAGGTTATCTCTTAGGCGTGCGTTCCTGATGTAACTCTGCGCGAATGTGACGGTTTACCACCGCTAACCCACGCGTGCCATGCGTGCACCTGGGTTATCTCACGACGACAGCAAATACATTGGCCTGATGTGACGGTAGTTTTGTACCCGCTACTAGTGGCGCTTTGCGCGCGCGGGGACGATGTGTACGTCCATGTTGCTGTCACCTCGTCGAAAGGTTGCGTGGCGCCGTGGCAGTTTGCAGTTGGCTAGTTAGCGTTTCTAGCGTATCTTTCCCCACCGCATTTGATTGCTTTCATGCTGCATGCGTTGACCGGCTTGATACATGCATTTTTTGTGTCAAAGTGTCGTCATTGCGTGATCTGTGCAAGGTGACTAGTATTATTTACTAAATAATGTCAGAACTCAACATACATATATGTAGTAGTAACATTCGAAGTCAAGCATCCTGCAAAACTCTTAACATTTTTCTGCTTTGTTTCTCCATATAAATCAAATTTAAATTTAAAAGATTGTAACATGGTAGGTTGATTTTGTGCCAACGCATGCCACCAGTTTTAGGGGAATTGTTTATGACCATTTGCACTATGTTTTTTTTTCTTTAGGAAAGTCGAGAGCTTTCATTCATTAATCAATTTCTGGATATAATCATCCCGTAGGCTATAATCGTAGAAAACTAGGGCTCGAACTGAGCCACACTTGCGTTTCCGATTATGTGGAAGCAAACTTCTTTACAACATTGGGACACAGCAGTCCTACAAGAAAACTAACTACAACATGAATAGAACTTAGTTCAACGATCGACTTCTAACAGTATAATGAGTTTATAACCTGTTGATCTACTATATGAATCATATTCACCAAAATGATTACGTAAAATGTACGACATATGTGTTTTTTTGGATTCATTTGAAGTTTTCATGGGTTTTGGAAGCATTGTTATTTTTGATATTTTAATTCTTGGATATGACAGCTATTTCACAGTGTCTTTTTTGGTGGCACGCAAAATAGGAAATCTTGTAAATGTTATTTCAATTCTTTTTGCGATATAATACAAAAAAATTCTTTTTGCAATAAAGAAAACATGGGTTTGCATTTATGTCTTTTACACTTTTTTAATTTTATATACAACTAGCATGGTGTTCCGCGCAATTGCGCGGGAAACTTTTTAGTTATCTTTATTTTTTACCTTTATACGTGATTTATATCATTACAGAAAATAAAAGTTCAAATCGCGAGACGCCCTGCTAGTCGTTGTACTGAACCATCTATTTAGGTACAACTATGATGATTTATTAGATGTGATCCATTTAATTACTGTATTGTTACTTGTATGTGTGATATTGGATCATACTAATTGCGCGGAAAACATTTTAATTATTTTTTTACCTGTATGCGTGATATTAGATTAGTACTACTTGTGCAGGAAACATTTTAAATTATCTTTATTTCTTACATGTACGCGTGATATTAGATCAGTACAGGAAATAAAAGTTCAAATCGCGAGCCAACCTGCTAGTCGTTGTACTGAGTCATCTATTTAGATACAATTATGATGATCTGTCAGATGTGATCTGTTTAGGTACAGTTATGAAGATCTATCGGTTCTGATCTGTTTAGGTGCAGTTACGAAGATATATCGGTTGTGATCTGTTTAGGTGCAATTATGAAAATCTATCGGCTATGATCTGTTTAGGTGCAGTTATGAAGATCTATCGGTTGTGGTCTACTAACAATAAAAGGGTCCACCAGATTAATGGTCAGATGTTTTACTTTTTTGTGAGAATTTCTAGGCTTTCTCTATTGTATTTTACTTAGTATATAATAGATAGATAGATATGAATGGGCTAGAGAGTTTATATGTTTGCCACATTTGAAGTACAATATTTGACTTCTCAGTTTGCATTAGGCCAGGGGCGGATTTGCCGGTTATAAATTAACCCATTGCTCAACTTTATAGTTGATTAATTAATTGTAATTTGCTCGCACGCGTGCAGCTTATATCCTACATTTATACAAAGAAAAATCACAATTTTGAGTGTAAATGAACTAGCGAAATTACGAGCGCATGTGGTGGATATATATTATATACAATACAGTCATATTTGTTATGCAACTCTAATTTACTTATTTAGAAGAAACATAGTTAGGTTAATTTATAATTATCAATTGTCTATACATAATCAATTCACACTGTTATAATCTAGATCTACCAAAATAAATAGTCTTGTTTTATGATTGAATTTTTAGGATTTATCAGTTTTATATACGATTAATCCGCGATGCTATAATGCAGATCTAGTAAAATAATGGGTGTAGATCATTTTCTTTTTCTTTCAATTTATAGTAGAAATTCTAGCATTTTCCTTTTAAGAATATTGTAGGTCTGGCGTCAAAGCAAAGAGATGCCTTGAATATCTCTTAATTTTCTTCTGCATACGTAGATTACAAACATTGAACTTTGCATTTAGGAACAGTCTAACAACTAGGAGTGCGTATCACAAGTCCTGCATCATCATTTACCCGAACAAGAATCCAATGGAGTCTCAGAATTCACATAATTTTTTACTACCATATTGATGCGTGGACTTTTCAATGTCAACAAGATGCAATTGAACCATTTTATTTTAGTACCATCTGTTTGAGAGTAGTTATAAGAGTATTATATTATTAAGGTATTTTTGAACGCTAGTTTACTCATTCAATCTAGATATTGTCTATATTGTTGAAGTTTTAATAATATGACTTCACGTATTCGACTCGCTAGTACCAGTTTTACTTTCTCCAAGTTACTCCATGTGTTACCAGTCGCACTTTTATCAGAGGTAGAGCAGTATAGGAGCAAAAGTACCGTGTAACCAGCTAGCATGACGAAATTAACTCGTCGAATGTACAGACTAAACCGAAGTACAGGCTTAGTGTACAAAGGCCACCATGAGACTCTGTAAAAGCACATTGGCCAGTGAAAAGTTTCATCCTTTTGAGTTTACATTATTTTGATCCAAAGCACAGTATAGTCATTTTCAATATAGTATGTTTTCTCGATATTACTATTTCAGCATCATAATCTATTTGGAACTTATTTGAAAATGTACCTCGTTAAGATGATCGCCAGCTAGCACATACACAGCACTTCGCCATGAAGAAAGACACTAGTACTGAAGCAAAATATCAGATGATAACACACGTCTGAACTTCAAGAGAACTAGTACTTGCTAGCGGCGAGATTTTGCCAATAATCAACTCTATGTACATAATTAAACACGTACACTTACAGATCACCCCAACTTAACACTACGACTAACTAGAATTAATCTGCATGCCGTAAGTCGCGGACCATCTTAATTTTACATGAGCCCATACAGGCTAAACCACTCGACGACGCTGTTATCGGCATAGCCGTACTCGGGGATGTACATCAGGTCGTCGTCCCCCAGCATGTCTCCGGCACCGAAACCCGGCTGCTGGTGGCAGGTACCCGTTGAGAACGACGAGCTCGGACTCCCGCCGCACACGCCACGGGCGCCAGCGACGTCCCCCGCCGTCGCCGGAAGCCGCGTGGCTCCCTGCGGATCTGAGACGCCTCACTTCCTCCTCGGTGACGTCCAGCTTCTCCTTCAGCCTCAGCACCTGCCACACATGCGCCCATGAGTGGATCATGCAGTTGCTAATTTGATACAGTTACACTAGAAGAGGAGAGGAATCGATGCGTCATGTGTATGTGCAAGTAAGTACCTCGTTCTCGAGGTGGCATTTGTGGAGGATGGCGGCGTCGTGGGCGTGCTTCAGCTTGGCGAACTCCTCCTCGAGCAGCTTGCTCTTGTGGCGGGCGCGGCGGTTCTGGAACCAGACGGCGACCTGCTTGGGGTCGAGCCCGAGCCCGGCGGCCAGGTGCACCTTCCGGCCGGTCTCCAGCTTCCGCTCCTCCCGGAAGCTCAGCTCCAGCATCTCCACCTGCTCGTCGCTTAGCCGCCTCTTCTTGGGGTCACCTCCCCCGTCCACCTCGCCGCAATCGCCGTCACCGCCGCTGCCGCCAGTGCACCTCGCTGCCCTCCGCCTCCTGCGCCGCGCCCTCGGCCTCTGATCCCCCTGCGCCGCGCCTGCACACACACGCATAGAAAAAGGCATCACATGCATGTCCTGCTGAGACCGTGAAAACAAACTACCTCAGTTGCATCATTGCATGCGTAGAAATCGCGCAAACGGCGCCCCATCTTGCGTACCATTGGCCACGAAGAAAGACTTGTCCACGTAGGAGGAATCAAAGAGCTGCTGCTGCTGCCTGTCCATGCTTGCTCGCGCTCCCGGCCCTTTCTGTCAATGACTTATTTGGAGCTGAGGAGGAGAGAGAATAGATGCGATAGAGAGGAGGTGAGAGTGGCACGGTGTTTGTGCTGTGGGATGAGGAACTGGATCGCGAGGAGGACCACAAGGCACTAGTTGATGTTAAGTAAGGGGGAGGCGGTGCGTGTCTCGAGGAAGAGAGCTAAGAGTAATATATATAGCACATCTGCTATTCGGCAATGGCAAGCTTTATCACAGTTAAAGTCAACCTCATGTCACCACTGGTGGACTACGCATGAGACGGAACCACCGACGACGCGGGAGCAGGAACGGTGGCGGAGCCAAGGGAGGAGACCTCGTTGGAGTAGTTAGGGTCACAAGACGGAGCAGCCGGTGACACGGAAGCGGCAACGGTAGCAGAGTCGAGGAAGGAGACCTCACTACAATTAGGGGTTAGGGTTAGAGATTCATCAGAGCTAGGGGTATTTAGAGGGAAGGTTTAATCCCACGACGGTGGCCGCCAAGCATGATGAGCCGAAAGCAACGATGACACAGAGGCGACGGTACTAATGGAGACAAGATTAGATTGAGAAGGCGCGGTGGTATAGGAGGAAGAAGAAGAATAGTAGGCCGTTAGATTTAAGTTCAACGCTTAAAAAAATGATTTATGATTTAGAGAAATAAAGGATAAAAATATGGACAAACCTATATATAGGTAGCAAAGGTACGCGTACCGGTGGGGCTGGCTGGCTGGCCACGGCCGGCTAGGTGCTTTCTGAGCCAGACCGTGGTTGTGGACGTGACCGCAATTTATCATCGAGCAACAGTAGTTCTCTGCCATTTCAGTCGCTCACTCGCTCGCCATTATGATTCGGTTGCTCATTGCTTGCTTTCTGTACCACGTACACCGGGCGATTTACTCTGCGTTTTGACCTCGAAAGTTGTTTCCTCGTTAGGTATAGTATGTATGTGGTGCCGATTTTTTTTCCTAAGGTTTTTTTTTACGAGACCAGCATGTAGCAACTTACCGATAGCAAAAACCAAACGGATTATTCATCACTTTATCTTATTTTGATCGTTGTTACGCAACGACCAAAAGTTACTTTTGTTATCCCCTTTGTTCTCTCTCTTTCTTACTTTGTTGAAGTAGGGGCCGGATGCATTTGGCAGTGCTTAATTCTGGGGATTAGTGGGGGAATGCACGGCCTTCTAGGGTAAAACAAGAGAGCGGCTCGACAGGTGACAATTGCTCCTGGAAAGGGCTCTCGCTTTCGTCGAAAAGATCGGGGAGGAGATTCTCCCTTGAGTCTTTATAGGGGTAGCATGCCATGTTGTTCCGATGGTGTAGTAGTACTAGCCGACTATTTACCCCTCCATGAGCTTTATAAAGTTGCTCGATCTCCCATTAGAGCTTTGTGCTAATTCCAAAATTACCTCACGACAAAAGTAAACAGCAGTCGATCAAAAATAGAAAATTGAACTGCCCAATGCGACGACTTTTCTTTGGCTTATACTGACCTACGTGCATGCGACCTATATATGGGCGTGAAAATTAGCTCCCAAGCAGTAGAACGTGCGAGCAATAGGCATATATGATTGTGCTCAAATTAATCTATGCCGATGCTGCCATGCAACTAGCAATGGAAAAGGCTCGGTAAATTTAAGATGGTGAGGAAACGTGCCAAACGAGAACTCACGTGTCGACGAGAACACGCGGACTACTCACACACGTTCTGATCCATCTGATCAATGCAGATAAGGGTCATCTATCTGATCACGCCATATACATGAAAGGAAAAAGATTATCAAAACACGCATGCAGTAAGGTTGATTCATCCGCTTTCTCTCCAGATGCCATCCCACGCACCCACACTCATCACTTCCCCCAAAAGCAATTAAAAAGAAGAGATCGAGCACGAGATATATAATTTCAACAAGGATGGGACTATAGGAGTACATTTCCAGGTGAGGGGGAAATGAACAGGGGATAGGCTAGGCTAAGCTTAGCTAGTAGGCTCTAGTGGCGAGGAGGAAGGGGAAAGGAGATCAAATCAAAGGCATGCAGATCAGCGAGCGGCGCGGGCGAGGCGAGGCGAGGGGAGGGGATCAGGAGTAGCCGGGCGCACTGTGGGGAGTAGCTAGCCCGGGAGACAAGGGTCACAGGCACATGGGCGCCAATGGCCCGGAGCAAATAGGGATCTGCACGCGTCGACCCGCGCGGAGCTCCGGGCCGCGGGACCACCCGCCCCCGCGCACCGGGACGTGTCGTCACCCCCGCGCGCGCGCGCGACCGCGCCTCCTTCCGATCGAGAGAGAAAAGAAAAACTCGAGGGCATGCAGCCATGAGCCATCTCCCTTCCCTCTGCTCCGGGATTCCAAAAGCGCCACTGCCACTGCTTGCTCGGCTGCTCAGCTGGTTAGTTTTATCATCGTAGCTTGCCACTTGCAAGTATTGAAACCAGCTGCAAAGTGCATGCATATCCTACGGTTACGGACCATTTCATGTCGCTGACACGTACGTTAATTAGTACGTAATAAGTAACTGGTTGTTTATCTACTCAGCAGCCGTATGTAGCCAGAGCTATCTGCTACTGACGGTGCTGCTGATGCCACATTCTTTTTATCTGAACTATAAAGCTTGCGGCATAACTAGACTGGATCTTGGACTTGTTCGAATCCAACTCATTCAGGACAGCGGATCGATCTCCTCGTGCATGCACATGCATGCAGAGCATTTTCCATGGCCTGCAGATTTGCTTCGTAACAACTTTGAACAGCCAGCAGCAGGAGTACATGCATTACACATACCAACCAGCTCATATATCTTCTACTAGCAAGTTTCCGATGCCGTTCCTCCCCATGTTGACCTGACCTGTGCCTTGTGCATTCCCCGTAAGGCTTATCTACTCCTCCCTATTTAGAATCGTCTGTGCATCTTGTTATGTAGAGATCCGAAGTAATGAAAGTTCTTCATTTATCTTAAAAAAAGGTCACAAAGCTACGTGAAGATATTAGCCGTCATGGATGTTCTTGGCAATGTAGGGGCCTGTTGGGTCAACACCGGTGGAATTGTTGGGTGCAAGTATCAACACGTAGACTCATCGGATCCGTATTATCCATGTGCGCTGCCAACCGTATCTTGCTCTTCCGTTTTTTGGTCAGCACGTAAGCTGTAGAGTGCAGTTGTATTTGGACAAGAAAGGAAGTAAGAGAACTCAGGCTAAACTTCTGGAGGAAAAGAATGTATGTGCAAGTATTGGAGCGTAATTCTTACTGAATAATTGATCAGCAGGTTATATATCAAGGTTTTTAAAGGAGAAAGTCACTGGAAATGGTGGGGATTGATGAATGGGAATAGCCAGCATGCATGGGTAGCTGCAGGGGGTTAAGGAGACTAATGTCTTTCATAGCACTCATTAGCTGAGCTTAGCTGTACTAAGGTTGTATAACCATGATTTCTTTACAACACTCACCTAGGCTGTTTTCAATTAAGATTAGTGCTAGTACTAGTACTATACTATCCAAATAAAGGACAGTTGTCCAAGAGGGAGGAGCACAGGCTGGTTAGGAGAGAGAAACCCAAATTCTCATGATCATGTGCTCGATTCCCCCACATGTTCCATGACCTCCACTTGCTTTGTAATGCACTTCTTACACTGACTAAAAAAGGTGATTAAACAAATGGAGGCGCCCTTACTCCCGGACAAGCCACGCCCCTGCTTCCCAACTTCTAACTAATCTCCTTGGATCTGCCCACAACCTGCAGCTCATAGTCTTAAATGGCGATATAATCAAGGCCCAAAAGGTCAATGTTTTAAGATGAAATTTTGCTTAGCACAAATGGTAATTTTTTACATGGTTTCACCCAGCAATTAGAGTTAGAGTATGTATGTGTATATGATTCCTGTATGGCTGCTATTCGTCTTCTTGGAAAGTCCATGATGCTGCTCACATGTTTGCAAGTTTTCGCGTAGTGGTAAAGGTAAATTTTGGTACATATACTTACTACTAGTGATTTACTGCACTAACGCATTGGACCATTTGTACGGAACATAGATATGCACGCACCATCTCTAATCTTTACCCTTATGAGGCACTCAACTTTATCCAAATCGTTTACCTTTCCTTGAATTACGCCACTAACCATGTGACATGACCAACACATCACTTAAATAAGCTCCATTGCAATGCCTAAGCTAGATAGGATACGCGCAAAGAAGGTAGTACGTGCCGGCACGGCGAAACGTGGCGATCAGGTAGACATTTCTCGAAAAGAAATTTCTTCTCTTCAGTCGTAAGGAAATGGATGGAGTCGATTACTCTAATCTCCATACACGTTGAGGCTGTGGTTGTTATAAGCAAAGGAATCGATCGTGTAATTAATTACTGATCCATGCATTTCTGGTGCCAATAGGAAATGTAGCAAATAAAGGTCTGTACTTGCAGAATCTTTCCAAGAATATCTCTCTCAGAAAAATAATCTTTCCAAGAAATCATGTACGGAGAGCTAGCTTTTGCAGAACTGGAGTGCATGCTGATATTTGTAATGTTCGAGTAAAAAAATTGAAAAGTCTATGGTTAGGTTTTGAAATGTCTGGCTCTTGGCTTATAGATGAAGCAGTGAAAGATTAACTTATTATCCTCTCTGAACGAAGTTGTTTGCTTTTGGCATGACATACTGCACATGCTTTTGGCATGACATACTGCACAAAATAGTATCATGGCTCTGCATGCCATGATCCATGCTTAAGCCTTTGCTTAAAACAAAACTGTTTTCCCGTACGTAGGAACATAGCTCTTGCAACAGAACATAACCATAGACCACATGTAGTTCTGGTAGAAACAAAATGTATAATTATTGTGCTCTGATTATCAGACTCTCAAAGTAAAGAGGGTAACAATTAACTTAATCTACTTGACTAATTTGCTGGCTGTTCACAAGTTCATCCTGTTGAGAGACAAAAAGTTTAATTAAAGGCTTAAAGCTAAGACCACATATTGTGCAGGATCACATACCAAACTACCAATGGATCAAACAAACCAAATCAAATAACATGCAAAACTTGTGGCCATGTCGAGCCGCAACAGTACTGTATAGCAATTGAAGCAAACTAGTACAAACCTGAAACCTGAGAGGATAACATTGATTAATCAACAGCTTCGCTGTGGCTGCCATGAGATTGATTCTCTAGTTAAGCCTGGGCGTGCATGAGAGATGCATGTCATGGACTTTGATTATGTATCTTGCGCGTGGGACGAACCAGACCTTGTAAATGTGGGCTAAGTCCGCGAGTGATCCTATCGTTAGCCCGACCTAACATGTTATAAGGATGGCGAATGATGCAAGCGTTGTTATCGTGTGTGAATAAAATATACTAAATCCTAAATCCTCTTTTCGTCTCTTCTTCTTTCTCCCAATTTCCTCTAGACAGAGTTCCAGGTTCCTTGGTGTGCTCCCATAGAAGAAGGATCTTTACATTTGTTAACAAGAGCCTTCGTTTTCCATCCAAAATCTACCCCAAAAACCCAACATCTACCAATAAATTTCTTCTATCCTAGTTATTATGTCTCTAGATCGTCCGATAACATCCATTGCGAAGGGTGCAGACTCACTTCGGTGGATCTGCCCAAAATAGCTATCTCGGTTGGGTGATCTAGAGTCAATCATCACGACACGAAAGAAATACGATCTGAACCTCACCACCCGAATGGCGCAAGCAGAGGAAGAATTCACAATCCTAAAGACAGGCAATGGAGGAGCTCACTACATTCGTCTGCACAGGGCTACAACAGGTGCAAGCCGAAGCAAACGCCACCCATCAACAAGGTGCATGGGCAAACAACCACGAGCATCGCCAAGTTGCAGGCTACAGCCGATCGTGTCCTTCATTTGGTATAGGACATTGAGGTGTGGCAGCCATCTGTCGATTCAAGCCTCACAGCTTTGAAGACGACGATGGAGGAGTTGGGTGCGTGCCTCTCCAATTTGGAGGTGTCCCCATCTCTCGTGACCCCGGTGTCCCCTGGGCCTGCTGGGCACGGTGTACGCACACATCACCAGGGTGCCACTTCACAAGCCATCATGGCTCCTGAGTGAACCCTTGTCAAGGGTGGGTTTCCATCCCATTCTATCCCCTTTTGATTTGGATGCATCTACTAGTTGTGATGTTCATGAAAATTCTCCTGCTCGTCCTCGTGAGTTTCACTCCCCTTAAACTAATTTCCCCAAATTTGATGGCAAGCACCCTAAAATTTGGAAGGAACACTGTGAAAAGTACTTCACTATGTTTCATGTTCCTGAGTAGTTCAAAGCACAATATGCTAGCTTGCATTTTGTAGGCGTAGCTGCATTTTGGTTGCAAAACCATGTAACCCGACACACAGTAGATAATTGGATTGTTTTTTGTGTTGTGATTTGCACTAAGTGCAGTAGAGATCTGTATTTCACACACATGAATGAAGCTTTAGATACTAAGCAGGCAAGAGATGTTTATGCTTACTATCGGCAATTTTAGCTTCTCATGTACAAACTTCTCACTCACAATCATGCTTTGGATGAGACCTTTTTTGTGCCCAAGTTCATTAAGGGATTTAAAAAGGAGATAAGATTTGCTATAATTTGCATAAACCTAGAACAGTTGATGTTGCATTATTCTTGCCTTACTACAGGAGCAGCGACTGGAATTTGACAAGAAGGCCTCTCATATGAAGGCTGAACATAAAGATGGGTATCAATACAAACCCAAGAGGCATAACAATGCTTGCAAGGGTGTTTCAGTAGCTGAACCTCTAGACCCCAAAGCACCTGACAAGTTAAAGCACGATGACAAGCCCAAGTGGACTGATAAGGTGGATGCTCTCAGAGCACAACACCGAGCACGTGGTGAATGCTTCAAGTGTGGAGGAAAGTATGGTCCTATTCATAACTGTCCAAAAGTTGTATCTCTTAATGTCATTAATGAACTATTAGATGCTCTCCAACTTGCCTCTGATAATGAAGAAGAGGATGTCAGTTCAGTCAGCAGCAAGAGTAGTGACATAGATCTCATGGTTGTCTCGGTACATGCTATCACTATAACTAAATGCAAGAAGACTATCGTATTTCAGGGCCTCATTAGCCAGCATGAAGTACTTATTCTGGTAGACTTTGGCAACTCTACCTTAGTCCAGCAATTGGGCAGCTCAGTTGACCCACTAGAACCAATTTAGGTTACCATTGCCAATGTGACAAGATGGTCAATTCTGAACAAGTTTTTGATATCAAATGGTGTACTCAGGGCAACACTTACCTCTCTTAGACTTTTACCTTTGGGATGCTATGATTTAATTTTGGGCATGGAGTGGCTCGCAGCACACAGCCCTATGTGGATTGACTGGCAAAGGAAAAAAATGAGATTCTTACACAGTGGGCACCAAATTACCTTAATGGGAGTTAAAGATGTTACATCATCCTGCAAGGTCATTTTTGCTCAAAAACTTAGTGGCCTTATTAAGCATGGAGGACTGGCTCAGTTAATTCACAACATGGAAATAGTTCTCCAAGTGATACATGGAAATAGTTGCTGCATTCCACATTCCACTTCATAGGGAGTTTGATCATAGCATTCCACATTCCACTTCTTCTAGATGCCAAGCCAGTGAACATTCGGCCTTACAGGTATACTCCAACCTAGAAGGACGAACTAGAGCAATAAATCAAGGATATGCTTCAGACTAGGGTTATCCAACCAAGTGCTAGCCCATATGCATCCCCAGTGCCCCTTGTTAAGAAAGATGGGACATGATAGTTTTGCATAAACTACAGGCACCTCAATGCCATCACATTAAAGAATAAGTATCCCTTACCAATTGTGGATGAACTACTTGATGAGTTAGCTGGCTTTCAGTGGTTTATCAAACTTGATCTTAGATCTGGATATCACCAAATCATATTGGTTGAAAGGGAGGAGCATAAAACAAACTTTAGAACTCACCTTAGTCACTGGGAGTTCAAAGCAGCGAATCTTTCCAAATCCTAATGAGCATTACCTAGAAAAGAAATCATGATCGGAGTGATGGATCCAAAGTTGTGTAGTTCTCAGTTATTAGGGGTGCAACGACACTTGGTGTCACAACCATTTACACTTGGCATTGCTCCCAAACTGGTAACATGTACTAGGCTAGTCATTGCTGGAGTTTCAAGCAGTGATTGCAAACTAATAATTTTTGCGGATCTATGAAGATATGCTATTTCATAGTTGAGTGAGAATTTGAAGTATTGTAGTCGACACTACTCACCTTGGACCTCCTCTCTCGCAATTCGTGCTCGATGTTATCTAAATCTCTTGCGAGGATTTGGCCTAGTTAAGGTCTAGATGGGGATTGAGGGGGGTGGGATTCATACAGCTAGGTCAATGTCAATGGGCAGTGTCAGGGACACGGAATTAAATCTGACTTAGGACAGATGTGCCATTTGAATACCCGAGAAACTATCCAACATACCATACGCGCACGCAATTGTATGTATATATCACCATTGGGTAGTCCGACACCGGACCGAGATACCATACGCACATAAAATCGTATGTATCTATCACCGTTCGTCAATCCGGGCAAAAGTGTACATCAAACAAAAGCTGACTTAAAATTCTGAAACCCTATATAGACTTAGGGTCTATCTCAAGCCCCATTAAGTATGATTGCTTTAGAGGAGTCCAAGAAAAATTCTAAACAATGGGAACAATTCCCCATACCCTAACCCAGCCAGCCAACGCATCACGGCTGGTAGGTCACTCAACTTGGGCGATCACGCAAAGCGAAACATAAGACCAACACTAACTCTTTATGGCTACATCGTACACTTTAAAATCATACACCTATTGTGTTTGGGGTGTCAAATAAAAACTTTAAATATCACAACACAAACCCTAAATAAATGTTTATAGATAACATATATGTATCTCATACATTGGAGAAGATATTTAATTTACAAGCAAATTGTCTCGAAGTTCGATAAAGATCTAAACAAAACACAAATTCAGCAGCACAAACATAATAAAAATACCTGAGATGGCAGCCACAACCATCTCACAAAAGTCCTAAAATCACACATGTTCAACCAATAAAGAAAAACAAGCAAATTAAGCATCGGTCTCAACATGCTTAGTACCATAAAACTCTCCTACACTAGGATCACCTGCCAATTATTAAGCAATGGAATTCTAATGAACATTTTCATACTCACAAGAATTAATCATGCTCATTCCAATTAAAATAAGCGTGGCACAAGAGGGAAAAATAAATTACTACACAAGTAATTCATCTCCAAGTTAACATAGCATGCATAAACATGAGAATAAAACATGTAATCAATTAAATCAAGCTAACCACTCGATTCACCAAAAAATTATCAAAAATTTCAGATCTGAACATGAGTGGAAACCACCACCAAAACAACCAATTTAACATGCTTAATTCCTGCCCAAGTTATCATGCATTTGGAATAGGGCTAACCACCCCAATTCCCAAACGAAAAGTGTTCCAATGGGTTGTTACTTCATGGTCGTCTAACCATGACTATCTAATCCCATTGCTAACACTTCCTCCACAGGTGAAGAAAAAGATCCAACGACACCGGTATCGACTAGGCTAACAACTTGACAATCCATTTGTTGGGTACTAGTTCGCAGCTCTCACATCTCACTTATTAGTTGTTCAATTATTAATTAGTTGATGTAAATAGCATACCCCACTGGACAAACATCAAATAACTTCTACTCATGCTAGTACAAAATTATCCATAAGTGTGATCATCAACAAGTACCATAATAAAGCATGCAACCTTGCATAAGTAAACATAAGCAACTTCATTGCGACATTAACCATTAAAAAATTTAGTGAACTTTTGCCTGCCTTGCTGCTCGTACTTCTGGACCTGCTGAGGATCACACTCGTACGATACCTCATTATTGGGCTCTATCGATAAGAAGCTAGAATGCCCGAAAACACCTAAAAGAGGGAATAAATTAATAACAAGAATTTAAAGTGCAATAGGATGAATTAAATGCATCCTAGAACATGGAAAATAAAATTATAAAACTAATTCATTGGTTTTACTCGATTTGGAGTCTTAGAATTAAAATTATGAATTTTCTAAGTTCTATATGTCAATTTTAGAGTTTATTAACATATCAATTAATTCAACTTTTTGACAACAGCAAATCCACGAAAATGATACCATGATATAGTACGAATCAAATCATTAATTTACATATAAAGTTCATCTCGTTTGAAGCTGATATAAATTTTCTATGATTTTTACAAGTTTCACTCATTTTAAGCATTTTTTGGATTTTCCTGATTTAATTCCGAGTAAACTAAGAAATACTTTGTATACTCAAATTCACCTAGCTACGTAGGTTGACATGGGGCCAAGGGTCAATGTTGAGTTGTCAAGGGTAGACTAATCAACTAGACTTTGGGCCCATTTTTCATACTTAACAAAAAAATATTTTCTTTGAACTCAATGGGTGAATGAGAAGACGGGACCTACATGTCAGATTTTCAATCTTTTATTAATTTAGCTGGGTTAAGTAGATGGGACCTACTGGTCAGTGCCATCTTAAGTTAACAACATTTTGAAATGTTGATTAACTCTGAATTACTCCCTCCGTCGAAAAATGTAAGGCGCACACGCATCCCAAAATTTACAATTAGACCTATAATATTTTAGTTATGTAACATAAAAGTGGTATCATTGGATTTATTTTTAAAAGTGATTTCCTATTATATCACTTTTGTGTCACATAACCAACATATTATAGATCTTATTGTAAATCTTGGGATGCATGCGTGCCTTACATTTTTTAACGGAGTGCCACTTTGTTCATGCTCTCAGGTGGTTGATTTTAGCCTTTTCTTTAAGATGGGTCCTGCATGGCATAAGGACATAACCTAACACAAGTTTTTTACTTGATTGTCTATTTGTCTAAACATTGTGTCCCACGTTTCAGTATTGATTAAACTTACTAATCAGGTTAATTGATTGATTATCATTAAGCTAATCTAAGGCAGAGGGATTAGAGAGAAACAAGTGCTAGCATCTGCTATGTTCTGCTCGAGCATGCGTATTGCACGGCTAGTACGACGATGCAGGTATTCGGCGTGAAAAGGGCATGCTAGCCTAGGATTGGGAAAAAGGCTCGGGGGAGGCAACATGAAGTTGTGCGTGCAGGTGCACAGACCGATGGTTGCGGGAGTGGCAACTCCCAGCAAACTCATTGAAACTAGCGCGGGAGAGTGCATTTGAGAGAGGGGCTCACCAGGAAGCCTATGGCATGATTGGAAGCATTAGCGAAGGACACCGGTGTCGAGGACATTGAGCTCGGCGGTGTCGCAGACAGCAGCGGCGAGAGAGCTCCATGGTGACGATGAATGTGCTTGCACAGAACGGACCCGGGGTTAGGCAACTAGTAGAACGTGACCTGGAAAGGCTAATGGATGCATGGGATCAACGAAAAACCCACCAAAGGGGGTGGATTCGGTCGGCAGCGGAGTGGCTGGACTTGGAGAAGATGAAGTGGATCTCGCTCCAACCTGCACACAAAAATCAAATTAATTACATCGGGGAACTCTGTGGATGAAGGTGAACTCAAAGCACAAGGAGTTGCTAGCTTATCTCATCCCTAGCACCATCGGTGGCGGCAGGACGCGATGGACGTGCATAGAGAAGCCTTGAATGCCGCTCCCATTCCCGGTGGTAGAGAGGACAGGAGGATCCAAAATTTGTTGGTGGTCAAGGAGGGCAAAATAAAGATCTCGTCGGGACCTGTATTCTTTTTCTAGGTTCACTAGGATTCTTATCAGTTGGGGCAGAAGTTATTGGATAAGGACGGAGTTGTGTTCACATTGGGGTGAAGAGCACCTTGGTTGATTGTGGCAAGGGCGATGACTAATTTTCAACGATGTGAGCGAGATGAGGCGCAGGAGATGGCCTGCATGCGGAGGAGGGACGGAAGGAGCAGACGGCATGAGTTGGCTCGAGTTTGACACTCGCCATGACACCATCATACTCAGTGAAACGACAACGCGTGGGATAGAGAGGTGGAAGAAGAAGTATACAAGTGGGGCCCACCTGGAAGTGTCTGGTGACCATGAGGGCCCGACGCGGTGAGGAGTTGGGCCAGACTTAGCCCAACAAGGTAAGTGTGTTATTTTTATTTACTTTCCATCTTGTTTTACCTTTTTAATTTTTAGGGGGTTCAAATCAAGGTTTTTAAATTTGTAAAGATTCGGGGAGGACCTTTATACTATTTTTTTACCTATGGTGATTTTTTCATATTTTTATAAATCCTATTTGACTGTTATTTAAATTTAAGTTTAATTATGTCCTAATTTAGGTTTGAGTTGTAAGTAGGTGAAATATAGTTTCACAATTCATTAAAATTTAATATTCATCCTCAAGAGGATAAATGATCCATAGATATAAAATTTCATGAATTTTGAATAGAGGAAACTTAGCCAAGTAAATGTTTTATAGTTCTGCCAATATGGAAGTTGATTAAATAACACTTTATCCGAATATGCAATTTATCTCCATGATTCTTGAAAATTTTCAAAGGCCTTCTTTGAGGTGTATGAGACCTATGGAAATTACCGGGGACATATTTTCAGTATTTTTGTTTCACAATTTTATTTAGGGTTGTAGGTCAAATTTGGCACATTTTAGTTAGGGTTATTTTATTTATTCTATATAAAAAATACATGATATGAAATGTACTTTATTTATTTTGACCATCAAGGTACTCAGTTATGAAAGACTACAACTTTGGGTCATTACAGACGGATCATTGGTGTCGGAGTTTGCAAGATTAGCAGGTGGTGTCAGATCCAATGCCTAGCCATTGGAGATGCAAGAAGAGGGTGGGGAAGTGGTGGTGGTAGAGATCATGACAACGGCAGTGGAGGGTGGGTGGCGTGGATCAGGAATGGGGTGAGAGAGAGATAGAGTTAGGATGAAAGTGGTTATATGAGTCTGGAGCGGATCAACACCGTTCCAACCACTCATGGAATTGACTAAGAATTAATAAATGGATTTGCTACTTTTCAGTCACTTGAGAAATTATTATTTTTCATTGGACCAAATTACACATTATTAAGCCAATAATTATATAAAGAAAATTATATAACTTTAGATCTAAAGGTGTATACCTACCTATATTTTCTAAAATATATAACTATTCAATTAACCCTTAGATAAAAATCAACATTCAATATTATCGATTTAGATCAATGCTCTTTAAAAAAAATCACAGTCCACTGCTAAGTAGCCGGTCCCAAAACCTGGTATTTCTATATATTGTCTCTACTACTATAGTGTACCAAGTTTGAATTTTGGAATCTCATAACTAAGGAGCACTTTCAGCCGTTGATGGGGGTCGATCCGATGGTTGAGAGCCACGGGATTTGCATCTACAGCAGCATGAACAGCGAATAGCGATCGCGAACAGTGAACAGTAACCATAAACAGTAAAACAGTAAACAGTGACCATGAACAGTGATATCTACAGTACCCATAAACAGTAAATGAACTATGACCCTGAGTCTCAAACATGCGTAGCATATACCAATTACTAGTGCCAAGTAGATTAGCAAAAGAACGTGTAACCTGCATGGTCTGTCTAGAAGCCAAACTGGAAGCACTCTACCAAGTGCCAGGAGCAGCTAGGCCAACACAAGAAACCACAACGCCGGAGGCCGGACGCCCTTGGTCCCTTGCCTTCCAATTTGAATCTTCCGGTGCAGGGCAGCGATCTTCCTAGCCAGCCGCACACTTTGGGCTCCCCACGAGGCCACCACCGTGCCCGCTGCGGCCTGCGGGAGCCTCCTGCTCCGGCTGGGAATGTGCGGGCCTGCGCGGTCTCTGCCTTCTAGGCCAGATATAGGGGCCGGCACGGCTAATCTCCTAACTTTTCCGCAGCCTAAATGGCCGGTCCCCCGCTCGAAGGAAACGTTGTTACGTGTGCCTCAGTATCTGATAAGTTTCTCGTTGCATGGTTGTTTGAAGTCTGGTTTTCAATAAAGTTCAAAAAAGTCTGACTTTCAATAAGGAACAAACAATCAAGGATCTGCAACATTTCAACTACCCGATCCGGCCAAGAAGAAGAGAGAACGCTGAGTCGTTAAGGCAAGTGGGGCGATGAATAAGTTGCAAGGGAAGCGATGCAAACGGTGCCAGCTAGCTGATAATAATACTATCTATTCCTTTTTGCAGTCGCCGTCAAGTGAAAGGCGTAACTACTGGATAAGCTGTGTAGTCAGTGTTATATATGCAGCGGCATTCAACAACCACGCTCAGATGGCTCAGGCGTAGAAAGCTGAGTTCGTGGATATCCACAGACAGTTTGGTTTGCCTGCATGCTGTTGTCGACTAGCGCCTTAGTAATACTGGGCCAGCGCACTTAATTCTAAGATAAGAAGGGGAATTACTTCGTATCAATTTCATTCCAGCATTTCAGTAGCTTCTGCAGTGAATTTTGCTTCGACCTGTCTCTGAATTTTCCGTACGGGCAGTAGTATGAACTCATTAGGTAGCATCAGTGGTAGACTGGTAGGTCTCTAGTGGGGACATGGGTTTCAACTTTTAACTGAAACCCCCATTCGTTTTCGAACTAAGGTGTCACTGGCCACAAGTGAGCATGGCCATCAAGTTTAAGCTAGACGTATGAGATTTGTTAAATTCTAACAAGCGATAGGGATGCGATCTACTTTAGAAGGCTGAACTTTCATTAGGTAGGGCATGCATGCAGTTGATGGAATGACAAGACAAACCCTTTCTGATACGGACAACGTGTTTATTTGAGACTCCGCACACTTGGCATTGATCTGGTGGCCTGGATTATATACGAAGCAACAGAAATATGACCAATTTCGAGAGACTGAAGCTACCAAGTTTGTCTTCCACGCTCCCCTTCACTGAAAAATGTAACACTATATGGTCATAGAAAAGGCTAAGACTTTTCAAAAGCAGGCCATGACTGGGTTTCCAGTTCTGGGAATGCTTAGCACAAACACGTTTTGGGACACGATGGTGACCTGGGAGGCTGGGACAGCTGCAAACGAAACACAGAGATGCAACTCATTTTATTTATTTTTGAGAATCAGCATACTCAATTTTTCATCGCAAAAAGAAAAAAAATGCAACTTAGCTTCCATATTTTAACTGTCGACAACAGGAAAAATGTCCTATACCATTAGCTGTGTGTATTGTATGATACAAAGACCGAAGAATGTTTTCTCTCTTCCATTATCTAGAAAGAAAATCCAATACGAACTATCGAGCGGGAAGACGGGATGCAATTATGCGAACATGACCGGACTCCAGATGTTGCTTTGGTTCTCAGAAAAGGTGTGGCTTCTGTCAACTACTTCGGGTTTGGCTTGGTACGACAAGACTAACCGTTTTTGAAAGTAGGTTCCCATGTTCGACACGCACATAGCGCATCCTAGAGGATGCTGTGGTTAACTGACACGTCTACAAACCAATAATTTCAGTTATTGGTAATGCTTTTATAGTACTTTTGGAACTTTGATACAGATCATTTTCTTTTACCATGTGACTCCAGTGATGAATTCTTAATATTTTTTCCTATAGTTTAGTACATTCTGCAAAAACTAAATGTGGTATAGCGATTAGAAACTGCATATTTTAGTTTGTATTAAAGAAAACTACGCATATTTCAGCAGTGTTTGAACATTAATCGATCATTAAATGTTGAGGAATTGGACAGGTGAGACCCACGTGTCAATGGCCACTCATCACTCATGTTAGCTAAACACAAGGAGGTAAGGTTAAGAAGCAGTGATACCATGTGCAGTTTTGTGAAATGCAAACTAAAACGTGAATTTTGTTTTGATAATTCTGTCAAAGCACGTCCAGCTTTGTTTGAAGAACAAACTAATAAGAAAAAAACAAGAGAACTGGTATTTACTGAAATCTAATCCTTCTATAGTCTCAGGATGTAACTTTGACGTCATTGTTGTCACGGTATCTTTTGTAGTACTAACGCACGGTTTTCGTGTGTCTGGTTGATCTAAATACATACCAGAGCGAACAACGCGCTTCGCTGCGCCATGAAATTTAGCAAAAAATTTATACGTAATATGTAATTGCACTTCACTGAGCCGAGGCATCAGGCGCCAAAATTCTTACTTGTAAGTTGCAGTCATTGGACAAACATGTTATACATCTCTTCTACCGAAGTTTCTTCAATGGCTTCTCCGTGGTGATTTCGTCCTTTGGATGCCTGATCAAGTTATTGCGCTAACGGCATGTGCCATATGAAGAAAATAAAATAAAATACCAAGTCGAGCAAGGAAAGAATCTTTTACATTACTGGTGTTTATCATAACCCAAAACAAGAATATCAATTTAAACAGAATAATCAATATAAACAGATATGGTTAAAACAAATTCCTGGATACACCTTATATCTAGTGCACAACTGGATCTATTGATAGGAGAATACAAACAAATATAGCAAAAAAGAATTTCTGGACACCATTTTGTGTTTTGGATGTAGAGCACAGAACATGAGTGCTTTCCACAGCGACCTAGGTCTCCCCACATGCTCCATCTAAACATGGCAAAATTAATAGGCGAAGCCAACCTACATCTCAACGTAGGAAATAACTAAGCAAATTGGAACAAAATATGAACCCTGAAAGAATGTAAGAGAGCATCTGTTAGCATGAATAAAGCAACCATCTAGAAATAAGTCTGACGTATGGAGTGAAACTTGCACCAAGTTTATATTGGGAGAAAGATAGAGCTCTGTTCTTATGTGTGAAGCCCACTATGAGTCAACATTTAAGCATACGCCGTTTTCTCTCGCACTCTATAGTATAAGATCACATGTGTGAAGCCCATTATGAGTCAACAATTAAGGACGGATCGTCCATGTGTAAAAATAAAATTCTACTGGACCCTCTCTGTAAACAATTTAGATGACGAGGCCTGATTCATATCAACTGATATAGGAGTATAAATTATGATGTTATATTATGCTCTACTTGCGCATTCTATACACATCATCTGTGCCTATGAACCGAAAATCATCTGAAAACACCTACAACGTATAGAAAAGCACAACCATGGTCGAGACATGATATAGTGCACCTGGCAAATGACAGCACAACCGTGAAGTTATCTATAGCTACTGATAAGTTGGTGTAATAGTACTTTCCTCAAATTAGAGTTGAATTAATATTCAGAATCCGTAATTATTTTATTCAGTTAGCAGCAGGCAGTCACTAATAATCCCAACAACAAAATTTGTCCAACTCAAAATTCCCTCTCTGCTATGGCTAAATGTATCGAGAGAAAGAGAATAGGGAAATCAGCTCTATTTTGTTGGTTTATGAAAATTTACAATAAGCAGAAAGTATTTTTCTTCACTCACTTGAGGTAACAATCCCATCTTTATTAGGACTACTGCTAAAAGCATACATGTACTTTCTGACATCTTCTGCCACTGGTGATGCATAAACTTTGAGAACATATGGTTTGTTGATGGGATAAAAGAATACATAGTTAGTGAAGAAGGACAGGCTTATTCAAAGTAAACCTTCAGCAAATAATGGCTTCCCTATTTGCCTAATTCTCAACACAATTTATGGTCGCAGAGCATAGAGGTTTTCTAAACCAAGCCTAACCACCAGTTCTATAAACAAAAGAACTTGCTCGGAGATAAGGGTAGTTACGAAACAAGAAAAGTGAAACGCGGAAAATAATAGTCCTTCATGAAAGAACAAAGGCAGCATGATGAAACGACAATGCACCTGACCGTCTGTCTGCTGCTATCATCAACAGTTGCTACCATAACATGAATCTTGATTGCCTCTTACATGAGCAGAAATTTAGTAAAGTAAACAAGAAAACAAATTGCACATCAAAAGTCAGAAGACAAAAAACTTGTGGACATGAAACAGAATCAATTTAGTAGCAGCAGCAATTCTGATTTTTTTTTGAAGCGGGCAAAAACTTTGCCTTTTCATTAATTAAGAAGGAGTTTAAGTACAGACTAAAAGGCCAAGGCCGTAAGAAAAGGAGTTACTCTCGCGGCATGATGTTACCCAAATGTTTAGCGCCGGCTAAAGCCCACATGGCCGCCTCACTCTTGATGCGCCCAACAATTATGGCGGGAGTTGACGCCTTGTTGCGGAAAACCCTCACATTCCTCTCATTCCAAATTTCCCACGAAACCAACATGACGACGGAGGCAAGAGCTTTTTTCGGAGAAGCGGCCATGCTCGTGGTATTGATCCACCAAGTCTTGATGGTAGCCTCCGTCACCCAAGTCCCAATATCTATCTGGTGCAGCCCTAACCAATCCTTGATGAAGCCCCAAATGCGCGTTGAGAAACGGCAGCGAAAAAGGAGGTGGGCCACCATCTCCGGCTCTCTGTTGCAGAGAGGGCAAGATCCACAGTTCGGCCATCCACGCCTGGCGAGCCTGTCGGCGGTCCAAATTCTGTTTTGCGAGGCGAGCCAGGCGAAGAGCTTGCACTTGGGCGATGCCCAAGCCTTCCAAATCGCAGCGTGAAGCGGGAAAGATGTCGCCCCCAAGAACTGAGCTCTATACGCGGACGCGGCGGAGTAAATACTGGAAGCATTGAATATCCAGGAGATAGCATCTGGAGTCTCGGGGGATAGCTGGACCGAAGAAATGAGTGACCACAAGGAAGTAAATTGCTGGATATGCGACACGGACAAGCCATCCTCCAAATTGATTTGCTAAATCCAAGCCCCATCAAGCAGAGCGTCATGGACGCACCAATTTTTCCTTCGCGAGGCCGCAAAAATGAGCGGAGCGACAATCCTGGGCCGTTGGCCCATCAGCCAGGCCAAATCCCAAAAAGGAGCGCGCAACCCATCGCCGAGGGTGATGGTTCGTAGCCGCATAGAAAAGATCCAAGTCGGCGGCATCGCACGGGTTGCCCAAACCCACCTAAGTTTTGGAAGAATCCGTCCATTCTAGCCACGGCCATCTTAACCGGAGAGCACGCGCGACTTTGACGAGATGGAGCACGCCAAGACCTCCCAGCTCCTTAGGCCGGCACACTGTCTCCCAATTTACCTTGCACTTGCCACCCGCTGCCTTCTCCATGCCTTCCCAAAAGAAAGGGCGCCTAATCTTGTCGATGGCTTGAAGCGTACCGAGGCTAAGCACAAGTGGCGTCAAATGGTACACCGCCTAGGAAGTGAGAACCGCTTTTACCAAAACACACCGGCCCGCAGCTGTCATATTTTTCCCTCCACAAGGCACCAGTCTTCCCGCTATCTTATCCTCAAGATGTTGTAGATCCACCCGCTTAAGCTGCTTGATTGCCAGTGGCAGCCCAAGGTATGTCATTGGGAACTGAGAGTGAATGGCCGGGAAATTTGCGAGGACCACATTAAGGTTAACATCCTCACAGGCAATAGGAAGCACATGACTTTTCTGAAAATTGGTGCAAAGGCCCGTGATGTCGCCGAAGCACTTAAGAATGGCAGCCAGGTTGTTTACGTCATCAATGTGCGGCTTCAGAAAGATTGCCACGTCGTCAGCATAAAGGGAGGTACGCAAAGCCGCCCGCCTCCCCCTCAAAGTACTCAACAATCCCCGATGGGTGGCAAGGTCAAGAACATTCTGCAGGGGGTCGATAGCAATGACGAAGAGAAGCAATGATAGTGGGTCACCTTGCCTGAGCCCACGGCCGTGGAAAATAGGCTGACTCGGGATGCCATTGAGGAGCACCCTGGAAGATGAAGTGCGGAGCAGAGCCGAGACCCAGTTGCAGAATTGCGGCGGGAACCCCCGCTTTTGCAACAAGACAAACAGATAATCCCAACGCATGGAGTCAAACGCCTTTCTGATATCCAGCTTGAAAAGAAGCGTCTTGGTCTTGGTGCGGTGTAACCGCCTCGCAAAATTCCTAACGAACATAAAGTTACCATGGATGCTCCTGGTCTTGATGAAGGCGCTTTGGGCATTGGATATAAGATGGTTCATATGGGGCCCCAACCGAATGGCCAACGCCTTGGCGATGGTATGAATGAGACTAATTGGCCGGTAGTCTCCGATCTCCTCGGCGCCGTCTTTTTTCGGAAGCAAGACAATGTTGGTCGAATTTAGCCAGTGAAGGTTATCCACATGCAAGGAACCGAACTGATGCACCACTTGCATAATGTCGACTTTGATTATCTCCCAACATTTCTTGAAGAACAGACCGGTGAAACCATCTGGACCTGGGGCCTTGTCCCCAGGCATTTGGGAAATGGCATTTAAAATTTCGACCTCTGTGAATGGGGCATCAAGGCCTCCAAGCTCACAGTGACGGAACCCAAGTCCTGCTAGTTAAGGTCATGGGTGCACGGGGGGCCGCGAGCCATGACCTGAGAGAAGTGTTGATGGATAAGAAGCTCTTTTTCATCGTGTTCGGTGACCCAACCATTGTTATGCTTAAGCCTAGCAATGTGATTTTTCCTCCTCCTGGCGTTGATCCTTCGATGGAAGAATTTCGCGTTCGCATCTCCCGCCTTTAGGACTGATAGCCTCGCGCATTGCTTCTTTTGGATCTTTCAAGAACAGCTAGGCTAACCACCCTGTTTTTTAGGCGAGCACGGAGGTCCCTCTCGGCCCCGGAGAGAGGCCTAGAGTCCTGCGCCACGTCTAGGCGGAGGATGACGAGCAGGGCCATATGCACATGCAGCTTACGGCTGGAAAAGAAGGACCTACTCCAAGAGGTGAGACTGACTGCCACTCTATGCAGCTTGTGGAAAAGGATTTGATGAGGTTCCGAGTGAGAGGAGGGGGCGTTCCAAGCGTTTGTGACCACATCAGCAAAACCTGGCAAGCAAACCCAAAAATTCTCGAACTTGAACGAACGAGGGCGCGGAGGCCCGGAGCCGTCCACGAGGAGCAGAGGGCAATGATCCAAGAGCGAGGAGGATAGCGCGTGCAGAATATGTGATCCAAAGCAGATGTCCCACTTCTCATTGCAAAAGAAACTGTCCAACTTGCATAAGGTAGGATTCTCTCTCTCATTACTCCAAGTGAATTTTCTATTCTGCATGTGAATCTCACTAAGCTGACATGTGGCAAGCGTGTTGCGGAACCTGTTAATCCGGCTTCTATTGATGTTTCTCTTATTTTTGTCGTGGGCATGGTAGATTTGATTAAAATCGCCAAGGGCGAGCCATTTGACTCCAGCGGCCGGCTTGTGTGAACATAGCTCGGCGAAAAAGTCATCCTTCCTAGAGTTGGCCGTGGGGCCGTAGACCGAGGTGAGCCTGAAAGTGACGCTGGAGAAAACCCCCTTGACTGTGGCAGAGAGGCAAAACTGGGATGCGTTGATGGCAGAAAGCTCGACCACTGAGTCCTAAAGCAACAAAATCCTACCTCGGGTCCCAATAGCAGGGCGCTGAGCAAAACTTCTAAGACGGCCACCCCCCAGAAAGCACGCTGTGAAAGCGTCAATAAGCTCCATCTTGGTCTCCTGCAAGCACACAATCTGACAGGAGGAGGAGGCGATCGTCTCGTGGACGGTAGTGCGCCGGTCTGGGTCATTCAGCCCCCTCACATTCCAACTTAAAAAGTTCATAGGCTATTCATCCATTGGACACATTAGCAAACCCGAAAACATGACAATGCATTGGAGCAGATAAAAAAAGACTTGCAAAATACACCATAGGCACTGCCAAGGCACCACTTGGCACTTGTGGCATGGCAGCACAACAGCACAATATGAAGCACGGCTTGCCATGCCACAACATCCCCAATTGAAAGCAAAAGAGTTGATCTAACATTGAGACTAACAGACCCAGACATGGACGTAGGTGGGTTGACAATCTAACATGGAGCTACAGATTCCTCGGCCTCGGCAAGGTCCAGAGCAGAGGCGCCCCCATGGTTGATGAGGGCCTCCTCAACAGCTGTGGATAGGACACAGTCCAAATGAAAAAGCGCACGCAGCGCAGCGATGATGTTTGGAGGCAACTCCTCCTTGAACAGAGCCACAAAGCCATTGATCACCTGCTCAGTCACAGCGTCATCCTTGTTGACGATGCCCAGCTGCTTGCAGACGACGCGCTCAGCCATCTTGGCAATTAGTGTGCCCCTTTGCTTGGTCTTCAGCCTGGCACTGCTGCGGTGCAGCGAGAAACCCACCTGCATCCCAGCCAGCGTCTTGCGACGTGCCGTAGCTGGGACAGGAGGAGGTGAGTCCGGTAGAGGTAGCAGGCTTGGCTGGTGCGGGATGAACAGCGGAGGTGAGCTGAGCTGCGAGATCCCCAAGGCGGCTTCAGAATTAGTCGGCGTGCGCGGAAGGGGGCCGCTGCAGACGAGCAGCGGCGTTGTGCGAGGTTTCCCCCGGGAAGCCAGGAGAGCCCGATGGAGAAGCTGGTGTCGTGGAGAGCCCAGGTGGAGTCGCAGGAGCACACAGGGGCTGGACCAGACGCGCAAGCACCTGGAGCACGGACATGCCCGTCACGGAGACGGTAGGCGAAGCAGCGCCCTTGCCAGAGACGGTGGCCGTCGGCAGCACAGAGGTGGGGGGAACCAGGAGGCGTGCGACTGGCCTAGAGTTGACGACGGCTAGCTGCAGGCGAAGAGCTGCGCGCGGGGCTCCTTCCCAAAACCTGTAGAGCAAGCGCTGGTGCAGCCAACACGGACCCAGGCAGCAACGAGACGAGCGGCGCAGGTCCAGTCGCAGCCATCGGCACGGCCGCTGCATGGCTTCTCCCCTCACGACCTCTCGAGCGGTCGCACGCGCGGTCACGGCCTTCGTTTCGCTGCCCGGTCCCGTGGGTTTGCAGGATAGCGAGCGACGGAGCCTGGCGCCCCATCCTTCTTGCCCGCGGACATCGTTCCTACCGCGTCGGTCGTCGCGGTCATCATCGTCACGCCTATCCTGGCGAGCAGGACGGACGTCTCGGGCAGGCTGCCCGCGACGGTCGCACGCGCCCCCTTGGCCATCGACAACGCCAAGCCTCCAATCAAACTCGTGCACCTCAGGTGGCGGCGGCTAGTCGTCGTCGTCGCGCGCGTTGAGAAGTCCTCGTGCAAGTCCAAGTGAATCAGCACCCGGTGCCGAAGCCCACGGCGACCACTACGGCGCTGGCCCCTGGCTGGGAGTGTGATCCACTTCACCTTGGGGATGATGTTGGAGTCAGCCGTCCACGCCCAGACGCCGAGGGAGTCGGCAACCTCCTTCCGCGCGTGGCGCCCCTCGATGTAGTCGAGCGAGCAGCCGCGACCTATCACCAGGGTCGCGACGTACTCGTTCCAGCCGTGGAGGGGAATCCCCTCGAGGCACAGGCGCACGTGGTGAAGCATATCTTCGTTTTCGGCATTGGCCTTGAGCCTCCAGGACCGCACATGGACGTGGAGGTCACGGAAGGGGAAATCGCCGCGGGACACTGCAGCAGCGCAGTGATGCTAGTAGATGAACTTCACCAGGTAGGGCTCGGGGAAGTGCCGTACCACACTGATGTCGGCCATGCGCACACCGAAAGTCGTCGCGAGCGCCTCAGCGACGGCATTGCAGGAGGCGTCCGTCTGAGCACTGGCCAGCCAGACCACGGCCCGCGTCGGTGGAGAGGAGTGTCGCCTCTTGCTACATTTCCGGGGTGGCCGGGATGACCACGAAATCCTCCTCCGGCCTCAGCGTGTCGTCCCCGAGCCGAGGCATGACAGGCGGCAGCGGCAGGTGAGGCTCCGTCGGCGTGGGAGCCGACCAACCACGAGCAGGAGCCAGACGAGGCGGTGGAGGCCGGACCTGGAGCGCAGCGAACGGGCGTGAGAGGCAGCTGAGCGGGCGCCAGGCGTTGCGGCAGTCGCGGCAGCGGTGGCCGTTCTGGAGACAGCGAGAGCACTTGAACGGATCCCTGCAATCCGAAGCGCGATGGCCAGGGATGAGGCAGCGACAGCACCTCCCTTTAAGCCAAGCAGGGAGTGGGCGAGGATTCAATGCCGGGGACGGCAAAGCCGGACGGCGCAGGCCGCGCCGTGGTAACACCATCTACCAGTCCCCGGTCACATCCGCCTCGCGCCCCGCGCCTGCCGGAGTAGCCGGAGTTGAATGCGGGGCGGAGTTAGGCCCTTTTGCCAGGCTGTCGGCCGGAGGCGTCTCCAGCACGATCTCACCGTCGGAGGTTACTGGAGAGCGAGGTATTTGCGGGGCTGGCGACTCCAGATCTAGGGATGAAGGGGGAAATGACGGCTGGAGCAGTAGCTGCGCGGGGGCGAAGGGCGGGCGGGTACCTGCGGGCATGGATGGCGGCGGAGGCGGCAGAGGCATGGACCAGGAGGTGGCGGCAGGGCACATCGCGGCTGAAGTGGCCGCCGGCGGCGCGGGTCGAAGGCCTGGGCGCGGCCTCTGTTACCTATACGTTGTTCGTGTCTCTTTTCTCAAAAGTAAGATTTCATCCAATTCTGATATATGGTTTATACATACCAATATATGGCTGCTGTATAACAACCTCAAGCTATCATCATAGTAAAAAGTTGTAATGTGTCATGAAATCAAGTTACAGCACTAAGTTCCATACACGTGAAAGGCCAGCTGCCCATACGTGATTGGCGCAGTCGAGCTGGAGAACCCCTGAGATTTACCAACTATGCTGTTTGGAATAATATCTCTAGATAAGCGGTGTCATGAATCATGAATCTTTTGATTGCCTATGAATAATCTCTATGTGATTTCTTACGTTTTCACGGCACTGATTGGGCTATGCACGTCATGTCAGACCAACAAAACTGTAGAGTTGTACGACTTGGCGTCCAGAATCTCGACACGTTCAATCTCTTCTGTTTCGCCCGAGAGGAACACGACATATTAATGAAAAGAACCGTCTCGAGAGGAACAAAGCTGGGACGTAACATAGACAACATATGATAGCACCATCACCAGTTTGCCGTCCCGGAAAAGACTAGCGAGTATCGAAGAATTAAAGAAAAAATACCTTGGTTTGGATATGGAAAAACATGTACCCGTTTAGCCTGTCCCGCTAGAGAAAATGACAGGAGTCCGAGGAAGTGAAGAAAGTTACGGTTTTCATAGTCTTTTCAAGTCTTTACGTAACAGAGACCCATGTCTCTCTCTCTCTCTCTCTCAAGTGGAGTGGCAGTAATTTAATTCTACTGTTTATATTCGAGTGAGGGAAAGGAAGGAGGAAAATGGAGGATCTGATTCGATTCTTCCGGTAGGGGTGCCTAGGCTGGCCGACCCCAAGATTCAGTGCTGTCAATCAACCAAACAGCTTTAGCTCCATATCTAGGAGTAGCCCCAGGCTCATGCCATAGCTAGATCAGTGGTAGATGTCTTTGCTTTGGAATCAGAAACTTGTGCATTTGCGCATCGCAATGCGGCGAGAAAACTGTACCCTGCAACTGTACTCTAGCAATCGCACTTGCAGCCTGTGATCGGACGAATTGCAGATCCGGTCCTCACGTGAGAATGAATCCCCCGATATTGCTTATCATCCACGCAGTGCGTCACTGTTTTTGCTCCAAAGTTTGACATCCGCATGGTCCTCAGGCAGTTCATGCTGTGGCAAAAACACCTGATCGATAACTACATCAGTAAAACATAAGCAAAAATTAAGAATGGGTTTAGTTGGTTAAATTAAAAAAGTTAATCAAATAACTTATACTATACGAGACGCAAGATGATGTCAGTATCATGGAATGGTCCATATTCATCGGCGATGACATAGCGAACATAACACAAATCACAAGACGGGTCTTGCGTTGGCAATTGTACCAAGGGAAAATCCTCCGACGATTCTCAAAAGTACAAAGACTCGCAAAAGAAGGTTGTTGAATGGGAGATATTGACCTTGCCGACAGATAGCAACGGAGAAAACTAAAAACACCTGATCGATAACTACATCAGTAAAACATATACTATACGAGACGCAAGAGGATGTCAGTATCGTGGAATGGTCCATATTCATCGGCGATGACATAGCGAACATAACACAAATCACAAGACGGGTCTTGCGTTGGCAATTGTACCAAGGGAAAATCCTCTGACGATTCTCAAAAGTACAAAGACTCGCAAAAGAAGGTTGTTGAATGGGAGATATTGACCTTGCCGACAGATAGCAACGGAGAGAAACTAAAAACACCTTTTCCATGTTACCCTCGCTGTCCCAATCCCAACCTTTCCTTTTCCGAAGCAATCCTGCACTGGCAAATTTGGCACCACAAGCTATCAGTAGTAAAGGCAACTACTTACCCCTGTAACCTCATTACATTTGACAGGAACAGGTCACCAAGGTCAGGTTCCACATTCCAAGGATCAAACTCTCTCTATAGTAATAGCTTTTAATTTAGACAGGAGGCGGAAGTGGAAGCATCGATCTATATACAAGTCTGCAGCTTACAGAGTTCTAGCATCTACCAACGCAGCAGCTAAAAGAATGATGAGCCGAGGCACAAAAACCCTAAGGTTACAAAAAGAAAACCTCACAGGATTGTGCGGCCGTTGGTCTTTCTCTTGGCCTCCTCCCATGGAGAGGGCGCCTGTGCAGATCCCATATCCAGCTCGCCTCCAACCATCAATGCTGGGAGACCACCATTGGCTGTGGAACCGCCCATGGTCCCTCCAATGCCAAGCCCAAGAAAGTCCAGAGTGGCAGGCTTGGGACCGAACATTGGTGATTGCCCCATCATCAAATCTGGCAACCCTGAATTCGCACTACCATAGGCGAGGCCAAGGTCAAGATTGCCAGATAGCGTTGGCCCAGGCTCCATATCCATTAGCTGATTACTCGGTGGTGCCACTGCTGTGCACTGTATCAACGAACCTTCCTTGCGGTAGCTTGGATGGTGGCGAGTTATCGATGTACCATCCTTGTGGTAGCTTGGATGGTGGCGAGTTATCGATGTACCTTCCTTGTGGTAGCTTGGATGGTGGCGAGTTATCCATGAACCTTTCTGGTGGTAACTTGGATGGTGGTGAGCAATCAACGAACCTTGCTTGTGGTAGACTCGACGGTGGCGAGTTATCGAAGAACCTTCCATGAGGCAGCTTGGATGGTAGTGAGTTGTCGATGAATCTCCCTTGAGATAGCGTGGATGGTGTTGAGTTATCGATGAACCTCCCTTGAGGTAGCTGGCATTGTGATGAGCTATTGATAAACCTTCCTTGAGGTAGCTGGCATTGTGTTGAGCTATCGATAAACCTTCCTTGAGGTAGCTGGCATTGTGTTGAGCTATCGATAAACCTTCCTTGAGGTGGCCTGGATGGGGTTGATGATGAGGAACTTGCAAGCCCAAACTCCTTCAAGAAAGACGAGCTTGATTGCGAAGCTCCAACCTCAGCAGCCTTCTGCAGGAGTGCAGTCGCGGACATGTGGGGTGCTGGAGGTGGAGCAAACGTGCAGGGGTTGCTCGTGTTTGTCTGCGGGAACAGAGAGGAGGGTGCACCAATCGCAAGGCAAAGGAAGGTGGGATCAACACCGATAAGGTCACGCAGCGATCTACTCTGGGGAGTGGTGCTTGTTGTGGCTGATGCAAACAGACCAGCAAATGTGCTAGTCGTAGTAGCTGGCGTGATGGAATTGCAAGCACTGCTGACCGTGCCAGAACTGGTGGTGCTACTGCTGCCATCTGTGCCAATGGCATCTGAGGGCGAGGGAGGAAACAAGGAAGCATCGGGGTATCGTTATCTGGCAGGTTGGAGTCCTCTAGTTCAGCATCCTTGTATTGATCAGCTTCCTGGAAACAAATGTCTTCATCTCGCTTGTCTTCCTCCTCTTGCTTGACATCACAATTGGCTCAACAACCACCTCTGGTTCTGTAACATATAGGCCACAACAAGAGAACAAGTCACTCATCATTGTTGGCTAATTGATCAAATTGCCAGCCGAATTGGGAAAGAAACAAGACTCATGCATTCCTTTCTTGTCACAGTAACAAGATGGATTTATGGAGCACGAATTTGCTATAAATCCCATATAGTCTATCTATGCGCAATAAGACAAACACACAACCAAATGCAAAGGAAGCATACCATCCACATTTGGCACTACTGCCAGGACGGCCTGCTCCTCCTGCGGCAGTGGAGCCGGTGGCAATGGATTGCGCTGGGGCTCCTCTGTCACTGCCTCGCAACACTGGGGCTCCTCTGTCGCTGCCTCGCCGCGCTGAGGCTCATCCACCTCGGCCACAGCAGAATTCTCATTCTCTCCTCTTCCCCCTTCTCCTTCTCCTCATCCTCCTCCCCTTCCCGTTTCTCCTTCTCATTGTCCGCATTCTCCTCAGCCTCCTCCAAATCAGGCGGCCGAGGCGAAGGTGGCGCCGGAACGGTGAGCACCCTGCCGGTCTCCTCCACGAGTGCGCCGCAGAACGCGCGATGCGTCACGAAACTGTCCCTCCTGAACCAAAGCCGGCACGCCGGCTGATGAATCAAACAAGGATGCAAACTTTTCGCCCCCCAAGGGGGCCATTGGAAATGTGGGAAAGCAAGCAGAAAGCAGTACCTGGTGAAGAGTGTGCCGCAGTCGCAGCGGTACTCGCGGGTGCCGCAGGTCTTGGCGTGGGCCTTGAGGTCGGCCTGGACGGCGTAGCGCTTGCCGCAGCGGGGGCAGGCCCAGCGCTTCTCGCCATGCTTGCGGCAGAAGTGTTTCTTGATCCCGGTGAGGTCCCCGAGCGCGCGGGCCGGCGAGTGGTGCACGCAGCGTGACTCCGGGCAGACGTACACCCTCCGACGCGGCGGCGCCGCCCCGGGCCCGCGCTGCCGCAGCCGCCACGGCAGGTTGTGCCCCCGCCGGTGCAGCTGCAGGTTCTGGTCCCTCTGGAACCCCTTCCCGCACACCTCGCACACGAACCGGTTCGTCGCCATCAGCGTCCCCGGAGAAAGCGCGATCACCTCCGCGTCGGATCTGCACACACGCGCGCACACACAGAAACCATCCATGAGACCACCGTAGCCACGCGAACTCCACCAACCAACCCACGTCCCCCAAAAAACCCGAAGCTCGAGCTCTCGCCTGGCGTCCCGGGGAGGTTCCTCTTCTTTGGCCGGCGCCGGGGCCGGCGCCGTCGCCGCCTCCGCCTGCTCCGTCTCCGTGGGGTTGGGCGTCATCCCCGCTCGATCTGCCTGTGCAGCCGGTCCACTCAGCTCACTACCCGTCCGCCCGACCTTCAGCGCCCCCTTATCCACGCCTCGCCCGCGGCAGCAGTGGCAGCTCGGCGACCGGCGCGTGGTGGACGGCGATTTTTTTCCCCTCTCTCGCTCGGTCGCTCGCTCGCTGTTTTTCTGGCTTTCGATTTGGGGTGGGGATGGATGGGGAGGGAGTCAGACGGGCATCGGGATGAGGAGGGCGGGGGCGTGGGTGTACGTGTACCGCGCGGTGGTGCCAATCCGGCACGTTGGCTTTTCGGTGCGGGGTGGGTAGCGTCCCGTCGCCGCCGTCGGATCCCGCGCCGCGATGCGCGCGCACGTGGTCTCCCTCTCCCTGCCTGCCACCCCCGGTTTACTGCTCCGCGGGGACACCCTTTTTGGTCGCTAGCTTCCGCCTTTAAATCCACACACCCCCACCACACCACACCCTCCGTGTCCGATCCTCCATCACTGTGCCGTCTCTCCCCTGAATTCCATGTACGTATGGACGAGCTGCTGGTACTAGTAGTATAAGCAATTAATAGTTATACCATTGAGATGCTGCTACTACTACTACTAAGCCTTGGACTTGGGGATTTGGGAGGGTTGGGTGGTCAGTGGTCACTACTCACTCACTGGTCAGGTGAGCCAAGGAAAGTGGAGACGTTGTCTGCTTCTCCTGCGGGGCTACAGAAAAGGAGGGAGAACTCTTCAGTGAAGTGAGAACCACGCGGTCGGCAGGGGTTGGATCTCCGGAGCTCATAGGAAAAAGTCGGCGAGTGTTCGTCAGTTCGTGTGCTTGTCGTAGGAGCGTGGTGGTTGACGGGGCTATCCTATAGTAAACTCGTGAACTGGAGCTCTCCTTTTCCTTTCTTCCTTTTCTCGATTGTTTCTTGCAAGGTGGGCTACTAGTACCACTAAAGAAGATTACTTTTACATACATGTTGGTACTGCGCGTGGGTTGTTATTTTCTTGACGAGCTTTCGTGTGGATATCTTACGTGCAATCGCGGAGCATCGCGAGGTCGCCCTAGACCCACATCGTGTATGTGTTGGATCTATCACCGTGTACGGAAGGAAAGCAAAGATGCGGGTTGCCAGCAAAGCATGGCAATAGGTGCGGTTTTGGTAACCATTTCTTCCTCTTTTGCTTAGAGCTTAGGGAAAAGTGCAGCCGTTTTTCCTGATAAATACTTTATTGACTTTTGTGTGGGATTGTGTTTTATTTTATTCCATATAAAATGCACGTCTCGATCACTCAGGTCCATGAACTCTAAAACCAGATATTTACCTCGCTATATTTACTAAATTGATTCACCATAGGTCCAAATCCAATTTACTAGCTCTGATCGTTTATCGTGACATGTTGACCACGTCACCATGTTATCTAGTCAGCAAGGCCTACTTATCAATCATCCTATCTTCTTCCTCTCCCTTTTCTCGCGTCCTCTTTTCTTTCCCTAATCACTGTCACTATGCCTCCCTCCTTACTAGTTGCCAGCCTAAAGCCACACCTCTCCCTTCCCCATCCCCATGGGGCATGCAGCCCCTGCTGCCCTGAGCTTGTGTCTCTGCGCCGCCCTTGACAAGATCTAGTCAAGGTCTAGCAAGAGGACAAAAAGGGCCGCCGCCAGGGATGAGACATGGAACGGGGCGTTGCAAAGCTCATGGCTAAGCAAGATCCTGCCGTCGCGCACATGCACAGACTAGGTTCATATCAAGATGGCAACGGTACCCAATACCCGATAACTGGCGGGGATTTACCTGTTTAGGAAACGGGTATGGGCAAACTTTTACCCGCAGGGATGGACCGGGGATGAGGACAGGACCTTGTTACCCATCCCAGATACCTAGCGGGTACCCATTAGTACCTATAACAGGTGGTCCCGTGGCATAAAATCAAACAAAAAATAATCATATACCACATTTCAGCCCACAAGCCTATAACCATAGCCTTTTCAGCCCATAGCTAGCCCATTTTTTATCGGGTACAGATACCCGCGCAGGGCCCTGGTACCGACGGGTAACGGGGACGAAAAAAAAATCATACCCAGGTGGGTAACAGGTGCGGGTAGCGGGCAAATTAGAGGAGACATGTATCTGGTACGGGGATCTTACTCTGTCGGGTGTTATACCCATTGCCATCTTGAGGTTCATACGCCAGCTGAGGAACACTACGTCGCGGGGAGCATTACACACCACAACTTGCATGGTTCAACAAAAGGCGTAGCTAAGCATGCGGACTCGTTCGTCGAGGCCAACGTCGGTGACGTAGGCTATGTTGGCACAGTGCTGGTGGAGCTCGTCATCACCTCCTCTTTGTCTTCACCAGCATGTTGCCACCATGGCCGATCTCTCCACTCTTCAACCAATTCCTTTCTTTACCTTTTGATACGACTTGGGAGATTGATTGATTGTAGCATGGTCGTCTCTCGCGTATCTGCCTAAAGATGCAAACTTTTTTTCCTGTTGATTCGAGCACCATGACCATGTCTAAAAGAGAAGTATCTCCCCCTTTTCCCGTTCTCGTTGCCGAGTGCTGTCCTGCACCATTGCGAGAGGCGATATGGCACAAGAACACATTAAATTCCCTTTGCTGGCGCTCAACTTTCACTTTTTGCGTGAGCACCACTGCCTGCATCATGTCCTCCTTCATCACCGGGGTAGATTTGGGATTCTAGGTTGGGAGGGGGGAGAGAGAGAGAGAGAAAGGAGAGAACGAGAGAGAGCTAGAAAGGGTGATGATGAGTAGTACTCCCTCTGTCCAGAAATGTAAGGTGCATTTTGATTGGTTAAAACAAGGTTTTAACCAATAATTACTAATATGCGCTTTATGTGATATACAATCATAATCATAAATAAGTACTTTTGAATATGAATCTAATAATATCAATTTTATGTCACATAAATCGCATAATAATAGAATAATTGTTAGTCAAAATCTTGTCTTAACCGATCAAAATACACCTTACATTTCTTGACGGAGAGATTACAACTCTACAGTATACGACTACAGCATCTGTATACGAATACACAGAGACCTAGGGATACCCCGGATACTTGGGATGATGTGTACCTTGGAAAGGGATTCTAGGAGAATAAGGAAACTACCCACAAGTATCCAAGACCCCTTAAATAAGGAAGTTGATCTCGACATTTAAGGAGGACAGGAGTCCTACTCGGAGACGAGTTCGTACTCGATACGACATACCCTCTTTATAAGGACCTCAAGACCCTGCGGAGAAGGCATCGCTTAACATCTTAATCAGACTTTGGATAGCCAGAACCCAGCCTGAAGACTTTTGATCAAGTAGAAGAAAAGACCAGCCTCGATATCCACCTCCAACCTGTAGCAGATCCAATCTACATTAGCCACATCCCCTTGTACTTTGTCTCGAGATCAATATAAGACATACAGGACGTAGGGTTGTTATCCTCTAGGAGGCTCGAACCTGTATAAAATCTCGTCATCGGCACACTCGACTTGGCAACCAGATTCTCTACCCCTACTCTCTTTTCTCCACATATTACGTAACATCGGTGGTTTACTGATCATCGACAGAGGGAGAGAGAGTGACAAGTGGGCCTATGCTTAGAGAAGTTTTTATGACATGTGGCACTAACTGGATGACACGGTGGCACAGTCAACATGTCATGTAAATGGTCAAAGCTAGTGAAACCAAATTTGGACCTCTACTGAACCCCTTTAACAAGTTTAGGGATGTGAATATCCGGTTTTAGAGTTCATGGACATAACTGACCAAGACGTGCAAGTTCGAGGAACCTCGAGTGCATTTTACTCTTTTATTCTTGAAATCTTTCTTGTTAAAGTTGTATAAGTTCTTGATGTCCACAATAGCAGTCATGGCAGCAACAGGAGGAGAAGACTTTGATGGCTGTGATGGTAGGGAGTCTAGCTTGATGGTGGGCCTAAAGAAGGAGATAAGACTTGAGCGGCGGCAGGGTGTGGTAGGGGAGGCGGGTTAGGTTTAGGGGTTAAATAGAAAACGGAGAGGAGCTCATATGGATAGTGACCGTTGGATGCATCAGATCCGATCACCATTAAGTTATCCCATTGGGATAGATCCAATAGGTCCTCTTCTTTTCTTTGCCATGTTAATGAAAAAGCCATTGCAAACTTTTCTTAAAAATATCTAATATGAGCATGGAAGTTAAAATTCTTGATTGTTGTCCAAGAATTCCAGTACCTACGGGCCATGTCGATCAAGTCCTACTTTGGATCTGAATCGGTGTAAAAATTCAATCCTAGTCATAACTTCACTTAGAGTCCAGCTGTTATTTGATCTAAAATCCGATCCGAGTCCACCTGATCCTACACAACTTATCGTCCAAGTGCCAACTTAAAGTGATCCATATTCGGAAACTAACATCATTGTTATAATCCTCCCGTATGAGGTTATTTCTGTGTCCAAATTTAAAGTATAAAGTTTGTCAAATTATTTTATTCCTGATATTAACAAGAGATTGATTATTTCACTGTAGATAATAAATATATGTATTTCATTTTACAGTCGGTGCGATGCTACACCGATCGATTCAGACTCTCAACTTCAACTACCTGCCTCTTCGATCACAGATATTTTACGGAAATTCCATATAAAACAGTTCAATTTTCATATAAATCAAGAAAATTTCTCGTGAACCAAAGATGCCATAAGTGTGAGTAGGAATTGCAACAGTGTAAGAGTTGAACTGCCAGGAGCAAAGGGACCAAAGTTGGTAGAGGACTAGAAGTGGAAAACAACTGTTCTTTCCTAAATTTATTTGTTTTCTGTTGTCCTTGATTATTATGTATGGTCAAAGTCAAGGATTTCCTTCCTCGCAAAAAAAAGTAAAGGATTTCCTTGCATCCTATTTGCAGGCCGAGTATGTAGTCACAAAAATGAAAGGAACCATAAGTGAAAGGCTACTACTCCATTTCGGTCCATAGTCTATTTGCGCTGTTGGATGGTCTGTTCTTTCTCGGTTCCAGCTCTCGCTCGCTCTGAGTCGCACGTTCCCAATTTGCTCGTGGTCCTCTCCGCAAAGATCTTTCTGTTTCTCGCATCGTGTGGTGCCGCCATCCCATGAGGATAAAAAGGGTGGCGATGGCCAACAGGGATTATTGGCTGAAAAGGTTTTCAAATGCATGCTTGGATTTGTTAAAAATTCATGGGGAACTAGGAGTAATGTTGCATCAATCGACATCAAAAAGGCAAAGAACAATTTCACATGACCGTAACTGTATTATTGCAAGCAATGTGATGAAATATACATGGAGACAATTTTCACAAAAAGAAACCCCGAGACAAAAGGAAAGGATAATCGCTATAGCCAAGCAGTTCAAGACAAATGGAGCATTTGCAACATTCAATCATTCACGGGAACCTGTTGTCGGAAAAAATAAATCATTCAGTGGAGCAGATCATCGTGCCCCTTCGATGAAAAGGGAGTCATTTCACGCAAGAGAAACCATAAGCAACTTATTGACCAAGCTACAATACTAGCATCTATGAAGTGAAAAGCTATCTGCGGCACATAATAACTTAACAATTCCTTGTGCTTCTACCTTATCTACAGGAGAGCTCCATAGGTACTCTGGTTTAGTTTCATCAGGATCTGATCATTCATGATAGTTTCATCAGGATCTGATCATTCATCATGACCGTGATATCGAAGATATGCAGGCGAGCTGAGCATGAATGGGAAAGTTACAGTTACAGAACTGCACATAAAGTCTCGACATCAGTTTGGCTGGACAAGAGTAACCGACTCTGACCGAGAACTCCTAACAGAAAGTGCGAATCAGAACGACTGCCGTGCAAGTTCTTGTGAAGACTAGACACCCACCGATCAAAATAGAGAGGTCGTTGCTCGATGAGATCAGGGTATCAGAGAACGGCCGTGCAGCCACGATGCATATAGCTTACCTGCCCTCGCTCTTGATCTCCAGGATCGCCGGAAGATCAGCCCGGCGGCGCCGGTTTCTCCCTTTCATTCCAAATATTCCATGACAAGTTCGTTTCGAGGCTGTTTCTTTCAAGAGTGTTCCGAATGATAAGGAAGAAACTGTGAGGATATTCTCCTTGATATCGCATTCTGAAAGAGGACGGTGCTTTCATGGTTAGCTGGTGAACTGCTAACGGGCACTCACTTGTACCTGAGTTTACTTTTGAAAGGAGCTTGTATCTGAATCATGCATAGGCAGGCTGCTAATGGACAGTGTCTAGTTAGCTGGTGAAGCCTGGATACCTGCAGCCAATAGCATTGGCTGTCTGGTGTGCTGATGCTGATGCAGTTGGTCAATGGTAGAAGCAGCACGAGTGTCTCCAGCGAAGATCTTGCGACTACAGTCTACAGGGAAGGCAGAAGGCTACGAGACTCAACTTGAAAAGACTTCGCCAGCATCACATATTCACACGCACATAGAGAGGCCAAGTGGCAAGTACAGAGATGCCACAGAAGGATTGGCGTGCCAGCTTTTTCTCCTTTTAAAAACTTCTGCGGTGTGAATCAGGGCAAGAGCCAATGACAATGGACATGTCGGAGATCTTTGGAATTATCATGGATCTGTGATAATGACCTTCCACTTGTGCGCCCCCCCCCCACCCCACCCAAGAAGGCAATTTGCGATGGATGGATCATCAAACCCTAAGGATAACTAACATAAACAACATATATTAGCTAGATCCTGAAATGGCTCTGGCCCTCTGGAGCCCATCCACATCAGGTGATAGAGCTACCAGACTCGAGAGGGACAGGGCACCATGGTGTCACTTCCTGAGATGAGAATCGATGCTGCAGAATTCACAAGATGCACTTCAAGGTATTGTGTGGCCTGTGCTGCGGTTGCGTGCAAGCTGCAGGCACGTCCGTACAAAGAACAGCTCGGACGCTCGGGTGGATTAGTAGGACCCATGTGTCGGTGAGTCTGATCAGTCACTTAGTAAAAGAGCTGACAGCCGAAAGATATCTGTTGAGACTCGAGATGGGTGGTCCCAAAGCTAGGACTTGGGCCGGGCTTTTCCGTGCCAGCCCGAGGCCTGGCCGGCATGGCCCGAGGCCCGCACGGCAAGAGCACGATAACTGTGCGGGCCGGGCTGGCACGGCACGAAGGCCCGGGCCGGGTCGTGCTAGCGATTTGCGACCGATGGGCTGCACGGCCCGGCACAATGCTCCGGGCCGTGCTCGTGCCGGCCCGGCCCATTTCCCTGTGGAGGCCCCCGGGCCAGTCCCTGCGCCCTACTCCCGAGCACCCCCCGTGGCCCCGTTCCTCGCCCCACAGCCCACTCTCTCCTCTCCCGCACGGTCGCACACCTGCACGGGACGCTCCCACTCCCCGCCGCCACCCGCTCCCTCGCCGCCGCCGGGCCCCTCGCCTCCCCACCGGCTCCCCCACCTCCCCGCCAGGCCCCCCGCCTTCCCCACAGTTGGCAACTCCCCCAGACCCGTCCACCCTCCTCCCTCGGGTGCGCCACGCCGCGACCTGTCGGTCCGCCGCACCCTCGAGCTCGCGACCGACCTGTCGCCGACGTTGGCGCCGTCGGTAGGCCGGCGGCGGCAGAGACGGGGTGGGAGGCGTAGGGGACGGTGGCGCGTTGGCGTCGGCGTGCATCGATGGCAAGGACGTGCGGCTGTTCCCGTGCCCAACTCGTCCGGCGCCACGACGTCCGGGAGCTACGGCGGCGTGGGCGGTGGCGTTGGCGCGGCGACCGCGGTGGCTGGCGGTGTGGCGGGGGCCCGCGCCGGCGTCGGCCTTCTCCCGTGGCGGGCTCGTGCCGGCACGGCACGGCACGGCGGCACGACGGGCCACCGTGCCGTGCTTCGGCCTCGGCCACGGCTCCCCGTGCCAGCACGGCATGGCACGACGGCGCCGGCGGGCCGTGCCGGCACGGCCAACCTCGAGCACGAAGCACGGCGGGTTCGTGCCGGGCCGGCACGGCCCGGCCCGAGTCCCGGCTTTAGGTGGTCCGTAGCCTGGCGTTGTTGGCCAGTGAGTTCGTGATTTTTCTGGGCCAGTCAACAGGGCTTGGCGCTGGGTTTTGACCGATACTTTTCGAGCTCTGGTCTTTGCCTCCAGATACTGCTAATAGAAAACTCGGAACAAGAAATGATCCATCATTTCATACATTAGAAATACACAAGCCCAGACGGCCATACTACCATTCTATCTACTACTGTATCTTCCCTTTATCCTATTGGTTCTGCATATTCCAATGTACCCACGGCAGGGCCTCCTACCTTGCCCATCCAGTAGAAACAGATACCAGGTAACACCAGTCCAGCTTTGATGAGTTTGATCAAAAGTATTTACTGAGTTTCAGTCGGCTAATACATGCGAAACCATGTACAACAACAGAGATGCTGCAATGGAAGAACAGTAGGACTGCCCTACGAACTGCAACTGCGGTATACCTCACCACGCATCACATCAATTGGTCCATGATCATGTGCATAGCGATCCGGTCCAAGATACGCTCCGGTCTTCTCGAGGAGAGCCAAGCCTTCCTCCCTACCATACTTCGAAGAATAAAGATTCAAGTATTCAATGTCCTGCATTAAAACCAAGAAGAAACAATTGTGAACTACTTTCAGATCTGCATTATCCACAGCTGATAAGCCTGCAATGAAAATCAACTTAAGTGAAACGCCGGAAGGTTCATTTGGTTATTTGATGTTTCTATGGTGGAAAGTTGTGGACTACATATTCCTAATATAGTTTTAAAAGCAGCAAAACCCTTGAAAAAGTAAGCCAAAGTAGAATTAAAAAAAGAAATAGCTTAGCTGCTCCAGAACAAGTACTCAGAAACTACTTCAAATCTGAACAGTACAATTCTAGAGACTGAGAATAATAGTCTCGTATTGTAATAGAGAAAACATGCATTCTTGAAAAAGTATCACCTGCATGCCACTGAGAATGCGTTCTAGCCTGAGAGATGCAACTGGTTCATGTGATGACGAAAACACTTCGCCAGGATAGAACAGAACACCATCGCCTGGGGGAAGGCCACGTCGGAAACAGATCTGCAATCTCACCAAGTTTGCGAATAAGAACAAGAAATCGTTGTAGACAGTAGAGGACATCATACCAAGTTGAACAAAAATATTTAACCCAACTTTGAAGTCTGAATAATAGTGTTGGATTCTTTCATTGACAGAAAATGATATATTAAAATATTAAATTGTGTAAGAACACAGCATTTTGAAATTCATTTTAATATTTAACCTAAAATTCATAAAAAATTTCAGATCTAATAATAATATCTGTGGATACGTATTAAAACAAAAATGACTAGATTGCATCTTTATTAGACTTCTCATCTTAATGTAAGCAAAAGATTATGTCACCTTGCACATGATTGTACTTATTATTCAACACCAACAAATGGCCTGATCAAATTCCCTTGAATTTCTTAATTAAATATTAGGAACTATATCTGTTCAAATGTCCTTAATTTTCTTTATCCAATATTCAGAACTATATCTGTTTAAATGTCCTTAATTTTCTTTATCGAATATTATGAACTATATGAGCACTTGAGCATCCTAAATCATCTAATCTTGCTTACAATGTCATACTCCGGGATCTGCATGGAATTTGTTTTGTTTTCTTTGCGTGTGTGTGTAGAGTATGCATGGAAGTTCAGCATCCAAATACAATAAATTTTAACTATTCCCAGTCAAGCCCACACTTAGGAATATAAACGGGAGACTGCAAGAAAGACTACTCATGTCATATATGCAATACATCACGAACATATGTCATGCAAGCCAGTTACCTCCATGTGTACCAATGCCAATATATGTACTAGTTTTTTCCCAAAATACCAGGCATGCGAGTAAAACACCACAATACTAGCATACAGTACAGGGAACCATCATGACTGCTGCATTGCCATTTCCCTATTTCAGGTGTTGCCTTCCATATTGAGAACACATGAAAAGAAACTGATTTTTTTCTCCATTTTCAAATGTTAGAAAACTTCACATCATGGTGGGGTTCATACCATATCTATATATATATCACCATCAATTTTGATGGAAGTTGACAAACTGGAATTTGGATGAGTGTTGCCATGTTTTCCAAAATACCGAGGGCTTACTGACCTTTGGGGTTTCTACACAACATGAATTTAAACATCAAAGGTTTCAGGTAATCTTCTTTGAAATTGTAACATTTCCTAATCTTGTGAATCGATATAGACACTACGAACCAAAAACAATCTGCAACATCTACACATCTTGCAATATGGGCTGGGTATCAATATCCTAATAAGAAAATGAACATATCAGGTGAAAATGTCTATTTGGTGTAGGTTTGAGAATTTTTCTTGTTTCAAGCACCAAACTTAACATGAAACTTACCATTTTTTGAGGAGGTAGCTCTTAATTCATCAAATATCTCTTTAAAATTGCAAGTTCAAGTTCGATTTGTGTTGGAAGGAAAAGAGAAATATGAAGAGAACAGTGACTTTTCACTTTCTTTTTCCCTTTTTTGTATCTTATAAAATGTCAGGGGTCTCTTTTTCTTTTCTCCCAACTATTACGTTTTAAGATATATTTGATGGATTAGAAACTACCTCCTCAATTTTTGGGGGAACTTTGTTATGCTGATTTGGTGCTTGAAGCCTCGAACCATGGGAATTTTCTAGTTTTCACCAAATGGACATTTTCACCTGACATGTCACCAAGAACAAAAACCTTACAGGTGATTTTTACACAAATAGCTTCTTTTAGATATAAGATCATACCCTACATACACTAATGAAAGCACATTACATCAAGAGGTTTTCCAATGGCACAGCATACCTCAGCACTTGGAATCATAGCCTTCTCGTAGCAGTTGGTACCCCAATAAAGGAATCCTGTGCCACCTTCCTTCCACACTCTCCACATCACTGCCCGATGCTGGGTTCCACGCATCCCAAGGTGCCAGTTTGGTTGAGGATCAGAAGGCCCCATACAAACATATGTCCACCATTCCTAGATAGGATTGAGATAATTTCATCAAGATACAAAATCATAAAAATTTATAGAAACCATAGAGCTTCATATACATGCATACCTGAGTGAAAATTTCATAAATAATAAAACTAAGCTATATGAGAAAACCATATAAAATGTTATTGACCAGGAGAGTAGAGGTGGTATATAGTTAAATAGTAGGCTTCATGCACATGCACAACATAAAATACTAATGAAAACAGTACACAACCATATCATCAAGATTGGATGCATAGTTCTGACTGCATTGGGAATACACAAGAAATCTCTCACTGCATCATTAAAAGGAAGCCCACGTAATTTCAAGAGCTATTCAATTTATTTTTGCATCTGACTACCAGCAGTGTAGACACTAAAATAGATTTACAGATCGTGTCAAGAGCACTGGATAAATTACAAAAGAAAAACTAAGGATAGTAAAACAATGGCACACACAGCAACGCGTGTCAATGCAGTTTTACTGGGCTCACATTGTCCATAGAAATAGTACTGCTCATAAAAAATGTAAACAGGAAAGTAGGCACCATATTTTCATAAAACAATGAAACCTGGCACACTATCATCCAACAAATTTACTTTTTAAGTTCTGATGAAATATCTCCTTTATACCAACACATGAGAAGTCAATATTAATCAGAAAACAAATGCTATAAGATGAGAAATCATGAGCCCTTTATGCATGGCACATGCTCTCAACAATTTGAAGCAGAACATCAATGGCTCAATGCAGTCACAAATACTGTATAAAGAGAAGAGCATAAATTGAAATTATCTAGAGGAACAGAATCTGTCATTACTTCACCAAGATCAGGTCGTATTTCGGCAACAATATCCTTCACTAGGTCTTCCCTTGTGCCAAGAACCCATTCGCTGTATTAAGACAACACTAAATAAGTAATGGAAATGGTTTGTTCATTCAAGATTGAACAATGTATGACACTGTTGTTAGTTTGCACCAAGCCACCATGTCGCTTATCCCACATCCACATAGTGCCAACACATCCCCAACATGTATCAGGGCTGTCAGTTTCATCAAATCATCAATGCTGTGTCTTCACAAAATTTCTCTCAAATAGGGCGTTGATAATTTTATCTAGTTTGCTCTATTTTTTTAACAGAACTAGCACTAATTTTCTAAACCTTGTGCACTCGATGAATAACCTAGGATCAGGATTTGTATGAAAAGACAATTCAAGATATAGATAACACAGCAACACTTCAATGTTCTGAACCTTATATATTTTGTGTTTAGAACCAAATTGCAAATGAATTATTGTAGCATTAGTGTAGAACTATAGATGCTACGGGAAATTGAAGTATATGTGTTTTCATATCAATGAATTTGGAAAAGCATGTCCATATAATGCTAGATCGGTCTGACATCACATGTGCATGTTGTTGCAACCTAGGGATACGTGGCATACCCACACAAGTTTAGCAATACAGAATAAACACAGAAGTGCCAGCAGTAACGCATACCTAGTGCAAAATATTTGTGTATGTGGACGTAGAACATTTGGAACTTTCACAAAAGCCTCAAATGTAGAAGGAGCCAGTTCAGAACCATTTGGACCTGCATGAGCCATTCAAATTGTAAGAGAAAAATGTTAAAGAAACTTAAGACTTGCCAGGTGTGGTCAGCTTCCATGTGTATGATTATTATCTAAACTTCCAGAAAACCTAACACCAAGCCAGGTAACAGAAGTTTTTTACTTCGCAATTCGCAAGCAGGTAATCAGTGTTCATTTCATATAACATATACAAGGCAAGCACATTACCTAAGAAATAGCTTAGCAATAATAAATAAATAAATAATCTTATGGTACATCGGATCTCAATAGCGGTGATAAAAGCTAGTTAGAACATCTCAAACTTCTTGCTGGCACCCAAACAATTGTAATTATTCAATACTGGTTGATTCATTTCACCTTATGTTCGAGTTTTGCCTTCACTTCTTTGCTTCACTTTCCTTCTTTACATTTCCCCCGATCATATAGAGTATTAAATAATATACAGCAGTAACTTTATTAACCAAACAGTTTTCTAGCGTGTCTGCTAAGCTTTCTGATTAACCAACTTAGTTTAAAAGATCTAGCGCAGAACAATGATGTAACAGATCTTAATGAATCGACAGTAGAAAAAACTACATATATACTCATTCTGAGTCCAAGTATGAATGTATGTTTTCAAACAATTGTTCATCAGGAAAGTGACTTCATAATTTTTCATATGTGAGTCCAAGTATGGAAGTATATTTTTAATGAGACAGTGCTCATCAATAAAAGGACTCATGCATCCTGTCATATACTCACCAGCATAGTAAGTCGTTAAAATACGGACATTTGGTGTGTATGTCCGTAACTCATTAGAGATGTTGCGGATCACTTCATACTGTTCCATATTCAATGGCTGAAAATTAAGAACAATTGTAAGATGACCATCTGTAGCACCTCATACTAATACATTAATTGGTTTGGCACTTAAGGACTTAAGGAAAATGCATAGCACTGTGCAAGAGTGACATATCCAGTGCAAACCATGTATAGGTGCAATCATACAGACCATTTTGGTTTGAGCACCAAACCAACATGAAAAATTCCCCCAAAACAATGAGATACCATTTTAGTTTGAGCTTACTCATTGAACCTATTAAGCAATGGTTAGCTGAGCAGTCAGCAGTGCACATACAAGTAGGTAACCATTCGCGCTTGTACTCAGTACTCACTGCTACCTGTAACTGCTGAAATATAAAAATTGCCGCATGTTGGAGTTGCAGTTCTACTTGGCTGGCTGTCAATGTTATCTGCATATTATATTATCTAACACAGTACTGGACATTTTTCATGTCGAACCCCATGCAGCTGTTGGTAACACCACACCATCATGTGTTTAATAGCCCACTTAGTTGTTTCTGACATGTTACATTGGCACCATTATATTACAATTCCCTCATCCAAATTAAACGAAAGTACCTAAATACCATTAAGTATTAACCACGACTTGGCACTTTTGACTAATGCACGCATATTTAGGCAATCATTTCTCATGTGGAAGTGGACCAAAATACCCTCAATAATATCTCAAGCACTCAATACGAGGTAATAAAGTAGAGGGAATTCATAGGTTCAATAGGGGCAATTTCGGAAATTTGCCTTGGGATCGACAAAGTGCCAAGTATCTTCGAGAGAAAATTCGGTCAAGAGAGCCAAGTATTGCGAAATGGAGGGAGTATCCATCATCTGGAGTCTTCTCTATTTAATACAGTTAAACTTGATGCAATCCTCTAATTGCTATTAGTCATAATTACATTGCAGTTCCAACTGCATAGAGCTAGGCAGGCCCAAATGGGGCCTGAAAAATTGATGTGGCATCATAAGGCACTATAAGGGTCTGTTTGGTTGAGCTGTGGCTGTTGACAAAGCTACTGTTGGTTGGCTGTCTAGAAAAGCTGTTATGACTGTGGGAAAGTGAACATATGACTTTTGGTTAATTCAAACCATCTACAGCATTTTGGAAATTAAACATTGAAGCTTTAACACATTGCAAAAAGCTGACAGAAGGCAGTTTTTCCAAACAGCTGAATTTGCACTGCAAAGCCCATAGCTACCGTTGGCAAAAACTGTTGAAAAGCTGGCCGTTTGGTTAGGCTGCAGCTTTTTCCAGTGAAAAACTGCTGAAAAGCCCAACCAAACACCCCCTAAGCATAGTGACGCTCGCATTTTTTGTTGCAGAACCATGTCACTCGATATAGGATAGATGTAAAATAACGCACCTCATCCCACAAGTAGAAGTAAGCTTTCGACCAATGAGCCTCTGTTTTCAAGATTTCAACTTCTCTTCGCAGGGAATTTTTTGCTGCATCAGTACTGTTGTGCATCAAGAAAGGAGCCAAGATTAATTAAAAATAGAAGCTAACAAGCTGATATAAAATGAATTAGCAGAAATTCTAACAATACCATGACAGGATAGGCGCGTAAGGTACAGCGTATGCTGCCAGTCTTGGATCAGAGTAATATTCATTAGCCTTTGGATGATCAGCTAAAAGAATAGAAACAAGGCAGGAGAATCACATCTGAGGATAAATTTCCATAAAGCGGTATACTCTTTTACCAAAAAAACATACATTACCAGGCCAAGGGCACGTGTACGCGAGAATGCGCATGCTATCACCCCATCTGCAGAAAAATGGACTAATTCTGTATTGGAGGAGCCACCTGAAGTGATGATCCAGTGCATCATACCATCCTTTGGTGCCATGCTCCAAACAGAACCGGTCTTCAATGACAGTTTCTGATATCTATGATATATATAGTCAAAGGACAACAAATGGATACAAATATATTTCAAATATCCTGGTAGCTGCAAGTCAATACCCACAGACAATTGGACCATAACTTCTCAACTGCAGATCTACAAATTGTAATGATGCGTATCACACCACAAAAAAGGCATATTGAATTCTTATATCATAAGATACCAGAACGTTACTACATACTAAAAGAGAATATTGCAAGGATACACCAAAAACAGCAGGTAAAGAAGGTGTCAGTGGAAGAGTGAAATCCCAAACAGTAAGGCTTAACTTCAAACGAACTGAAACATTGTTCATAACATCTTCATCCATCATGTCGCCTAATCCATTATTCTCTTGGCAGTCCTGGAATGCTGGAAGAACTAACATCCTCCTCAGTGAGGTTGAAGTTGATGTTAGTCTTTCTACCTGTATGTTGTAGCACTATAAGAAAAGGTATTACATGGCTAGTACATGAAATATTATAAGAGTAAAATACCATTTCCTCTGATGATGAGTAGTCTCTTGGTTCAGCGATGTCGAGACAAGTTCTTAATTCTTTAAACAGCTGGTACCTCTCAGATTTCGGTAAAGATTCTGCTCTGGAACTGACGCCAAAATCCAAGGAAAAAACAGTGGTTAATAACTCAAAATAATGGATAACTCACATTACATGGAAGCATATATAGCTACAAGTCAAAGTTGAGTGTCATCTGGAATTCCGTAACCAACTGAAAGAATCAGATTGGCACACATCCGATATCCGCATTCGAGACTTAAGCTTGGAATTCTTGCTCAGGATGAACTAAAACTACTTGTAAATATGTTTGTTTCATGACCTGAACCCTTTCAAAAATTTTGAAAACATGATTGAAGGCACATAAGCAAATCAAACTCGTGAACTCACAAAATGCTTCGAATTAGCCCTCATATGAGACAATAAGGCAAGTTCAAAGACTAGGGACACAAAACAAAGTAAAATCTCAGTTTTTGTAAGACACAACTGAAGGTGGTCATATCAAGCCCTCATAGTTGCATTTGTCCATTGACAATACATATAAAAATTATGAAATTTACACAGTTATGCAAAATATTTCCAATATTCCATATGTTTTCTTTATCATACACAACATGTGTACTGATATCTCTTGTTCTAGTATGCCATGTCCCATGTGACACTTGCGTCAGTGGTTTGAATTTGACATTCTGTCCGTGTCCAAGCGATCCGAGCAGATTATACTAACACTTGCAACATAAGTACATAACCAAATATAAAGCAGCAAAGTCATCTTACTCTGCTTCTGTCCTCGCAGCAGTAATAAATATTTCACCCTCATAGAGACCAGGCTGTTGCCCGCAAGGAACATTTAATGAGACCCATACTGCAGTCGTCTCCCTGTACAAACAGAAGTGAACTAGCAATTATAAAATAATATTCATACAAATGTTGATGTGTTTCAATCATGGCTAGGCTATGTAAAGCACAGAAGCAGTACCCTGGAAGTAGGTTTATTTGCGGACTCAATGGATCAATAGGCACAAGAGCATCTGGTACACCTAATATAGGCACCACACGTCGCAACGATATAGATTGACCAACCACTAACCTGGTAAAGCATTGTTATAAACTTATAACCATAGAAATGTACAAATGATGGTAACCTCCAATGAATGAATTCGAATTTAAAATAAACAAACCTGTCTCCAGAGGATGAGCGGAGATCAGTGCACTGAATCTGCACAGGACCTGCAATACCTGAAGTGGCCCATGAAACCTTCGGACGTAAAGCAATTTGGAAACATTCCCTCTCATTTCTTGCTGCCAAAAGGTTAACCTGAAGCGATTTTGGAAGGAACATAATCAAATATGAGGACTCTGATCATAATAGAGCGGTATATGATCATAAAGCAGTAGAATTGGTGAAGAACAGCATGTCTCAAGTAAATGCTAAAAGAAGAGAACACCGTATATCTGAAGGAATGGAAGATGGCATGACACTACAACGTTCTGCATATTGAAGTGTGAAAGCAAGATATTAGCTGTTTTCTGGCAGTGCTAATAAAATGAAATATAACTTACATGTTCTAGAGGTCGAGGTGCTTCTTGTTGGCTAACATTTGCTGTGCTGGGCATAGACCAGACATGCAAAAGATCTGCTGAGTGTACCTTTGTAGGGTCAATCACACCAGTACTCAGACTCGACCCCTGTAAGCCTCCATCTACCCAACCATAACTAGTCCCTCCTCCAGCTACACCTTCCACAGGTGGTACAGAAATGTCTTGCGTCTTACCTCCTGTGATAAGAAAAAAATTTGTGGTCATGCTACATAACCAGAATTTAAGCTTCAAGGTTCTTTAGTTGCTGATAGATGTTAGTAAAAATCTCAAATATACACGAAAGAAATATTTCTTACTGTTGGTAAGAGAACTGTAAATTGATAGTCATCAACCATCAGTTCTTATATGCAAACAGTTGTTATACGAGGCTCTAATACTTGCATTTGACAACGAATGAACTGAGAAAACATTGACAAATGTGCAAGCTGTGCATAAACTATGCCAACCTTAAAATGGTTTCCCTGTTTCCATGATGTAATTAGAACACATTGGTCATAGTGCACATGCCTAGTACAACTAAAACATATTTCCAGCATTACGACTAGGATATATTAGGCAAAACTTATGTCACTGGATAAGCACGGTAAAAAATTCCAAAGACTCAATCATGTGAGACGTCCGATACTGTCTCCTCATATCCTCTGAATCTAAACCCATAAGTGCCTGACAAAATATTGATGTATATATCAATCACTGCTTTTTTATTTATTTAAAACAAGATCAAATTTAAGGGTCTGAGGATAGTCAGATATAGGTGAGAATCCTTGAGTTTGCACAGAGTGGGTTCTTAAGAATTTTTGGAATTAAGGTGCTTAAGAATTCAATGATCTGCTTTCAAATGAAACAAAGGAAAAATCAGTGAGCTTCTTAGCTAAACTGTCTTATGATGCCCTTGCTTCAGTAACTGTCCTGATTCTTTTGGCTTGATTCATTTCTTAATTTGCAATCGTATCTGCTTACTAGAAATTGTATATGGTCCATCATGATATGTGTGTGGTTTTGGCTTCCAGGCGGTTACTAAACTACACAACAACACTCACTTAAGCTCAGAATTGAGAACAAAATCGACTCAAACCAACCATCAATCCCGTCGACATTAGCTTAAGACAACTCTTCTCCGGAATGTTGAGAGGGACCTATGCAAGCTCCTTTCACAAGCCTACCTTTCAATAACTGAAACTCCTACAAGCAGAGAGTAACAGCGAGCAAACTCAACCGCATTGCGCGGCGCAACGCAAACTCAACTGAGAAGAAAAAAAAAGATTTCACCATCGACCAGAGCTCACGTATGACAGACACACGTACACCACTACTACTGCCCCGTACAAACCGAGCAATACTAACATTCAACAGCAGCTCCACAGGGGCGGCAGCTAAAGTAAAAAATGGGCGCAGGGGGATCCAGTAGAATCCAATTGGACGCCCAATAGGGCGATCGAGCTGTACCGGGCAGCAATCCAGTTCGATCAGGCGACGGATACGGGGGGAGCAGCGCGTACCTGTGACGGAATTGGACTCGTTGGATTCCATGGCGACCGGCGGCGGAGAGCGATCGATCGATCGAGGAGGGCGGCGGCGGCGGTTGGCGTTGGTAGCGAAGCGCTGGAGTGGGAGGGGAGGATGGTGAGGGAAAGGGAAGTGGGGAGTGCGGGAGGGAGGAGGAGGTTTTCTGTGCTGCTGTCCAAGTCCCAGCTCCCGAGAGAGGCAAGACTCCCACGGAACCACCTCACCACACCTCGCGGGGGCGCACACACCGGGGCAAGGCGAGTGAGTGGGGGACCCGGCGCGAAGCGACGGTGGCAGCCTCAGTGATCAGCCTGGTGCCCTGGTGCGTGTTCGTTCTCGGAGTTGGCCTCGTGGTGGCACCGTGGCAGCTTCGCGAAATCAAGAAGAGGAAAGGAATCGCCGACGTGTGCCTCTGTCTTAGAGAACGCACCACATGGCCAATTGAGTCCTGTGTTTGCGCAGCAAGGTCTCATCGCCAGCGAACGTAAGCAATTTCTATTCCGCAGCTAGTTCGCACTTCGCAAGCCACGCACGGCCGTAAGCCTCGTAGTTACACTCGTCACACGGTTACACCTTGCAGCCTTGCACCGTCACACGGACACCTGCTGTCTCTGGCTGCTTCATGTCCCGTGTGATCTTATACCAACCGTGGCCAAACTGCCGCTCAGCGTCCTACAAGTGAGCTTTTTTTTGCTCTAGAACACCATTGATCGGCACCTACCTGACAGGTGTAACAAATAAAAAGACCACGACTCCAAACTGGGACGAAATTTTGGAGGATACATTGAATTGTGAAGTCACCACCTACCACAGCTAACATAGTTCACTGCATACACCAAGCGTGCTTGTCAGCTAACAGCAACTTAGATTTACTACTATTCATCTAAACGATCAATACGTATCCACGATACACGAACCATACAAACCAACCCAGTTAGGACCGCATGGCATCATCGCCATCTGCTTCCCCTGGCACTTCACTGAACATGTACTGCCTCTGATACTCCATTAAGTATTGCGTCGATCTCTTGACGTCCAGAAAGAGCTGGTAGACCCGACTTATGTCCTCCATCTCCACCACCTTACCCTTGCGCTTCTGGCAAGCTAAAGCAGCGGAAGTGATCAGGTGGATTGCATACCGCAGGGAGGTCTCCGTGCCAATCTTTGTGAGCAAAACCTTGGCATCAGCAGACATTTCCACATCTTCTTCGCCGCACCTGATGTCTAGGATCTTTCGGATCTCATCCTCGGTGTAAGGCTGGGTTGTGATGATTAAGAGGCGATCAAGGAAATCGGACGGTATCCCATGTGGTGATCGGTAGTTTGTCCCACGTATGGTTGTAATCCCTCGATTTGTGGCAATAACTAGGATCGGAGCCATATCATTCTCCAATGCACGGTTTAGGAAGGAGAAACATTCAATATCTAGCATGTGGACTTCATCGATAAACAAAACACCAGGGACTATCTCTGCCTTTCCTTCCTCCCTCCACTCTGCTACTTTTGTATCAATCTGCTCTCGAACCTCTGCACGAATTTCACCAGTATCACCAGTGAAAAGTGCAAGAAAACCCTGCGTCCTGGACAACAAATAACAAGATAATAAAAAAGAGTTGGTTGGTACACTTGTAGTTCTCACAGTAAACTACACTCAAAATTACTATGAAACCCAAAATCTTTTGCATCATGAGCTCAGTGATGGGAAAAGTAAGACTAAAAATATATTTGAAAAAGCTCAAAACAATTCAAACAAACAGTACCATCTAATAGACCCATAGGACAACGTAAATAGTTTGGTTGCGAAGACCTTCAGCTAAAATATACCATCTAATAGACCCATAAAACAATGTAAAGAGCACATGCTCCCAGGTTAGAAAAAACAAAGTACCAAATTTCAAAAAAGTCCAAAAAGAAAAATCAAACATGCTAATGATTGAGTACTTTGTGTGTAAGTAGAAATTTTCGTGAAAAACTATGCATTTTTGCAGTCTGTAAAAAAAAATTGGGGGCAAAAAAGTTGCTAGTTTAGCCCTTCAAATTTGTTTTTTTTTCTGTACAGGCCACAAAAATGCCAAAAAGAATTCACGAAACTTTGTACATGCACAAAGTACTCAAACATTTGAATGTGTGAATTTTTTTGGGAATTTTTTGAAACTTGCAAATGTGGAGACAGGTGCACATGCACACAACAGCCATATCGCCACTCCTGATCTTGCAGATCATTCTTAGTTTCTTTCACAAGAGTTTCATGAGCCTGTTGGATGTATATCACTCCTTATTTCTCTCTGAGCCAAAAGGCAGGCCAGATCCCCATTTGTGCAGAACAATTACAATTGTACTTTGTAGACAAACCCACCAGATCAGATATGTTATCCAAGTGAACCATCATTTGTAAGGTATTGGTTAATCTTATGGTTATCGGATCCTAAAATTAGTAGGTAAAAATCTAGTATATTCCACAATTGTTCAGTGGGACTGGGGTTCCCTACGATAGTGGATACCAGTTCCAGGACAAGCCAAAAGGCAAACCAGATCCCAGTTTGTGCAGACCTATTGAAAGTGTACTATGGAGATAACCCCACAAGATCGGATATGTTATCAAGGTGGACCAGCATTTCCAATGTATTGGTTAACCTTATGGTATGCTTAAATTAGTAGATAAAACTCAAGAGTATTCCACAATTATTAGGTGGGATTGGGGTTTCCTGCGGTAGTGGATACCGGTTCCAGGATTTTCATTACCTAGAATCTGAACCCATGAACAAATTGCTGAACCAAATATCGCATTGGAATTGCAGGAGGTAAGAGTTAGCATTTGGTAGGCAGCATTCTGGTGCAAGGGATAATAAGATGGCCTCAACACATATCAGCGAATATTTGTTAACATTCAATCAAATGACATGATAAACATGCCAAAGTGTTCTATACTTCTATTTATCTCAGTATTATTCAGAATGTTGTACTACATGAGAATGCCAAAATAGATCAGGATTTCTGAATCCAATTTGGTTATACCATGCATGCTAAGTCATTTGTCGACAAATATCAAACTCAAAACATGAACCATAAGTGGCTGCTTAAATTTGTTGTAAATGAGAATTCGGTGAAAGACTAGCTTGAGTAGCTATAAATTTAGGAGATCCTCATCACTCAGTACATATATAATGATGTTTGGGTCAACACAGGTCAGATCTAGCACAAAAATAGCTTGACATACTACAGGAGATATTTTCATAATTCAGGCAGGCCACAGGGGAAAGTGAAAGGTGATAGCAAATAAATTCTCGCCTTAAAAACGTTTTTTTGCACAATTTTTTGTAATGCTACAAAAGAAGTGGGTGGGTGGCTACTGGCTAGTCTATCACGCTGGTGCCTAACACACACACACTCAGCATAGCCAGTGTAGCTCAAAATCCATGTAAATGGCCTTAGTAAATAGATTTTCAAATCTTTTAGGGGGTCATTTTACTTGTGCGTGTTTTCTCTTTGCCGTAGTTTTCAAAACCAAGTGCCCTTGAACATCTCTACTACATTTTAATGGTTCAATGCGAATTCCTTTGTCAGAGTTGTTAAAGGTAAGAAATCATGCTTAATTGTGTGTGTAAATATTCAATTCTAGTTATAGATGAATTCCTGGGAAGGAGATGTGAAGTTACCGGCTATTGATGACATCAATCTCGTGTAAGGTGACGCAGTGCACAACCTCCTTGCGCTTCTGGAGCTCGCCCTCAGGGCACTTGACAAACTTGGTGTGCGCACCAACAGCATCATAATCCCGCGATCTCCCGATGGAGCGGCCAAGCTTAGTGACCTTCCCAGAGGCCTTATCTAGCGCAATCACATCCCCACTCTGCACCTTCTCCTTCCCCAGGGCCTCAATCATCTTTCCACCGAGCTCGTACACCGTCTCCATGTCCGTCGTTTTCAGCGTGAGCCGCCCAGTCTTCCCAGCCGCGGCAGCACCGGAAGGCGTACCCGAGCTGCCACCAGCGCCTGCGGCAGAGACAGGGCGGTCGATTGAGATTTCAACGACCTCGCCCTCGATGATCTCCGCCTCCTCCTTGATGCGGACGCCGATGGCGCGGCGGAAGGCCTGGGTGAGCGCCTCGGTCTTGGAGAGGTCGAGGGAGAAGAGCTCGGAGGCGGCGACGGAGGCGAAGGGCGTCTCCGCGCCGAGCGACTTGGCGATTCCCATGGCGAGGGCGGTCTTGCCGGTGCCGGGCTGCCCGGCCAGGAGAACGGCACGGCCAGCGATCTTCCCCTGGCGGATGAGTTGGAGGATGAGCCCAGCGGCGCGGCGCGCGGGGAGCTGGCCGACCATGCCCTCCGAGGCGTCGCGGGCCTCGAGGGAGGAGTCCAGGCCCAGGCCCCGGATGTGGGAGTGCGCGCCGATGCGCTCGATACGGGTTAGGTCACGGCTCTCCGAAAGCCGCTTCAGCTCTGCCATGATCACCAGCCGCCGCCGCCGCTTAGATGTTTCGCCTGTTGTGTGGGGATGGACGGAAGGTTTAAGGCGAGAGCGGGGAACGAGCTAGGGTTTAGCAGTAAGGTTGAGTGGATGGGATATATGAAGGCGAAGACGAGAAGAAAGCAGGGGGAAGAGAAGAGAATGGGGGGATTTGATCTTTTTCCCCAAAGTTGAGAATAGGTATGCTGATGACATAATGGACCAATACTATTCGCTCGGCCCGTATGTAGTTTCGCCCCATTTTAATTCGCTGAGGCCGTTATTTCATTCTCAGAAGAAATTCCGCCTCACCAATGCTACTAGTACTAGCCCAGATAGTTCCGGCCCATTGTTATGTCAACTTCATGCAACGCCTCCAGAACAACGCGCGAGGTACTTCCTTCGTATTTTATGTCACACAAATCATATATTAATATAATAATTATTAATTAAAATTTTATTTTAATAAAATAAAATATATCTTATATTTCTAGATAGAGTAGTATTGTACCGTGAACTGTTCCAGCCATCAACATCATCCGATCCCAATGTGCCGCACCACCGGAGCTCACCTTTTAGCTCTCCTATAAAGGCTCCACTTGCCAGTTGCCACGCGCCACATGTGTCGGACCCCAAACGCAGAATTTGTGCCTGACCAAGTGCTAATCCATCTGCAAGCTTTGAACAAACACAACGGAAGTGGGATAGTTTGGCAATTTTATTTGGAAGCAAGCTAGCAGCATTCCTGCCTTCCGAATTGCCCATACACCACATAAACCTATAGCAGCTTGCATCCTACCCCCTCTGTTCTAGATATGTATGATATATTTTAATTAGTTAAGATAAGACTTTAATTAATAATTATTTTATTAATATGTGGTTTATATGATATAAAATTATAATCATAAGTAAGTATTTTTGAGTATAAATCTAATAATATTAACTTTATATCACATAAATTATATAGTAGTAGAATAATTGTTAGTTAAATTTTTGTCTTTTCAATTAAAATGTACCCCTTATATCTGGATGGAAGAAGTATTATTTCTAGGAAAAACTCCACGGCCGGACATATATAGCTTAGCTTCTGAACAGAAAGTAGGCAGAGTGCCCGATTGTCAGGGAAAGGGCGGGGCTTAACTGGCTGCTCAAGGTAAGTCACTGAACTAGACTTCCGTGATGTCGATTTAGTTAGTAGCGGTCGTTACTCTCCGATTTATTGCTCCAGTAGTAATAACTTTGTCATTGTTAGGCCGGCCCTTAGGGTTGGCACCATTATCAAACTTTCCGGCGTCGTGTCGTAGTACCCTGGTGTGTCCAATTATCAGGTATTTCTTAGCAGTGAACGTGCGCAGATGAAGATTTAGGCATATGAACCATCAACTACTACGTCTATCTACCAACGGGTAGCTGGTCAAACAACATATTACTCATGTCTCGTGGTTAACGGGCGAACATTACATGTTAGGAGGGTTTATTGTGGATTTTCTGAGATTACATCCATGACCTCTCGACTGTTGAGCTCGAGTAGAGTTTAACGACAAGTTGCTCCTTCAGGGGCAAAAAGAACTACTCTATCCAGTCAGTTTGCTATACAACATCTATCGCATGACCAGTTTTTGACATTTGTGCCTCAGATCATACCCATTTCCTTCAAACTTCTACTAACTAAATTTACAGTATTTTGATATCACAGGACCTTAGCTACAAAAGTTAGTTCAAAAGAATAAACCAATCCCCAAAATAATACCGCCCCATTGTGGCCGGGCGGCAGTACGGCACGGTAACCAGCCGACCTCCGATCGCCATCCAACCATCGCCGTCGACTATCATACATGCCCCGACGACGGCGCCCTTCCAAGATTAGGAACGTGAGACGAGACAAAAATCTCCCTTGTTTGCACCTCGCACCCCCACCTTATCTGTCCCACGAACCAGGCTGTGTTCTTCCCCCAATGGCTGGGTACCTGGCCCCAATCAGCGAGCGCATCGCCATCGCCATCGCCATCGCCATCCCGTCCGGCTCCTAAACTAATCTGGCCAGGACAGGAGCGGAGCGCCCGTCGGTGCCGTGGAATTTCCCCGTCGCCTCGTCCTCGAGACGGCAAGGACGGCATCGATCAAGGCGTCAACGTACGAACGCCAGATCGTACCAGTTTGCTAAGGATTTCTTTGCTGGTGGTGACAAGGGCAGGCAGTGTGCAGATACCGGAAGGGGTGGGTCGATTGCAACTTCTTTCTTTTAAGCAGCGAGACATGCACTCACGCGACATGAATCCATTGACCTGGCCACCATCAGACCACCTGTCTATGCATCAACGCCTGTGGCCTTTGCTTAGCGAATGTAGTACCTGCCAAGTCAAATGAACTGGCCCCCGTGACATGTAGAGTAAGCGAAGTTTTGGTCAAAAAGGAGACAGGGTTCGATCACAACTTGCCTGCAAGTTCAACGGTCCAGTGGCCTAGCAATCACTGAAAGGTAACTTGGCGTAGGGCCCACATGGGCTGGAATTCAATCATCCCTGGTGCCTCATCAGATTGTTGCTACTCGACAAGTACTCGCACACAGAGACTTTTCCAAACTTAATTTGTAGTTTGATCTTTGATACTGCAGTAATAACTTCGGAATTTGTCAGCCCAATCACTGTCATTCCATTGATTGCTTTGATCGAGTGATTAAATGTGGAAAGCCCTTGTTGCTACAAATCTGCAATGCGCATCCAGGTTTAGTGGCTACCACATAATCAGAGCCTTAGCGATCTATAAACACTCTCCTACTTCGGTAAGCGGTGTATCTAACCAGCAGAAGCGTACATATATTTACACGGAGGTGGTGGATCTCGAGGCGGGTGTAGGCCGTAGACGACGACTAAACCAACAACGTGATTGTCCTGTCCACTTTTTTATATGATGCCACCTTAACAAGAAAAGTTTCGAGTTCCTGCACCCTTGCTTGCCACGACAGGAAAGGTTATTCAGTGGCGCAGTCTCAAGTCTAATTTCTATGGAGCACTAGAGTAGTATTACCATAACAGTCATCTCTACGAACAGGGCAATGAACGGACGAACAAGAGTTTCTTCGTTGTACGTCGAGGTGAAAAAAGAGCCTTTTTCCCTTTAACCCCACCACGGGAGCGGAAACGGTCGCGACGCTTTGAATTGAAGCAGGGAAAAATTCCTGTAGAGCAACGCGCAAAACGAGGGGGTAAAAAGCCGCAGTCCTCCCCGGCCCGGCCCGGCGCACCGCGAGCGACCGCCCACAGATCCAGCCGAGAACACCTCCGCCCTGTCGTCGCCCGCCTTCCTCCCTCCCTCCCCTCCCCCATCATCCCCTCCCACCTCCCGGAAATCGCAAATTTTCGCCACTTCCGTTGACGTTTCCGCCACTGCGGCCGCAGCACAATTCGAAACCCCCTCGCACACTCCCCTCTCCTCCCCTCCCTTCCGTGTCTAGGCGGCAACGCTTCCCTCCTTTATAACCGAGCGGCTCCTCCCGCGTGAGGCACCGAGGGGGTAGAGGCCATCGACGCAGCCCAGCCGAACCGTGCCGAGCCCTTCCTCCTCCGGGTTCGCGTCAGGTTCGGGAGAGAGAGCACAGGAGGAGATGGAGCCGGAGAAGAAGCCGCCGGTGGTGTCCGACTTCGGCGCCTGGGGGATGAACGTTGTCAGCTCCGTCGGCATCATCATGGCCAACAAGCAGCTCATGTCCTCCTCCGGCTACGCCTTCTCATTCGGTACGCGCTCCCGCCCTTTCTTCGTTTCTTCCTCTCGTTCCCTCCCCACCTTCCTTTCCAGATCTGGATCCGCCGCCCTGGGTTGTCGCAGCGAAACAGCGGATCTGATGTGCTGTTGTTTCTCCTTGTTTACGAATGCAGCCACCACGCTGACCGGGTTCCATTTCACCGTCACGGCGCTCGTCGGGTGGATCTCCAAGGCCACCGGCTACTCCGCCTCCAAGCACGTCCCCCTCTGGGAGCTCGTCTGGTTCTCGCTCGTCGCCAACACGTCCATCACCGGGATGAACCTGAGCCTCATGCTCAACTCCGTCGGGTTCTATCAGGTACACGACGCTTTATGTCTGCGCCAGGCCACTGGCCAGGAGTTTATGGTCTTGTCGTGTAACTGAATGTGTGGAAACTCTGCGAATTTGTAGATCTCCAAATTGAGCATGATTCCGGTGGTTTGCTTGATGGAATGGGTGCTGAACAGCAAGCACTACACCACCAAGGTTATATCGGCGGTGGTTGTCGTGGCAGCGGGTGTTGGGATTTGCACGGTGACGGATGTGGAGGTCAATGCCAAGGGGTTCATTTGTGCTTGCGTGGCTGTGTTCTGCACATCGCTTCAACAGATTGTGAGCTTCTTTTGTCTGCCTGGATACTAGATTTGTGCATTCCACATTCCAGTCTACGATGTTAAATACTAGTTGTGGATACCGTAATAACTGGCAATGTGCCCTAGGATTTTCATTATGTCAGTATGAATTTGACACTATTTGGAAGTTCTCTATGACCATGATGATAAGGTATGTTGTTGATAAAGAACACCATTAGATGTTTTGGTGAAACAATGTCATATAGAAGGCAAATATTCATTGATTGGGGATTGTATGGTTCCGCTCATTTGATGACTTCACTCTCTGGTGTAATATTAGTGCAGTTGTGATAGCACTCTCTGACTAACAAATCTGAAACACGGTAAATAGTAATAGTGTAATACAACTATACAAGCCATGGAACCAAAATTTTCATTGTTGACCTGTAGTGTGATTCGTGAGTTAATAAATTGCATCGCACACTGCATATTCACAGTTCTCTTGATAGATAGCTTGTCTGTACTGTCTCGCCTGCTGTTGCCTTACATTGTGGAACTTCCTTGCTAGTTATATTTCCTTTCCAAAAATCTTCAGCTACTTTTGGACTATTTACATTCATCTTGCTACATCTATACATGATAATGTATTTCTGACTCTTCATAGGTGATGTTTTAGATACAACAATGTTGACTTGGAAATTTTGGAAGATGATTACTGATTTTAGTAATGCCTCTAAATTGTTGATCAGGAGTTGCATTTTTCAACTGAGAGTTAAAGATGATCCTTGTTTGCAAATTATTTTCCATAATAATACCTATGCAGCTTAATAAATTTCATTATGTTCTGAGTTCTGACAATGTTTTTTCTTGTTCCAGACAATTGGCTCCTTTCAGAAGAAGTACAACATTGGGTCATTTGAGCTGCTGAGCAAAACTGCACCAATTCAGGCAGTGTCTCTCATTATACTGGGTCCCTTTGTGGATTACTACCTCAATGGGCGATGGCTATTAAACTACAATTTTTCAACAGGGGCAACTGTAAGTTCTCACTTCTGACATAATTTTCAATTCTTGAAACCACACATTCCTGATGAATGCTACTCTTGCCATGATATTGTATCTTCTGCTTTAGATTCATGCCAATGTTGTCGAGTATTTAATAGACACGCTTCATCGATGATTTTTCCTATTCCTCTACTGGAGTGGACACCCCAGCTGTACCCCACTGTAATACATTAACAATTTCCTTTCCCAATTTAACTGATTCTGTCATGGAACCGTGGCTACAATCTTTTCTCGTGTTTTTTCTTGTATGTTTTGCCCAACATTCTTCCTGAGAAATTTCTTCATTGCTTAATTTCTAGTATATGGCTTCTGAGCGCGGTTCAAACTGCAGTTTACTGTTACAAATAGAAACAAATTTTAGCTTGCGGCTATAAATGCATTTCTTCATGCTGGTTTCTGTTTTGATCATCATGCAGCTCTCCTTGCTATTTCAGTGCTCTATCTGGAAACAGTTCTATATGTTCTAACAATCTCCTGTGTTAATCATTTTGCAGTTCTTCATACTACTTTCATGCTCCTTGGCTGTCTTCTGCAACATGAGCCAGTACCTCTGCATCGGTCGGTTCTCTGCAACCTCTTTCCAGGTCCTGGGCCACATGAAAACCGTGTGTGTGCTGATCCTCGGCTGGATTCTATTCGACTCAGCCCTCACGGTCAAGAACATACTCGGGATGCTGCTCGCAGTGATGGGCATGGTAGTCTACAGCTGGGCCATGGAGGCTGAGAAGAAGGCCACCGCCCCAATCCCACGGAACAAGAGTGACATGCTGGATGGGGAGGATGTGCCCCTGAAGTCCAGGTTGAGCGGTCTTCCGCCATCCGACCTCGACCTTGAGGAAGGCGAGATGAAGAGCTAGCTGATCATTATTATTAATTCATTCTTCTTGTTCTTTTGTACGTGTTTAATCCACATTGTTCGCATGTCCTTGAAGCTATCGACACTTTTGTTAATTTTGCCTCTTGCTGGGGGAGTCAATCATAGACGATGACGACCCTGGCCGGTCTCGACGTAGATGACCACTTAGAAAGTTTGTCAAGGCCGATATGAGCCGAGCCATGTCAATTCGTGATGGCGCGTTGTTATAGATGACAATACTTGTAATGGAATACAGGTGTTCCTCCGTTGTAGGATCCAGTGAATGTTGCAATTATTATCTAGGTTTCGCTGTCGTCTTTTGCCGTGGAAACTGTGGTTCGTGTCACCATAAGTGCTATGTGCATGGGTGTCGTGCGTTTTGTCGGAGTTGCCGGCCTCACATGGGATGATGGGTGGGGAGATGGTGGGGGCTCGGCGGTGGTAACGTGGCGGACGGCAGCGAGGACGTGGACGGCGTGCTGGCGACGGCACAGCGAGGAAAGCCGGAAAATCATAAGGAAACGCTTCACTATTGCACGTAGTTTCGTACTCCTGGTTTCAGTTGTTCTTCTGGAGCCCGTCCTCTGCCTTTATTCGGCTGTTGTACCGAAGGGCATAACTCAATCGGGAATTAATGAATCATTCAAGGCAAAAGAGAGACAGGATCTTTGAAAAACCCCGCGAGAAACTCAACTCATCTGGTCCCCGAACCGTTGGATGCCCAATCCAGTTGTTCAAAAGTAGCAGGCACATCAATGTTCTCTGCCTTTCCAGTAGAAAACGCTTCCGTAGTTGGATGAGTTCCAGCTTCTGAACGTGGTCGCCTCAGCAAGGAGTGTGAGTCGCACTGTCAAGTTGCTTGTTCGTGACGTGGCGCGAACAGGCAGTGTACTATCACCAAGTTAGAAGCGAGAAGGGACAAAAAAAGAGAGTAAAGTAACGGAAAATCTATGTGGAACACGTCTGCCACAGCGTCCATTTGAGCGGTGCGCTGAGAGCGGTCGATCGTGTGATCAAAGACTATGGTGTTTTCGTCGCGTTGTTTGGTTACGATGACGGTCGTCACACGCACGGCCCACGCGACAGCGGGTGAGTTCAAAGTTTTTGGGAACCGCGCCGTATATCTATCTCCCCGTCCATTCCATTCTCTGGTTTCCACGCATCGTTTACTCCGGTGAAAAAGATAGGGTTCATTGGCGGTAGGCGCGGGCGGTTCGAGGTTCGCAGTGGTCAGGTGAGTCTTCGTCACTGGTTCGGCGTTCGGCGTTGGCGAAAAAGTCAGGTGTGATGTTGTGGTTCAATTTTTCCTTTTTTTGGTTGTTCGTCAGAGTTTTTGCGACATTTGCGAGTGCAGATTGAGGTGGGGTAAGTGGGGGGGGAGGGAGGTTTTTAGTGTGAGAAGAGGTGATTCATGTTGGTGAGGGGGTTTTGTGAGGTTGATTGGTCGAGGTTTTTTGTGGTGGTCAGGTGAGTTTATGTTATCGATTTTGGCGTTGGTGATTAGAATTTTTGAGGTTTTCATGGTCCTTTTCCGGGGGCTTTTGGTTGATTGTTTGCATTAGTTAGGTTTCCTTAGATTTTTACAGAGGATGCTTTGTAACATTGCGAGTATAGTCCAAGGTAGGGCAGGGGGAGTTGAGAGGGGTGTGAGAAGAGGCGATGCATGTTGGTGAGGAAAATCGTCAGGTTTTGGTGCGTGTTGGAGTGATTTTTGTACATTGGGCGTTGTCTGTATCACACAAGTGTTTTTCGCAGAGATTTTCGATCACCCAAGTGTTTTGTGCACTGGATGTTATTGGGGTTATGATTCATAAGCGACAGAGTTTTTTTTGTGGTTTTTTGTGTGAAATTTTTGCGGTTCAGATTTTGCTGAGTTACGGCCTTGTTTTTTGAAGTAGCTCGCAGAATGGTGAGGAAGAAGAAAGAGCAGAATGATGGTTGCAGGGAAGAAAAACAGAAATATTGTGATTGCGAGTCTTCAAGCAAGCGAAAGGTTATAGTGTCGTTATATGTTTCTGTGCATGCATGTTATAGTGTTGTTCATATTTACATGGATGGTTTTTGTTGTACTATTACCATCTGATCACTACGCAGTTATCATGCAAATTGACTGCAGTGACCATATGACTATTTTTGCCTTAGATAAATTTGTCTGTTAATTACAATTAGCATGTTGGTTTTTTTAGTTGTTGTAGTGATGATTATGGTCTTTTATTTTTGGCTTATCATGTTATTATTAGTGTAGCTACAGGAGTAAGTTTTTTTTAATTGTTGCAACCGTACGAGTGGGGGTGGTGTTGGGGGGGTGAAACATGTGATTTTTTTACTCTTATTTTTAGGTATCTGGTCAGTATGTAGTTTATCTTGTAAGTTGATTTTAGTGACTATATCATGATGCTGTAGTTAGTGTGGTTGATGTCCACGTTGGCGCAGTCATGCTGTGCTGTTTTTTAGGATGGACTTTTTATGTTTAAGTGCAGACACCATGTTTGTTAGTTCTTGTTACCATCTAATTATTTTTACAGTTATCATGCAATTTGATTGTAGTGACCATACCACAATTATATGAGTTACCTTACCTGTTAATTACAGTTAGCATGTTACATTAGTTGTTGTACTGATCATTATGGTTTGTTAATTTGTCTTATCATGTTATTATTAGTGCAACTATAGGACATTGTTTTTTCTGCTAACATGTGATGATTTTATTACTTTTTTTGTCCCTCATTTTTAGGGATCTGTTATTAGAAGGAATAGGGTATCGCCTTCTGCCATCGTGAAAATCTATGGACATCTTACAGATGCACAGAAGGATATTGTGGATCAGATGTGGTTCAAATCACTTTTGGACATCAAGTGTGAGACGCTGCATAACCCTCTTATCCACTGGCTGTCAAGGCAGTATGATCCAGACACTCGGTCGCTAGTTGTGCATGCGCGTGGTAGGATTCCTTTGACCAAGGAGTCTGTGCATCAAACACTTGGGATTCCTCTTGGCGGTGATGATGTGAAGTACGAGGAGGATGAAGAGGTGGATGATCGGATAGCTTCTGAGTTGTTTCCAGATCATGGGAAGAGACCTAAAATCACAAAAGTTGGTGAAATGTTAATGGAACATAAAGAAGCTAATGTTAGATTCAAGAGATTGTGGCTCATATATATCGTGTCCACTCTATTGTCACCAACAACAAGCAACCAAGTAAGCAACAAGTGTTATTCCTTGCTGATAAGTTTTTGTATTAGATGTCATGCATTTATGTGTTTCTTCTCTTATCTATGTTGTACATGTAACACTACAATATATTTTGTTGATCATATCCATATGTTCCATATGTAGTGAGAATATAAATGGTGTTTGCCATCTCATTGGTGCAAATTTGTTGTTAATGAGTTGCATGTGCAGTCAGCTCAGAAGAATTTCAATAGATCTTGCTTATTCTACCTGATGGTAAAGACATTGGCCCTTCTTTTTTGTTTTTCTGATTGTGTTTTTTGTGCTCCTTTTGTAAAAGGATTTGTACATATAATATATTCTATTTTTTTTATCAGTTGCGTTATGTTGATTGTGTGGATCACAGTGAACATGACATTGGATTGTTTGATGCGCCCTTTTGTGTGAATGCTTGGACAAAAGAAGCTGTTGAAGCAATTGTTAATCTGGATGTGCAGAAAGACGGTAGAACTTTCGGGGTGATGGAGGTGAGGGATGGCTAGAACCTATAAGTTGTTAATCTAATCTTTTTTTGTGGGAACTGTACGTGTGTAGGGTGGGGGGGTAGGGGCTAAACTGCTAGTGTTTTTTGCATTTTCAGTGCATAGTATAGTGGTCTAGGAGTGTAATTGTTTCTGGGGGGTAATGGATTTCTGCATTGCATGGTAACTGATTTATATAGCTGTTTTTTAAGGAGTGATGGAATAAAGTTGTGTTTGTTGTTTGAGGTCAAATTTTTTATATATGATAGCTTCTAAGTATGTCGAAAGTCACTTTTTTATACATTTTTCTTTTGTCCAGTTGAAACCTGAATTTTCTGTAAACTTGAGCTTGTTTGGTGGAGCAGTTGGGTTTGAAGAATGGATGAAGCTGAACACAGATGCTAGTTGCTCGGAAGAGGTAATTTAATCTTTTTTGTTTTTATGTTGTTTTTATGGTTCAATAATGTAATATCTGTTTTTAGTGTAGTATCTTATTTTCAAATAATCTGCAGGAACGCAACAAGGTGTCAAATCTCATGCTGAACTTTAGAGTTGGTTTAGGTGGCTTGCTATGTAATCTTGTTCAAGGATTGACAAAAGTACGCTCAAGTGGAAGTGTAACAACGGAACATGGTCAATTCAGTGGGGCTTATGGAAGATCGCGAGGTTAGCAACGCAGGAGTCGAGCAACTGAAATGGCAGGTGGTCCAATGGAGGACAGCTGTGATGACGAGTCAAGTTTTGAGGATTTAGTATCTAATGAGGGTGGTAGTGACGATGCTGATGATTCATCTGGTACTGACGATGGTAGCGAGGATGCTGATGATGATGAGATGTCTGAATCAGATGATGTGTTGCCAGATGCTTACTCACCCCTTGCTTCAATTGGAGTCTCGGATACTGCAGGCAGCAAGGCAGTGTGTGATAATTCAGCTTGTGTTTTTCCATCTCAAGCACCTCAAGGGGAATCAAGCCAGGTGCCTATGTCAGACCCTAGCTTGCTATTATCACCACAGCTTTCAGAAAAAGTTGAGTCAGATGATAACAGTCAGTATGTACATGCTATGATCAAGGATTCAGCAGCTGATCTTGCAATGCGTCTTATTGACATGAAAAGACATCAAGGAGCAGCAGGGGTTAGCTGTGGGAAAATAATTGATGATGAGACAGCAGTATCAGTTCCTGAAGACTCGATGGTGTCAGTGAATAAAATCTTGGAGGAAAGCATGATTGTGGGAAAATCAGGAGAAAAAAGGAAGGAACCAAGTGGAGCAGCAGAATATAGTATGATGAATTGTATTGTCGATGGTTCTGTATGTCCAAAAAGGGTTAAGGTTGATGAAGTGTTACCTACTACAATCTTCTCTAATAGGAAATGCAAAAAGGTAATAGATTCCATACATTGTTCTTTTTCATTTTATTCTATTGTTTCATTTTTTTAGTTGTAGAGTAACTTTTATAACAGTGTTTTATTATTTAGTTGCAGTGTATCCAGGGCGCGGCAAGGTACATTTAAAAGACAAACAACAAGGTTTTCTCCACGGCTTGCAGGTTTGCGATCAGAATGTGAACTAGATAGCTCAGGGAACCAATTGTTGTAAACTCACCAATTGTGGTTGAGGATATGACATTGAATGGTGGAAGCAAGAAGAATCCCATCGTCATCAACTCTCCAAGTACCAGTGTAGATTGCATGATCAAACCTGGGAGTAGCAGGATGCCTCTTGTTGTTTCACCTAGGGTAAATGTAGACAATGCAGCTGGTCATGGTAGTGGTAAGTATATGGTTGATAGACAGCCTCCTGCGTCTATAAGCAGTGTTGGTGCTTCTCGCCATTGCAATGTAACAAGCAGTAGGTGCGGCGTTGATGTTCCTGTATCTATTCAGCGGCTAGCAGCAAATTTTGTGGAGAGGAGGAGCACTGCAGCAAGCAGCAATATGCCCATTAGCGCTGAAGGTAACGAATACACATTGCAAGAAGAGATCCAGGGGATAGAGAGTGATAGTTTTAGTGTGAAGGAAGGGGTGGTGTCAGTTTCTGCAGAACAAGGCCATGTGATGACAACACCTATGGTGGATGTAATCAAACCAGGCGCACCCCGACACATGCATACAAGGAATGAAGTGGACAATCGACCTGGTATGTTCACACCACCAAGGTTTGATTTGGGGATTGATTTCTCATCTCCAACACATAGTACAACACCAGAACAAGCTGCCGTGTTTGAACCACCGCTTGCATGGGCTCCTCCAGTAGGTAAGTTTTGAATGATTTTTTTGGTAGATAACATCTGATAATTGTGCTAACCATATTTCATTCTGCTTGTTTTGTTTTATGTCTTGTCATACAGGATACAACGTTGCTGGTGATGAAGTATTGCCAAGTACATCAATGGATGGGTACTATGAGGAGATGGATGATGCATTTGAAATGAATGAGGCTTTTGCAGCGACGCTTGATGAGATTGAAAGAGAACTTGAAGCTACAAAGGGCAGTCAATTGTCAGAAGCAAAGGAAAGTAGAAGTTCCGAGGCCAGCAGTTTGCAAGTTGTGGAGGAAACTCAAAGACTAACAGGTAAAGTAAGCATAAGAGAGTCAGCAGGGGAAAGAGAAGGAGGGAGAGATTCAAAGGCTGCAGTTGAGGAGGTGGTTTTTGTACATGACACACAGGTGTATGGCAGGAGCAGCACACCTAAGGATCAACCTCGTAAGGAGAGAGTCAAGATGCCGTCAAAGTACAAGCTATCACCATATGACAAAGTTACTGTGAGTAGTGAGCAAGAAGATGTGTATAAAAAGATTTTGAGCAATTGTAAGAATGCTAGAGGGTCAAAGATAAAGAAGTAAGTTGCATATTTTTTTGTTTTTCTTTGCTGTCTTTTCTGATTTTGTACCAATTTTGGATGTCATTTTCTTTTTAATGAGTTAATTGTGTTTTTGTAGGGTAAAAATCATCCAGTATGAATCTATGTGGGTGTACACGGAAGAATTTGCAGAATCAGTAAAGCCGAGGGGTGAATTGTTTAATAATATGGGTGAAATTGGGATATCTTATGTAAGGCATCACCACAAGAAGGAAAAGAAGATCGTTTTTTCTTACTTGGTTGCAAGGTACCTATTGGAAGGGAATTTGGCTAAGAAATTTATTAAAGATCAATTTGCAAGAGAAAGGAGCATTGAGTTGTCAGGAGCTAGTAAGTCCTAGTAACATTTATACTGTTCAGATTGGTTACTCAATTTTTTATATCATCCTGATAATATTGGTTACTTAGTGTTTTTTTTATCATCCTAATAACTGTGTATTTTTTTGGTGGTAACCCATTTTATATCTTCCTGATAACTGTATCATTATAGTGTGGTAACCTGATTTCCTTACTAATTTTTATGTCTTTTTCCCCGATGAAAACAGATTATGTTCCCAGTGTTGCAGAAGCTAGGGAGAGGAAAAGATGACCCATCACATTGGTATGTTCTGGTGTTGAATCTGGTAGCTCGGAGGTTTGAGATTCTTGATTCACTTCGTGATGGAACTGATAAGGTTTTGATGGAGCATGCCAGCGAAGTAATGGTGAAAATCAAGGAAGCGTGGCTAATTTATTATGGGCAATCTAAAGTGTAGATAGCTGGATACAAGTTGGTGTGTATTGAGACAACCAAGCAAGATAACCTTTTAGCATTTATTCACTTTTTTATTATGTGCTTTGCATTCTTTTATCTTTTTCATTTTTGTCTGTGTGTTTATTCGTGCAATACAGGCGGGACTGCGGATTCTTCATGGTCAAGTTCCTTGAGCTCTGGGATGGCCAGAATGTGCCAGCAGTGTCGGCTGGGCAAATCCCTAACATGAAGAAGGTGCTGACACACAACTGGTTGTCATCGGAGCTCAATACCATAAAGAATTGGAAGCATCGCCTCGACAATAATGCATAGTAAGGTACTAATTATCATTCATATATAGAAGAATTTTTTGCATAGTTATGTTGTCTCAAAAAGTAGTATCATGACAAGCTAATAACGATGATATATGTGGAATGTTTGATACACATACTATGCCGTAAACATGAATAAATAGGTAGTGCCAAATGTAGTGTCAAGCAGAGTTGTCAAAGAAAACTTCATGTCTGATCCTATGTGAGCTTGTCTTTACAAGTTCTGGCATCATGGCCTGTCGATTGGCAGATTTTATATTGTCTCTTTTTCTTGGGAGCGATATCCATAGGATGCTTGTAGGCTTTTTCTCTAGCTCGACCTTTTGTGCTAGACCTTGGTGGGTCCCTCACAGCCATAGTATTAGATGATTCTGAGCATGCAACACTTGTAGCAATAGGGATTATAGGAACTTCAGTAGCAGCACTATTTGCAGCAGGAATGATAGGGGGAGCAGCACCATCAGTTGCATTAGCAGGAGCCGTTGGGTGACCAGTAGGAGTAGTGGCAGAAGCTTTTGCTTTCCTCTGTTCTTTCCTCCTGAGTGACATTAGTTCAGCTTTCAGGGCTTTTATGTGAGATATTGCTATACGTTGCGCATCCTGAGATACAGATGCTTCCCTTGCAATCTTATTGAATTCACTGCTCATAGTTGCAAACCTCATCTGCCTCCGTGATTCCTCTGGCGTTTTGGTGTTCTCTAATGTGTGCTTCAACTGTCGGGTCACCAAATGCAGTATCAGCATCCCATGCCCATCTCTTCAGTATGTAATTGTGTGGGATTGTTGTCACACCCATCTGGACCATGACCTACATGGGGGGAGACAATGGCAATGATGGTAAGTTTGTGTTGGAAGGTAGATAACTGTATGTTAAGCAGGGTGGTAACTATGCATAATTGACACGATAAGTTTTTAGATGAATAAGTAATATAAAAGAAGCATACCCTTAGGATATGGCAACAAAGTATGCCATCTCTATCAAACTTACAACACTCACAAGAATAAAGGCCAGATGATATGTCAGCAACCACCTTGTATGATCTAGGTCCATATCCATGAACATAACCTACAAGGGATGTCAGCAAGTATCGCTATTTTCTAAGGATTGGCAACTATAGGACATGTTCAACTTCATCTCTCCTTGGAATCGAAAGTAAATCTGTCTGGTGTAAATTTTTAGCATCTGCAGCTCTATAGGATGGCCGCTCCATGTGTCAGTTGTAGTAATAGCTGATTCAGCCTCCTGTTTGTTTTCTACATTCATGATTTTGTCATGTATCATTGTGTACTGTCTGGCAAAGTCCAATATTGAGTTATGTGGGTGGATATATCGCTTAAGTACTGCGTTGAAGCCCTCACTACGTTGGGTGGATTGGAGGAAGGGGCAGAAGCAGCGCATGAAGTATGTGGGCACCCAGTACTTCCTGTTGTCATACAAGTGTGAAATATATGTGTTTTCTGCAAGGTCATTGTTTGCAGCGTAATTTGGCTTGAAGGTTTATTCAGTGGGCCAAATTAAGTATTAGGTTTACTGGAAGTTGAGATGATGGAACTAACAGTGTGGATGCAGCGTTTACTATTACATGCAGGATTAATACAGCCGAGTGGCCTGGACGCTCGCGGTATACTTGATACCGAGTGCTCGCGGCGTTTCCGAGTGCCCCCGAGTGCTCACTGCATCCCGAGTAGTCGTCATATCCCAAAGTGCGAAGGTGCCCGTTTGAGGTGTCCCCGAGCGCCCACTACGCCATCAAGTCACGAGCAGTACCCCTGGGAATTCAACAGTGGCGGCCCCGAGCGACATCGACCCCGAGTACTGGTGATACCGAGTGGCCCAGCCCCGAGAAGGTCTCCAGCCCCGAGGGGTTTTTTCCCGAGTACTCGGCCGACTCCCGAGCGGTACAAAGTTCATCCCCGAGCAGTCCGAGTTCGTCCCCGAGCACTCGGCGGATTCCCGAGCGGTCCAAGTTCGTCCCCGAGCACCCGTGAAGGACCATCTTCAGCAAGTCTGAATTGCAGTACTACCCTTCAAGACTTACCCGATGCTAGAGACTTCAGCCTGAGGCGCAAGAAACGCGGCGAGGCAATCAAGGAGAGTCCTACAAGATTTGGAAGTTTATCCAGTTTGTTAAGGAAGGATATCCCGTGCGCCGAAACGAGTCCGGATGTCGGCGTCCGAAGCAATTAAGATTTGGAAAGCTATCTTGGTTTGTATGGAAAGTTACGTGTATGGTAGAATCCAGATCCTTTAAGCAAGGAAAGAGATATATTTGTAATCAGATTAGGATTAGGAGTCCGAACCTCCTACGGGAAGACCAGCCGCCCTATAAATATGTAAAGGGTGACGGCCGATTGAAATCATCCAACAATCGATCAAATCAATCTTTTACCTTTTATCTTTTATCTTAGTAGTAGATCTTTGCTGTTTTGCGCCATAAAACAGTCGTTTCTTCTTCACGTAAGTAAGAAGACCTTTGTTGCTTTGCTCGGAAAGCAATCGCTTGTCGTACGCGTAAGTACGATAGTTATCCTTTGTTGCTTTGCTCGAAAAGCATCCGTTTATCGCACACGTAAGTGCGGTTGGCGACTCCCATCACCTAGGTGTTTCACGGATCCAATTTCGTGCGAACACAATTGGCGACTCCGCTAGGGATCGAGAAGCGAAGATTACACGATGAATCCCGACTCCAAAGACGGAAGTATCGTCAACCCGGAGAACATCATCGCCGTCACGCTCGACGATCTATCTGAAGATGAACGGCGAGAGATTGAACGACAACTTGAAGAGGAGCAGGCGGAGCGACTCCGGCAAAAGTTGGCCGGCTACCAGAAGACGAGAAACGGCGTCATCAAAAAGGTAGTCGTGCCGAGTCTACCTCCTGCGCCCAAACCCGAGGTGAGTAAACCGACTAGTCCTGATGAAATCGCTAATCTAATTGACGTGTCGGTAGCCAGCAGGTATGGCACCGAGATGGATAAATCGGCGCAATTATTCGCTCGAGTAGTGAATAGCCGATTTGACGAGTTGAAAGAACAGCTCGCTAAAGATTTGCAGAATAGTCTGCCGGGTCAGGTTAGATCTACAGCCCTACAAGTCAATAATGATCATCGGAATAAGCAGCCGATGTACCCTGACCATGACAGAGTCGATCACCGGGTAGGAGTCGCCCCCGTGATCACGACTTCTGTCAATCCGACTTCGGTACCCCAGAGTTCTTCCAACAACGACCGAAGTCTAAGCCTTAGCACGAATATCCCACAACCATACTACCAAACAGTCGCGTACAGCACACCACCTATCCCACCGCTCGGTACCGGAGTCCCCCATGGGCCGGTCCCAGAAACATATTTTAACTCGCAGCAAGTCCAACCCGAGTTACCCCAGCCGACTTCGCGTACCCCGCTGTGCGATATGAGCTTTAAGGACCAACTCTCCGCAGTGCTCAGAGAACTCGGCGTAATACCTAAAGATGGCTCTCGGGGTTACCTAAAGCCATACCCCGAGTGCTATGACACAATGCCGTACCCCCGCGGGTTTAGAATTCCTGATTTTGTCAAATTCACAGGGGAAGACAATAGGTCGACTTTCGAGCATATAGGGCAATTCTTAGCACAGAGTAGTGAAGTCGGCACGTCGGATATCTACAGAATAAAACTTTTTCCCTTGTCATTGTCGGGTACTGCCTTCACTTGGTTCACCTCGCTTGCCCCTAGGTCTATTACGTCCTGGGCAGATCTAGAACGGCAGTTCCACGATCACTTTTACGGTGGCGAGACCGAGCTCAGGCTCTCGGATCTGACGATGGTTAAACAAAAGTACAACGAGCCGGTCTGTGATTACATTAGAAGATTCAGAGAGGTTAAGAATAAGTGCTTTAGTTTAACTATAAACGAGAAAGATCTTGCCGACCTTGCTTTTTCAGGTTTGCTCGCCCATATTAAGGATAGATTAGAGGGCCAAGAATTCCTAACCATTAGCCAAGTCGCTCAGAGGGCCGTAGCACAAGAGAACCGCGCTAAGGACGTCAAAACATACAGCCGGTTCGGAGATGATAAGGGCAAAGCCAAAGAAAAATCGGCAGTCAATGTCATAACGTATGAAAACAGCTCAGACAGCGAGGACGACGCTGACATATGCATTGCCGAGTGGGTTAGTACTCCCAAGTCAAAACCATTTGCTTGTCCAGCTCTTAAACCTACACCCACTCGGAAGGAGGAGATGCGGTACACTTTCGACATTAGTAAATGCGACAAAATCTTTGACATGCTCCTGCAGGGGAATATGATCCGAGTAAGGGAAGGGCACGTGTTCCCGTCGGCGAACGAATTGGGCAAAAGAGCATATTGTAAGTGGCATAACTCTTTTTCTCATGCTACTAACGACTGCAATGTGTTTCGCCGACAGGTGCAATCGGCCATCAACGACGGACGATTGACGTTTGCTCAAAGCTCCAAGATGAAGCTCGACAGTGATCCTTTTCCAATCAACGTGATTGATTTGGAGAAGAAGAAAGTACTGATTCGGTCACATCAGGCCGAGTCCACAAAAGGAAAGAACGTCATTGTTGACGACAATGCTGCTCCAAAGATGATCAAGTCGAGTCCCTCTCCTACTCCGAAAGCAACCAACTCGAACTCCTCGCCGACTCCAAAAATGATCAAGCCAAAGAATCCAGAAGTCGGCGTCTGGAAGATTAATCGAGGGAAGAGTCAGCCCGCGAGGCCAAAGCCGACAGTGAAACAATTGCTGAACAAATACACAACCAACAATGTGTTCACTCGGCTTGGAGGAGCCAAGCGCCCCAGGTCTCCTCCCCGACAAGGTTTCGGTGGCTCCGAGTACTGGCAGGGGAGCCCATACGTGCAACCACCATACTTAGCAACCGGTCCGGCGTACTGGGGAGGCGCACACACTTTCTACCCACAGTGCCCTCCATGGGGTTTCAACCCTTGGGCGTCGCATCCGGCTGGACCACTCGGCATGTTTCAGCCGAACTGGATCCCGTCTGGATTCGGAGAGCGGCCCCACGGAAAGAGGACGCGGGTCGAGTCGGGAATCCGACCATGGAACCGACTCGCCACTCGGCGCAAGGCACCCGACGTACCAAGTCGACCGGCGACCCCAAGGAGTTCGCCGACTAGGCAAGTCTGGGTACCAGTCAAGCACGCCGAGTCCAAACCCGATGAGCACACCACGACCCGGCCCGAGTCGAACAAGATGAGCATCAGCCGAGCCTCAGAAGGAAGTCGACCACAACGGTCAGCCGTGTTAATTAGCTCGCAAATTAATTCGGCTCCACCAGCAGGGACTCGGCGTGTACGGTTCGGCACGGTACACAACTCGGACAAGCCAGAATCCAGCAATGCAGCAGGACCCGGCGTCGAATCCACGCCAAGTCAGCAGGCGAAGAAGATCAAGTTGGTCGAACCAGGAACCAAACCAAAGCCGCAATGGTGCCCCACAGGACTCACGCACTCTCAGAAGCGGAGGGTCCAACGGCTGCGAGCCCTCGAGCTCAGGGAGGAGCTCGTCGAGAAGAAGCGCGACGAATGGTTCAACCAAGCCCGACCAATGAAGCCCGCGAAGATGACCTGGAAGGAGAAACGCATCGCGAAAGAAGAAGACGAGGCTGCCAGCAAGGATGCCGGAGAAGTACCCGCCGACATGGACATCAATATGGTGTTCGAACTACCGATCGAGTTCCGCGCTCCTGAGTCGGAAGTCGCAGAGCTTCTGCTCGGGCCGAGTGTCGCCATATTCAAGAAGCCGGAGGAGTATGGGCAGCATCTGAAGCCTTTATTCATCAAAGGCCACATCGACGGAAGACCGATTGGCCGAATGCTCGTCGACGGCGGCGCTGGGGTCAACATCATGCCACTTTCGGTATTCTCCAAACTAGGCCGAAAGGAGTCCGAGTTGATGAAGACAAACATGGGACTCAGCGGGTTCTCGGGGGAGCTATCCGAAGCCAAGGGCATATTGTCGGTAGAACTTACAGTCGGAAGCAAAAGCCTGCCGACTGCATTCTTCGTAGTCGACGTCAAAGGCCGATACAACCTGCTCTTGGGGCGAGACTGGATCCATGCCAATTGTTGCATCCCTTCTACCATGCATCAGTGCTTAATCCAGTGGGTAGATGAGGACGTCGAAGTGATTGAAGCAGACAACTCGACTTGCATCGCTTTAGCCGAGACTACAGTCGATTGGCAGCACGGTGACATGAAGTGCCTGTCGGGTAGGAACTTATCCGACTACGACTACGTCAGTATCGGTAAGGACGGATTTGTACCGATACAAGCACAGCCGGCTTTTATAGCTCGGCTAAATAATTTATCTTTATAAATGAATAAAGAAGATAGCATTAAATGGCTACAAAGGCGCACCGAGGAATATCGTTTGGGCAAGAACGATATGCATGAGACTATCGAAGATTTCGACGACATGGAGAAGCTCGGACAAGGGTTCTCGTCGGCCGACCCACTGGAAGAAGTCGATATTGGCGATGGAGGCGTGCCTCGACCAACATTCATTAACGCCAATATGGAAGCCGGCCAGAAGAATAAGGTATGTGCGCTACTCAAAGAGTTCGTAGATTGCTTTGCTTGGAATTATACAGAGATGCCCGGGTTAAATAGAAGTCTGGTCGAACATAAGCTACCTATCAAGACCGGCTTCAGACCATACAAGCAACCGCCTAGGCGTTTCAACCCTAATCTGTATGATCGTATCAAGGAAGAAGTCGACCGACTAGTAAAGGCAGGGTTCATTCGGCCATGCAGATACGCCGAGTGGATTTCAAACATTGTGCCAGTCGAGAAGAAGAATACAGGCAAGATTAGGGTATGCATAGACTTCAGGGATTTGAATAAAGCCACACCTAAAGATGAGTATCCTATGCCTATAGCCGACATGTTGATAGACGACGCCTCCGGACACAAAGTGCTTAGCTTTTTAGATGGCAATGCCGGGTATAACCAGATCTTTATGGCCGAAGAGGACATGTTTAAAACTGCCTTTCGTTGCCCCGGTTTTGTCGGGTTGTTCGAGTGGGTCGTCATGACATTCGGTTTGAAGAATGCAGGCGCTACGTATCAGCGTGCTATGAACTTGATCTTCCATGATCTCTTAGGCATTGTGTTAGAAGTCTATATTGATGACATCGTCGTCAAGTCGGACGGCTATGAACACCACTTGGCCGACTTGCGACTAGCCTTTGAAAGAATGCGTCGGTATGGGTTGAAGATGAACCCGCTCAAATGCGCGTTTGGTGTGTCGGCTGGAAAGTTCTTAGGGTTCATAATTCATGAGCAAGGTATAGAGATTGACCCTAAGAAGATAGAGGCCATTAAGAAGTTAGGAGAGCCGACATGCAAAAAGGATGTGCAGAGTCTATTGGGGAAGATAAACTACTTAAGACGATTTATATCTAACCTGGCGGGTAAGATTGAATCGTTTGTCCCTTTGCTCCGGCTAAAGAACGAAGCCGAGTTCGCTTGGGGGGGCAGAACAACAAGACGCCTTCAATAGTATCAAGAGATACTTATCGAGCCCTCCAGTACTTCGAGCACCCAAGTCGGGAGTCCCGTTCCGACTATACATTGCTGCACAGGATAAAGTACTCGGCGCAGTGCTAACTCAGGAAGTCGACAAGAAGGAGTACATCATCGCCTACATAAGTCGCCGACTGCTCGACGCCGAAAGTCGGTACGTGTTCGTCGAAAAGCTATGCTTATCTTTGTTTTACGCATGCACCAAGTTTCGGCATTATTTGCTTTCGAGTGCATGCATAGTATCTTGCCAAGTCGATGTGATCAAGTATATGTTGCAACAACCGATTCTTAGCGGACGGATTGGCAAATGGGCTTATGCTTTAATAGAGTTTGATTTGACATATGAGTCGTTGCGTGCCACGAAAGGTCAAGTCGTTGCGACTTCATTGTTGATCATAGGGTTAATGATGAAGAAGATGTTGATTATGTTAGCATATGTCCATGGAAGCTTTACTTTGATGGATCGGTTTGTAGAAGTGGGCAAGGCATTGGCAGTGTTTTAGTTTCACCACATAGTGTTGTCTATGAGTCATCGGTCCGACTAGAGTATCCTTGCACTAATAACCAGGCAGAGTATGAGGCACTGTTATTGGGTTTACAAAGCTTAATAGACATGGGTGTAGGAGATGTAGATGCTTTTGGAGATTCATTGCTAGTAGTTCAGCAAGTCAATGGAGAGTTTCAATGCTTCGATGGGTTGCTGAATAGCTATTTAGACCGATGTTTAGATATAGTCAAGCTGTTAGATACCTTTAGTATCAGTCACATTCCTAGGGAGGAGAATTCTAGAGCCAACTATTTGGCACAGCAAGCATCCGGGTACCAAGTCGGGAGAGGGAAGTTTTTTGTATCCAGAGAACCGATGCTCGTTGCTGTCAAAGGCCTGGATACAATGCTCGTTGCTGTCAAAGGCCGGGTCGACTTACTAGAAGTCGAAGCCGACTCGTGTAGATCCAATTCCGACTCGGGGGGCAACAGTTTAACACAGGCTGCCGAGTCGTCAAGCGGTTTGGAAGTTAATGATTGGAGGGTGCCTTTAGTTAGTTACTTGAAAAATCCGAGTCAAACAAGAGATAGGAAAGTTCGGCGGCAAGCTATAAAGTACACCTTGTTTAACGACGAGTTGTATCGCCGAACAATAGATGGAGTATTATTGAAATGCTTAGACTCCGACCAGTCAAGGGTAGCTATGGGAGAAGTACATGAAGGGATATGTGGAACACATCAGTCGGCTCCCAAGATGCAATGGTTGTTGAAGAGGGCAGGATTCTATTGGCCGACTATGTTAGAAGATTGTTTTCGGTACTATAGAGGGTGTGAAGCATGCCAGAAGTTTGAAAACATACAGTTAGTACCCGCGGCTAAGATGAACCCTATTATAAAGCCATGGCCATTTAGAGGATGGGGTTTAGATTTCATTGGGGAGATACATCCTACTTCGTCGAAAGGTCATCGTTTTGTCCTTGTAGCTACAGATTATTTCACTAAGTGGACCGAAGCAGTTCCTTTAAGGAATATGACTCATAAGGAAGTGATTAGCTTTGTTCTGGAACATATCATCCATAGGTTCGGCATCCCTCAAACTCTGACGACTGATCAGGGTGCATCCTTTATGTCTCACCAATTCAGTGAGTTTGCCGAGTCCTTTGGGGTCAAGTTGTTGAACTCGTCGCCCTATTATGCCCAAGCCAATGGACAGGCCGAGTCCAGCAATAAAACCTTGATCAAGCTAATAAAGAAGAAAATTGAGGAACATCCGAGGAGGTGGCATGAGGTCCTCTCGGAAGCATTATGGGCCCATAGAATATCCAAGCATGGAGCCACCCGAGTGACGCCATTCGAGTTGGTGTACGGGCAGGAGGCGGTGTTGCCCGTGGAAGTTAAACTACAAGCTCTTAGAATAGCCAGGCAAGACAACTTGTCGGCTGAGGATTACAGCCACTTGATGATAGATAAGATAGATGATGTTCCAGAAGAGAGGTTGAAAGCCTTACAAGAAATCGAGAAGGAGAAGTTGAGAGTTGCCAAGGCTTACAACAAAAGAGTAAAGGAAAAATCGTTTCAGATAGGAGACCTAGTATGGAAAACGATTTTACCTGTTGGAGCTCGGGACAACAAATTCGGCAAGTGGTCGCCGAGTTGGGAGGGCCCGTTTAGAGTTGTCGAGATAGTCCCCGGGAATTCCTATCTTGTAGAATCTTTGCAAGGGGAATGGTTATCTAGGGCTCTTAATGGGAAATATCTGAAAAAGTATTATCCGAGTATGTGGCAAGTAGCTTAACAAAATCTATGGCCGATATGCCCTTTAAAAATATCGCCCTGAGCAACGATGTAGTTCAAGGTGTTTTTGGCAAATGCAATTATGCCAAAAAGCAGGGGGGCATGTGTTTGCAGCGTAATTTGGCTTGAAGGTTTATTCAGTGGGCCAAATTAAGTATTAGGTTTACTGGAAGTTGAGATGATGGAACTAACAGTGTGGATGCAGCGTTTACTATTACATGCAGGATTAATACAGCCGAGTGGCCTGGACGCTCGCGGTATACTTGATACCGAGTGCTCGCGGCGTTTCCGAGTGCCCCCGAGTGCTCACTGCATCCCGAGTAGTCGTCATATCCCAAAGTGCGAAGGTGCCCGTTTGAGGTGTCCCCGAGCGCCCACTACGCCATCAAGTCACGAGCAGTACCCCTGGGAATTCAACAGTGGCGGCCCCGAGCGACATCGACCCCGAGTACTGGTGATACCGAGTGGCCCAGCCCCGAGAAGGTCTCCAGCCCCGAGGGGTTTTTTCCCGAGTACTCGGCCGACTCCCGAGCGGTACAAAGTTCATCCCCGAGCAGTCCGAGTTCGTCCCCGAGCACTCGGCGGATTCCCGAGCGGTCCAAGTTCGTCCCCGAGCACCCGTGAAGGACCATCTTCAGCAAGTCTGAATTGCAGTACTACCCTTCAAGACTTACCCGATGCTAGAGACTTCAGCCTGAGGCGCAAGAAACGCGGCGAGGCAATCAAGGAGAGTCCTACAAGATTTGGAAGTTTATCCAGTTTGTTAAGGAAGGATATCCCGTGCGCCGAAACGAGTCCGGATGTCGGCGTCCGAAGCAATTAAGATTTGGAAAGCTATCTTGGTTTGTATGGAAAGTTACGTGTATGGTAGAATCCAGATCCTTTAAGCAAGGAAAGAGATATATTTGTAATCAGATTAGGATTAGGAGTCCGAACCTCCTACGGGAAGACCAGCCGCCCTATAAATATGTAAAGGGTGACGGCCGATTGAAATCATCCAACAATCGATCAAATCAATCTTTTACCTTTTATCTTTTATCTTAGTAGTAGATCTTTGCTGTTTTGCGCCGTAAAACAGTCGTTTCTTCTTCACGTAAGTAGAAGACCTTTGTTGCTTTGCTCGGAAAGCAATCGCTTGTCGTACGCGTAAGTACGATAGTTATCCTTTGTTGCTTTGCTCGAAAAGCATCCGTTTATCGCACACGTAAGTGCGGTTGGCGACTCCCATCACCTAGGTGTTTCACGGATCCAATTTCGTGCGAACAGTCATGCTGTTGTATCATCACACTCCAGTTCTATTCAAACTCTTGTGGACTCAAGCTATTGTTGAGGCAATCGTCAAATGCTTTGTGCATCTGCGGGTTCCATGCCATGAGAGACCCCAACTTTTCTTGAGCCTTTTTCATGATATGCCACCTACAATTCCCGTGCGTTGTTCCTGGGAACACCTTGTCTATGCCATTTCTCATGGCAAAATCTTGGTCAGTGATTATGTGTGCTGGTGGTACCCCTCCCATAGCTTCCAGAAATGTTTCAAACAACCAAACAAAACTGTCTGTCACTTCATTCCTCAGAAATCCACATCCAAATTGTATGGACTGACCATGGCTATTTATCCCAATAAAAGGTGCGCATGGCATCTTATAGATGTTAGTGAGATAGGTTGTGTCAAAGGAGATGCAATCATTGTAGTACTTGTAGGCTCGCCTAGATGCGCCATCTACCCAGTATATATTTTGCACTCTGTCATCCTCATCAAGCTTGATTTTGTAAAAGAAGTCGACATCCTCTGACTGGAGCTTTTGAAAATATGTGATTGTGTCCTGCATGTCTGTGAGACGGTGCTGAAGACGTAGTGATGCTCGGTAGTTTGCCACATCTTTCACAGTATAGGGGACATTATGAAGGGAACCATGGAGATCAGCAAGGATCTCCATCTGGCGGCTTGTTTGAAGGTTGCTTTTGTGAAGAAGCTCTATAAACTGCTTCTCCTCATCTGGTATGTGGCGGTGAGAACGCATGAATGCTGTGAGAGACCTTTTTTTACGAGTGGATGATTATGTGTATCATTGAAGTTAGTCACCACCCATCTTGCGCCTCTACGCTTGACAAACAGGCGTGCAGGACATTGTGTTCTTATGGCAAACAATTGACACCTAGCTATCTTTCCATCAACTGCAGATATTCTTCGGTATTCATACCTTATCCCAAACCCATGCCTCCTTGCATAGACCTTGTAGTGCTCTTCAGCTGCCTGTAGACTGTCAAAATTCATGGTGAGAAAAGGTTGCTGTGGGCTAGAAATGATCTCAACACCATTTTCCTCATCATTGTCTCTATTAGTTGTATGCCCACTGGACCCATCAATGGTGGGCTCGGTGATGGTGTGTAGGCTAGATTGTGTATTCTGAGCATTCACAATGGTCTCATGGCTGGACATAGCATTGCTTACTGTATTTATTTAAAGAATTTGTTAGTACGAATATTTTTAATCTGGTAACCATGGTAAGTACATAAATGCTAAAATGGTAACTGGTGGTCAAGAACGAGATAACTGTTTCATGATTCACACTATCGCTTACCTGTGATATCAAGTTAGTGTTTATCTTGTGCTACTTGGTCTGAACCATTTTGTGCTAAACTTGTTGTTTTTACACCTGGCCATGTTGGCATTGTTGATTTTTTGAATTCATCACACATAGGATGAATATTGGATGGCATAGGATCCATGGCAATCTACAATAAGTTTTTTGTTTGTTTGTGTTAATCGGGGATATACAAAGTTGATGTAATTGCAATTTTTTCAGGTAACTTTTCATACTCATTAGGTGGACATAACAGGAGGGCACAGATGCGTTTGTGATTGAATGTCCCTGGATGCTGCGATGTGATGCATATCTTCAGTTTTGACTACTACAGGAAGGCAAGTGATAGAGTAGAGCAATATATAGTCATGTAAACAGTCATATGTTTTGGTGGTAAGTTGACATGTTAGGCAGCACGAAGTAGATCTGAGGATTTTGTTGAGATGATTGTGTTCTGAGATGATTGATGATCAAGGATGCAAGAGATGATCAAGTAGGATACATGTTGTCACCTGCTATGTGATCTGATGTTTTTTCTTCTTTTCAGTTAGGTGATGCTGTTGGTTACCTTGAAAAAATTTCTATCCTTTTGGTTGGTTTCTCCATGGATCTGTTTCTTGCTTTGGTCGGTAGAGGTAGAATGGATCTGTTGGTTGCTTTGGTCGGCACAGGTAGAAGAAAAAGGAGGAATAGGACAAAATTGCTGAGCTAGTATTTGATTCCCAGGAGAAATGCGCGGCAACCTGTGCGCATGCACTTCCCGCACTCGCGCGGTCGACCGTGCTCCCGCGGCCAACCGTGCTCACGTGCGCGTCCGGTGATGGGCCGTCTCGGGCTGAGGTGGGGTGGGCCGCCGCACGATAAGCATACAGGGTGCACGGTCGTCAGGTAGTAGCGTCCGTAAAGTAATGGCATGCCAAAAGTTGTCAGTTTAATATACGAAGCGACAAAACTATAACATGTTCGCCAACGGGAAATACATTTCGGATGGAGCATATTTGTCCAAGTATTTGGAGTTTGGAAACATTTCTGATGTTAGACCCATATGAAGGTGCTCAGAAAAGCTCTCATAATGAACCCACCATGCTGCCAGTTTGCCATTTAGGTGGTGGAAAGATCCTATACACCACATTTAAATTTGTTAGTCATCCAATTTATTTTGTCGAACATTGAGAACTCATTTCGAACACTTCAAACAATGGATTAAAATGTCACGCTCAGCAGGACCTTGTCAGAACTGAGAATGTAGTATTGTAACAACCTGAATTCTATTGGTCCGGAAATCAGGGCTTATAAAAACTTTTGTTAACAATGACAACTAAAACACACAATCAAAAATTTTCGACATGTGTGCTTGTGCACACCTTTCTCCCTATTTTTCTCGCAATCAGCTTTGTCAACTCTCAATTCGCCTGATCCATACCCGACAAGGCATGCCAAACCTTTGTAACCCTTGTTCCCTACCCGACCATCCCATTCCACATTCTCACCTTGAAGCCGTCCTTGAAACATCTTTCTTCTATCTTACCGGTGCGTCTGGACCAGCAACTGACGCTATATGCCCATGACATTTCTGACATTGAAGCATATACATGTCTCGAACCTCTTCCGAATGATGTGCTCTTCTACCATCTACTCCGCCATGTCCTATCACGAGTATATGCACATATATACTACTTTTATATATATGCATATATGCAAACCTTAATCTTATGTGAATTTCCATTTCTCATGTCCGTGCACAATCCCCTATAAGCTAAAATTCCCAAGTGTATGTATGCACATACATTCCGGACTCTATCCCGAACCCTTCAAAAAGAAGTGAAATCTAAAGCTCTAATTTCCTCGTTCTCTCTCGGTATTTCCTTTGAATCTTGACTATTAAAAACCATGTCGTTCCACCTGTGACCTTATCGTAGTCTGGTCTAACTACCAGACAATTTCTCTTATTTCTCTCTCGACTCAGGGACCAAACCTCCGTCACCTTTATCTCTGCACTGAAGTTTAATTTTACGCCCCTCGACGTGAGGCACCTCCCTAGTCCTTTTTCCCACCACCTTCCAGCAAATTCCTTCCTCGTTAGCTTGGAGACCCTACTCTACCCAAATTAACTCTTACCTCCGAAAGTGCTAAAATGCCGAAACCTTGATCATCGGTGTTTTTCACTTAATTGTACCGCAATCCTATGCATATGTACGGGCACACGGGTAACATTCCCTGAACCCTGACCCACCATATTTTCCTGTGAATATTTCAGTGCCATCGCAATTCGGTATATGCTCAAACTCCCAAGTGTATGTGCACGCATGCAATCTGAACCCCATTTCGTTCCTTTTAAACAAAAGGCAAGCTATCACCTCCTTGATGCATTCACCGATACACGCGTGCTGGCGAACTAAATGAAAGTATATATGCTTGCTTATGTCATTCTATGTTTATACGTGTCCGTCATATTTTATCTCTTTTTCCCTGCTTCTTGTCAACACGCGACAAGAATTCATGAAAAATATCCTGACCACTCCCATCCCTCATGGGTGATAATTTCCTTCCTTCCAGCAAGCATACTGCTTCTTGCTGCCACCTTCCCTATGCAAGTGCCAAGCACGGCTCCCTTCGCAACTCTTGCCAAGTTTACTGCCCTCATGGATGGCACAAGGTACCAATGGCTGACCTATCAATTTCAGCAGTAAATGGTGTCAACTCTTTGCCGTGCAACAATAGCATCCCTCACCTATTTTTTTCCTCCCCATTACTCTCCCTCTGGAGCTCGGCTCCCCTTTTGACTATCTTTCACATCTCTCCATTGCTTTTCCCCTACGCCATCGTTTCTTCTGCAGCCGCGTAGCTCTCCAGTTCTTCCCTCCTCTCCCCTACTTGTGCTGAGCTATAGTCCTTCCTAGAGTTCTTTACCCAAGTGGCCAAACCACTGCAGCCGAGTGTTTCTTCATCCCACCAGCACTCCCAAACTTCCTATCCCTTCCCCATTGCTTCCCTGCTCTACAACTCGAGTTGCTATCTCTTCTCTACCCAAGCACCTCCTTCTTGCTCTACTATCTCTCCCTCCCGAGCTCATTTCTCCCCACCAGCTCAACTACATCCTCCCTAGCAGCTCGCCCCGACCACCCCTACCGATCTACCCATCCCAAGCTCTCTCCATTTCTTCTCTAACCAAACTCCAGCAGCCAGTCACCCCTGCAGCTCCTCCCCCACCGCGGCAGCACCACGGCAGCTCCTCCCCAACCGTGGCAGCTCCTCTCACCTTCCTCCCGAGCTACCCGAGCTCCCCATTTTCTCTTCTACTCGAGCAACTCTCCAGCCACCAAGGACCACTCTCCGTGCTGCTGCTCCGGTTGCCGTCGTCGCCTACCGCTAGCCCAAGCACTTCGCGGAGAGTCGCTGCCGCTGCCGAGGCCTACCCGAGCGCCCGCGAGGCTCATAGTCCCCACCTGCCGCCCTCCAGGTCCGCGGCGACTAGCTCCGCCGTGCCACTAGATGCCTCGGTGAATTGGCCGTCTAAGCCCGGTGTCCTCTCAATCCCCACTGCCACCGGCGTTTATTCCACCAGCGGCCACTCCACGCCGGCGAGCGCCCCTCAAGCCCCGCGCTGCACTCGCTCCCACCTCCAAGCCATCACCGCCGGCCCCAGCGTCTCTCGCAGCCCACCCGGTCACTCTGGCACCACGTCGCCGCCACTGGTCTGATTGGCGCCGCCTGCCCCTTCCCTAATGCTCTCTTCTCTCCGATAATTGAGACCCAAACCGCGAGAGCAGAACCAGTTCTAGCCTCATAAGTAGCTGCTGACCGGTGCCCCCACATGCCAGGAAGGGTGGAAACGTATTCCTCGGAATACGCCTTCGTATAGAGAAAGCGTAGAATTCTTTTGAGCACGCTAGCTTACGTCTTCCCCACTGAAAGGCGCATTTTGGTTCCCTCCTAGCTGCTCTACGCATTCGCTTCTGAAAGGCGTAATGATCGCTGAAACTTCTCTATCCCATGCCTACTCAGCCCGAAAGCGTACTCCCTAAGTACGTCTTTGACGTCATCATACCCTGTTCCAGCAGTTCTCCCCCTCTATTATTGCCCTCCCGGTAAAACTTCGGAAGCCCATAACTCCTTCATTGTAGCTCTGATTGACGCCGTTCTTTTTCCTATGTTCATCTAAAATCAAACCCTCCCCAATAGTACCAGTTTCAAAAAATTTGAAATTATTTAAATTTTCAAATTTGAAATCAATTCAAATTTGAGCATGTTACATTTTCCTTAAGCATAGTTTAACATGGTTAACCTCTTTTGCATAAAATCAAGTAAAACTTGTGGGGTTCAGTGTACCTTTAATTTTCAAAGCTTTTATCTAATGAAAACAATATACATTTTGAAAGTGGCTTAGCATCCCTTCAACTTTGGTAAGTATATACTCATAAACCATTTTAACTTTTGCCCTAAAACCTTTTCCCATAGCATTAGAAAACATTTTTAGCATGATTAAATTCCTCTGGACCAGTCCTAACTAATATATGAGGACCAAAACTTTCAAATGCTGACATGTTATTAGTCACCTAAAGCCATGTTTTTCAACTTGCAAAGCCATTGATTTAGGTGATGTTATTTCTTTTCTCCCCCCCCCTTTTCAAACCCTAAAAACTTTCTAGGTCCAAAACACCTATTTTAAGTTTACATGTATGTATATGTGGTTCTTATTTGGCTTTTCCTCGCATCGTTGTTTATGCGCTATTTTCCAACGTGTAGATATGACATTGTGCGATATCGCGCGGAGGATTCCGGACGATTGCCATATCAATTCGAGACCGAGACCCAGCTAGTATTGCCAGGAAAGCTCTCCACCCTTGATTATGTTGAATCCCAAGTTTACGAAATGATATTTTGTTTACATGCATGCTATGTTTTACGACTTGTTATTTTATGTAGTTTAGTTATGACCGATGTTTAGCAAACCCTAGCTCGACTCAGAACTCCTTGTCACCCTAAAACTATATATCCTGAGAAAAGTTAATGGGAATCCTAGGGTAGATTATGTATATAACTGGCTTAGACCTACAGTAGTAAAAAAAATTAGGTTTTCATAAAAGGAAGGAATACTCAAATATTTCATGTGGTGAAATTTTGAAAAGGGACCGTCGTGTCCGAAGGTGTATGAAGGTAGTATATCCATGGGTGGGATATTTTGCCGAAAAGAGGTTTTGTTAAACCAAAAGCAAAATGGAGAAGATTTTGATCCGGGTCGGAAATAAAGGGGGAAAGCAGGAAGCTTGTTATATGCGAGGTAATACGCGGTGTGGTTCTCGTTGTCCGTTTACGGACATGGTGTGGAGCCCCTCTCGGATCACATAAGGACCGAACTTAAGTGTCGTTTGGCCAAGTCTTACCGTACGTCCACATGTCCTTTATGGGAAGGACTTGACCTAATACTCGGTCTGAGACTAGCGTGAACCCGTAGGCAGTGTGAAGTGTGCAGATAAGGTTGTAGCCTCTGTAGAGAATAGTTTTCGTTGGAGCGATGTCTTGTTCGCCACAAAGTTGGAACACCAACCTCCTTGTAGCGATGTTACTGACTCAAGCTAGGTTTGGGATATGTCCTTCTGGCGGGTTCATGGCTAGGTTTACTCCGGTAAAGAGTCTCGTTGTAATAGCCCTATCAGTATACGATGCATAGTGTACCAGGGTGACCTACATCGTATGGGTAAAGCCGTACCACCTCTGCAGAGGGTTAAAACTATTCGAATAGCCGTGTCCACGGTCATGGACGAACTTGGTTGGGCCACACTATAGTAGATTGGTTTCAAAAACCAAAAATGGGTTATGGATTTAAGGACACGATCCGCCGTGTTCACAGGGTGACATGAAAGCCTCCCCGTCGTAGCGGGAGGAGAGAAGAAGGGATTCTCATTGTAACGGGCAATCGCCAATATCCCCGTCGTAGCGGGTGAGCAGAGACTCCCCGTTGTAGCGGGTGATTATGAAATTTCCGTTGTAGCGAAAAATGCACGTACAATTTCCCGTTGTAGCGGGAGGAATAACGAAGGATATGATCAGCTGCCACGTCTCGGTAAAGCCGAGGCAATTTACAAATCCTGCTTTTACATCTATTTTAGATATTCCAAATGCAAACTTACTTTTTCGCACAACATGAGACATCGGCTAGAGCCCGATTCTTGATATACCAGTGCATGCATATATCTGAGATAAACTCCCTGGCGGAGAGTTTACGAGTACATTCAATGTACTCACCTGGCTTGTTGATTTGGCCAGACAGGAGGGTCGACAGTTTGAAAGCAACGACGGTATCCGTGAAAACTAGGGCAAAACCCCCAGTCAGATGCCTGTCGGGAACGGCATATTGATGGGCCACCACCGTTTGATTTCCGCTGCAAAATTTTAGCCGTTGGGCTAAAGGTATAATTATTCGATCTCGAAGATCGGTTATATATCATATTCTAATAAGTGCGTGTATGATCTTGATATGCAGATTAACTTGTGTGTACCGGCTACTGATCATGGGACCGGTACGGTAAACACAATGGTTTATCCGGCCTTAAAACCGGGTACGCCACATGTATGCGCATATGGTAGAGTGAATGTAGCGTGTGTGGGCTCTGTACATCTTAGAGGCTGAAACAAAGTTTTAGTACATGATAATTCTCACAAAATTCCTTGAGTTAATCCTACAATACGGACATTCCAAAAGAAAATTTCATGGTAAAATTATAGTTCTGTCCTTTGTGTGGAGATCTCAGTGATTGATTAAATCATTATTCAGGAGATTTTAATAACGTCGTAGCAACAAGACTAGACAGTGAACTTGTGGCACCCCCGTACGGCTTCACGGACCTACAAGAGTTGCCTGGAAAACTACATCACGAAGACACCGCGGCCGCGCACGGGAGTCGCTCGACGCGAAGACATTCGAATCGGCCGAGAGCCACGAACTAGAGGAGAAGAGAAGCAAGTGTAGTTTTTATTTCAGATTTTGGGGTCCTTTGAATGGAACGAGTGCCTCTCTATTTATAGGAAAAATGGAGGGGTGGAAGAGATTACAAAATTGCTCTCAGGCTATTTACAATCTTGCTCTTAAATGTACTAGTGCCCTCGAGTACAAACTGGTCTTTTCCTCCAGGAATATTCTGGGAATATCCTACGGGCCCCGCTCGTCATGCATCCCCTGTTGGCAACGATCTTCCCGTTGCCTTGAGCTTCCGGTCGTCACAAACTTCCCGTCGTCACGGACTTGGCGTTGACGAGTCTTGAGGTTCATTGATTCTTCCTAAGTACGAAAAAGTGTCGAAATCGGGTAGCGGGGGGACCCCTTCCCCAACAGTAGTCCCTTGCTGGTGTGGGCGGTTATTCAGTGCCCATCCGGGCCAGCACACCGATTCTGGCAGGGTCGGTGCACTGACCGAACTTACGAGCTATGGTTTTTTGCGACGTTCCCGGGTTCGCGGAACGGGCTTGCCAAGGATTTCAAGCTCGGGTCATGGCCTAGGCGAAAATTCCACAGAACCTTGGGCGAGGCCGGGATCCAGCGAAGAATTTCTTCCACACTCTTCTCCCTTCTTCTCTTCTTGCGGAGGTACAGACTGAGTCCTAGCGGAGGTCGGGCATGTCGGAGCGGAGGCCTCTCTTTTTTTTCTCTTTTCCTTTTTTTTCTTTCTCTTTTTCTTCCTTGGTAAGATCAATGATGCCAGTCATGAGGGGTACACCCGTAGCGTTCCTTCGCACTCTGAGAGAGAGTGTAGCTACGTGTTGTTCCGCAAGATGACTTATTTTGCTTCCTCGCTTGTTTGATCTTTTTTGTAGGAGCGCAGTAGATTGAATGACTTCTGTGCTTGCCCAGCTTGCTGCCGTCGTGACTGACCAGTGATGGAATAGTGACAAGACCCGTCGCAGCGACCACGCCGCATCGACCTTGGTCCTGTTCGCTCAAGACAGCGGGGCTCGCCGTATCGGCTGTAGCCCTGTCGGACGCGAACGGTCTTCGAGGTTTCCACCAAGAGAGCAGCGGAGGAGCAATCAAGACAAGATAGCGACGGGACCCGTCGTAGCGAGCGCGTCATATTGACCATGGTCCCGTTTGCTCAAGATAGCGGGGCTCGCCGTATCAGCTGTAGCCCTGTCTGGCACGGACGGTCTTCGAGGTCTCCACCATGGGAGCAGTAGAGGAGTAGACGTGACAGGGATGACCTTCCTCGCCGAGATCGTGGTGCGACTAGGCGTCACTGGCTCCATGGTGACGAAGCAGCGAGGTCGACGCCGTGGTGGAGTGTTGAGTCAACACCACGACAGAGACATTGCGACGCAGTGGTGAGCTCGACGCCATGATGATGACACTGTGATGGAGCACCTAGCTGGACACCGCGACGAAGACGCCTTGATGGAGCACCGAGGCCGACACCGCGTCGGAGCAGCGAGCTTGACGCCGTGACGGAGATGCCACAACGGCGTGCCGAGGTCGACGCCGCGACGGAGCGCCAAGGTCATGACGGAGCGCTGAGGTCATTGTCGCGACGGAGTGCTAAGGCCGACGTCGTGGCAAAGCGCTAGAGCGTTGAGGTTGACGCCGTAACAGAGTGGCGAGCTCGACGCCACGACAGAGCGTTGAGGAGTCGACGCCGCGTCAGAGCGCTTAGGAGTTGACTTCACGAAGGAGATGCCGTGACGGAGTGGTGAGCTCGATGCCGTAACTTCGGGCTCCTTTTAGTTATTTTTCTTCGTGACGGTCTTTGGGTTTCGCTTACTACAAGGAGGCTAGTAGCAGGCATCACATCGGGGCTCGCGACATCAACATGGAGCTCTTCTCTTTTGGCTGTGCCGATGTGGTCATGTCTTTCATACCTGACTCATACATAGCTTTGGTGGTGGTTTATAAAAGCTTTGAAAATTGTTCCCTTCCCCGTCTTGGCTTCATGGGGCATCGCTGCTAGCGCGTGAGTACTTCAGTGGCAAAGCCCCTTGTAGCGTTGGGCATGGTACTTGGTACCTTACTTCCCATGACGCTTGCGTGGCTGGTGCGTGGGTGTTTTGGCGGCGGAGTCCCCTGTGCATGGTACTTGGTACCCTGCCTGTAGGTACTTGGGTGGCGTAGTCCCTTACGATGTTGAGCATTGTACTTGGTACCGTGCCTCCCAATAAAAAAACTTTGGCGGGGGAGCGAGTAGTCGTCATCCGGCCTTGCGTGTTTTCTTCTCATGTGGGGAAGATGTTTCTTCTAGCTGTCATAAGGAGGCTTTTTGCTCGTGCAGGGTATGGGTTGCATCCCGGCGCTCGCGAGGAGGTTCAAGTGCTCGATTCATGCTTGGGAGATGATTCTTCCCGGCCAAAGTGAGGATACTTTTTGCTCGACTCATGCGGGAGAGATGGGGCTTCCCAGCGCACACCAGGAGGTTCAGGTGCTCGACTCACGCGGGGGAGATGGTTCCTAAAAGTCCACCTAGCCCTTTGTGTGGTTTACGGTGGATTGAGAGTTAATCTAACCTAGGTGTGGTTTTGGTGATTAATGACAAACGGGTTTTGTAGACTAACCATTTTCCTTGAGTGTTGGAACGTGTAAGCGTTAGTACTACTTTGTAGGGTTACATCAACAGGATGATCCTACAAGCCCGTGAAACCCAAGATCAATGATGCATGTGATGATTGGGAGATGAATTCATGTATTCAAGTCCATCAAATCATGTGAAGCATCAAGCGATCAAGAAGTAATCTTCAAGGATCACAAGATATGGGTTCAAGGAGTGAACCGCATTGGATCAAGATGAAGTTATAGTGTAAGAGTGAAGTTGACCAAGATGAAGAAGTTCATATGTTGAACCCAAGATGGTCAAGAGTAGGCTCATATGTTGAGCCATGGTGATCAAGACATGAAGCTAGGAGTTTAAAAGAAGAACACTAATGGTGGCTTCATGTGATCAAGTGACGGTAAGCAATTGTGTATTGCATTATATGAACTAACCCTATGTGTTATGTGCTATGTGTATGTTGAGGGTTAGGTACCACTCATGGGCAAGCATCGAGAGGTTGATCATGTGTACCCATAAGAGGACGACATCATAAGTTAACGGTCATCATTGCAAGCTCAAGATTGGCATTATGCGAAGACATATGCTTGAGACTTACGGATCCATCAAGTGAAGATGAACAAGTGAAGATGATTTCAAGAGAAAGTTTTCCCATGAGGATTATGGGGTAGCTATATGAAGAAGACTTCATGAGGTGACGATGATCAAGGTGATTCTACTTGGAGCAACGGAGATGAACATCACCGAGCTCAAGTGGAATATGCAAGGCAAAGGTATGCCTTGACTAGGTTTTCCTAGTTTGACTGGTCTCAAGGAGTTTAGAGAGAGACCGGATTATAGGTTAGATAGCCGTACTATAAATAGGGGCTATTGGATGATCAGCTTGTTCACGTCGTGTGTTGAGTGCTCGAGTCTTTGTATGTGTTGCATATCATCGTGTTTCCTTTGTGGTGGAGGTGATAGAACTCGGTGTTCTAGTGTGTCCGGAGGTTCCGAGTTGCATGTGCTCCGAGGCTTCAGGTGTAGTTCGGTGTTGCGTGCGTTGTCCTTAGACTTGGTGTCTAGGCTTGTGTGATCCTAGTGTTTGGGCCAGGGTCCGGGTTGTACAGAAGGTTTCCGGAGTGTCACCTGGAGGGTCCGGGTAAGGGTCCGAATCTGTACTGGACATCCCGGACCTCCGGATTTTTCAACAGTCACCTTTTTGACGGTTGGTGTGAATCCGGAAGATCCGGGTCAAATCCGGACAGTCCGGATTTGCCCAGATTCCTTTCCAACGGCTAGTTTTTCAAGGTTGGCTATATATAGTCTCCACCTTGGGTTGGCTTGGTGGATGAGTTGCTGCCTCCATACTTCATTTGTGAGCATCTCTAGTGCTCTTCTCCCTCTCCAAAGCCTCTTGTGCATGAGTTGCCACTTGTGAGGTATGAGGGAAGTATTTGTACATAAGTTGCACATGCATAAGTTGCATAGTTGAGCACTCGGTGTCGATTATGTTCGAGCGAGAGTCCGAGAGTCTATTACTTTTAGAAGCCACCGACTCCTAGATGGCTTGGTGGTGGTGACTCGGTGATCTCCTCAAGAAGCTTGTGAGGAGGCCCGGGAGATTGTGAAGTGGTTGTGGAACTCGCCATCTCTGGAAGTGGAGGAAAGAGCTAACCTTAGTGATCGGAGAGACTCTGGAGAGTCCTCGAGAGGAAACGGCTTGAGAGAGCCCACCTTTGATCAAGCGTGATCGGGTCGTCAAACGGAGACATAGGATATCGGTGAATATCCGAACTTCGAGTCATACATCGTTTGTCTCTTGTCTCCTCTCTTTATTGCATTTCATACTTGCACTAGATTTCTTATATATCTCTTGTAGAAGTTGAATTGTTTGTTTATCACCCTTATATCCTTAACATTGATATATTCACATAGGGTGTTTATGCTCACATGAAAGACTAGCATAATAGGATTTGAGCTTGTGAAAATCTGATTACTATAATTCCGCATTAGGATTAAGCCAAATCCATAAGTGATTTTAAAAACCTATTCACCCCCCTCTAGGCGACATCTTAGTCATTAAGGTCCTTTCAGTTCCTCCCGGCCAACATGAGGAGGCTTTTTTGCTCAACTCGTGCGGGGGAGATGGGGCTCCCCAGCGCACACGAGGAGGTTCACGATTCACACGGGGGAGATGGTTCTTCCTGGCCAACGTGAGGAGGCTTTTTGCTCGACTCGTGCAGAAGAGATGGGGCTTCCCAGCGCACACGAGGAGGTTTAGGTGTTCGACTCACACGGGGGAGATGGTTCCTCCCGACCAATGTGAGAAGGCTTTTTTGCTCGACTCGTGCGGGGGAGATGGGGCTTCCCAGCGCACACAAGGAGGTTCCGGCTTTTTCAGGCGGGCACGCGATATGGGTAAGTAGACTTGGCGTGAACACCTGTCATGGCGGCCACGTACATATATATGTCACGAGATGACTTTGGCATTTGTTACAAGAATATGAAGAGGTCGCGACGAGGCGATGCTCCTTGGAAAATCTAGCGACGACAGACACAGCGGCACTTTGGAGGAATTTAAAAATCATAAGTAACATTGGGACCGATGCAGTGGTCCTGGCCGCGGTTGGCCTACAAAATGAGTTAGGTCTTCTCGAGCCCTTGATGGATTCACACGTAGTATTTCTTCAAGTTGATGGTGTTCCAACTGTGCTTCAGCTCTTCACTATCGAGGGTCTTCAACCGAAATGAAGTTGGGCGCGGCTGGCTGACGATCTCATATGGCCCTTCCCACTTGGAGCTCAGTTTCCCGTCGGCTTCGGGTTTTGCTATCTTTTTTAGGACGAGGTAGCCCACCTGGATGGGACGCGGGCGACCGGCTTTGTTGTATGCCCTTGCCGTGGACGCTTGATAGTGTTCGATGTTGAGTATGGCATCCTGCCTTAGCGCGTCAAGGCCGTCGAGGGAGGCTTGACGGGTCTCGTCTTCAGGCAGTATCTCAATGCGAGAGGGGCCTAGTTTGATTTCTTCGGGGGTGACAGCCTCGTCGCCAAACAATAGTTTGAATAGGGTGAAGCTGGTGGCTCTGTTGGCCACCGTGCAAGTCGACCATGGCACGTTGGGGAGCTCATCTGCCCAGCGTCCTTTGGGGAGGTCGTGAAGGAGGATGTCATTAGCGCGTTCCACTGCACCATTCGCTCGAGGGTTGGCTACAGAGGCGAAGCAGAGGTTGATGCCAAGCGAGATGCAGAACTTGCGGAATGGCTCGGCGTTGAATTGAGTGCCGTTGTCGACGATGATCTCGCGCGTGACGCCGAAGTGACATATCAAATTTTTCCATATAAACTTCTGCACGGAGGCGGAGGTGATCTTGATGAGCGGTTCCGCCTCTACCCATTTGGAGAAATAGTCGACCGCTACAACCACAAACTTGGCGCCATGGCTTGTGGTTCTAAACGGGCCGACCAGGTCAACGCCCCAGCGCGCGAGGTTGCGGTTCTCGTGGCGTTCTCGGCCCCGAGCTTGGTCATGGTGTCATCGTGCCTGGGATGGGCGGGGGGCCGCTCGTCATACCCGTCCACTTGGTGCACACCGCGGTGGTGTGGCTGAGGATCATCATGAGCTGCCTTCAGATGCCTAGCGGCCGTTAGTGCCTTGTTTCGCAGTTGGAGTTCCCCTTCTTCTTGAAGTGCGTACCTCTCCATGTGTCGTACAACTTTTGGATGGTGACTGGCGGGTTTCGGTCTAGCTTGGCACACAAAGCTGGGTTCCAGATGGACCTTCGCGCGGCGGAGCACACACTTTCATCGGTGATGCTACATATCTGACACTGCACGTTGGCGAAGCGCTTGTGAAATTATTGAATGGTCTCTTGCGGTCCTTGGACCAACGCGTAGAGGTCCGCAGCTGTCACGGCCTTGGTCTTGTTTCCCTGGAAGCGCAAGTGTAGCAGCTGGTGGAGCTGCTCCCAGGAATATACCGAGCTGGCGGAAAGCGTGAGGTACCACGACCGTGCTATCCCAGAGAGCTTGAGGAGGAGACTCTTTGCCATGGTGGCCTCATTTTCTCCTACCGTAGACATGGCAGCCTCGTACACACGGGTGAACTCGGCCAGATCGGTGTCACCTGCGTAGCTCGAGAGGTCCGCGAGATAGAACTTGTGTGGCCACGGCTTTGCTTCGAGCCCTGGGCTGAGGGGACTTCAGTCGTCAGCGATGTTGATGACTTCGTGCCTCGCAGCACATGTAGTTGGCACGGCGGTGTACTCGTGGGCATCTTCCTCCGTGTCCAACAAGGCGTCCGTCTCGCGTAGGGTGACGAGAGCTGCTTCACGTTTTCGCCGAATTTCCGTCTGCAGTGCTTCCGCTTCCGAGGTTCCTGGTGGGGTCGTAGGTCTCGCGCGTGTGAACATCTGCCGCAAGTAGGGTCGGTGCTCCTCGGCGACTTGAGGGTTTGCTTTGACTTGCCCCATCGCCGCCGCGTGTCCTAGTGCTTGCTGATGGCGAAAAGCGTCGGCCGGTGCCGCTGCGGGTTGGGGGCCAGTCTCGCCGCGGTTACCGCCGCTGCTTGTCGTGCGTGTACGTCGGTGGCTTCGCGTAAGAGCGCCTCCATGCGTAGGGTGTCAGCTTTGAGTGCTTTCAGCCCGGCTTGCAGCTCCTCCACCTTCTGGTTTGCTTACACGGCTTATTGTCTCAGCGTCTCAATTTCCACCTAACTGTTGGCGACCTGGGCGGAGGCTTCTGAGCCGACGACCTGCGCGCCGGTAGAGGGGTTGGGTGTGTCATCCGTTATGCGCACCTCAGCCCGTGCCGTCCTCCGGGTCGTCACTCTCGTGCCCGTCGCGACGGTGGCCGCGGCCTTCCGCTTCGTTCCTCCTCGCTTCTTAGGCGGCATTGCTCGATCGTCTTGCGGGTTGATGGTGGCGTCTTCGCTCTCCTGGTGGCGGTTGCGGTCTTCGTCACACGGCTTCTTGCTAGCTTCCCACAGACGGCGCCAACTATCGTAGCAACGAGGTTAGACGGTGAACTTGTGGCACCCCTGCACGGCTTCACGGACCTACGAGATTGCTCGGGAAACTACATCGCGAAGACACCGCGGCCGCGCACGGGAGTCGCGCGACGCGAAGACACTCGAATCGGCTGAGAGCCATGAACTAGAGGAGAAGAGAAGCAAGGGTAGTTTTTATTTTAGATTTTGGGGTCCTTTGAATGGAAGGGGTGCCCCTCTATTTATAGGAAAAATAGAGGGGTGGAGAAGATTACAAAAATGCTCTCAGGCTATTTACAATCTTGCCCTTAGATGTACTAGTGCCCTCGAGGACGAACCGGTCTTTTCCTCCAGGAATATTCTGGGAATATCCCACGAGCCCCGCTATCCCCCGTGGTGACGACCTTTCCGTTGTCTTGAGCTTTCGGTCGTCATGAACTTTCCACCGTCATGGATTTGACGTCGGCACGGACATGACGTCGTCACAGACTTGGTCGTCGTCACGGATTTAGTGCTGACGAGTCTTGAGATTTATTGATTCTTTCTAAATATGAAAAAGTGTCGAAGCCAGATAACATAGGAACCCTTTGAATGCACGCCTCACAAAAACCGAGGGAAGAACAACATGCTATCTACGCAGTATCAACTCTTCCTAAAGTGTCTTACGCTCTTCCTAAAGTGTTTCGCAGCTCCCACCACCGACCACCCAATGCCAAAGCTCCTTCCCTCTTGGTTTCTAGATAAGAGAAGGTCGCAAACGCACGGGGCCATCTCCAATCTCCACGCCCACTTCACCACCCCACTAAAAAACTCCCACCCCAGAGCCATGGCGGCCTTCACCCCCCTGGTCGCCTCTCGCGTCCACCTCTCCCCGCTCCTCCCCGCCGCCGCGGCGCCCTCCGTTCACCGGCGCCGCTTCTCCGCCATCATCGCCGCGGCGACCGCCCCCGCTGCAACGGAGTTCGACTTCAAGGCCTACATGGGGGAGCGGGCGGTGGCCGTCAACCGCGCGCTGGACGTGGCCGTCCCTGCCGACGAGGCCCCCGCGGCGCTCCACGACGCGATGCGGTACGCGCTGCTGGCCGGCGGGAAGCGCGTGCGGCCCGCGCTGTGCCTGGCCGCATGCGGCGTGGCCGGCGGCCGCGAGGCCTGGGCGATGCCCCCCGCGGCAGCGGTCGAGATGGTGCACACCATGTCGCTCGTCCACGACGACCTCCCCTGCATGGACGACGATGACCTACGCCGCGGCAAGCCCACCTGCCACGTCGTGTACGGCGAGCCCATCGCCGTGCTCGCTGGCGACGCTCTGCTCTCGCTCGCCTTCCGCCATATGGCCAGCGTGGACTCCTACCCTCCGGACGTCGACCCTGACAAGCACCCCGCCCGCGTCGTCCGCGCCATTGGCGAGCTCGCGCGCTGCATCGGATCAGAGGGCCTCGTCGCCGGCCAGGTCATCAGATTCTATTCGATTTCGTCATTCAGAAAATACAAATTAGGCAATGTGCTAATTCTGTGAATCGTATGCCTTCCTAAGAAGGATGGTTTGCATAGGTATCTCTGTACAGTTGCAATAGGAGTTGAAATTATCCTTAACATAGAATGTGGCTTAGAACTTGTATCACATTTCTGAAAAATAATTGTCTACGTTTGGTCAGGTTGTTGATCTTGAGATGACTGGCTCAACTGAACCTGTACCCCTTGACCAGCTTGAGTACATCCATCTTCACAAGACTGCTGCATTGCTTGAGGCCTCAGTGGTTATTGGGGCAATCATTGGGGGTGGCACAGATGAGCAAATTGAGCGGTTGCGGAAGTATGCGAGATCAATAGGGTTGCTGTTCCAGGTGGTGGATGACATACTTGATGTGACCAAGTCGTCAGAGGAGCTAGGGAAGACAGCGGGAAGGACTTGGCGAGTGACAAGACGACATACCCGAAGTTACTAGGGTTGGAGAAATCACAGGAGTTTGCAGAAAAGTTGCTTTGTGATGCAAAGGAGCAACTTGCAGAATTCGACAAAGAGAAGGCAGCACCACTGTTGTACTTGGCCAATTATATTGCCTATCGGCAGAACTGAGGTTTGCTCTGTTGTTCATTGTTGATTTGTAACTTTGTAAGATCATTAAGCTTGGGATTTCAGGAATATCTGAATTCTCTTCTTATATATACTAACTGTAGTTTTTGTACCTTGGTGTCATGAGAATATTTAGTTGACAGATACCATTGTCAAATTGAGACAGTGAAAATAGTATGATGGGAATCAACCTTTATGCCCTATACTTTGTGGATGATAATCAATTGATTGATTTCTAAAAATAACATTTTGTATGGTTTCCTTCTGTGACAATTGCATGCATCACATCATTGCTATGCTCCTTGCAAGCTAGAATGTTCAGCAACAGAGAGCATGTTCACATCATATATATTTTCCAATTTGAGGTTGATTGAAATTATTACTCCCTAATCCCTATTAACTCATTTCAAAATCGAAAGTCTTTTCCATTTGGTACAGTAACTGATTAACATCGGAGGGGGCAGGATTTGTTGTGTTTTAACATCTCTGAATGGTTGGTTGAGTGAAACCAATTTTGTTCGTTACCACCAATGCATGTGCAAGATCCTGTTGACTTCCAATTTTACGGTATCCTCCAACAGTGTACCATGCAAGTTATGTGTTGTGATCATGTGATATCCCTAGCGATCCATGACCAAAAACATATTGAGAGCAAATAAAAGGTATGAGCTAGCTGCCGTTACATTTACCTTGCATGTCATTGTAAGCTAGTCTTCACTCTAGATTTCTCTGTTGAACATGTCGAGTGTTAACCGTTTCCTTTAAATGGATCAACGTTTTCCATTTGCACAAGTTTTGCATACTAGCGTCATTGATATCTAATTGTTAGCTTCCCTGCTTCCGTCGAAATGTCTATTGTCGTTAGGTTTTATTATTTTATTAGCTCAATTGAAGAACCCAAAACCTAGGGCAGTATGTGTCAGCATGTTTTGCTCTCTGTTTATAACCATCGGATGAAACATCAGATATATGTGGGTAGTTCATTTTATTTCTGGTAAAGTTTATGCTGCCAAGTATTTCAACTATATTATTGTAACCATGGAGGTTTCTTAGAAGCTATGGTGCATCTGTTCATTATATCCTGATTTCGATGTACATTACTGGACTGCATAAGCATATTATTTGGCTGCTTGATGGTGGCCATTTATATGAATGCATAAAACTTCTCGTGTCAACTTCTGTGTGTGACCATATGTATGAACGCATACCGGTGTGGTTTGATTGATCACTGTTGTTTCTTCTCATGTCTATTTCGCCACTAATCCTATACGGTTGATTTGTTTTTTGTGCTTATATCAGATTCAACCTTGCATGTCATTGTATGCTTTCTCGACTGAAGGGATGAGCTAGTCTCTAGATTTCAGTGTTCAACTTGCTGAGTGTTAGTGATGTTGCTTTTGATGCCAAACATAAACCGTGCCCATTTAAATAACTTAACTGAAAGTTCTCTTTTAAAGAAAATAGTGGGTTAAACTTTTAGTTACAGAAGTGTAGTGAAGTTTTCTAACAGTAGGATGCAAAGGTTGTCTTGCGTGGAATATTATTCTTTCATGACATTCCATACTGCTCTTGGGGCATTACCAGATAGCATTGAAAAACATCTGATAGTTAAGTTCCAATACCCAACTCGGCCTCTATCACCTCCTATTTGAGCCTACATGGCTTATTCCTGATCATACATGCCTTCGAGCCTAGGGCAGGCCTCAATAGACTCGTCAGTCTCATAGGAACCTTAAAAACCTTATTTTTAGAGTTCTACGGGCCTGTTTTTTCTCAACCCTTGCGCCCAGGGTTGCCGGTGGGCATCGGTTACATCCGAGGAGAATTCTGAGAGAGAAAATGGTGAGGTGGTGAATAATGTCACGGTCCAGCAGATACGGGCCAGGGTGCTTAAGCGCACGATCCGGCAATGCTTCATATTTTGTAACAACAACTTTGTCTGACACCATGCAGTAAAGTCACTGAGCGGCAAACTGTTGCCAGATTTTTGGTCAATTTAACCGTCTGTCAGAATGTGAACCAACATATCACAGTTAGTTCGTCGTATACGGCTGGAATCTAGGATGTTATAAATTGTATGCAGCTATGGAAAGAAATTAACATTACCTTCCAAACTAGTTAAATACTTTGAAGGTATGGAGAACATCTGACATATATGGCACAAAAAGCAAAATCATAGGCACATGTTATGACGAGGATCCACAATTTAGGAGAGAAAAAATAGATATATGATGTTATAGCATAGTATTAGAATTTATCAAAAACTTGATGGGTAGTACACGTCTATTCATATTTAGAATTTTCTCTGCGATTATTGTCTATAATAACTGTCACCTAACTACGCATTAAGATTATCAATAACGAGACGAAAACTCTCTCGGCTGGGCGGCATGCCACTGCGTGTGGCCTTCTAGTCTTTCTTCAAAACCAATAATAGCCTTTGACATTGATTTTCTTTCTTTCTTCTGTTTTCCTATTCAAGATTAGTGCCCAGATTCTTGCTGTTCTTGCTCTTATCCTTTTTATTTGGAAGTTTGATTCGATCCAGAAGGCACAGAGTACCAGTGGGGTACCCTCCCTGTCTCCAGGACTCCTGTGCATGCAGGTTTGTTCTGCGGTCAACTCCGTTGTCCGTACAGTCACTGAATAGAAGTACTACTCTGCCATATTTTCAACTGATAGTGATGGATCTGTTTCGACAGTAGTAGTAGTAAAGCTGGAGGATCCTGCAGTGATCATTTTGAATCTGGCACATTTTCACGCTCTGCTGTCTTGGTCGCCCATCAGCGACTGCTACTTACTTTGAATTACGTAAGCGTTCCTCGCTTCCCATCTTGAATTCACTCTCAAGTGTCAAGGCTTGCTTCGATTTGACATTTGTCGATACTGTTTTGTGGATTAGTTTTAGCAACGTAAGAAAATGGAAAGGATCATGCGTGTATTATGCGAAGTAGAAAATTTCAGCTACTGGAGTCGTAATGTGATGTTCTGAACCAGCAGCTGTCAATCAGGAACAGAGAACTGCAGCGTTCTTCTTCCATTTTGTTGGACCAGACCGCAGTGCTCGTGATTACTGACTGGGCATCCAATGTTTGCTAGCTTCCTTGCCTACGCTTGGCGTTACGAGCGGCCTCACCGTTGTTCTGGGCCGGTGGCTCGGTGCTCCGATGTGGTGATGGGCTGGGTGTTAAGTTGACCACGCGTACCGCAGCTCCGGCACGGCAACATCAGCAGATGTACCAACTGCTAACAGGCGGCCCACTCCACGGTCCCACTCCCAGAACAGTCGACGTGTCGTGTGCCACTGCAATCGACGTCCTCAGGCACCTTGGCAGTACAGATCTCTCTGAGCTTCCCAGTTCCCAGCACCAATGGTATAATGCTGGAACAGTCAGGCCGGCATTTCCAGGTGCTTTCGGGGCACATCACGTCGGAGTATACACCAGGGGAACGAGCTCATCTGCACATGGTTGCTCCTCGATCAGGCCAACCGCTCTCTCCCATGATCTTTTACCCTTCTTATTCCATCGTCCGATTCAAGTCCGGCGCGCGAGTTCGTTGCTGTTTGTCTTGACCTACTTTTTCTATTTGAGTTTGATTGGATTCAATCCGGGAGATACGTTCGGCGCCGCCGAGATGCCCTCCAAGATTCCAGCACATGAGCACTTGAGCACATGATAGCTCGCTTCCTGGCAAACTCCTTGACTTGACCAGTTCATTTGTCAGCCCGGCCCGGTCGGGTTGCCCCGGCATCGAGCTTTGATTTCTAGCCTGAAATAAGCCCGTATATTATTAAAGATAATATTCTATTAAACATAGTTAAAGTAATACTGTTTTATTCTGAAAATGATTGAAATAATATATTTTAATTAGAAAACTAGTTCTTAGCGCTGGGCTCGGACTTGGCTTTTTAGGTTGGAGTCCAATCCGAGGTTTGAACATGTCTACTTAGACGGCCGCAGAATATTTCTTCTCCACAAGACATACGTGGTTTCCCAATGTTTTGGTACTTAAAACAATCTTTTGGTACTTTGGCACTGACATTTTCGCTACTCTCCACCTCGGAACTGCACTGACAGCAGTGGACTTTGCAGCTTCTTTACCATCTTCTGATAGTGATCACTTACTCCACTGGTGACTCTTGCCTCAGTTTTGCCTTTGTCGCACGGAATGCACTTTCAAGGGGTCAGAGAAAAGAATCGGTGGAAGGTTGACAGTCAAACCTTTTCTCCTCTCTGCACCTAGGCCCCATATTGGATCATAAAATGGCAACAGAACGTTGCCATTTGATCACTTCTTCACAGCAGTTTGGCCAAACGCAAACCTGCAGAGATCTCTCCGTTCGTTTGTACATGCCGCGTGAAGCGCGAGCTGTCCTTCGAGAATGGCGACTGGCGCCAGGACGCCGGCCTTGCGCCCCTGGTGCCATTCGACGGCAGCAACGTGCCGAAGAAGGGCGCTCACCGGTTGCTGGACCCCCTGTCCCTCGCAACATTCCTGGTCACGCATGTCGACGACGACGAGGAGCACCGCACAAGAACTACGTCAATGTCAGTGGCGTGCTCATCCTTACCGTCTCCCCGAAGAGCGTCGCGCCAGATTTCTGGCCGCACACTTCGGTCGTGTCGCTGGAGTTCAACCTTTCGGCCGGCAGCACCAGGCTCAAGATCATACTTGAAGGCGTGTACACGGAGAGAGCGAAGGGCAACGGCGACGACGACGGCGAGCGGGTGCTGTGCATGGTCGGGAGCGCTGTTCTCCCGACACGCAGAGCCGACGGCGCTGACCCGTGGCACTGGGCCAAGAACTCCGGCCGGAGCAGCTTCAAGCCGCCGGTCACGAGCGACAACAACATACTGCTCGTGCTACGGTACCCGAGGGAGCTCACACTGACAACCCGGGCGGTGCTCGGCAAGATGAGGAGCACGAGCGCCGCGTCGGATGCCGCCTACATCGACACCGTGCAGCTCGTATCAGGGCTCACCTCGAACTGCCTCACTAGTACAGAATCGTCCATCCGAGACGCCATATCCGAGGCGGTTAGGCTAAAACATCTCTAATAACTGATATCCGAGGCGGTTTCTTCCGAAATCCTTATCCTTTTGAAATAAGGATTTCGAAAGAAACCGCCTCGGATAACGGTTGTAAATATCCAACCGCTTCGAATTATATCCGAGGCGGTTATATATTTACAATCGGCTCGGATGTGTTCAAACCCAAAATTTTAGAATCCCGCTAACTTCGAAATTTCAAAACTCGAAATTTTTCTCTTAGTGCACAGGCAGAGGACTATATAATTCAATCAACGGAGGGTCGGAAGAGGCGATGTTTTGTTCAGAGGGGGCAAAAGTCAGTCTTAGAGACCGAATTTGGAGGTGAAAAATTATACAGGTTTAAAGACGAGTAGATTTTTTAGATGCGCCTCATCGATACGGTCATTTTGAGTGGTCGTGGAGCCAAAACGGACACCGTATGTAAAAGTTACAGCTGTTTTAGTGAAACCCTACCCGGCACTTGCCGGATAGGGTTTTTTTTAAACGGCTGGTATGTTATCCGAGGTGGTCCGAGGCGGTTGAATATTCAACCGATAACTGATATCCGAGGCGGTTGAATAATCGTCTCCGATATGTGCCCCATATCCGTGACCACTCTGTGGAGGCGGCTGCTATAACCGCCTCGGATGTGCTATTTGAATCGCCTCAGATATCGATTTCTGTACTAGTGCATGTACCAGTTCCGCCCTGGAGAGCTCGTCGCCGGCGCGCGCAACGCGCTCACTTCGAGCGATGCCGACAATGTCGTGTCCAGCCATGCAGTTGAGCCGTACAACGGCAGCTATCCATGCGGCGTCTTTCGCCGCTTCGCTTATGGGGAGGTCATCACCGTGCTCCCCGGCTGGCAGTGCAACTCGACGACAGCGGCGACGGGCGCGTCATGCAACAGCCTCAGTCCGTTTGAGATGCACCGGGCTGCAGACGCAGACGAGCCCTCCGGGGTCGGCATCATAATGCAGGACCTCTGGTGCCAACAGCAGCAGGGGTACGACATGGCCGGCGGCACGTCCGGCACCGCGATGGTGTCGTCGTGCTCCGCGCCGTGTCTCCATGGGAGGACTGGCAAATGGCGTCCTAGCACTCGGGGCTGAGCGGGATGACGCTGTCGGCCGAGGGCATGTGGAACGCATCGACGGGGTAGGCCTGCATGGTGGCATGCAGCGGCATCGCGGGCAACAAGGCGTGCCACTTCCGTGTGTGGCTGTACTTCCCGATGACGATCTCCATCGCCGGCCGCGACACGATGCCGGGACGGATAACCGGCGTCGATGCAGCCGGCGGGGTGGCATGCCCGTCCCCTCTGTCGTTCCGACAGCGCATGCATCCGCCGAGGCTCTGGGGCTGCCATTCCGACGATGGCTTACCCCTGTTGTCATACAAATACAACTACACGAAGGTCAACCAGGCCGGCGAGCTCCGCCGGAGGAGTGAATCCCCCTCCGACCACCACATGATCATTGCAAAGTCTCTGCCCCTGAGCTATCCAAAGAGAGATGGCGCCACCGCCGACTATGACAGGAGGAGCCTGGCCTCCCTCGCCGACACGCTAACACTCTGTTTCATGGCGTGCCAGCCCTGTTCCGACACGAATGGATCGAGCAGCCGGTCCCTTCACCTGGAGGTCTTCTTCCTCGACCAGCTCATTGATCGCTATGTGTCGCGATACAGGGATGCCTCGTCAAGCGTACCCAGAAAAGAACCTCACTCGGAGTGGCATCCGCTACTGAATGTGTCGGCCGAGCTCACCTTCTTTGACAACCACGGGGTTTCAAGCTCGGTGATGTCTTTAGAAGGCGTGTACAACCCAGAGGACGGCCGGATGCACCTGATCGGCTGCCGGGGCGTCCCGCTGCCGAGGCGAAACTCGTCGACCATCGCAGACCTCGAAGACGGAATGGACTGCTCCGTCGAGGTGAAGGTTGAGTACCCGCCGACGATGATGCACTGGTTTATCATGTCGACGGCGAAGGTTCGGATAGCAAGCACGAGGACGGCCGCCGACCGCTGCGTTTCGACGCGGTGGAGCTCCGATCCTCTACCCGAAGCAGCGGCCGGATGGGTTCTACCGAGGCATTGTCAATGGCGTTCTATGCATCCTATTGCTGTCGGCCGCCATCGGCGCCGCGCTCAGCCAGCTGCGCTACCTCGAGTCTCACACCGACGTGGCGCCGTACATCTCCCTCGTCATGCTCGCCGTCCGGGCTCTCGGCTACAGCATGCCGCTGATCACAGGCATCGACGCGCTGCTGGCGAGGTCTAGTACATGGACATCCTGATACTATCTCTTCCGTCGTTTTTGCGCCAAGATTCGTGCCAACGGTTAACCGGTTTCTGCACTTGAATCATGATTCCATTGGTTGATTCTCTTTTTAACTGTGTTTTGCCTAGGCAGTCCCAGGCAGATTCTCGAAACGTGCCTGGGCAGCCCCACTATATTCATGTCAGCCCCACTTTGGCCTTTTAGTTGTTTCCTTCTTTTTCTCTCCGCCTTCTACTCTCCCCAAATAGTACATGAAGAACTGCAACGAGAATCTGCAGCGAGGTGCCTCTAACAAGAATCTGCGGCGTGGTGCCTCTGGTGGAGCAAGCTCGAGATCCTTTGCTCAGGACACTCCCAGTGCAGATCCACCGGTGCGGAATCTTGGGAAGCCGGCGACCACACTCAAATCCAACACCGAGCACAACGGGATTCTCCGGCGAGGTGTCCCGGCGCATCTAGGAGCACGATTCGCGGTTCAAGCTTGGGATCCGTTGCCCAGGATCCACCGGTGCTGCTCTGTGGTTGCCGGAAGCCGGTGGCCACACTGGGATCCAACACCGAGCACAGCGCAGGCCATCGTTTTCTGAAATTCAAGAAGTCGCAGGTGATTTTCGTTGTTAATATAAAGCAATACATACACTTGAAGAGAACACGTGTTCTTTGGATTGTCAATTCTGGTTTTTTTGTAGGGCTGCCATATATGGATCTGGGAGGCCCTAGTAATTCCTGTGCCTTCCGAAGCACATGCCACTTACACCATAAGTGTGTGGTTTCTGGCATTGTTTCCTTAAGAGCTGCACCCATTGCAATGCACTAATCTGCACGAACAAATGGATGCCAAAGAAATACAGTCAAAACAAACCAAGGAGGAAAGTTTGTTGTGCCAACCAATGCAGCTGATACTAACGTGTCAGTATAGTAATGGGTGCCTTCCCACCCATTAGACACAAGAACTCCTTGAACACCCAGATGAAACTAGTAATTTTTTCATCCTGCATCAGCACTCCACCATATATGACATACTGAAAATGGTTATTCACACCGACGAACAACCCAAATGGCATCTTGTAGATATTTGTGCAGTAGGTCATGTCAAATGTCAACACATCCCCAAAACAGGCATATTGTGATTTGCTCCTGTTGTTGCTCCAAATCAAAGTCTTGATCCTGTTATCCTGGTCCACATCCACACTAAATGCAAAATTTGGATCTTCCATCCTCATCTTCCGAAAAATCTCAAGAGTCTTCTTGATGTCGCCATCCACACGTGCTATATGGGAACAAATGTGGTGGATGACCTCTTCGTGAAAGGTAAATTAGCTACAAGACCAAACATGCTCCCTAATTTACAATGTACCTTGCTTAATGTGACGTTGTTTTCTCTAAGGTACTGAATCATGTCCCTAGCCTGCTGATCGATCATCCTATGTGATTTCCATTGCATTTCTCATCACAGCAGTCTGACAAGGCGTGGTTATGCTCATTCCTAACAAGGCTTACGTACCATCCATGGTCGTCCGTATGAAGTAACCATATCATAGCTTTGCAGCCGCACCGCTAAGATTGGTATTGGCACCTCCGGTCGAATCCTTGTGTTCATGCACGCACATCAACCTAGGCAAACTAATCTTGGGATAAAGTCTGGAAGGCACTAACAGCGTTGCCGCACTCAATTTCCTGCATTGTTCGGTAATTATTCCATGGTTAGTGTTGCTTGAACCAAGTCTAATGCCAAAACCAACTTACCAGGAATATAAGTTGTAGAACTCATAAGCCTCAGCTACTGAATCAAAAGTTAACCCTAAGGTAGGTTGAAAGATGTGTTCTGAGCTCCTAGTTGAGAAGCACACATTGCAATCTGAACTGCACTCATCCCCCTAGGTGGCCTGCAACTGGGCATTTCAAGTCCTTTGCATGGTTGTTTCCTTACCAAGTGGGAATTTATTTCAGTATGAAAAAAATAAAAGAAGGTTGTCTATACGAACGTGTGCAACAATAAATAATAATGGAAACCAAAGAGCTGTCGTAGGAATAAAAGAAGGTGCCATAGGTGCTATTATGCCAATGTAGCCTTACAAATTACTCTTATGAAGATACAACGATGCAGTTCACAAAACTACATTTACTCAATCAACAAGTCATGGTAGACAATACTAACCGTTGTCTACACGAAGGAGGGACGGTATTTGGACAATCTACTGTTGGCGAGAACTGGCCAATCAGCATGATGGTTCTGTGTCACAGGCGCCCCAAGGTGCATTGCTAAGTCCTCCCTGCCATCATCCGCACTATCCGGTAGATCAGACACATCACCTTCTTCTCTAGAATCCACTTCATGCATCTCATCTTCCTCTTCTAATGTGCTTGATGCAGAGTCAAAGTATTCTCCAACCATGAGATCTTCAGGAGTTGTTGGCCTAGAAAAATCCAAAAACGTCAGACGCAATCAACAAGAACGACTAGCACAAAATTATACTACCAAGCTGTCTCAACTGGAAAGCTATGCTAAAAAAATTACTTTTATGCATTCTGAACAGTTCAACAGTAGTTCCTAACAATCGATTATATAATAACAGCTGCCAAATGCAGCAAAAGATCTGAATGGGCTAATGAAGGTCCCCTAAATTCTTGAATGTCACATTATTCATTACTTCATTTAGATTGAAGATAGTGATGTGTTGTACTTCACCTGCATCTAATGTGCTATATTTCACTACATAAATGCAAGGCGCCTTGCTGGTAATTATTTCGCAACCATTTTATTCTTACTACGGTGATATTATTTGGGCCATTTGACTTTGTTAATTGTTTCATCATATGGAGGCAGCCAAAGCATTACATACTCAGGGCAGCCAGCTCAAAAAACTATCTAGTGACAACTCAGGAAAAGGAACGACTAGCAGGAAAGGAAGAGAAGGAGCAAACTCACAAAGAACAGGGGGTTTGGCTTCACCGCCCTCCGCATCGCCTTCAACGAGCCTGATGCCTCGGATCCCACTGAATCAGGAAAAAGGGGGAAAATCACACAAGAACAACTAGCAGGAAAAGGGGGGCGAGGAGCAAACTCACAAAGAAAAGGGGGTTCCAGCTTCAACGCCCTCTGCATCGGCTTCAACGACCTCGATGCCTCCGATCCCACTAAATCTTGCGCCATTCCTGCTGCTTTCGCTACTGGTTGCATAAGGTGATCCACCGACGCTTGCCAAACCAGACCCGCCCACGCTTGCTAGGAGCTCCGTGAAGGAAACATGCCCCGGGGCAGCGTTGAGGAGAGCGCCCATAGCTCCTCGAGGTTGAGGAGAGCGCTCAAAGCAACGAGAGACGTGGGGCAAGGGGGGTGCAAAGAATACGAGGCAGAAACGCGTGGGTGGTGGGGAGAATCCGGGGCTAAAACATGGGGGCGGTGGAAACACCTTTAGGCAAAAACTCAGGTAGAGATGCTAACTCAGTATTTGCCTCATGATAGAGACGTCATGCACTTTTGACCGACTGCTACATTGCACGAATCTCAAACATAATCGACAGGATAGATAATACCCGGACGTTCGAGTACTAGGGGGAAAACTGCACTCGTCAGCTTATGTTCCTTCTTCGATGTCGCGATGGCGCCGTCGACTTCCCCAGCTTCCTACCACAAGTTCGACATGAGCCGGCTGTGCCAGACCATCGACGAGATAGTGAAGGTCCTCACCCTTGGCGCGTTCGTCCTCATGCTGCGCCTCGGCCAGAAGGTGTGGCGGTCAAGGGAGCGCATGCTGGCGAGGTCCCCCCCTCGACCCGGCGCGCGTGCCGAGCAACAGCAAGGTGTTTGCCTACCACTACAGAGTGCACCTGGTCCTCTTCGTGCTCGTCCTCGCGCTGAGCGGGCAGGTCGTGACCGTCGAGCTGCACGTTGGGCTGATGCAGGACCTGTTCCTGCTCCTGCAGGTCATCGGGAACGCCGTGTGGTGCGTAAACTGCAGGCCGCTGAAGGGGAGCTTCTATGCTGGCGTCACCGCCGTGTGCCTGCTGCCGCACATATACGACTACGTGCGGCCCCTAGCCGTCGGCGTGTACTACTCTGGCAAGCAGGAGTTTGTGAATGCCAGTCGCCACGTGCGCTTCTTCACCAAGGCCGGCAACTTGGTGATACCGCTCGTGGCCATCGCGCTCGTGCTGGTGGTGTCCGTCCAGCACCGGTGGAATTATGCGATTGTTAGTAGGATTGGCAAGGCGGAGTAGAAGAAGCTGCAACACTACATCTTCTAATGTCCTGTTTGGGGGCAAACTGCAAAGCAATTTTCTCAGTACTTCTTTCTGTATTTATGTTCTCTTGTGTTGCATTCTGTGGCAAACCGCAAAGCGAATTTTATGATTGGATGCGACTCGCGCGCGTCCTCCGCCTCCACTATCTAGCGGCCTCCTCCTTTTCTTCTTTCTCCTCCTCTTCCACCACGACGCTCCCAGATCTAGCCAGCCACCATCACCGGTGATAAGTTAGGGCGCCAACTTCCTGATCAGACCATCCCTCTAAACCCGGGGGGAGGGATGGGGGGCACCGGTGTTATTACCGGTTAGTCCCCAAGGGTGCTGGCCATCATTGTCAAGCTCATCAGCCAGCCTCTCCCCTTCCTCCTCCTCCACTTCTCCTGATCCAACGTGTGGCGTACCCGTTTTTAGGGCCGGATACGCCTCCCGTGTTTACCGTACCGGTCCCTAGATCAGTAGCCGGCACACACAAGAACTTGATAGCATTCACATACAATACCGAGTACCTTACATAAATATGCCATTATGGTCTTTATTCAATAACATAGCCGATTGGCTGAATAAAAGTAGCAGCGGAAAGTAGCAAATCATAGTTATTGACCCATCAATATGCCCATCCACATGCAACTGACTGGGGAGAACGTCCTAGCCCTCGTGGTCACTGATATCGTCCTCAGAGCACCACTCTTCTTCTTCATTTGGCCAAATCAACAAGCCAGGTGAGTACATTGAATGTACTCGCAAACTTTTCCACCGGGGGGTAATACAGCATAATTCATGCAAAGGGATATTTCAAAGGGGAACTCTAACCTATGTTGCATGTTGTGCGGAAATGTAAGTCTTTATTTCAAATAACGATAATAGATTTAAGGCGATTTTGTAAAACGGGGATCATCAAAGAAACACGTCATTATTCGAGGTAGTCCCTGCTACCTCTCCTTTCTTTTCTCAGCGGGATAGCCATGCTCATCACCGCCTGCCCTTTCGGCTTTCGCTCACACTTCCCCGGGTAGTGTAGCTAGCCTTTCCTCCAGCAATTCCTAGCTACCAACCGGGTAGCGCAAATTGCTCCCTGTGGACACATCATGCCCACGTCCTTAATCCCGTTTCCCAGCTTTTACAACCAAAACATAGTCTAACCAGTGTGTGGCCTTACCAGTTCATGTCCATGACCGAGGACGCGGCTATTCGAATAGTTTTTAACACTCTGCAGAGGTTGTACGGCTTTACCCACAAGATGTAGTTCACCCGTAATGCCGAGCGCTAACAGGTACAACCTTCACGAGGTATACTGGCAGGGTTAATACAAAGAGACCTTTCACCTGTGTTAACACTAGTGCCGGACCCGCTAGGAGGGTAACCCAACTTTTGCATCTCGGATGTCAAAAATGGGACTCTCCACCTTTGTGTCGGACCATATTTTTCACGTACTCGTGAGACCCACCGAAAGCTTTTACCTCCACCACGTGGAACTTATCGAGGGTTTTACCCCCACGTAGTCCCGTGAAGATCCTCTAGGGATCCCGGATCCACCTAGCACATCACCCTAACTTCCCACGGTTCCGAGCTCCGGCATTAGACGGGGTACCAGGTCAAGTCCTTCCCACAAAGGACATGTGGACGTACGGTAGGGAAACTGATTCAGCGGCACTTAGGTTCGGTCCTTAACTGATTCGAGCAGGACTCCATAACCGACCAACTCCTCAGGTAGCGACCGGCTACCCTACCACCTCATAACACCCTTAGCATTCCTGCCCGAATCCGGAATCCTCCATCATTTCATGTGGAATTTTCACAAATGTTTCCTTTTAAAAGATTCCTCAGCATGTATAAACAAGCCGAGGGTTTTGATCCATACCCCATGTACTCAGTAAAACTCGTTTTAACTATAGCAGGTCTAGGCACGGCTACAGCCTATATTCCTACTACCTTGCCGGTCGATCTCGACCGACTAGATAAACTTAGGGTTACCAAGGGGGGCGGATTCCAAACCTACGGCATATGCATCTACTGGACATATCTTCACTAGCATAAAATACCGCTAATACTAAAATAGCATGCAAGATTTGCAAACAAAGTAACTAAGTTTAGCAAATATGGGATTCAACATGTTCAAGGCGGGAAAGCTTGCCTGGCAGTTCCGGTTCCTGTCCTTGCTCTGGATGTGGGGGTGACTCTGGATTCTCCCGGGGCACGTACGGCACTCCGTTCACTATACGTTGAAAGAGATCGGCGAATAAGAAGCAAGCGACGGAACTTCAATAGAATCCAAGAACATGCACGAAAATCACATGAAATGACGGTATTTTTAATCGGGTAGGAAAACTCGTGTTATTAGGGTTACGCGTTCAAGGTTATTGTTCTTATGAATTCATGGGTTTTAGAGTTATTTTAATGTACTGGTAGTATAAAATGTTCATCTGGAATTCTACATGTATAACGTATATGCGGATTTAAGGAGATTGGAAATAGTGCCCAAAACTAAATTCCTACTGTCAAAGTTCCGAGGCTGATTTAGATTTCAAAACTTTGTAAAGACATAAGTTTGAACATTTTCTGATGATTCTAGAACCGGAGTTACTTATGCAAAAACCAGTCTGGAAAGACCTCAATTGGGTGAACCAGTGAGTGTCTAAAATGAAAAGAAAACCGGTTTTTGTGTTGTCTTTACGCTTTCTGCACAGGATTGTTTAATCTCTTAGCAGGGGAAACGGAAAACAAAAAGGACGCCTTCACTTAATAGGGCAGCCGGGTACTTACCCGTTCGGGAGTGAGCTCCCGAGCTTACCTTGGCTGCCTGGTTAGGACAGGGTGGCGGCGGCGTGTCGGGCAGTGGAGCTACTGGCGGCGGGGCTGCAATAGAGGAGGAGGGATGAGCTCTAGGGGGAGGAGGGAGGCTCCAGACTCGGTTCCCTCGACTGGTGGGCTCGGGTGGTTTGAATGGCTCGGATTGGTCCCGAGAAGAAAGTGCGAGCTCGGGGAGTTCGGTGGCGACTGGAGCTCGATTGCGGCTGTTGGGGCGAGAGTGGGGGTGTACTGGCTTGAAGAGGAGGGGCTCGGTGATGGCTTGATTGAGGGAGGAGCTCGGATTGCCCTTTTATAGCCGGTGCGGGGCTTGGCGGGTGAAGCTCAGAGCTGCCGTAGCTGCTGTAGCTCAGTGACGGGACTTGTCCGGCGCTCGGGGCGAGGCCGAGGCTACAGGGTGTGGCAAGACGTCGTGGCACGCGTCGGGGACTTGGGCGGTGCCGGACCGGCGTGCGGCGCGCTGGAATCGGCGAGCGGCACGGGTACGACACCGTGGCTTCCGGCGAGAAGCTTTCCCGAGGCTATGGCTAGCCGGGGTGAGGTGACAGGTCGTGGCGGGCGGCGCACTGAGGCGAGCGGCGTGGGTGGAAACAGCGGAAGGCACGCTGATGAGCTCGGGGACGCGCACTGTGGCATGGCCGGGCATGGCCAGGGCGTGAACTCGGCTGGCATGGCATGCCAGGTCGTGCTGTGATGTACGCAAGGGTGCCGGGCCATGTCAGGGAAGGAAAGGAATACGTGTTCAAGGGCCTGGTAGGACTCGGCACTGCTTTTGTGAAATCAGGAGGGAATCCTGCTGAATGCTACGGTATGGTTTGTCATGTCAAGACCTAGGGTCAAAGAGTATAGGACTAAGGGAGAACTGCTATGGACTTGAGTATGCTGGGAATGCCGAGGAGGAACTCTGTAGCTTGACTTGAAGTATCCCTAATGACTTTGCCCATCAGTTTATGCGGAGAGTGTACACGTGCAAGGGTGTTCGATGTCTACCATTGGGATTTTTGTACTGAACATGTTTCATGTTTTCGTATATTTGAGGTCCTAAATGTGAGGAGGTTGTTGTGTAAATTTATCGGAATTTTCTGAGACATATTTTTAGGAGGTGCATGTAGTTCAATACGTGTTTTTGCCCTAGGATTAATTAATTTCATTTGTCGATATTTTTGAACTGGACATTACTATTTTATTTTATATTTGTGTTGCGTATGATATTAGGTTGCTCACGGAGCTTATTTGTAATTTTAGAGGGGTCAAGGAGGGTTAGATCTCGCGATTAGGGTTTCTAGCTTAATTGGGGTTAATAAAGAAGAAAGGGCCGTGGCAAGGAGCTAGTGTTTCGGGGCGCGGCACAGCGACGAGGAAGTATGGGAACTCACGGGAATGCTATTGCCTTGGTTTTCGAGACATTTGGTTTCAGGGTGCCGTAACTATGTCGACGGTTATAGCGTGTATTGCGGTGAGGTGTTCTTGCGCTAGGGTTTAATCGGGGCAGGGAATTAGGGTTTTCCGGGTGCGGCAAGGTGGAGGGGGTTATGGTAGCTGCCGTGTACTCCCTTACCTATGCTTAGGTATATTCGGTGGTGAGGTGCCGCAAGCGGTTTAGTGTATACTGCGCGTGTGTAATGCTAGGGTTTAACTCGGGTTAGGGTTTAGTCGGGGAGGTGCGTGTGTGGCAGGGTTGGGTATATTGGGTGCATGCAAGCCCGTAAACATGTCTAATACACATGTAGTTATGCCGGTAAGCGGTTTACGAAAAACGGGGTGTGACACAACGGCGTATGATCAGTCGCGTGATAAGACTAACATGCCCCTGGTCGCCCAATAGATTTCTCTTTTATGACTATGTCCATTTGTTATGTCCATTTATCTTTTATGAGTGATGACAGGATGGAACCGATCATAGAAATACACATTAAATTAATCTATTCTATATTAAAAATACATGACGCGTTAACTAGAAAAACTCATAGAACACAAAACATCTAGCCATTAGTCTGGTGGACTCTCTTTTAATAGTGTACCACAATAGATAGATCTTCATAACTATACTTAAACAAATCACAACCGGCAGATCAAATGCCTAACCAAATCACATCCATTAGATCTTTTATAATTATACCTCGACAGATCGCAGTTGATAATGATCATAATTGTACCTCAATAAATCACAGCCGATAGATCATCATAACCGTACGTCAACATATCATAGCCGTTATACCTTCATAATTGTACCTAAATAGATCACAACCGACAAATTTTCATAACTGCACCTAAACATCATTCGGCCACTGATCCGATGGACCTTTATTATTAACGTACCACAATTGATAGTTGTTCCTGAATATTGCCCGTTGTTGATTCGGTGCACCCTAGTTATATATGGTCCACAATCGACAGATATTTATAATTTTTTACCTTATAAATTTTTTTGCCTAAACTTTAAGTCTGCATACTGATCTAATATCAATGACTAGTGATTTTAACCTTAACACTGTATATTGATCTAATATCACACACCAAGAGTCAACTAATTGTGATCTGAACTTTAATTCCAAGTGATCCGATGTTGCATACAAACATTCTATTGGCTCGGCACAAATGATCAATCTTCCGTCTTGATATACTTTCGTACTCGTAGATTAAGTGAGCTAGATTAGTTCCATGTAACGATCTAATATCACGTGCCAACAACCAACTTGTCAATAATCCAAACTTTAAATCCATGTAATGATCTAATATCACATACCAATGACCAACCGACTATTGATCGGAACTTTAAATCCGCGTATTGATATCACGTATAACAACATGCCAACGCATATACAAACTATCAACCGGCTGATACACGATTCAAACTTTAATTATACATATTGATCTAATATCATGTACAATTAGCGTAACCAACGGTAATTTGGTGTTCTTACAAATAGCATAATAATATATACCTGTGTGAACTCAAAAAATACAAAATCATTAAAGAAGTTTCTCATGCAATTACATTGCACACCCTGCTAGTTATAATAATAGTTAGTTCATGCCTGGTTGCCTACTGTTGTTCTGGTTGATGGATTTCTTCATCGCCTCACAAGCTTAATTGCAGAAGTACTCACTTGATAGTGATTATATAATTCATGTGTGGGTATGCCTAGATTATGCAGCCTGACCTAACAATTCCTTCTTCTTCTTCTTCCTCTTACCATGGAGCCTAGTAGACGAGGGTGCAAGGCGGAATGGTAATGAGGCGGAGCCTCACTGCTGACCTCACGGCGAGGTTAAGGTTAGGTTCGGGGTTAGAGGGAAAAAACTTAGAGCTTTCTTGGTTTATTGCCAATTTTGGCCTGCCAATATCTTGGCAAGCAATGCCAAAAGTTGCCAAATTTTGGTAAAAAATAGTGGTGAATGCTTTGCTACCAACTGCCAAGCTCACATGTTGGCAATACCAAAGTTTGGCAAAGAGACAATGGTTGCCAGCTTTTGGAAGTAAATCAATTGCTTGCCAAATTTTTTTGGCATGGCAACATGTTGCAAGCTAAAATTTTCAATGAATCAAGCGTGCTCTTATACTCCCTGAGCTTTGAGCGAAGACCGACAGTGGAGACAGTGTGATGGAACCATGCTAACCTCCGTTACAAAGGGGTACAACATATCATCGGTCTATCTACCCTAAATATCCTAGTATCGGGGACTGTGGGAGGGAGGGGGAACCGATTGGATAGTACGAATACAAAAATCGGATAAAACTAATGCTTTTATTGATTCCCAGTTGCTTGAAATTTTCTCAAATATCAGTCACCTAAAATTACACATTACTTAGCTTAAAATTGTAGTCCTAAGAGTGCGCAATCTTAGTGAAAACCTACCGTAATTTTTAGTTTATAAGTTATATTAGAGTGAGATGAGGATGATGATAGTTAGATGTTCATCTAAAGGCTTAGAAAAGTGATTGAGAATTAAGAAAATTTAGTTGCTTGATAAATAGAAAATTCTTAAAATTCCTAAAAATAATATATACCCGATTGACACTCTATAGTGCTATTTTTTCAATTTTGTCGGATAAAACGGGTAACGTGTCAAAAAGCCGGTGATAAAATAGTAATCCGGATATCCTTCTTCCAACCCAGTGTAGTACACTAGTACCCAAGTTAAAACGCCTCATATTTGGGCCGCATTTGGATAGGCCGCGTGGGACCGACGGGCTCCACAGAGATGCGCCGCGGGCGCCCAATATTGAGTCGTGGGCCGCGCGATGAGAGGGTTAGCTGGGCCTCCCCCGTGCCTCGTCCAGTGGATAGACGACACGTAAACCTCTTGGTCAAACCCCCAAAATGGGGACCCGGCAGACGGTCCACGACGCGTAATGGTCCCCGTCTGCCGCCTAATTATCCACTCCTCTCTCACGCTGGCGACTGTCAGACTGCGCAAACTGCTTTCAACAAAATAAAATACTGCGCAAACCACTTTTACTACCGCCACGGACGCCGTGGCATAAATAACTGGGCTCGTACGCTACGTGGAAATAAATCACGAGGTTTAGCACCGCCCGGACGGTCAAAGCAACAGAGCAACAGAGCTTTGAATCGAGGCCAGTGTCTGTCTCTGGCGTAGCACTGCCAAGTTTTGTCTCTGCAGCCTCACTAATCAATAGAATAATCGAAGCCCCAGACCTGAATGCCGTGACTGGTTTAATCACACACACACACACGCGACTAACCTCGTGTACTACTACTACTAGTAGTATGCCCGAACGACGTTCGGTAGTATTGCTTCCGAGAAGAAGCCGGACATGTTCTGTTGGACAGTTCGCGTGGCACACTGAAATGTACAGAACTCACTATGACTCATACTTTACTGTACACTCAACTCTACCTCTCTGGAGTCTTGAACTAACCGGATGTCCACCGACACGTTGCTAACACAAAAGTTTCTACGTAGGCACGCAATTTGTAGAAGAAACTGTACTCCTAGTACTCCCCCACCCTAGATCCTACCACGGCCGTAAAATTCGTCGGCCAAATCCCGACGCGGCAGCACATGACACGCACCGCCACTCACCTCACACAACACACGCAGAGCACACTCACCCTCCTCAAAAGCCGAGCCCGTCAGAGCGAGTGAGACCCCACACGTACGTAGTACGAGTACACAGCAAACCAGCCCCCACGACAGAGAAAGCTCGGCACACCACACCACATCACACCACGCTACTCCACACCGCAGCTACCACCAGCGGCAGCAGCCGCAGCAGCAGCAGCAGCCAGCTCCGTACTGTAGCACCCCGCCTCACCAGTAAAGAAACGAGCTAGCCGGGGCGGAGCAGCGGAGCTGAGCTAGCATGACGTCGGGGGCGGCCCGGCCGGCTGCGGCCGCGGATGGCGGGATCGGGCGGACGCCGACGTGGAAGGAGCGGTGAGAACAACAAGCGGCGGGAGCGGAGGCGGCGGGCCATCGCGGCCAAGATCTTCACCGGCCTCCGCGCTCTCGGGAACTACAAGCTCCCCAAGCACTGCGACAACAATGAGGTGCTCAAGGAGCTCTGCCGCGAGGCTGGGTGGGTCGTCGAGGACGACGGCACCACCTACCGCAAGGTGAGAGCTGGTTTTTTTCTGGTCTCTCGGTCTCCGCTCGATCCCCTGTTATGTTCTCTCTCTCCCTGTTTCCTGGATCTTCGATGTGTAGATCTGGACGGAGCCGATGCTGAACTCTTGTTTTGGTTCATGGATGCAGGGTTACAAGCCACCGTCGTCGGGGCCGTTCGGGCGGGGCGGGGTCGGCGGGCATGAGCCCCTGCTCGTCCTCCCAGCTCCTGAGCGCGCCGTCGTCGTCGTTCCCGAGCCCGGTGCCTTTCCTACCACGCGAGCCCGGCGTCGTCGAGCTTCCCGAGCCCCACGCGCCTCGACAACCCGAGCCCCTCCTGCCTCCTCCCGTTCCTCCGGGGCCTCCCCAACCTGCCCCCGCTCCGCGTCTCCAACAGCGCGCCGGTGACGCCGCCGCTCTCGTCGCCGACAGCGTCCCGGCCGCCCAAGATCCAGAAGCCGGATTGGGATGTCGACCCCTTCCGGCACCCGTTCTTCGCCCTCTCCGCGCCAGCGAGCCCACCCGCGGTCGCCGCCACGAGCACCCGGACACGATACCGGAGTGCGACGAGTCGGACGTATCCACGGTGGACTCAGGCCGGTGGATCAGCTTCCAGATGGCCACGACGGCGCCGGCATCCCCCGCGTACAACCTCGTCAACTTAGGCGCCTCCAGCTCGAACTCCATGGAGATTGAGGGAGTGGCGGGGGAGAGGGGCCGAAGCGGCCCGGAATTCGAGTTCGACAAGGGGAGGGTGACGCCGTGGGAAGGGGAGAGGATCCACGAGGTCGCCGCCGAGGAGCTCGAGCTCACGCTCGGCGTCGGCGCGAAATGACGGCCATCGCCAAGCATCGTACTGGCTCTGCTGTCAGATCTTGCCGTCCACCAAGTCCATGAGCAAAAAGATGGTTTCTTTCATGGACCTCGAGTACCAGCTGATCATGGTTGTTGTGAGATCAGTGGTAAATGTGTATGACCATGCATTGATGCTGCGATTAGGGAATTTCATTCTAGGTTTAGGGGGGGATGTTGTTCGTGGCCGGACAAAGCAAAGGCAGCAGAAACAATTGTTCATCTCTGCTGATTATTGATTGTTTCATTATTCATGGATGTAGTAGCTAGCTGGTTGTTTGTGTTCTTGTCATGTGTATCTCCTCAAAATGTGTGACCTAGCTTGTGAGCTCATGTGAAGAAAAGTCGATGAGTTGAGCTTATGACGCAGCTGGTAAAACCAGTACAATGAGCTAGCAGTTTGATCTCTTTCACTTTTGCTCTCTACAGTTTACGGTGGGAGCACGCAGCCACCCTGTAAACATGCGCAAGCTGGTTCGGATTCTCCACCATCGCCAAACGATGCCATGTCTGTCCCAAGCACGAGGATTTGTTCGATTGGAGGGCACTCTTCATAGTGAAAAACTGGAAATGGCCAAGGAATTTTCATTGTTTTCTTTGCAAGGTTGCCATATTCTTGCTTGCGTTCATCTGGGAATTGTCTAGCTTTTAGTTAAAACAATGGTAGATTGCATCTCAAGATTGCGTACTCCACCCACCTTTTTGAGGGCACAAATTATGGATAAACTCGTCAATTATCTAAGATGCCTTGCCGGTATTTTCTGAAGATGAATTGGTGTGGGTGCACGCTTCGTCCACACAGCAAACACTCGTTGCATATATCGTTTTCTAATGTCCTACTCACCATTTCAGCTACAAAATCATTGGGAAAACGAGGCATACATATATCTTTATGCAAGTTCTCTCAGCAATCTTTTCCCCTACTAGTTGGAAGATGCTGCACATTTAGCTCGCCCCGGCGTGGTCTCAATGGTGCCCAGCGACAGATGAATCCAATTGTACGTACTTGCATACTTGATGATGTGTCTCGGCACTTGGTGGCGGGGCCGAGGTATCTCCAACAGTACCATTGCACAGTCGCGCAACGAGCACGTTCGTCCGCTTTCCAGGGCTAAAGCAGGTCGATAGCGCCTCAAATCGGGAGCCCATTGATTGCGTTATGGTTGCCCGGTTCCAATCCCACACTGTCCTGCCTGTCGCAGGCATAATGTGCTCGGATCCCATCATCCATTGCAGGCGTGTAACCGCCACATGTACAAGTTAAAATGGCATGATCGATACTTGTGTTTCGTGGCTAATAGCTACGATCCGTGTTTCGCAAACTACTGCCATGTTATATGTATGCATGTTACGCAGGTCACTCGCAAATGGCACACTTCAGTGAGACGGTGGAAGAACAGCGACGCTTTGTGGTGTGTCCTAATGTGTGACTGGCCGGGCAACCGCTCGGTTCCGTGCATACATGCTCCAGCCGTGGCCGCGGCCGCGGCCGCGCGCCGATTGAGCTCGACGACGGCTGCATGGGTCCCCGGTCCCCGCCGCGCATGTGGGTTTGGCCGGTGATCGGTCACACCGCTGTCGCGCAGCTGCATGCGCGCCGAACGGCGACGCATGTACGGATAAAATACACTTTTAGCTTCATGTGCGAGCTCAATGTCAAAAATAATCCCCATTTGAAGATAAAGCCAAAAAAATCAGGACACATGGCTCCTACCGCAGGTCAGGACCCGTGGGAGGCCACCTGCCGCAGGCCAGAGCCGCGGGAGGTGGCATGCCGCAGCGCCGCGCGCGCCGGGTCACCTCCTGCGGGTCTGGCCTGCGGCAGGTGGCTTTCCACGGGTTTGGCTTTGTGGCAGGTGACACGTGTCGATGCTCAAGTGTTTGCGTCTGACTTTTTTAATTTTATCTCTAAACGAGGATTATTTTTGACATTAAACTCGCATGAAGAGCTAAAAATGTATATTCTTCCGCACGTACGCGTTTTCTCTTGGATTTCGGCTACATCGACCGACGGGTGATGGGAGTTTTTCCAGCTCCACTCGTGCATCGCGGCGACGAGCCGACGACCCACTTGTGGTTGGTTGGTTGGTTGGAGCGGCTGTCAGTGACAGAAATCCGGCTGTGACGTAGCAACCGCTCTGCTCAACTGCTCGCGACCACGTAGTGTATCATTGCATCGTACGTCTGATTGATTGATTGTTTGTGTTTAGCGCGCACACACAGACCCATGAAATCATTTAGCAGCCTCGTTCGTGAGTGAGCCAGCCGTCATCTGTAGAGTATCCTTATCAGGTGAACAAAAAACACCCCACTGCCTGGGCCCTGGGCATGGCCCCACGGTAACAGTGGATGCGATGTCCTGTTAGGTTTCACTGTAGCCACCTCAATTTACCTCACTTACCTCATGCATCAAAGTTGTGTCGTTGTAGTAGCGCTTGCAAGTGAAACGTGCGTGAGCAGAGTACGGAGAAGACATTTCCAAGAAAGATAGACGGTGATACGTGCTAGTGCCACTTGCAACTATTGGTGGCACGGGTGATGTATCCGGTGGCCGGTGCCTTTTTCTTTTAACTAGTAAGCGTGCACGTGCAACGCACGTCTCGACTGATATAAATTATAATCATAAAAACATTATAAATCATAATAGTTATAGTACAATTCACCATTTAAAAGAAAACAATAGTAGTCAAGCGCACGCAATACAGTCGTATTGCTCAATATATATCACATATGAGCTCATTTCTAAATTCTGAAGTTGTATCGACTCTAATATAATCCCAAAAAGTTTTAGAATTATCTTCTCAAACAAATATATTGGCTTGAAAATACTCAGACAATTATTTCTAGCCACTGTTGAGATAAAGCTCACATAATGCGATATTTTCTTAATCGATTTAAGTACAACGAAGAGTAAACAACAGCATTTTCCAAACTTGATTGAGTCATTTCCACATAACATCGAAAAAACGTCTCACATCGCATGTGGTACTAAAACATCGCATGTGAGTCTGCGACGATGTTGTACTGAAATATCCTCGTCCTGTGATGGGCCTGTCAGGCCCAATTACTAAGGTCCCTATGGTTCGTAGACTGCTGAGCTTCGGTTTCGTTTTTCCATTTTCTTTTTCATTTTCGCGAGGTGCAGAGCTTGAATTTCGGCATGACCTACTAAGACTGATTAATCGTAAAGAAGTCTCACATACATATGAACGAATTTATCCAAAATTTTCATGAACAATCGATCAGCACCCTCTAACTCAAATACACCACTAAAAATAATTAAGGAAACCTAGGGAGCGGCTTAGCCTTTACAAGGTCGCAACGCTATGGCATACCACTCTGAGCAATGCGGTAGCAGCTTGTTCAGTTATTTAAGCAGAGAAATCGGCATAATCACCAGCTCAATGGATCGAGTTATATACTTCAACAACACTACACACACAAATGCACTTTCAAAGAATTATCTGCACATTTCCAATATGTCGACAATTGTAACAATATCCTGTAGGTTACTCACAAACAATGGCATCTCTACTACAATCATCTCGAACCTACCAAAGCAATCACAAAACTAACAGGAACAAAATTTCGAGGCGTCGAGTATATCAAGGGGGAAAAAGAATAAATGGAGGAAAAACATATAAACTCTCGTGACCTCATAGCTGCCTCATTTCTTCGCCATGATCGATCGATCGTTCAACCTGCTAGCCCGTCCGTTGCGTTATTCAGTGGTAAAGGATTAGCCCAATCCCAGAGGAAGAGACTTCACCAGCTATCATTTGCAGTTATAGTATCCAAAAGAATGACGCACCAATATGATACAATTGAAAGAATCGTGTACCCATATGATACAGATGAAAATGTCTCTTTAGGTATTTGCAAGCCGATCGATGCAGGGGATGGTCAGAGATATATGCTCAGTGATGATTGCGTTCCTCGTTAACCAATAATTTTCCGATCCAGCAGCGATCAGCCTCTCCAGCGAGCAAATGAATGATGGGGCTATACCCCTCAGTATGGCTACACCATTTGTCCAAAGTCCCTATCTGTCATATTGGGGCTCCAAAATATGGCAGTTCCTAATGAAGTCATTGGTGTAATTTACATGCTTCGTCCAAAACGGTTGTAGGTTTTGAAAGCAATGTCTAGCCATGGCTTGCACTGACCATTGTAGTGGATCACTGCAGCACTTTTAACACTCTCATGTCCGTGTTTTCTTGGTATCCTAAGCCAAGCATGTGCCAAGATGGGTCCATACCATGGACATGACCCCTGAATGCTATAAGCGCAGGTGGTAAAGTACCAAATTTCCAGAGAGTAAGATCCGATTTTAGATTCTGCAAAAGAAGTTGAAATGATTATGCAGATTAATAATGGTGCAAACAACTATATCATGTTTAGCATCATAAAAATTTAAGATCGAACAAATACTCACAAAGTTGCGAGTAGAGCTGTTCATACCTAAGTGGCTAAAGATGCTTTTGGCAGTTAAGTTTTTTTTTCTCACTTTGTATGTTGGGAAGAATGGAAACAAAGCAGAATTGCTGACAGGGAAAATCTTCATTTTTTAACATGTATACTTCCAGCTGTAGTTATCCAGCAGATATGTTCAAATCAAGTTTCTTTTCAGATTTTGGAACACTGGGCACAGCACAAAATTGACATGAAGAATAGCTGAACGCTTGAACATTTTCAAGTTGGAAACAAATTGACTAAGGTATGCAGCACAAAATACGGTTGGGGGTGGTTGTTCAAAGCATCCATTTAATTCAAACGATGTAGCTTAAGTTGACTGATTTAAGACCCTGAGAGATTCTTGTGAGGTTAAAATGTGTTACCTCCTTCAACCAGAAATGATATGTATCCCTAATGTTTGTCTTCCTCCAAGCTTCCAGATCAAAGATATTCATCCCATATGCCCATGCACATTCATCTGGGTCGAGACTTTGAGCTATCACAGGGTGAGAGAAGTTGAAATATGTCCTGAAGCGCTTAGACATCACCCAGCTGTCTTCACCTCTGCACGTCTCCACAGCCCCATTCACCTTCCCTTCGAGATCAATCTCCATATTCCCATCGCAACATCCTCCAGCTTGAACATCTGCAAGTCAAGAGCACAGTTAATATCCTCTCAGCTCGCACCGCAGCAGGAACCACGAGCTGGAAAGCATGGCATTTCTCTCAAATTGAAGCAACTGAAGAGAATTCACTATCTCTGACAGGAAAGAGTGCCCCCTCTTAGAAATTTTAGAGAAAGTTGAGGTACCTTTAGCTCCCCCTTCTTGTGTTTCCTGTAAACTTCTTTTGCTACATCCTGAGATACAATGTATCCTGGACCATGTGCCCATGGGGGATAACTCTCCTCGGGCCATTCCTAGATCAAGTAAAGATGCAGAAAATTAGATGACTGGGATAGCAGCAAAAGCATTTGCCTAAGCATCTATTACATGATAAATGATAATACACATGAAAATCACAACAACTTACACAAAGAGTTTCCTGTGTGCCAAAAAGATGTGTGCATAATAGTATGTAAAAAATATAGTTTAAAACATGTTACCTCTGGAGTTATGTACCACTTGCTATATGGGTCTCGATGAGGCTGAGAATCAGAATTGACAACCATACAACAGTCCATGGCTGACATTTACTTGATGAAGGGAGGAAAGTATCTCATCTACGCGAACAAAAGCATCATCATCTGTTTTCATCACATACTTGGCAGATAGGACATTTGTCTGTAAGGGAAAAGTGAACTTAGAAAATGCAGAAGTCCCAGTGTTCCACTAAATTAAATAAAATATCCAGACAAAGATACATACCCCGTAGATGCAAATGGCAATGGTCTTCCAAAGAATCAGGCTGTAATAATCAACAAACGGCATCAATTGGATGTCTCCGTATGTTCGTGCTTCATTCCAGAGCTCCTCGTTCACCACCTCGTTTTTATGCTTTAATTAACAATGACAGGAAAAATGACAGGAAAAGGGGACATATGAGTATTGACCATAAAGTCAAGAGCTGTAATCCAAGTTAGTAAACGACAGAAAACAACTGCTAGAAAAGTTTAGACAACAGTGTTAAGGAAAGAGTGTTATCTTGTGATAAATTGCAAGCCAGTATATAGTGAGTGCAAATGCAATCAAGAGGGAGATATATCTTTCATTCTTACCAAGCCAACAAAGAACCGAACTGAGACTTTTCCTGAGCGGACAGCATCATATTGCATCCAAGTTCTGCGAACTGCCATTCTGCGTTTAAAATTATTTGCATCCAAGTCCCTATCCCTTTGCCTCTTCCGTTCTTTCGCATCTACCGCTGGTGCCGTGGATATTGTCGATTGAATGAAATCGTCAGTTCACACACAATCTTAATAATGGTACCATATATTCAGTGGGGGAGCCCCTCACTCAACATTTTGATTAATCAAGTTGATCAACATTACCTTGGCTGCTTGTGTTGGTGACGTCTTCAAACGGAGAGCGACCCCCAGTTCGCCTTGGAGGCGACGTATCATTTCTTCGGAGCCAATCAGAATCATCGGCAGGATTTATATTTTCCTTGCTGAATGCAGTGTCCGTTTGTGGAAGTGATATATTTGGAGTACCATATGCAGGAGCAAAAGACTGCGTAAGAGCTGTGGGCATGACTGCAGATACAATTATCCATCGGCCCCTCTACGCGCGTAGCGCCACTGCGGCCGCCTCCTCCAGCTCGGGCCGCTCCAGGGGCTCGCCGTCCTTGCCGCGCACCACCACCTCGCAGATCAGCACCCGCTCCTCGCCCCCGCCGCCTCCACGGGTTAGTTTTATTTCTCCTAATCTAAAATATCTCCATGATTTCGTTTTGAAAAAGAATTATTTTATCAAACAAAAGATTGAGATAAGGCAACCACTCTATGAAATTATCCAATCATTTTATCTCAAATTCATCAAAGCCAACGTTTTGGATAAGGCAACGAATTCACTGGGTGAATTATCCATCAGCAGCTATACTTTTGACCATAGTCAAAATGCTTACCTTATAAGGCAACCGAATAGAAGGGACATAGCTATAGCAATCCGGCCGCAGGCAGTAAGAGGCCACGTAGCAGAGATAGCAGGAGGTGGCAACTCCTTTTTCACCAAAGAGCTCGAGTGAAACCAGTAGTAGCAGCCGGTTAAGGCAAAATATTAGCATCCAGCAGCTTGTAAACCAAGCAAAGGAGTGTAGCAGCCATAGCAAAATTAGCACAGCCATACCCCAGTAGCAGCAGCCCTTAGAGAGGAGTTCCAGAGGAGGAACCGAAGCAAAGGCAAGCTCCAGGAGACAAAGCCACCGGAACATCAAGAGGAGCTGTAGAAGAGGAGCAGGAGCATAGGAAGAGGAGAAGATCACCCAGTTTGTGAGGAGCAACAAGCTAGAGGGAGATCAGCTGAGAAGGGAAAAACACCAAAGCTTAGGAGGAGCAGGCCAGCAAACAGAACCACAAGACCATCAGGAGCATCGGCTGAGCAAGGAGAGGAGCAGATCACCCACAGGTTGAAGATAAGAGGCCACCCGCAAGCTTAGAAGCTAAACTTGCTATTGCCCAGCTTAGAGATAAGGTAAAAACCCATCCAAAATCATCGTAGCTGCATACATATATATACATGCATACATACCAGTTAGATGAAATAGCAGTAAGGGACCCTCAGAATCCTTTTCTCATCATAGGAATTTTGTTGGAGACTTGATAGTACCTGTTCTTACCATTAGCACCATAGTATCCCAAGCAAAATCCTCAGTTTTGTTTAGATCCATCATAGGGTTTTAAACGGCAACTGTTTAGGCAGCTGTGTAGTAGTCTGTTCTTACCAGAATTTAAACTGCTTCAGATGTTAAACATCTTCATTAGCTAAGCTAAGAATCAAGCATTATATCTGTTCTTCAGCTTAAATAATCTGACAGGAGTGAAGAAGTGTATATAAAGGAATCACAGATAACACTAAATGTCACCACAGTTTGGATTAAAACCATGAGCTAATGCACATGAGGAATACCTAATAATTGCATAAATAGAAATAATCAAGTAGTAGTATCTACTCTTATCAATCTCTTTAGAGTGCTAAACCTCACTGTAGCATAGTAATGAACCAAGAGATGGTATCTATTCCTACTATAGCATACCTTTTTCTCTAAATCCTTTTCAGGTAGAGCCATTATAAATTAAACTAAATTAAATGAAGCATCTGTCCTTATTAATTATGCTATCTAATATTCAAGTATCACATCAGGATAAACTTAGCAAATGATTAAGTGAGTATCTATTCTTTAATTTAATTAAGCTATGATAGCCATGCTTATATATGAGAGAAGTAGAGAGCAGCTAAGGTCAAGTTAGCATCTGATCTTACCAATTTTGGATAAGAAAGATTCAGATACTAACACCATCACCAAACAGTAAGTAGCCAGGTAGTAGCACTTGTCCTTTTCAGCAGTAAATCAATAGACACACACATGCGTACATGCCATGGCTAACTAACATCAGAGTAAACAAATTAGCCAAATCAAGTGTTGCACCTGATCACTCCCAGTTCAGACAAATTGATGAATGTGCATATATATGTATATATATATGAAACAATAGAAAAAAACAACCGAGATGAAGCATAACATCTGTTTTTCTTAGTTAATAACCAGGGGGAGTATATGTACAATGGAGTAGCAGATAACAATTAGGATCAAGTGATATAATCTGTTCTCACCTCAGTTTAAAAATGCTAAGCCAAGCAAGCATCTGTTCTTGCTAACTTGACACACCCGAGCACACATACATCATATGTATATGTTCAGTATCAGTAACTAAAGATCAGATAGCTAAGATCAAGTAGTAGAAATGTTCTTATCAATATTGGTAATTAACAGAGACTCATTTCTGAAATCATAACAAAGATAGCCACAGACGTGAGAGTATTTTGAGTTCGGCATGAGCAAATAATTAGGAGTATACTCATGTGTTATGCACAAGAACTTAGCAATTAACCGCCCAAGCTTAGTAACCAGCCAATCCAATGCCCAATTGGATTCTGAATTAGATTAAGATTTATCAACCGAAGGAAATCAAGCCCCAATTTCAGTAGAACCCTAGAACGGATTTGGGGGAGAATGGAGGATGAGGATTAGAGGAAGGAGACTTACTCGATGGAGGAGGTTAGCAGCCGAGCACCGTGGCTCGCCACCGGCGGGAAGAGGGCCGACGGAGCCCGGCGACGGGGCTGCAACGCCGGCAGCATTCGACCCGGGCGGCGGCCGCGGCGAGGCGTCAAGGGGGGCATCGGCGGCGAGCCGGCGTGAGCCGAGTGAAGGAGGAGGCACTGGGCCGAGCCCTAGTCTCGTGGCGGCGGCGTGAATACCGAGGGCGGCGGCGTGAGGAACCCAAGCCCTAGGCATGGCGGAGCTCCGGCAGCCTAGGGGGCCTGGAAGGGCCAGTGGGCGCCGGCCGCCGGGCGGAGGGGTGACTCCCCGCGCTCGCGCTGCGCCGTGCCGCCTCAGGCGGAGCTCCCCACGCCGCCTCAGCCCTCAGGCCGAGCTTGCCGCTCCAGTGGCCGGCTGGCCGCCGACGGAGGTGGAGGGAGGAGGAGGTGGTCCCGGGCCGGCGGCGGCGGGAAGGGAGGGGCGGACGCGGCGGGTGCGCGCGCGGCGGCGGAGGGTGGCGGAGGGGCGGACGCGGAGTTGCGGAGGGGCGGCGCGCAGCGAGGGCATGATGGTGAGGGACTGGGGGTGGGGGATTGATGGTGGCGGCAACCGTAGCTCGCGGCAGCGGTCGCGGAGTAGGGCGACGCGGGGTTAGATGGAGGAGGGGTGCTAATGGAGGAGGAGCAGGCTGTCGTGGGCGATGTCGATGGGTGATGGGATAGTAGCTCCGGCGCCTTTTCTTCACGAGGACGGGCGAGCGTGGAACAGGAGCGCGCGGCGGAGTTCCGGGCAGTCGTGGGGAGGCGGAGCACGGGGGCGAGCTGAGCGTGGAACAGGAGATGCGGGCGAGCGCGCGGAGGAGGAGAACGGGGGCGGGCGAGCGGGGGAAGGGGCAGCGGCGAGGTAGAGGCTGTTGCGGAAAGGACGGAGGCGAAACACCGAAGAAGTCGGGAGCGAAACACCGAAGAAATCTGATCCGTTCGATGGGATTAATCGAACGGCAGAGAAATCTCTGTGTACAGTAAATGGGGTGACTCTAGAGAAGAAAAACTCGTCCTTTTAATAGCAGTGGAGATAAAAGAGCCTCTCGGATTTCGTTGACGAAACCATAACAAGTACAAAATTGCAGCGAAATAACAGAAAATAGAAAGATTCACGACAACGAAAGTCATTAACGGTTAAGAAAGTATCTAGGGCTTGATTGGTTGGATGCCAACATTTGGCATTATCAATATTTGGCAAACCAACATTTGGCATTGTTGGCAAGTTACCAAAAATTGACAACTTTTTTAGAGATTGACAAGAACCAATTGGTAGCCAACCAATTGCTAGCCAATTTTGGTAACTTGCCAACAATTAGCATGGCAAATATTGGCATCAAACCAATCAAGCTCCTAGTCATCCAACTGAAACTATATCCAACTGTCCTAGCCAGAAGCAGACATCACTCCAAAGACACCCAGCAGGATCCTTCTCCAATCACATCTCAAGTCGAAGATTAACTTGCGCGCAACCTTCCGATCTGCTAAACGCCTCGGCTGCTACCTCCCAAACCTTCTAGATCCTTGTTGGAGACTCATAGAGACGTGCTTCTTCCTTTTGCAGGTCCGCCCAGTAATTAATTAAATTGCAAATTAAACGAACCACAGAGTTAGGATCATTAGAGTAAATTCTCTGGAAAAGGCCTTGTTTCTCGTCTTCCAAAGTGCCCATGCGATTGCAGATTGCTGCCACAGAAATAGCTGAAACCCTTTTTTGGGGGGGTTTTTTACGGTACATTTTACTGCTGATGAGGGTGAGTAGTATATGTTACATCCAGCCGTTGATTACAGGAGGTGTTACGGACCTTTTCATCCCAAGTTAATTATTTTATGTAAGGGTAATTTGGTCATCTTCATAGGCAGATCGGTTCCCTAGCAAATTCTCTGATCGATGAGTTCGTAATGATAGTTACGTTCAACTTGCACTGCCGCTCGTCCCCGTCGGCGCCGCCACCTTGTTTCGTCGCCTTCGCTCGTCCCTGCTGCCGATGCCCGCCTTCGCCCCGCCGCTCGTCCCCGTCGCCACTCGCCCGTCACCTTTGCTCATCCCTGCCGCCGTTCATTGCGGCCAACGCTCCGCGTCTGCTCTCCAGGTAAACCCCTAGGTTTGCTCGCTCGTTTTAACACACTTAGTTAGAGATATGTGATTGTATCCCATCTTTCAGTGATCACCGCCGAATAATGCTCCTAGTGTTCTCTAATTTGTAAATAAAAATTATGCACATGATAAGTCTAGAATTGGAGAGGAACTATGGTCCGTAATCCCGTTCTTATTTGCAAAGCTGGACTCAATCTGCTGATTTTTCGTCATCCAGGGCTGGGTAATTTTGAGGTGCAGCATGGTTATCACTCTTAAATGCTAGATTGGAAGGACTGGAGCCAAAAAACACTTTGTCGTCCATTGATGAACTGTGAATAATTAGCAAGGTGGAGTCGTAGAGTTGCAATCAGAGAAGTGGAAAAGTAGAGATTCTTGATATATAGCAAGTGACGGATACTTAGCATGAGCAACTAGTTTGGATGGTGATAAATGTTGAAGCTTCAGTACGTATCCTTATTGTAGGTTCTAGATGGTCATCCTTACAACAGGAAGTGCGATGCTTGTGGGAGATATATTGATGTGGCATGCCATATCCTGATCTGAGCTTCTCGTTTTGCAGTTGTTCGCCAGGTAAAAAAACGGTGTCCTTGCTGCTATCTTGTTTCTGAAGTCTAATCCACTGAAAAGATAATACAATCCTTGATGTACAGAACTTAAGGCCTGAGATGTCATGTTGCATTCCAAGCACTCTGGCAAACGTGATGAAGCAATGCTGGGACGCGAACCCTATGAGGTGATCGACACGTCCAAGGGTGGCGGCATGATCCCAATAGTTCAGTCTCAGGGATGCTTCTCATACTTTGGTCGGTACCAAGGCCCCCGACAGCTTGATCTGATGGCCTCAACTGATAATTGATACCGCTAGGTGTTATCTGATCACTTCCGTGTATGCTTCCTGCGAGTCCTAATATCCTATCATAGGATGAAGCTTAGAGTTACTCTGTCCGATAGGGTTGCTCACAGGATTTAGTCTTATGGTGATGGAGAAGACTCACTGTATTGTTGTAGTTTATATATCTTCACATAATGTGAATAAAGAACATGAATCAGGATGCAATGTCACTCGAAAACCGACGTGGGACATATACATAGGCAACTTCATAGTACCCATCTAAGATAGTTCTGTCGAATGTTCAAAACTTATTCTAACAGCTAGTGAAAATCGAAAAGCTCCTGCTGATTTGCAATTCTCCTGCAAATTAATCATTGTGACTGGGATTCCTTTCAACTAACTGGCAAAGAGCTGCAAGAGAAATCAACTTCGACCGACAGAAGGGGGCAACAGCCTCAGCCTTTTTATGTCCCGAGTGAACAAAAAAACATGTCTTCCCTACATCCTGACCAGCAGTTTAGTACCTACTACTAGTCTCAGTGCAAAATTCAACCCACTTAGCTCTAACCAAACTTCGATCCTGAGTTTTCGTCGGCGTCCTTCCCGGTATTCCCTACCAATGCTTGATAGTTCGGAAATTGGTTAAGTTTGTCACCAGGTTAGCTTGAATCTGCAGCCGGCACGCACCTCGCCAGACCACCAAACATAGGGCACCCCTACTTCTGTTTTCCACATCTCTTGTTTCCCTTTGAATTCACTTTAGCACCCCAGCTCTTGCCAATCTCTGTCTAGAACTTGCCTACAGAAACAAGTTTCGAACATATTTAACAAAAGGAGGCTACCACAAATTTGTATACCTCTTTAGCACGATCATTCACATTACCAGCAGTAGAGAGAAAGAACTCATTTAGCATTTCGCCATGTTCTGCAAATTTTCAAGATGAGCAAAGTCAGTGGCGTAAATGGATCATTACATTAGATATGTATAAAAGAGTATGATAGCAACATAGGCAGGTAGGGAAAATCTATATTACATGATGCCTCAAGAAAAAAAGAGAGAGTGGGGTGGGGAGTAGGGGTGGTATGAAGCTAGTTTGATAAGGGAACTCAAAATCTCAAATCAATATCCAATACCAAGGGTGACAAGCAACCAGTTCAGAAAAATAATCGTATGCTTACTCTACAGAATAGCAAATGACACAGCTTATTAATCTCATCAACTACAGAATAGCAATTGCAATTCAGTGAGCCATTGCATCCTAATTGGACTAACTTCTTCATTTTTCACAGCAAATTTACTCTCCAACAACAAACACGGACTGATGAACATTGTACCGAATAGAATTTGGCGCACGAACCACGAAGACAAATCAAGAACGAGCACCAGGGATTTCAAGAAGACAATTAAGAAGCAGCGCACCATGATCGAGCCTGGAGACGATTCCCCACGGCCGGAGGCACCCCGACTCCGACTCTAGGGCCTCCCGGTGGGCGTGCTTCGAGGGCCGCGCCGGCGCGCCCCGCTCGCTCGCGCCGTCGAGGTGGAGCGGCCGCGATGCCGCGTTTGCCACCCGCGAGCAGGGCAGGGACGTGTACACGAGGGGCCGCGACTCGAGGAACAACACGAGCAGCGCGCACGCGAGGAAAAGCGCCGCGAACACCTGGCCCGCAGCCCGCAGCTGCCCTCGCCCGCGGCCGCCGCGTCGCCCTAGCACGCGGTCGCGGCCGTTGCGTCACCCTCGCTCGCGTCCGCCGCCGCGCCGCCCTCACCCGCGGCCGCCGCAACCGGCTGGGACCCTAGCACCGTCGCTGAAAGGCGATGTTACGCGGACGTGCGGGAACGGGGAATGGATTCGGTCCAATATTACGAATTGCCACGCGGGATTTATCTGAGCGGTTCCGATTATGCCCCTTAACTTATATACTGCTTAAGTTAAATAATTTATACTACTAAGAAAAGACTGCAGTATAGATCTATATCCACCATTAAATGTCTATAAATAGACGGTTTATATTGCTGGAAATTGTGTAATCCACACATTACGGACATGTGACAGATCAGTTGGCGTGCCAAACGTACCAAAGGCACACTAAACCATCCGCCAAACATATTTAGCCACATTACACTCAAACAATAATGATCAATCGACTTATCCGCACTGCAGAACAGGCACTTCTTTTCACCTTTTCAACCTCTATGTAGCAAATTATCTCTAGTCAGGATGCTTCGTTTCAGTGATAGCCAACAGAAAACTTTCATCCTGGGAGGTAATTTTAGCTTCCAAATAGTTCTATATGGAGAAACTGAAAAGTGATAACGCATCTGTAGATAAAAGCATATAACAGAGAAATTACCCTTAGGGCCAGGAGGTCATGTAACAGAGTCCTGCTCATCAGACAGGACGATTTCTGCTACAAGCTCCTGCAGCCGCTGCCAAAGCACCAGATAATCTTCCCCACGGAACTCTACGAAATCTAATACATCCCACCCCTGGGTGAACACACATTCAACAGTTATATTTTTAGAGAACGTGATAGCATATAATCTCTTGAATCGAACTGTCAGTGACACATTTCCAACCCATAAATCTTCCAAAAAACGAGTGTGCCTTCCATTACCAACTTTCCTTTTACAGAGTATAAAATGCTTCTTTTTGACATCCATTAGACTATTCCAAAACTGGATTGATCAGCTTTTTCGCCAGCCTGGGACAAGGTTTGATTCCTAAGATACTTAGCTCGCAGGAGTCTTTGCCAAATCTTATCTTCATTTTCTAACTTCCAAATGCACTTTCCCAATAAGCTCATATTCATAAGCTCAAGATTCAGAACACCCAAAGCACCAAGCTCCTTAGGTCTACGGATAGCAGCCCAGTTAACCAAATGATATTTCCTAGTCCCCATATCCTCTTGCCATAATAACCTTTTCCTAAAGTCCATATTTTTCTTCACCCCTTTAGGGAGACCATAAAAGGACATCATATATATAAGCTTATTACTACTTAAACAAGAATTCAGCGGCACTAATCTGCCAACAGCTTACCTTAGATTCCATCCTCTAGTCTACAGATTTCCACTCGCTCACAGCTATGCCAAGATATGTGAAAGGCATTTGACCACCTTTGCAGGTAAAAATGTTTTCATAATGGCTACTCTTATCACAAGCAGCACCAAAACAAAAAACTTCATTTTTATGAAAATTAATTTTCAAACCAGACATTTGCTCAAACAGAGACGAGATAATTTTCAAAGTTCTAGCATTATCTTCCCCATCTTCTCACAAAAACAAAGTGTCATCTACGTATAGCAATCCCATCATCAACCAAATGGGAAGCCAGCGCCTTAATTAGAGCAGAGTGTTGGCCGGTGCTTCTTGCTAAGCTTAAAGCTTGGTCGTTGTCGAATGTGAGGACTACTTGGCCATGCCCATTGGCGCGCGACTGATCTCTTCCATATGGCGGTCCGCGCTGCTACGGCAAGTGCAATGCGTACTGTCGTGCTCGCTCTCCACAACGACGACGACGACGACCTTGAGCCTTGCTTTTGCACGCGGCCGGCCGCGTGTCGCGTGTGGTGAGCGCGCGTGCCGTAGCGGCACCGGTTTGTGCGAGAGTGCTCCCCGTAACTGGCCTGGTGCCGAACTATCCTGTGGCGAGCTTCCAATCAGCGGCCGTAGCACACAAACGGGACGTGAACTAACTGTAAGCTGTATTCGTGCCATCACACCTTTTATTACAGGCAATTTCCGTGCCATCACCTGTAATTTTCACCTACTGTTGCTATCTTCATTGGACTATTGTTATAGCAGGCCTACATGTTGTACGGGCCACAGCTACGGTCCAACTTATCTACATGGGCCGTGAGCCCAGTTGGATGAGACGGGAAACACATTATCCGGGTCCAATCCAGCCCACGTGATCACCATTCCAGACGTAATACCCGGCCCATTAGTGTAAAGTCTCATAGGGCCCGTCTAGTTATACCTAGAGCTTTAGATAGTTAGTTTAGCATATATACCTTATGTTCCAACCATAGTACCTTCGAGTTAATCTTTTTAAATGAAACGAGAATAAAAATACAACAGAATGCTATACATATATGGATTCATTCTACTGATGGGCTAAGCATTAATCAAATTTAGACCAGGATGTTACACCAGAGCCCAGAATCTCCATCAAAGCCACTTTGTACTTGGGCATGAACGAAACCAGGAAACACGAATTCAAACGGACAAGCTGAACCCGCCTATACATCTGATCTGCGTCGAAGCCCAGCCGCGCAGCGTCATACACGAACTCCACTCCCAATAAAGGCCGCAACTCTCCGTTCCGAGACGGAAACGAAGAACCGAAGGCAACCGCCTCGTCTCCATATATATATAAACTGCACCCATCTTCTACCCGCTCCAACCCCCTGTTCCAGCTCCCCGTCCCCCACGCCCCCGTAGCAACGAAAACCACCCACGCGCACTCCGTTCCAGTCCCAACCTTCCAAACCGTACAGAACGACGAGCATGTCCGCGGCGGTGGCTTCGCACAACAGCTCCGTCGTCGCTGCGCGCTCGCGCAGCCCGATCCTCCTGCCCTCGTGCGCCTCCTCCGGCGTGCTCATCAATCCCGCCTGCGTCGCGAGGCCGGAGGACGCCGCCGCCGCCGCCGCCAGGGAGGCGAAGTGGCGGCACCGCCGCGACGAGGAGGCGATCGACGTCAAGCGCCGCCGACGTGACGACGCGCGCAGCGCGTCACCGGATCGGAGGAGGAAGAGGGATAGCGTCGACGATGGCAGGAGGGGCTCGTCCTCGCGCAATTCTTGCAGACGGATGAGACCGGCATCGTCCGTTGGCGACGCTCAGGCCCGCCGCGGCGACGCCCACCGAGCGGCCAAGAACCAGGACGGCGAGCGCGCGCAGGAGGTCAGCCGGAGAAGGAGCCGCTCGTGGAGCACACCCTCCGAGTCGAGGGCGCGGCCGGATCCCTGTAGCGCCGCGCAACAACAGATGCTCGCGGCCATTGCGGTATCTCCTGTTGCTGCTCTCGACAGCCGGCTGCTGCAGGAGTGCACCGAGCAGTTCGAAGAGGCCGAATGGCGCAGGAGGGACACTCAGCGCAGGAGGGAGGAGGCTCGCCGGGAGATGGACAAGGTGGTGAAGACCGTCTATTTCAACGACCCGTTCATGTCTCCCTTGGACGTGTTGTTCAAGCGGTGACGAATGCTGGGTGGCCTGGTGGGAGAAACAGTGGGATCGGAGGAGGCATCTCCTGCAATCTTGGGATTCTGTACTAGGACTATGTGTTAGTAGTATGTGTTAATAGTGTCAGTAATTTAGAGGTTTTTAGTTTTTCCTTTTGTTCAACTCTCTATTTGTTCTCGAAGACGCAAACACTCCCAAGCCCTCATACAGGCATGATAAAGCATCAATGCTTAACCGGGCCTTGAGCATAGTGTGCATTATCTACTCTGAAATAGTGTAACCCATTTCCAATACTAATTTTTATCACAATTCTGAGAACTGGATCATTTATAATTCATTACTGTTTGATTGGTTGCTATCACCGAAGTGATGGTTTAAGTACATGCACATGGTCGCTTTAAACGAATCTAAATCGGATTGCCAGTGATCAGTCGATCGATATTTTTTAAGTCTCAGTCGACCGAATTTTGTCATCAAATTAGTCTTGAGGTCTACTTTTTGTCTTTCTCTAGATGTAATTTTTTATCTTTTATTTTTTATCATATGATAGAGATTCAATGGCTCACTCATCGAGTAAGCCGCTGTGAAGTCTCAGTCGACTGGAGCCTAACCGGACCAATCTAAATATCAAACTACATTTTGCTTTTCATGTGTTCGTTTTCCATGGTACTATCACAAGCGGTGCAAAAATGTAACGTTCCCGATCGCACATAAAATTTTGTGTAAGTACAAATTAGAATGATCGTCATAAACCACCTGATCAACGATTATCGCAGTATGTGGTACGATTTTCAGGAACTGGAATGTCCTGATGGATACGAAATTACTTGTGTTTCAGTGATGAGATGTGATCATGTGATCAAGCATGTCAGCCACCAATGTATCAATAATCTCTCTTTTCGAACCTTTGGACGTCTGTAGTTCTGTATCCAGGTCTAAAACTGTTCCGAAAATTGCGTGTTTTCATGAAACTTCAGGTAGGGGCACCTCCTCCCGTTGGTTTCAGAAAAGTATGTCAGCAGCTACAGAGCAGCTTGCTCCGCGTCGAACGGACGCGCAGCGCGCTGCACTCACGGAAAAAGCAAACCCAGCGGACAGTCGGATTCGGATACCCTGCATTAATTACCTTTCCGAATTTGAGCCGAATGGACGAGAAAAGATCATCCCTGATGGGCAAACCGTCGCTCGGATTTCTTCTCCGCAGTGGCAACCTAGCTGGCTAGCTCCGACTCCGAGTCCTAGTCGGACTGACATCAAACAAAGCCGACCTTGCAGCGCCGCGCTCCTTATAAGCAACTCGCAGCGAGCAAGCAAGAAGCCGAGAGAGTGGTGGCAAGCAAGAAGGCGAGAGAGACGAGCATGACATCTCTGGTCGCTCCCTGTCCTCCTCTGCGCCCGAAAGAGTCCTGCGCCGCTCCGTCGTTCTGCCGCTCCCTGGTGCCGTCGTGCGCGGATCGCGTCAGCCTCGACCCCTCGCGCGCCTTGATGGAGCCAGAGGACGCCGCCAGGGACGGCAAGCGGCGGGGACGCTGCCACCAGGAGGAGGAGCTGCCGAAGACGCTTCCCTTCAAGCGCCGGCCCGAAGGTGAAGGCGTACGCGACGACAACTCCCGCGCGAGCAAGAAGCAGGCGGGCAAACACGCCGATTCTGCTGTTGCGCCCCTTTCTTGCGCCAGGGTCAGGCCGCTGATGTGTTCGTCGCGCTCGAAGGAAGATTCCCTGGTCAGTGCCCGCGCCGTCCTCGACGGCGCGCACGGCGTCATCGAGAAGCAGCAGAAGGCCGGGGAGCGCGTTTCTTGCACCGGGATCAGGCCGGCGGTGCAGGCGTCGCGCCCGAAGGAAGAGATCAAGATCAGCGGCAGCGCCCGCGCACTCCGCTACGACGCTCATGGCCTGATCAAGAAGGAGCAGGAGGCCAGCGAGCGCGTGCAAGCGACTGCAACGACAGGCAGCCCGCAGCCCGCGACGAAGCCAGATCCCCATGCCCCGCATGACGCGCTGCGGGTGGCCCTTGCCGTCGCTCGCCAAGCTCTGGGCAGGCGGCACAACATCTACCGGCGGCAGAGGGAGGAGGCTCGGCGAGAGCTGGACAAGTTGGTCCAGACCGTCGAATTCAACGACCCTTACATTGCTCCCGAGGACGTGCTCAAGCCTTGATCGTTGCATCCTGAGATTGTTGTAGTTCTTGCTAGTGCTCGAGGTGCTCAACCCCTGATCGTGTCATCCCAGAGCAACGATATCACAGAGGCTGGATATGCAACCATCATAAGTTTCACCTTAACAACGGATAATGCAGCAATAACTGACTCCACAAGTTTTGGTTTTTCTAGACTATATCTCAAGATGTAAAATGTGCAATATCTGAAACACCGACACAATATCAGGATCATGGCTTGTCTCTGTGAATATTATATTGAGCTTATAGATAGTTTGATCAAAGGCGTCATTACAATGACAGCTAAAATAGCTCACAACCCGAATACAGATGTTACTGTGTAACCAAATTCACACGATCAGAAAAAGAAATGATACAACAGAGAACCACAGGCAAAAAACACAATTCCCAGCTCTGGTCAGCAGAGTTCAGGAAAGAGTGTCTGCTGTCAGGAACTCAAGGGATAGTGGAAACCAATCAGCTTCATTACACCTTCTCCAATGCTGCAGGACTGATTGGAATAACGCCAGAGGATGTGACCAGAGCATCAATAGGAACATCCGTTGAGTTGACTGGGATGATATCTTCCTCCAGAATTTGCACCGAGTATGAAAGTGCAACTTCAAATAGTAAAGCAAACCATTAGTGTGGCTCATTTAGTAAAGAGAATGGTAGATCAGATCTCACCATTAAATATATCTACAAAATGCAGAATGACAGAGGCGTTCTCATTGTAATAGACGTATTTCATGGGCATGGAAGCAAATGAAAAATGTAACAAAATGATTTTGTTCAGTTAGAACCAGAATGCAACTTCCAGTCGACTTGTTGATTCACCATTTGCTATGTGACCTAAATTGTGGTTCAAAATATGGAGGAAAGAGAACTGTCACACTCTTTCCTGCATTTATTTTCTTGCCCTGGAACATAAAATAATTTGGTTGGCAACAGAACTCAACCCAAATTGTGATCCAATTTGCATACTTGGCTTGACAGCTGTGGCAGGTAGAGCAGTATATGTAAATCCTGAAGGGAGGGCATTGTTGGCACAGTAGCTTCCACCACTCTAGATCAACATAAATTAAATTTGTGGTGACTAGATCTCCCCTGAGATCTGATATAAGTAGGAGTGTGCATCATAGATTACACCAAATTACAGGATCCAGAAAGCTGGTACGGAGTTGTCTACATAGCCATGGTTACATACATGGGTGGATCAAACATATTTACCTCTTCAGAAAGGGGAAAGAAAAGGGGGTAAACCTATTTTTTTCTTGACACCAGCAAGGCAGCAACATCACAAAGAATCTACTGAGAAATAAAATCACTACAGTAAATTTCCCTGAGAAAGGGCCCTCTGGTATCTAATTGTCTCTGTGTTCAGCACACCTTCCCATGTACATGTCCAACAAGGCTCCCAGCTGCATGCATAAGTTTGAAACTGGAAGTTGGACAAAAAATTTTGATGCTTCCTATTAAGCATCTAGTCACCACGAATTCATTTTCTGGTTCGATCAAGAATCTCAGATACTCATAACAATAGTAATTGAAATCCCTCAAAAAAGTGAAATGAAGTTGGATTATGATAGATTAATTCTTAATCCATATGAAGCCCATTCTAGCAGTCTAGCTTCATGCATCTCATTAGATGCCACACGCCACTGATGTTACTTAGCTCTCGTAGTGATCACTCGCATTGCAGATACAGTATATCTCACTAATTTGTGCTGCCTCAGTGTCTCTTAAGGTTTTTAATTCTCAAACACATTTTTACGGGCATTTTGAAGTTGCCACAAGACTACAAGGGGCACAAGCCCGTTCCAGACCAGAAACATGAGTACTCAATTCTACATTTCTACAGTAGAACTAGAGTTTGATCTGAGAAGTATCATATTCAAGCAGTGAAATTTGCTAGTAAACCCTGCATAGATGATTCCCAACACACTGATTTGCCATTCCATCCTACCAATTGGACCCTGAAAAGCCATTCAGATTAAGTGCACAAGTGTAAAACAAAAGGGTTCGGCAGATGATTAGAGGTCACTAATTGGATCTAAACTAGCTTACAGTAGATGGTATTGGGATCTAATTCCTAAATCTGGTTCAGTACTGTGGGCCAAACAAAACTATCATGATAGTAATGTAGAAAATACAAATGACATGTTGCCTTAAAGCAAGTAATAAACCCTAACAAGCAAATAACAATCCCTCTATTCATGGGCTCACTTTGGTCCTTCTACTTCCAAACTGTCTACTTTGATTCTACTCCACAACATTCTACTCTAAAACAGTTCAGTTTGGTTTTGTTTTTGAAGCAGATGCCCAAGGGAAAAGTAGAGCGGCCAAAAGTATACTTAACACAAATATAATAAACTAAGATGTCATAACTTGCTGCAAAACTGTGTGACAATAAGTAATAAAGAACTAAACTTCTGAAAATATGCATGACATACCTAGAAGAGGCTGACTCCACCCTTTTTCTTTAGCAAGTTCTTGATATTTCATCAAGAATGTGTCGTAGTACCTTTTAAATTCAAGAAGCATGCAAAAGGATGATTTAGATAAAAGGAGAAGAAGTGAAAATTTGCATAAATGTAAAATGAACTTCCCAGCAACTAAAACAAATACACATCATAGCATTGTACAGGGCTAGAGAATATAAAAAAGAAGAAGAAAAGATTGATGCTAAGTGAGGTCTGCACATAGTTTTATTCTCAGCTGAAAGGGAGAAAGTAAGGCCACATATCCAATCTGTCTAAGTCCCGATTATACAAGATTTATGTTGACGCGCCTTGGTTCTAATTCCACAGCCCACGCTACAACTACAACTACAAGCTTTTAAATTTCTTAGATGGTCTGCAGATATTAGGACAAGCATTTGATTTCTTTGCTAGACCAAGAGTTTTTATGTGGGTGGCTCGCCCTATCGAGGAGTTTCTGCATCCAAAAGAAACATTTACTTTCCTATGTGGTAACTGTTGTTCCAACAACTGGCTCCTCTGACACCAGAAATCAGAAGGCATGAAAATTTCAACATCATTGAACTGCATTTTGGTAAACACGCCTATGAAGAAAATACAGTTCTTGACTAGGGGTGTTCAAATCCGGGTTGAGTCGAACCCGGCCGAACCCGGCGAGCTAGCGCTAGTGCAATTTCCTTCTTTACCTCTGACCAAGCTGACAGTGCTAGATTAAAATAATGAATAGAACGGTTTCTAAGGTTTGACCGAAACCGTTTATGAACACCCCTGTTCTTGACGTTCAGAGCTAGTAATCAATATATTGTTCGGTTGATAAAGGACTACATGATCAGTTTTTTTTAGCTCGGACTGAAAGTTAGCAATCTAGCCACGTCATACTTGACCATTTGGATAAATATGACACTGTAAATTGGCAACCTTTTTTTGCGAGAGATGTACATTGGCAATTTCATACAGGACATTATTGAATTGATTAACATGATAGAATAATGTGTAGTCCTACCCTCCACCACGTCCTAGTCTTCGGCCAGTTTTGTCGAAAGCTTGTCCTGCATGAATAACAAACATTATCCAATGGAGTGCTTAATGACAGAGCATGAATGTAGCAAAGGATAAAAGACTTACCAGGCAACAGAAAAAGATCAATGGGGGAAGAGGCCGACAATACTGTAAGGAATAAGTGGATCAGTGGTAATGCATACACATCAAGTTGACTATCCTATTGATGCAATAGCTTAAATAGAAAAAATGGGGGAAAGTTCCAGGGTAACATGGAAATGAATTCATACCATCTTCACGAGCATTCCCACTAGCATCCAATGGTGACGGTTCCAGAATGTTCATTGAATTTTTAACTAAATCATCCATGGTAGTGATTTTGAGCATCCGCATATTGCGATTTTTATCTTCCACTCGAGGAACGTAGATATCCTTTGCTTGTCCATCATGTTCTTAAAACAAGCCAAGTGGTTAGCAACAAGAAACAACAAGGAGCACATATGTATATAGGACTCAGTGACTCACCAGAATTTGGGGATAGAACTTCTGCTAGTATTTTTGACGTATCAACTTCTCGCAGTTGTGCACAACTTATATAGGCACACAACCGTTTGCTTGCTTTGAACCAAGAAGAGTTCAAAATATTGCTTTGAATAGCCAGGTCTGGAAAAGAAAGTCACCTCTAAATACATCAATAAAATTAACCTAACGAAAACCAACTTTGTTCCAACAACGGAAACATAAGTACTACGCTCATGCACATTTCACTTGAGGTTTCTAAAGACTAAAGCCAAATTAACAAACGAAAATCTACTTTGTTCCGGTCAGAAGCCAAAAGGTGGTACACTAATCTTATTTCACTTAGTGTCATGCCAAGTACTTAAATGCCACTAGAATCTGTAATTTGCTTACCTTGACACTTCTCAATTTCTCATCGAGGTACGAACTCTACTGCTAAGTAGTCTAATTGAAATGTTATGGATAATCTACCGCAAAGTTACCTTTTGTTTTGCTTGTTTATTCACACAACATTTCATCACTCTTTTCTACCTAGCACTAACACTACGCGTTCATTCATTTCTTTCTACCCGCGAAAATGCTAGCCAAGAGCAGCAGAAGCAAAGACCAGTTCTAATTGGCAAACCGACGAGCAGCTGGTGGCCAACGCTGCTCGAGCAAGGCGGGCGTCGGGGGGATCACCTTCGCTGGCGCGCTCGTCGGGGGAGAGGGCCTTGAGCGCCCTGCGCACGTCGGACCGCACCGCGCGCTTCTGGTCGGCGACCGCCTGCGCCGCCGTTGTCGACATGGCGGCGAGGGGGAACGAGGCCGACGCGGTGGGCCGCAGCCGCGGGGGAGGAGGGAGCGGGAGGGGGCGGTAGGTGGGAGCGCGGGGCAGGTGGTGGAGGCACACCATCAGCGAGGACAACGCATTTTTTATCATCGCCCCCTCGTCCTCGTGCCGCCGTGTCCCACGCTCATCGTGCGGCCGTCTCGCTGCCGCTGCCGCCGCGCCGTAGGGATTCCACGGCCATGGCCGCGCGGGCGGAGAGGGCCGTCTTTTTCCGGGCCGGCCCGGCCCACGCTGATGTTTTTGAATGTTCGGGCCAGTCTATGATATCAGGCCCACTCAAAGACAAAGTCAAGAGTCCCTCGCAAAAAAAAGTCAAAGTGAAGAGTCAGCTCCCAAGAGACCTGCAGGCCACAGGTTTGGCCTGCGTATGGGGCGTACCACCTTCAAGTTCAGTAAACAAACTCATGGATCCATCTGAAAAAAATGTACTCACACAATGCTCAGCGTCTAGAAAAGTATGATGCCCTAATGAGTTCCCTTCTTGAGCTCAAAGCTAAGTCAAGAAAACCAAATATCACTCGAGATATGATTAATTGGATTGATAAATTAGTCCAACTCAACCCATAACCATTGGCATGTAGTAGAAATTCTGGACTTGCAGTTAGTCCAGGGTTACCTCACTACCTCATTGAAATGGACCAGCTCCGGCTGTGAGTTGCTACACTAGAATATTCCATTGACCAGTGACCTGCAGAAGCTTCCGATTTGCGCCAGCTAAGCACAAGGTGAGAAAGGTTAAAGATGAAGGAAAGGGGCTCGAAAGGGACGTGGATAGTCCCATTCGGTTGGCTTGAGCATGAATTCATCTAGGAGAGATCCCAACAAAGGATGTAGTTGGAGCATATGGCCACTCTGAAGTTTGAACTCCTGAACACTTTGACCACCCATGCAAATGTTTTTTTAAGTACTAAGTGCCATGTCCTCCCACTCCCACATGTTACTCATCTGATCTGTTCCTACTACTCTCAGTAAATGGCCAGAATACAAGTCTTGGTCAAATTTTGGATTGACTCCGTGATTCACATTTCTCTGCATATCCGAAATTCAGAATGATGCTTCCAGTGTGTGAACGTACACTCGAAACTAGTTGCAGACCAGCCGTGCTTTTGGTATTCCCCTCCACCAGGAATGACTATGAGCTTCAAAGAAGGCACTGGCGTCGCTGAGCCTTGTGATTCCGACGAGGACACCGTCCCTCAGTATGGACCTGGGAGTATCGATGAGTACCTATCCCAGTATGTCCCAGGCTCTCGCAACGACTCAGAGGATACCTGTGACGGCGACATGGATCTTCACTTGTTCGCAAACAAGCCTGCCTAGCACACCTCAGATGCTGAAACAGCTACACAATATGCGGAGAGCGTGTATCAGCTCCATCAACTGTGTGTTGTTTGCTGTATTCAAATCAATTAGCAGTTGTACCAGAGATAATGTGTGGATACTCCAAATCTCTATAGTGGTTCCTTTTCATTCTTCAGATACTTCAATACTTATTCAATTTGTTGCTCTTGTCATATTTTCTCAATGATCCTGTTGAGTTCATCGGGTAAGCATTGTTGAGTTCATCAGGTAATCATTGGTCAGTTAGATGTTAGGAGAGCTGAGAGCAAGTTAGGTTTGTTAGAGATAATTATAGATAGGTTGTTTAAACCATCGTGTACTCTCCGATCGGTTGAAGATAAAACTGATTTAGTTCCTATCTTGAATAGCAAGTTGTTTATTGTAACAACCTGTAACAGCTTATGTGCCGCATAGCACATGAATATAAATAGACTCCATGCGGCTCGCTGTTGTCAGCGAGTAGAAACGCTTCATGACACTTTATATGGTATCAGAGCCAGCCTCTTTCGATACATCTAGTAAACACCAAACCAATCTACCCACCCGCACCATCCATATGGCCTCCACATCGGCTACCACGGCGGCAAACCTCGGTGCGCTGCCCTCTAAGAAGCTAACTCGCGAGAACTACCTCCTGTGGAAGGCACAGGTGCTTCCGGCACTGCGTGGCGCACAGATGACCGGCCTCCTTGATGGCTCTGAAGCCACGCCATCTAAGACGGTGGCCATCAGGATAGAGGACAAGACACCGGGCACGGCGCCCAACCATGCATATGCGTCGTGGCTTGCAAGGGATCAGCAGGTTCTGAGCTACCTGCTGAATTCTCTCTCCAAGGAGGTGCTCATGCATGTTCTCGCCATGGAGCACGCCACCGACGTCTAGGCTGCCATAGGAGCGATGTTCTCCTCGCAGTCCCGTTCTCGGGTCACGAACCTGAGGATCGCCCTCGCCAACACGAAGAAAGGTGGCATGACCACTGCCACCTACATCTCTAAGATGAAAGGCATCGGCGATGAGCTCGCTGCTACCGGGCGCCCTCTCGATGAAGAGGAGCTGATCTCCTACATCCTGGCGGGCCTCGACCACGACTACGACGCCCTCGTAGCTATTGTTGGCACCTTGCCCACTTCGATGTCTGTAAGTGAACTTTTTGCGCAGATGTCCAGCTACGACCAGCGCATGGAGATGCTCGGCGCGCCCACAGGCGGGGGTTTCTGTCGGCGTTATAATCCAGCAATAATGAATGCGGGGCAGCGTACGCACAGCAGATCTAGATGGGTGCACATGGGAGATAAAGTTTAGACAGGTTCAGGCCCTCAAGAAGAGGTAATACCCTACGTCCTGTGTTTGGTGTATGATATTGCTTGGCTCCCGAGTGCCACAAGCCTTCGAGAGTAGATCTCGAGGTTGCTAGAGCTATGTGTGTATGAGAACTTATGAGAGCATCTAAAGCCTAGAACTCCTCCCGATCGGCGGATCCCTACCAAATCTTATATAGGTGACCAGGGTAGGGTTACAAGAGTCTGGATCGGGTTACAAATTAGTTTCCTAATAAGTTACAGCAGAATCTGGGATTGCCGGGTATGTATTTATCTCTATCTTGCACTCCAAGTCGATGAGGTGCCCCCGTGTAGAAGTCGGACTCCGAGTAGTCGGCCCGGCCCACTCTATATCCAGAGGGCAGGTATTGTCCTTCTTGATGATACCCGGATGCTATGTCATCGTCAGTTTCCAATCCTCCGCCAACGCTGCTGCTCGTGGACACGGCAGATCCTACCCTCACGGCAAGGGGAACCGCGGTCGTGGCAACGACCGTGGCAACCATGGTGACAAAGGGGGGTGTAACCCTCCAACTAGTGGCCGCACACGCGGCAGAGGACGAGGGCGCACATCACACCCTGACGTGGCTTGTCAAATCTGTGACAAGCCTGTCCACTCCACCAAGGATTGCTGGTGGCGTTACGACAACAACGACGACGAGTACGAGGAAAAGGCGGCTCATGCCGCCTCCTATGGTGTTGATACCAATTGGTATACGGACACTGGCGCCACCAACCACATCACTGGAGAACTTGACAAGCTGACGTTCCGTGAGAAATACAAGGGCCACGATCAAGTTCACACTGCCAATGGTTCAGGTACGGAGATTAGTCATGTTGGTCATGCAATTGTTCATAACCCTATTCAAAATCTGCATCTTAAAAATGTTCTCCATGTTCCTAGCGCCTCAAAGAAGCTTCATTGATGACTATAGCAAATTAACATGGATATATCTTTTAAAGAAACGATCTGATGTCTTTCAAGCTTTTCAGAATTTCCAAAAAATTGTTGAGCGCAAGCTTGATCGAAAAATTGTCACTATGCAAACAGGACTGGGGAGGCAAATATGAAAAATTGAACGCCTTTTTCCAAATGCAGGGCATTTCTCATCATGTTTCTTGCCCACACGCCCATCAACAAAACGGCTCCGCCGAGCGCAAACATCGCCATATTGTTGAAGTCGGTCTAGCACTGCTAGCCAATGCATCAATGTCGTTGAAATTCTGGGATGAAGCCTTCTTAACTGCCACTTACCTTATAAATTTGCTCCCAAGCAAAGTCATTAATCTTGAGACACCCATCAAACACCTACTAGACATTACACCAGATTATTCAGCTCTCCGAGTCTTTGGTTGTGCTTGCTGGCCCAACCTTCGCCCATACAACACACGCAAGCTTGCTTTTTGTTCCAAGCGTTGTGTTTTCCTTGGCTATAGTCCCCTTCATAAAGGCGTTAAGTGTCTAGAAGTATCCACTAGTAGGGTCTATATCTCCCGAGATGTTGTCTTTGACGAGGCAGTTTTTCCCTTCACATCATTACACCCAAATGCCGGAGCTCTCCTACAACGTGAAATTCTTTTGTTTCCTTCTTCTCTTCGCAATTTTGATCATGGGGGCGACGGTTGTAATGATTTCATGACTAACCCTACCGCTGCTAGACATGCCGTTCCAAATATGCAGGATACAGGAGAAAACACAGGTGGAAATCATGCTCAAAATCACGCTCAAAACAGTGCACAAAATGTTCAATTTGATGCGCCAGAATACGTGCATGGCTCATTGCTTCCGAACGAGCATGGCGCGGAGTCGTCGAACGGATCGGCTTTGATGCATGAGCCGCATGGTGCATCAGCTTCGCCACAATCACCGCATGCCACGTTGGGCGAATCCACCCTGAACGCTAGATTGTTCCCCGCGACAGCCTCCATGGGATCTTCTGCATCCACAAGCGACAACAGCCACGGTGTAGGTTCCTCGGGTGCCTCCACTGGATCATCCGAATCAAGCCCTGATGTGTCACCTCCTGTGTGAAGACCTGTTACTTGACTTCAGAGAGGTATACGTCAACCTAAGATATATACCGATGGCACTATACCATATGGTTTGTTGTGTTCAACAAGGGAACCAGAAAATTTGCAAGAAGCGCTGGCAGATTCAAGATGGAAGCAAGCAATGGATGCGGAATACTTTGCATTGATGAAAAATAAAACTTGGCACTTGGTACCCGAACAGCAAGGTAAGAATATCATTGACTGTAAATGGGTATATAGAATCAAGAAGAGAGCATATGGTTCTATTGACAGGTACAAAGCTCGCTTGGTAGCAAAAGGATTTAAACGGCGATATGGTATAGACTATGAGGACATCTTTAGCCCTATTGTTAAAATTGCTACTATTAGACTTGTACTGTCCATTGATGTGTTCAGGGGATGGAGTTTGAGGCAACTAGATGTACAAAATGTGTTCTTACATGGTGTTCTGGAAGAGGAGGTCTACATGAGGCAACCACCAGGCTATGAGGATGATCGAGCACCACGTCATGTGTGTAAACTTGACAAGGCGCTCTATGGTTTAAAACAAGCACCCCGGGCATGGTATTCTCGCTTAAGCTCACAGTTGAAATGTCTTGGTTTTACTGCATCCAAGTCTGATACATCCTTATTTATATATGATAAGTCAAGTGTCAAGATCTTTGTTCTTATTTATGTTGACGACATTATAGTTGCTAGTTCATCTAAAGGTGCTACAGATGCCTTGCTAAAAGATTTAAGCTCAGAATTTGCCTTAAAAGATCTGGGTGACCTACACTTCTTCTTGGGCATAGAAGTCAAGAAGGTTCAAGATGGCCTCGTGCTGAATCAAGAAAAATATGCTACTGAATTGCTAGCTCGAGTGGGAATGAAGGATTGTAAACCTTCACCTACGCCACTGTCCTCTTTAGAAAAATTATCAGCACATGAAGGAGAGTTGCTAGGACCTGAAGACAGCACCAAATGCAGGAGTGTTGTAGGCGCCCTGCAATATTTGACACTCACTAGGCCTGACATTTCCTTCTCTGTTAATAAAGTATGTCAATATTTACATGCACCCATTTCAATACATTGGACAGCTGCCAAGAGGATCTTGCGGTACATTAAAAGTACTACAAGTGTTGGACTGACTTTCAAAAGGTCAATCTCCATGCTAGTCAGTGCATTCTCTGATGCTGACTGGGCCGGCTGTCTAGATGATCGACGATCTACTGGTGGGTTTGCAGTATTTTTTGGTCCTAATCTTATTTCTTGGAGTGCTAGGAAACAGGCCACAGTTTCAAGATCAAGTACTGAAGCAGAGTATAAATCTCTTGCCAATGCCACTGCCGAAGTCATTTGGATAGAATCCCTGCTTGAGGAGTTGGGAATAAAGCTGCGCCAACCTCCTTGCCTATGGTGCGACAATCTAGGTGCCACATATCTCTCTGCCAAACCTGTGTTTCATGCTAGAGCTAAACACATTGAAATAGATTTTCACTTTGTGAGAGAAAGAGTAGCAAGTAAAAGGCTAGAGATCCAATTCATTCGGTCACAAGACCAAGCGACAGATGGCTTCACAAAAGCTCTCCCTGTTCGCAGTCTTGAAGAATTCAAAAGTAACCTCAACTTGACTAAGTTGTGATTAAGGGAGGGTGTTAGAGATAATTATAGATAGGTTGTTTAAACCATCGTGTACTCTCCGATTAGTTGAAGATAAAACTGATTCGGTTCCTATCTTGAATAGCAAGTTGTTTATTGTAATAACCTGTAACAGCTTATGTGCCGCGTAGCACATGAATATAAATAGACTCCATACGGCTCGCTGTTGTCGGCGAGTAGAAACGCTTCACGACACTTTATAAGGTTGAAACAATTGGCGATCTTGGTGGCCTACATGTAGTCTTGGCCTGACAATACTAGGTTGAAGGAGCTAAATTAAAGGTTTGTGGTGGTGAGCCATGGGCCTATGTTAATCCCAAGGTTTCGTTGCTTTGCTTAGTATTAGCTGCTTGCCATTAGCGTCAGTGCAATGCTTAGGTCCAGCCTTGTGCTGTGTTCTGTGCAATGGAGCCAATCTATCGCTGGGCTGCTGGCTTGCCGCGTTTCAGCGACATGGTGAAACTACTATCACCCAGGAATTCTTAAAAGAATTCAATAAAATATGCTCGCATCTGCAGGTACCGAATCTAATTGCCAACATTGGTACCTTCACAACAAGGAATGCTATTATTCATGACAGATCAACTTATCAACATGCATGCCATCAATTCACTAGTTCAGACTTCAGACCTGCTTTTGGATGGACAGTATTGCCTGAACCATGTACAAATAATGGTTTCTATTATTGAAATCGAGGAGGACCAGGGGCCTGACTCTCTTGAAGAAAAATCAACTGTGTGCTGTTTGCTGTATTCAAATCTGTTTCTCCAGTTAGTATTTGTACCACAGATGATGCGCGGAAGCAACACCAGGGTCTGGTGTCCGAAACACCAGGGTCTGGTGTCCGAACAGGTCACCAACAAGTTTAGACATATCATATCTCAAGTACAGTACCTAGCTAAAATGAATGCATCACAAAGGAAAAGGTTTGTGGATGCATTCACTGAGAACGGTGCAAATGAAGGCCTACAGATCGAGCTCGACCCCTTGAGACCACAGCAAACATTCTTTCAGATTCAAGTTGGTTGCCAGAAGATCTCCTGCCACCCAGTCGGATCAGTGTCCCTGGCTGATTCATCTTGCTAATTGCTGAAGAAGCGCAGCGCCCTCTCAACTGGCTCGTGAAGCTTTCTTCAACATCCCTGCCCAATACTAAGGTAAAAGAACACATAAAACAGAGAATGTTGTTCACTGTACTGCCTTTCTTATGAAAACGTAGGTCATTTCTAGTTTTCCACATTGGCCATGTTGGAGAATGGATGGGTCCAGAGAAAGAGAGAAATCAGAGTAGCGAAAACAAACGTGGCAAGAATCAAGCAAAGAACGCGCGCAGGAAACAGAGCAATCACACGATCCAAGACATAAGAGAGTTTTACATGGAAACCCTAAAAAGAGTGAAAACCACGGACGCACGAAGACGTCAACTTCACTATGATGAATGAAGTCCTAACCCGTTAGGGATTTACAATGCTTGGCTTATCCCATAACGTCTACAGGAATGGTATATATAGATACAGGTGGCTTAAGGGGTATCTGTGTTACTGCCTGTGACACAGCTGACTCACACAGACAGAACACTTAACATGCTAACACCTGACTCAGGTGAACTAACCCTACCTGTGTCAGCTACCTGTGTCACAGGTGATAAGCCACCTGTGGCACCGGTGGCTGACACCGCTGGGTGACACCGCCAACGCAGAACGTCTTCTGCAAAGGGGTGACAGGAATTTGGAGCAAACTCCAACAAACTCCACCTTGAGACAAATTCCTTGAAACCTTCCTTGAAACGCCAGGGATACCAAAATTCAACTGACTTAATAGTTCATCGCGCGCCATGCGCCAATAGTCACTAGGGACTATCTTTCGACACCGGCCAAGCTTGAGCAAAGCTCAAACTTAGCTGCAGGAACTGGCTTTGTCATCATATCAGCAGCATTGTCATGTGTGCTGATCTTTGTCACTTGACATCACCCTTGGCAAGAACATCTCTGATGAAATGGAATCTGACATCAATGTGCTTAGTTCTCTCATGGAACATGGAATTCTTTGTAAGGCAAATTGCACTTTGACTGTCACAGTAGATGGTTGTGCAGGATGAATTTCCACAAAGTTCAGAATATAAACCTCTCAACCAAGTAGCCTCCTTGCATGCCTCAGCAACGGCCATGTACTCAGCCTCAGTAGTAGACAATGCAACAGTCGACTGTAAGGTTGCCTTCCAACTCACAGCACAGCCACCAATGGTGAACACATGGCCTGTGAGTGATCTTCTCTTGTCCAAATCGCCAGCAAAGTCAGAATCAACATATCCAACAATTTCATCTCTAGATTTCCCAAAATGCAAACAGGCATGAGATGTACCTCTAAGGTATCTGAATATCCATTGGACTGCTTTCCAATGCTCTTTTCCAGGATTAGCTATGAATCTGCTCACAACGCTCAAAGCATGAGCTAAATCAGGATGGGAGCAAATCCTGGCATACATGAGAGAGCCAACAGCACTCGAATAGGGAACTCTAGACACGTACTCATCATGTTCTTCTGACTTTGGACAACAGCTTGATGATAATCTGAAATGTGCAGCTAAAGGTGTGGAAACTGGCTTGGCATCTTGAAAGTTGAAACGGTGAAGCATCTTGTTAATGTATCATCTTTGACTGAGGTACAACTTTTCAGCAGATCTGTCTCTGAAAATCTCCATGCCAAGAATCTTCTTTGCTGCACCCAGATCCTTCATATCAAATTCGAAACTTAATTGTTCCTTCAATTGATCAATATCTGCTTTATCTTTAGCAGCAATCAGCATGTCATCGACATACAATAGCAAGTAAATGGCAGAGCCATTAGCAGATCTCAAGTAGACACAGCTATCATAATCAGATCTTTTGAAACCTTGAGAAATCATGAAGGTATCAAACCTCTTGTACCACTGCCTGGGGGATTGCTTCAATCCATACAGTGACTTCTTTAATTTGCAGACAAGCTTCTCTTTACCAGGAACAGTAAAGCCTTTAGGTTGATTTATATAGATGTCTTCATCCAACTCCCCATGAAGAAATACAGTTTTGACATCTAATTGCTGAAGCTCATAATCATGCATTACAACAATGCTGAGAAGTGTACGAATTGAGCTATGCTTCACAACAGGGGAGAACACTTTATTGAAATCAACACCTGGAATCTGGCTGTAGCCTTTAGCAACCAGCCTTGCCTTGTATCTTGTCCCATCATTAGGAGTAGAACCTTCCTTGCACTTGAGACCCATTTATAGCTTATTGGTCTCTTGTCACTGGGCAGTTTGACTAAATCTCATGTGCCATTCTTGTCAAGGGACTCAATTTCATCATGCATTGCGGTCATCCATTTGCTTGCATCAGCAGAGATAATGGCTTCTGAGTATGAAGAAGGTTCGGCAGATCCTTCAATTTCTTCTGCGACGCTGAAAGCATAAGCAACCATGTTTGCTTCTTCAATTAACCTCCTGACAGGTTTTGGATCCCTTCTGGGCCTATCAACTGCAATAGAATGCTGTGGAGTGTTCACAGTAGCAGTACATGATCACCTGCGTCACCTGCCTGTGTCACAGCTGGTAGGTCATAAGCTACCTGTGGCACAGCTGGCTAATCTGGCTGTGGCACAGCTGTCACCTGTGGCACAGGTGCACTCACCTATGGGACAGGTGCATGAGAATCACTGAGCTTAACAGAATGCTCCACCTCAGAGTTAGACTTCTGTCCACTGTCTTCAGAACCTCTGGGCTGATCAACTGGAACATCAGAGCTTTGCAACATAGCAACCTCATTGAAGACAACACTTTGGCTGACTATCATCTTCTTGCACTACTGCAGATTGACCCTCTCCTGAACCCCCTCCACTGACGGGCACAAAGAGGTCCGTCGCTGGAGGGGAACACCGCCGACGGACACGAAAGAGACCGTCAGCGGAGAGGGCAGCAAAGATGGACACGCAGAGCACCACTGACGGGCACGAAATACATCCGTCAGTAGAGATGAACGCGAGGTGGCATAGATGACGCGTTAACTCCACTGACGATCTCAATTTAAAGGACCGTCAGAGGAGATCTCATCTCCCCTGACGGGCTAAAACTCGGCCCGTCAGTGTAAGTGTGAACGTATGACGACTAATTTTACTGACGGTCCCTCTGTACCGGCCCGTCAGTAGAGATGTTAACTCCACTGACGGTATAGATCTTCGTCCGTCAGTGGTAATTACTGCATGGTTGGCTGTATATTCACTGACGGGCCCATTTTAAGGGCCCGTCAGTGGTGTTATCTCCTTATAGCCAAAGCAGGCCCTCGCTGCTGGCCAGTGCTCGTCGCGCGCCCACTGGCCAGCAGCGAGTGCCGCCGTCGCCCCAGCTGCTGCCCAAAGCCGCGTCGCCGCCGCCCCCCTTCCCCCCCCCAACCCACCAACACTTGTCCCCTCTCCCCAAACCCTCCTCCCCAAGCTAGAGAGTCTAGATCTAGATCTAGATCTAGATCTAGACCTCTTTCCTCCTCCTCTCACTCTCTCCCTCCTCACCTCTCACTCCTCCTCTCACTTTCTCCCACCTCCTCACCTCTCACTCCTCCTCTCATTCTCACTCTCTCCCTCCTCTCACTTTCTCCCACCTCCTCACCTCTCACTCCTCCTCTCTTTGTCACTCTCTCCCTCCTCCTCATCTCTCACTCCACCTCTCACTCTCTCCCTCCTCCTCATCTCTCACTCCACCTCTCACTCTCTCCCTCCCTCTCCATACATCTCCCTAGTAAACTTTCGGTAATAATGCTCGCTAGTGTACTTTTCATGTCGGATATGTATTTGATGTGATTTTCGGTTATCGAACTGATTAGTTTCGTGTCGTAGGTGTTGATCGATGGATCGCAGTTGGATGTACGACAACCGGCGACAGAGAGTTGGGCTATGGCTTTGAACGAGTTTCTTGATGTCGCCGAACGAGATATGAGGGCAAAAGGTGGCACGAAGATTTGCTGTCCATGTCGCGATTGCAAAAATTTGGTAATGTTCGATACGAGAGGGAGGGTGACGGTACACCTGGCGCTTAAGGGTTTTATGTCAGGCTATACACGTTGGACATGTCACGGCGAGGAGGAGGAAGATCAGGTGTTACAGCAAGCTGCCGAACACGGAGATGACGAAGAAGACGAGGGGAGTATCGAACCTGACGCCGAAGGAGAACGGGAACAATTTGGCCGATATGGTGCAGGACGTTCACATGGTGGAGCAGGTGGTGATAGATCCCGAGGATGAAAGAGAGGCTGCCAAGTTCTCGAGACTAGTTGAAGACTCACAAATCCCGTTGTATACCGGTTGCGATCCAGAGCACACGCGTCTGTCGGTCACGCTGGAACTTCTAAGGATCAAGGCAGCCCACAACTGTCCGGACGAAGGCTTCGATGAGACACTGGCTTTTCTTGCAAAAGTTTTTCCGAAAAACAACTTGCTGCCTACGAGCACGGAAGAAGCCAAGAAGGTTGTCTGCCCTCTTGGGTTAGAGGTGCAGAGGTTCCACGCGTGTCCGAATGACTGCTTTATTTACCGCAAGGAGCACGAGAAGCTGTACAAGTGTCCCACGTGCAACACGTCCAGATTCAAGAGGGGTAGAAAGCAAGCCGATGATGAGGACCCAGTGAAGAGTGGGGCTCCAGCAAAGGTTGTATGGTATCTTCCGGTCCTTCCCCGTTTGAATCGTTTATTCGCTAACAAGAAGGAGGCAAAGCTGCTACGTTGGCACGCCGAGGGGCGGAAAACTGATGATGGAGTGATGAGACACCCTGCCGATGCTTCGCAGTGGAGGGCAATCGACGCCCAATACGATGATTTCGGAAAAGATCCGAGGAATATCAGGTTCGGTATGAGTACGGACGGGATCAATCCATTCGGCAACATGAGCAGCAGACACAGCACTTGGCCCGTGGTTCTATGGATGTACAATCTTCCTCCATGGCTGTGCATGAAAACGAAAGTACATACACCTCTGTATTCTCATACAAGGGCCGAAGCAACCTGGGAACGATCTGAACATGTATCAACAATTATTGTTCGAAGAACTAGCTACACTGTGGGAACCAGGGGCCCAGGTCTGGGACGCATACGAAGAAGAGTACTTCAATCTGAAAGCGCTGTTGTTCACGACGGTCCAAGACTACCCCGCGTACGGATATCAGTCCTGCCAGTGTGTTCATGGGTACAAAGGATGTGTGAAGTGTTTGGAGTCTACTACAAGTTTACACCTAAGGGATCCAAAAAAATCGTGTTCATGGGCCACCGAAGGTGGCTGAAACAGAACGACCCATGGAGGCAAGAGAAGGAATTGTTTGACAATACTGTTGAGGTCCGTTCGGCGCCTCGGGAGAAGACCGGGGTGGAAATCTATGACATCGTGAACACAATGCCCCTTGTTACGCCAGGTAAGACACAACCGTCTGTTCCCATGCAGGACGGCGTCTGGAAAAGGAAATCCGTATTCTGGGATTTGCCTTACTGGAGATTCCTAAGCACACGTCACAGCATAGACGTCATGCATGTTGAAAAAAACGTGTGCGAGAGCTTGCTTGGTATCCTGCTCAACATTTCAGAAAAGACTAAAGATGGACCGAAGGCACGAGCTGACATGGAATTCTTGGGTATAAGAAAGAAGCTGTGGGCTACGAAGCGAACGACCAAGTTGGGGACGGGTGCAGTCAGAATCAAGACGGACTGTCCCGCTGCTTGTTACACTCTCAGCAAAAAAGAGATCGTTAGCTTTTTGGAGTGCCTCCAAGGTGTCAAAGTTTCTTCTGGTTACTCGGCAAACATCGGGAGAATAGTTGACATGAAGAGTCACCGAGTAATTGGTATGAAATCTCATGACTGCCACGTGATGATCACGCAGATACTTCCTGTTGCAATCAGGGGTCTCATGGAGCCGGAGGTCCGCAAGACAGTCTTGAATCTTTGTAACTTCTTCAACACGATATCTCAGAAGTCGATATCCGTTACGCGTTGCCACAAGCTGCAGGAGGAGATCATTGTCATATTGTGCGAACTTGAGATGTACTTTCCTCCAGCATTCTTCGATATCATGGTACATCTCATGATCCATATCGTCCCGGAGATACTGGACCTAGGTCCCGTGTTCCTACACAACATGTACCCGTTGGAAAGGTACAATGGGGTTGTGAAGCGCTACGTTCGTAACAGGTCACAACCAGAAGGTAGCATCATCCAAGGCTATGTTGCCGAAGAGTGTGTCGAGTTCTGCACTGATTACTTGGCTGATCAAAAGTCCATAGGTGTTCCTGTTTCACGGCACACGGGAAGGCTCGATGGTGAAGGCCATGCACGCGGACAAAGGCCTTTACATGTCTACAATTCAGTACCCAGTAGGTCAGATGACTATGACAGAGCACATCTCGTGGTCTTGCAACACCTGACGGTGGTGCATCCCTATCTTTGGATGCACATGGTAAAGCTTAAAAAAGAGAACCCGAAGAAGGGAGAAGCGTGGCTCTCGAAAGAGCACAATGGAAAGTTCGCAACATGGCTAAAGAACTACTGGTATGAAAGGCCTCCGACAAATTTCGAAGAAGAGACGGTCAAAATGCTGTCACAAGAACCTGCGAGCAAGGTCCTGACATTTCAAGCATACGATATCAACGGATACACATTCTATACAGAGGCTCAAGACAGGAAAAGCACGTATCAGAACAGTGGGGTGACGATGGAGGCTAAAACCGGTAACCGTAAGGACATATACTACGGTGTTATCGAAGAAATTTGGGAACTGGACTACACCGTCACAAAGATCCCCATGTTTCGTGTCAGATGGGCGAAAAATATCCATATCGATGATGACAAAGTCACTACCGTGACTCTACCTCCCCCGACATCTATTGAGTCAGCACATGTCAAAGCAATCAGTGCGAAAGATGAGCCATGGGTTTTAGCTAAACAAACCTCACAAGTCTTCTACATAAAAGACCCAAAGGCACAGAAGCGCCATGTCGTCAGAAAAGGGAAGAGGAGTATTGTCGGAATCGATGGTGTTGTTGACGAAGAGGACTACGACCAATTCGACGACCCGGACTCCGAGCCAGAAGCCGTTGATAAACGCCCCATAAAAAGGAGAAAAGCTAGCAAGGATGCTGAGCCCTACGTCAGACGCAGTCACGCCGAAGGACTAACGTATACCACCAAGAAAATCACAATTCATGAGAAGATTTTCGAAGACGGCGAAACCTAGATATTTGTATGTGTGTGTACAAAAGTGTCTTGGTTCGAATGATTTCATGTAACGTGTGTACTTCGGTATGTGTAAATTGTGGATGAATTTCAAGTACTTACAAACCAATGTATAATCCAACTTCAATGAAATTGTCTGAAATTTTAAGTATAGCCTCACGAGGTCATATAATTACCCCATGCCAATTTTCAAAATAATTTGACCACATTTAGATTTAATAAAAAATAAAAACCAAAAAGACGCAAGCAAACATTTGAATTTCGACAAGCAAACGTTTGAATTATTGATATATTTTCTACATACGAGCTAAACCGATACATAGGTACGTAGATATGAATTTTCCTTCAATTTATAGCCCTTCTTTACGATAGTTGTAGTTCAAATCTGAACTATATCTAGTAAATTACTAGATATTCATTTAATGCGTAAAAAATAGCAATTGATTTCAGAAAAATGCTTAACTTTGACACGAACAATGTAATGTAGTACGTTACATGTAGAAAATGTTTGGAGCGTAGCTAAAAATGTTTTTTGAAAGGTTTTACACAAGGTACCTCAAATTGGTATTTAAAAAAATAGAAAATTCGAATTATTACATAACAAGATGGAACATGATGAATTATTAACGTATAATATTGTAATATGAAGTTGTAGTCCAAATCTCAAGTTCAAATGATGAAGAATTTATGACGTGTACTTCAATCTTCATATTTCCCCTTCAAATGCTATGAGGTTTTCTCACAGGTAGTTCAGTTACATAGCAACGTATAATTGAACTTCCACGAAATTATCTGAAATTTTAAACATAGCCTCAGAAAGACATATAATTACCCCATGCCAATTTTCAACTTTTTTTGACCACATTAAGATTTTATAAAAATCAAAAACTACAAAGGCGCAAGCAAACTTTTGAATTTCTCGGAGCAAACGTTTGAATTATTGATATATTTTCTAGATACGAGCTAAAACGATAGATAGGTACGTAGATATGAATTTTCCTTCAATTTAGAGGCCTTCTTGAAGATAGTTGTAGTTCAAATCTGAAATATACCGAGTAAATAACTAGATATTAATTTAATGCCTGAAAAAAAGCAAATCATTTCAGAAAAATGCTGAACTTTGACACTAACCCAAAAAGGGTAAAAGCCCTAAACCAAAAATACAAAAACACCCACAGCATATAGAAATAACCCTAAGATAAACCTAAAGGAAAAACATCCAGCACAAAAGAAAAATAAAAAACATCCTCCACTGACGGGCCAACACGGGGGGCCCGTCAGTGGTACTAACCACCACTGACGGGCCAACACGTGGGGCCCGTCAGTGGTTGTTAGTATCACTGACGGGCAAACTAGTTGTGCCCGTCAGTGGTAACATCCAGCGCTAATACCGCGGAAGTTTAGTCCCACCTCGCCGAGCGAAGTGCGCGCGCACCAGCTTAAAAGGGGCGCTGCGCTGAGGGCTTTCGAATTCCTCAGAACATGCACTGATACTTCCATCGGGCCGCCTCGCTGGTCCCTTGCGCGGCTTGGGCTCGTGGGCTCGGGCGCTGTGCTCGGGATGGGCCTCTGTCCGTACCCTTGCGCGGCCCGGGCACGTGGGCCTTTGAGCTGTGCTTGGGATAAGCTGGTGCGCCGAAAAACTTTTTTGTCTTCGTTGCCTTAGATAAAAGCGAGGACCTAACTTTTTTTGTCTTCGTTGCCTTAGATAAAAACTATACAGCAAACTACACTGACGGGCATATCATGGAGCCCGTCAGTGGTACTTACTACCACTGACGGGCAAACAAGTTGTGCCCGTCAGTGGTAACATCCAGCGCTAATACCGCGGAAGTTTAGTCCCACCTCGCCGAGCGAAGTGCGCGCGCACCAGCTTAAAAGGGGCGCTGCGCTGAGGGCTTTCGAATTCCTCAGAACATGCACTGATACTTCCATCGGGCCGCCTCGCTGGTCCCTTGCGCGGCTTGGGCTCATGGGCTCGGGCGCTGTGCTCGGGATGGGCCTCTGTCCGTACCCTTGCGCGGCCCGGGCACGTGGGCCTTTGAGCTGTGCTTGGGATAAGCTGGTGCGCCCAACATTTTTTTTAATAAAGAACATATACACAGCACAAACCTCCAGCGAGGGCCACCGAAATTTCACCAAGTCTTAAGCTGACTGCCGTTGTACTGACGGGCTCACAAAGATTGCCCGTCAGCAGTGACGTAACCCTAACCGCCCCATCGTAAGTACCACTGACGGTCGTACCTTGCGGCCCGTCAGCGGTAACACACCATCACTGACGGGCAAGCACTAGGCGCCCGTCAGTGGAAACATCCAGCGCTTGTACCGCACACATTTAGTCCCACCTCGCCGAGCGAAGTGCGTGCGGACCAGCTTAAAAGGGGAGCTCCTGCCGGGGGGTTTGAATTCCTTATAACTGCTACTTGTACTCGGGGCTAGCGCTGGTTCCTTGCACGGCTTGGGCTCGTGGGCCTGGGTGCTGTGCTCGGGATGGGCCCCTGGCTCTCCCTTGCGCGGCCTGGGCCCGTGGGCCTTTGAGCTGTGCTCGGGATAGGCTGCTTAGCCAATATTTTTTTTGTCATAAGCAAAATATCAAAAACGAAACTACAAGGGCACATAGAGGGGACACCAGGGCACCAAAATTTGACTAAGTGTTAGGCTGACAGCAGCTCTGCTGACGGGTGCTCCAAGGTTGCCCGTCAGCAGTGGTGTAACCCTAACCGTCCCATCCCGTGTACCACTGACGGGCACACAAGTGTTGCCCGTCAGTGGAGATAGCACAGTGCTGTCAGCGATGTATCTACTGACGGGCTCCATCTAAGTGCCCGTCAGTGGTAACCAGTACCCTTTAACAGGCACTTGCGGGACTTGGCGAAAATTTCGCCAAGTCCCGCGCGTTCACTTGAACCAGCAGCGAGACCGTTCCCATCCCGCGACGCCGCCAGGCTGCCCCGCCGCCCGACGAGCCCGCCGCCCCCTCCAGCCTCCGCCCCCGCCTCCTCCGGCCTCCGCCGCCCGAAGACCCGACGAGCCCGCCACCTCCTCCTCCGGCCTCCGCCGCCCGAAGACCCGACGCCGCCGCCCCCTCCGGCCTCCGCCCCCGAAGCACCCGAAGCCCTCTCCTCCGGCCCCCGAAGACCCGACGCCGCCGCCCCCTCCGGCCTCCGCCCCCGAAGCACCCGAAGCCCCCTCCTCCGGCCCCCGAAGCCCCCGACGCCGCCGCGCCCCTCCGCACCAACACCACCACCGAAGCCTCCAACGGCACCACCGTCGACCTCACCGCCGACTCGAACTCCCGCTGCCCATTTTTTGTGCTTCGTCGGGGTGAGAATTACATTTGACTTGATTTAGGTACCGTGCATGATGAATCTTTTGATTTTTGATATGTTGATGAGAAGAGAACAGATCCTATACTATGATTTTGTGATGATTATTATTTGCTTTGTAACATGGTATAATTTGATAGTGCTGTATCATATACACATATAGTTGATTTTTGAATTTGATAAGAGTTTATTACACTCTTTTCTTAGTCTAAGCCCCCTGATGCTTCATTTTTGAGGTATATATATTTGTATGGTGCACGAACAGATGCTATCTTTGGTCTTAATCTATTTATTTCTTTCCTCTAACTCCACTTCTATCTGGTTATGAATCTAATAACAACAAATATTTAGACTTGATTCATTAGATGATTCAATTAGCCTAACGCAGATTATCTCTGCAATATCTAAACATTATTTATTTTCTCTTAATAGTTTATCTCTACCTCCTCTCCCTCCTCCTACCTTAAGCAAAGCTGAAACTTGTTCTTATGGAACTCTGAAACCTGCTTCTTCGAGCTTTGCCTGCTCCTCCTCGCTGTCTTGTTTACTTCTCTTCTATTAGCTACTCTCCCATTCTTACTACTATTGTTGGAGGCTGGTTGGTGTGAAGAGATGCCATGAAGCATCTAAGGCCCTATTTATAGGTGTTTGTGGTTGTTAATCTTCATATTTTGAGTTGCCTCTTGTCAATGAATGTAACCCTGTTAAGATCTTGAATGTATTGCTTCAGCCGGAAATTTTAAAATGAAATGGTAGAGAGCTGGCTTTTAGATTTAAAAGGTCCTATTATTCATTAGTAGCGCATGATTTTTGCAAAATCAAATCTAATTACACACATCAAATAGCCAGAGGTGAGACATATGAAAAGCTGATTCTCTCCTTTTGTCTTTTCTCTAAAACATAATCAGTTTGACATGTATCTAGAAAAACACGAACAGATTCTACACATTGCTCATGTATTGTTTTCGTGCACTGCAATACAATGATAGCTTTTGTGTTAAGGAAGAATTGGGGATTATTGTGTGTATAAGAATTAGTATAAAGTGATTACATTGTTTCAATTTGTATAAAGTAATTAGATTGTTTCAATTTGTATAAAGTAATTAGATTGCAGAGCACAAGTCATAGCATTCTAGATATAAAACTTCTTTTCTTTCTATCTTTCTCAGTTCTTGCTAGATAATGCCTGTTATCCAATTCATTTTATTTTGTTATTTTAGCCCTTTCTTCAGTTTTACAATGGCCGCCAGTAGTACTCCCGCTGGGTCCCCGACCCGAGCAGTAGAGCCTGTTGAGGACAGCACGGCCCCCCTCGGCGTGGCCGCACCGATTGATGCACCGGCGCTGGAGGCACCCACGCAAGATCCCTCCGAGGCGGCCAAGGAATCCGCCCTCGAGCTGGCCGAGGATCAACCTCTTTTACCTGCCGTAACAGCTGATCAAGACCATGCTTCCTCGGAGTCCAGCTCTGGCTCCGCCTCCGGGTCAAGTTCTGAAGGGGACGAGGCGCGTGAGGAGGAGGTACCGACTCCAGCCCCGACCAGGTCTCTGAATAGGAGGAAAGGCAACCAGTTGCCGGACAAGACGTACGTCATCACCCGTGTCGACGACGTCAAAGACATCCCGGCGAGTCCACATAAGGCCGCTAAGACCTTTAGCAACGCCTGCGGGTGCTTAGTGCGCGAACAAGTGAAGATTACCTGCAAAGAGTTCGGCCAGTTGACGCAGTCCACGAAAGATACTCTCTTGAGGAAACTGTGGGACAAGTACCAGATACCTGCAGCCGACAAGGAAAGAGTCGAAGCGCAAGCCCTCAAAATCATGGCTAGGGCTCTGAAGACCTGGCGATACGACGCACAGAAAGTCGTAGACGAGGATTGGGACAACAAGATCAGTAAAAGATGGTCGAAGATACAGAAGGAAGACTGGGACGAATTCGTTGCTCAAATAAGGAGCCCAGAATTCCAGGAGAAGAGCCGGTGGGGGAAAGAGCTTCGCAGGAAGAACACCTTAGACCACAAGCTCGGCAGCCGTGGATATCTGGGGAAGAGACCGAAGTGGGCCAAAGAGGACGAGAAATTAGCCGCGGCTGGGAAAGCACCTCCTTTCGCGCATCTCAGGGAGCCGCGCGCTAGGGAGTACATGAGGGCGCACACAAGGTCTGACCCTGTGACGGGGTCACCAATTTACGAGTCCGAGGAACTGCAGGTGGTGGCCGACCGGCTGGTAACGACTCAACCAAGTTTCTTTTCGTACTTCCTTACGTTGCATCCAAATACGCTGTCTTCTCATCACGTAATTTAACTTGCAGGCCGAACTGAGCCAGCAGCCTGGAAGCTCGCAGGACTCCGTCACGAGCTTCCCAAGATGGAACGACGATCTGGTGAAGGCCCGACAGAAGCCGGAGCATCGGGGCCGTGTAGTAGGCGTCGGGGATGGCGTTAAATGGGATAAGGTATTTCCCCGAAACCCCGAGGGGAGCCGCCGCCCCCGGAGAGACAGCCAGGAGTTCATGGACAATCTGCGGGAGCAAATGCGCGAGATTGCCGAGCAGACGTGGCTACGTATGCAGGTGGCCGCAGCGCAAGGCCAGCAGAGCGTGCCTCCCGCTAACCAGCCTCTAGGATGGAGCAGCTGCGCATCCACCTCGGACGGCGGCCCCTACTCGGTGAATCCCGTCGACGGCATCACCGTAAGTCTCGTCCGCTAAACGTGTCGTTATAGTACGAGCTGTTCTCATTTTCCTGACTCCAGTGCGGACGGCACGTCTATCCTCTGTTTCGCAGGAAGCCACCAGATGCACACTCACGGTGCAGATTCCTGGCATGAAGGTTCCGGTGGCGCACGGCCAGGTTTTCCCAACGGCGGAGGGGGCAGTCCTGCACTGTGTTCCTATGCGGGAGCACCACGCGAAGGTCCAGGTCGACCTCGTCCTCAATGACTACAGCGAGGTGTTAGTCCCTGTCCCCCCCCGAAGAGGAGCTGACGAAGCTAGGGCAGTGCAGAAACTGCTTCATCCAGTGGCCGAAGAGCCAGATCACTATAACCGCGGCGGCCTCTCCTCGGACGGGCCCCTCGTCCAACAACCCCTCTCCATCAATCGGACGATCTCCGTTGGGGCTCAGCCAATCACCCCCCTCCTTTAAAGACCTGGAGGACCATCTTGTCGGGGACCAGCACATGTCACCGATTTTGCGGTCCCCGCCCTCCGAGGTTCAAGGCGACCCCCTGGATCAACCGAGGGGGAAGATTTTCTCTCCCGCCACGCTAGCTGGGACGCTGGAAGCAGCGTTGGCGGCAGGCATGAGCCCGGAGCCGGTACACCAGAGGAAGAAAAGCAAAAAGAGACGGGCCGGCACCGGCGAGAAGGAAAGAAAGGAGCAGAGGCAGAAAACCTTATCCTTCTCAACATCGTCAGTAGAATTATCTACACGGAGCAAGGGCCTCTGGCGATATCATTACGAACCAGGTCAGGACTTGCTCCCACAGGATGAGCTGGACAATCTGTCGGAGGACATGAAGACGCTGCATGAAGATTACCTGAAGATGTCCAGAGATCCTGGTACATTCTGCCAATATTGGAAGGTGAAGGTGCCAAAGGAATACAATTTTTTCATGCAACATGACCAAGACGCCTTCGACATCAACTTTGAAGACCTATTCAACATGTACAACCTCTATAGGCTCGACACCACCATGATCAGGCTATGGGCTCTGTACCAAGCCCAAGAGTGCAGACGTCTTCGGGACTCCCATATTGGCATAGTCGATCCGATATGCATGAACGAAGGCTATGCCGGGACCCCAGAGGGTCAAGGATTTCTTCAAGAATACCTGTCGAATGCATTCGTGGTTCATAAGGACAAGGACTGCATACTAGCCCCCTATAACCCTCCGTAAGTACTAAACTTAGCACCGTGGAGTTTATTTTTGTTTTTTACGTACGTATCTTCGCCTGCTTACGTTCAGTTGTTCACATTTACGCAGCGACCACTGGGTCCTAATTGCGATCGTTCCAAGCTGGGCCAAGGCTTTTTACTTTGACTCCTCGCCGAACAAGACAGCGGACTTCACAAATATAACTAAGATTCTGGATGCAGCCTTTTTCAGAGCCAAGTTCTCGGGCCATCAAAAAATACCTGTGAAAGCGAAAAAATTGGTACACCATTACAAGTTCCCTTGCAGAGTTCAGCCGGAAGGTTCCGTGACATGTGGGTACTACACCTGTGCCCATATGGACCTATTTGTCCGGTACAAGAACAAGCATTGGAAAGATATGAAAGAACTGAAGGCTTGGAGCGAGCTGGGAAGTCATATGTACGACTGGCGACAGGACTTTGCTCGGATCCAAAAAGTCTTCGCCAGACTCATCAACCTTGAAGTCATCAATCCGATGGGTGAATTCTACGCCGGCCCCCAATTTCCGAAGCCAAACTTAAGCGGGAATCAATAGAATCGTTGTTTTTGTAATTCAATAAACAATTGTTTCATACTTGTGATCGTCGTTCGAGTGTACATACTATATATGTGATTATAAATGTTATGCGATTAAGACATTTGACTCTGTGAATGAATACTTCGTATAGTCTGTGATTAGGAATAATGTAATACTATAGTCTATTATTATGAATAATCTAAGTGTGATTATGAGCTAACACAAATCAATTTCGGTTAGCAGGAATACATACCGCTACTGACGGGCAATTACTGACAGCCCGTCAGTGAAGGTGTACCTCTACTGACGGGCTTTTATTACGCGCCCATCAGTACTGATACAGTTAGGTGCCCGTCGACATATCTCTACTGACGGGCACTTACGTACAGCCCGTCAGTGAAGGTGTACCTCTACTGACGGGCTTTTATTACGCGACCGTCAGTACTGATACAATCAGGTGCCTGTGGGCTAGCAGGAATACATATCTCCTCTGACGGTCCCCGTGCGTCCGTCAGTAGAAATAAACAGTACTGACGGACCCTATGCCCGTCAGTGGAGTGACCCCCTCCACTGACATTTCCAGGGTGACGGACCCCCTGTCCGTCAGTAGAGGGGGTTTGGCGACCGTCAGTAGTGACCTGTTCTGCAGTAGTGTTGGTCTCAGGATTCCATAGATTAAAGCCTTTGACACCAGACTTATAGCCAACAAATATGCATTTAACTGCCCTGGGTTCAAGCTTCCCATTGTCAACATGAGCATAAGCAGGGCATCCAAACACTTTCAAATTTGAATAGTCTACAGGAGAACCAGACCAAACCTCAATGGGTATTTTCTTATCAATGGCTGTGGAAGGAGATCTATTGATAAGATGACATGCAGTGGAGACAGCTTCAGCCCAAAAATGTCTGTTCAGACTTGCATTGGACAACATGCACCGGGCCTTAGAGATAATGGTCTTATTCATACGCTCAGCTACACCATTTTGTTGAGGAGTGCCAGGAACAGTGTAGTGTCTCACAATGCCATGAGACTTGCAGTATGACTTAAACTGTTTGGAGCAGAACTCCATACCATTATCAGTTCGAAGCTTCTTGACTTTCTTCTCAGTTTGGTTTTCAACCATTGTCTTCCACTCTTTGAAGGCAGAGAATGCTTCTGACTTATGTTTGAGGAAATAGGGTCAGACCTTTCTTGAATAATCATCAATAATGGTCATCATGTAACGAGATCCACCAAAGGATGGCTTTCTGGATGGCCCCCACAAATCAGAATGCACATAATCAAGAATTCCTTCAGTTGTGTGAGCTGAAGTGATGAACTTCACTCTTTTGTGCTTGCCAAAAATGCAATGCTCACAGAACTTCAGGCTTCCACTATATCCTTCAAGTAAACCACGCTTGCTCAGCTCTTCCAGACCAGACTTGCTCATATGCCCTAGACGCATATGCCAAAGATTTGATGTATCAGAACCAGAAGCATCTTGAGGAATTACAGGGGCGGCATTGCCTGAGATTGAACTGCCACGGAGATAGTATAGTCCACTGGACTTCCTCAGGTCTGCCTTCATCACCACAAGAGAACCCTTGGTGATCTTCAAACAGCTATCTCCACCTGAATAATGATACCCCTTACCATCAAAATAGCTCAATGAAATGAGATTTCTCTTCATCTTTAGAATGTATCTGACATCTGTCAGTGTTCTGATCATACCATCAAACATCTTGATCTGAACTGAGCCAATGCCCTCTATCCTGCATGATGAATCATCATAGCCAAGAACTGATCCACCATTGCTTAGCGGCTCAAAGGAACTGAACCAATCTCTGTGAGGGCACATGTGATATGTGCAAGTAGTGTCAAGAATCCACTCATCAGTGGCAGCTCTCTGTCCAGTAGAACTAGCTACAGCATTCAAGAAACCAACACCTGTGTTTGCATCTGTGTCACAGGTGGGGCGACGACCTGTGTCACAGGTGGGATGATCACCTGTGTCACAACTGGAGCTGGCACAGCTGAGGTGGTCAGCTGTGTCACAGCTGGTGGTAGAAGTTCCAGCAATGACCACCAGAGACTCGACGTCTGAGTTAGCAGAACAGTTGGCAGTGGCATCAGCCTTATCCTTCGGCTTTGTGCATTTTCTGTTCTCCTTGTTCTTCAACTTGTAACACTCAGAAATGTCATGTCCATCACGTTTGCAGTATCTGCAAAACTTGCCCTTTCCTCTGGACTTTGATCTGCCTCTCTGACCTATGTCACAGGCAGAGCCTCTTCTATGACCATGATTGGGGTTTTTCTTCTCAGATCTGCCTCTGACAGACAAGCCCTCAGCATGTGAGCCACTTGAATCATTAGACACCATCTGTCTCATCTTCTCCTTGGAATACAAGGCCTCATAAACCTCATGGAGTGTGAGGGTATCTCTGCTATACAGCATGGTATCTCTAAAACCAGAATATGAACTAGACAGCGAACACAAGAGAATCAAACCCAAATCTTCATCATCATAACTAACATCCAATGATGCTAGATCAGCAATAATCTCCTTGAAATTAGAGATGTGTTCAAGCAAGTTACCTCCTTCCGGCATCTTGTGCAGGAACAACTTTTGCTTGAGGTGCATCTTGCTGGTCAGATCCTTGGTCATGCAGATTGCTTCAAGCTTCAACCATAACGAAGTAGCATGTGTCTCCTGGAGAACCTCCTGCAGAATGTTGTTGTGCAGATGGAGTTGAATTTGGGAAACGGCCTTGCGGTCCTTCTTCTTCTCATCATCGGACCAAGAAGCAACAGCCTTCCCGCCAAAGGAGTCCAAAACATCCTCATAATCGGCCTGAGCCAATAGAGCACGCATCTTGACTTGCCACAAAGAGAATCGAGTATCTCGATCCAGAAGCGGAAGATCAAACTTCATGGATGCCATCTCAAGAACGAGCAACCTGGGTTAGCTCTGATACCACTTGTTGGAGAATGGGCGGGCCCAGAGGAAGAGAGAAATCAGAGTAGCGGAAACAAACGTGGCAAGAATCAAGCAAAGAACGCGCGCAGGAAACAGAGCAATCACACGATCCAAGACACGAGAGTTTTACGTGGAAACCTTAGAAAGGGTGAAAACCACGGACGCACGAAGACGTCAACTTCACTATGATGAATGAAGTCCTAACCCGTTAGGGATTTACAATGCTTGGCTTATCCCATAACGTCTACAGGAAGGGTATATATAGATACAGATGGCTTAAGGGGTATCTGTGTTACTGCCTGTGACACAGCTGACTCACACAGGCAGAACACTTAACATGCTAACACCTGACTCAGGTGAGCTAACCCTACCTGTGTCAGCTACCTGTGTCACAGGTGATAAGCCACCTGTGGCACCGGTGGCTGACACCGCTGGATGACACCGCCAACGCAGAACGTCTTCTGCAAAGGGGTGACAGGAATTTGGAGCAAACTCCAACAGGCCAAAATAATGCAGTAAGACCCGCACAGTGCATTTCTTTCCGATTTGCAAAAAGGTTGGATGTAATGATGCAATGAAATTGGATGGTGATCCATTTGGAAAGCTGACCCAATTAAATCTCACAAGGCTTTAGCAATCGGACAAGAGAAAAACATATGATAAACACTCTCCTTATCATAACAGGCAACGCTGATTATTCATGACAGATCAATCCATAACATTCATGGTACCAGTTCACTAGTTTAGACTTCAGACCCTCTCTGATTCTACTACACGGTATCAGTTTTCCCACTTGAAGGCCACGGGGCTCCTGACTTGATGCTTCCTGTTTTCCCAAGTGATGTGGCCGAAGTCCCACCCGGCCGGCTTCACGTTTCCTCCCGCCTCGCTCCTCTTCTCGTTCTGCTGCTTATCAACGCCTCCTGAACTCGACCGTGTAGCTCCTCCTGAACTCACGTTTCCTCCTGAAATTGGATGGTGATCCATTTGGAAAGCTGACCCAATTAAATCCCACAAGGCTTTAGCAATCGGACAAGAGAAAAACATATGATAAACACTCTCCTTATCATAACACTCTCCTCCTGAACTCACGTTTCCTCCTGAACTCGACCGCGTAGCTCCTCTTCTCGTTCTGCTGCTTGAACTCCAGGATCGTCGGCGTCACGGTCACATTCACCCCGTCCGGCGCCACGACCGTCACGTTGTAAGTCTCGGGCTGCACTGACACCTTAGCCACCGTCCGTGTTAGTGTGCGGACGTGGCTCGAAGACCACCACAAGAGACGGGTAGTTGAGGTTGGCCGCGCCGCCGGGGAGCGTCCTCCTGCACTTGGTCAGGTCGGGCACGAACCGGCGCATCTGCTCCAAGGTGTAGTTGAGGGTGCACAGGAAGTCGACGTAGTCCTGCGTGCCAGCGTCGTACACCAAGCCCGGGTCCATCGCGAGCAGCGGGCGGACGAGCCCGGCCCCAGTCGCCAGCGGCGTCGCGTTCGTGGCGTTGCGGCGGCCAATGTCCACGACCCCGTTGTCGAGGATGCCACTGTCGTTCTTGTCTAGCGACGTGGCGGTCGTCATCAGCGCCGACCGTACTATGGCTGATGTCCAATCGCCGTGCTTCTTCTTGATGACATTCACCGACGAGATGGCATACACCGGCTTCAACGACAAGGATTTCTACGATGTCTCATCCGGAACTTACAACAGCTATGCCGACACTCCTCGTGACACAGCGGCTCGTCGACTTCAGCAATGCCTCACGTCGCCAACTCACCTGGCAGCCCTGCGAGTCGTGTCTACTCCACGCGGCCGCTCGAGTTTCAACACTTATGCTTCCGATCCACTCGATTGGCGGAGCAAGATCACCTTCAGGCGTGCCCAGCGCGACTCCGCGCCTCGACGAACGGCAACCAAGCTCGATCGCCACCAGGACGAGTTACATCCAGCCGACCTCCGGCACCAGTTGAACAGAAAGCGTCTCCGCTCCCCTGCGAAACTTCATTACCAAGAACTCTCCACGCAGCAGTCAAGGGTCAAATATTCCTGAGCATATCTCCCGATGATGACTTGATCGTTTGATCAATCCCAACCCCCGAAAGGTTCAACTACGACTTCCCACATGTTTTCATGGTAGGACCAAACACTTCACCATGGACGATACGTCCCTTGGCTGATGCCAATGCTTCATCATCGGCCACGCCGACTTCTGAAGCTGGAAAGAAAGCAGCTCGCTCAACAGTTCTCGCGGCCCAGATCAAGCAGGCGTTGTCCGATTGGTTCGATGACACCACCCGACAACTTTACGAAGAACACGAGCAAGCACACGCTGACATCCAGCATGTGGCCGAAGCCGAGCACAACAAAACCCAAGTTCTAATTAACTCCGGTCTGGATGCCAACAATAGAGAGCAACGGTAACGCTCCGAAGATGGCTACGCGCGTAACCATGGCCAGCTCACCGACTCCAGATATCGATCGCGCAGAGAGTCATCACGAAGAACGCGCTCCCCGCCGCGTTCCCCGAAGAAGCACAGAACTCGATCGCGATCCCCCAGTAGACACACCCGCAAAGATCAAGACTATCACGATAGTCGACGTGATCATGGCAAGGCCTGCCAGGTTGATCCCATGTGGGAGGATCAACACCGCAATGTCCGATGCCACTCTCACGACCATGAAGACCTTCGCCGCCGCCACGACCGTCACGCCAACTACTCGTCCGAAGATGAAGGCTTTATCCCTGGTATCATCGCTAGCTGCCCCGCGCTCTCACCCAGATTACGAGGAGCACGGATACCCAAGCATGTACGTTCTAGCAAGAATCTAGAGTACAATGGAAAAGGGGACCCAAAAGAGTTCCTAATCCGATTTACCCAAGAAATCCTAAAAATCGGGGGAGACACGACGTCAATGGCCAACCTCCTTCCTGTGTGCCTTGTCGAGGATGCCGCCGCATGGATTCAGAACATACCCGAAGGCTCTATCCACAGTTGGGCGCAGTTCCAAGACATGTTCATTAAAAGTTTCTCTACAACTCGAGATGCCTCAACCCTGAGGTCCGAGTTCAAGCGTATACGACAAGGACGGGATGAAGGCCTCCACGACTTCGTCACCAGATTCAAGTGTAAGGTCAACATCGTCCCAGGACTCTCTTTTACTGAAGTACTCAAAACTTTCCAAGCCGCTGTCTGCGATGAACGATGCTTGGACCATGTCTATACTGCCCGACCGCGTAATACTGTGGAACTCATGGAAATTCTTCGAGTGCGAGCAAATTACAAAGACCAACGCCTCCACAACATCGAAATCAACCGAGGCCTCCATAGTTCAGGTGACCGCGATAAACGGAAACGTTCCCCAGAGAATAACTAGAGACGCTCTCCCCGGAAAAATTGGAGAGCAAGAAAGGGGAAGAGGTCCCCCAATGCAGTACTCGCCGGTTTCCGCGACAAGGAAACATCAGATCGCCGAGACGATCGACAAAGCAAGTGGAAGACAAAGCCCAAGAGAAACACAGCCGGTGAACTCTTGGATAAAAATTGGATACCAGAAGAAGAGCGGACTCGACACAAATGGTGTAAGTACCACCGAAGTGGGTCCCACGGCCAATCGCAGTGCCGCGAACTCCTCAAGCTACTCCAGGAAGAAAGTGGTGCCGAGGTGGCCAACAAACCCAAACCCCGGGCGCAGGAGAACCTGGACAAGGTGGCCTATCCCGAAGATGAAGATATTCATGTCAACAACATCCGCCAATACAACGACGCTCACTGGCTCGCGGACATGCCCGACTTACGGCAAGTCGAAGGAATAGAACAAGTCGACGCGTGCGTCGACCTTCAGATGAATCACATGTGGGGCGGTTCAGCCACCTACGACTCCAAAAGACAGGCCAAGCAGATATCATGGGATGTTCTAGCTATCCATCCACGTCCCGTCCCTTCCAAGTTAAAGTGGGCAAAAACCCCCATCGTGTTCGATGCAACCGACTACCCCGACAACTGCCTGTACCCGGGGCGATATCCTCTGATTGTGTCACCTCGGGTCCGCAACATTATGCTCCACAAAGTCTTGGTTGATAGAGGTAGCTCTTTCAGTCTTATTTCGATCTCCACGCTTGACAAGATGCAGGTCCCCCGTTCCGCGATCAGGCCCGTCATCAAGCGCTTCTACGGGATTGTTCCAGGACTAAAGCATGACCAGATCGGACAACTCACGCTACCTCTCACCTTCGGAACCCGAGACAATTTCCACACAGAAGAATGTGTTTTCGAGGTCATCGACTTCGACATGGTCTACAACGCTATACTCGGACGGCCCTAGCTAGTCCAGTTCATGGCGATCCCTCATTATGCGTACCCTATAATGAAGATTCCTGCTACGCACGGAGTTATTACAGTCAAAGGATCACTTCCCTCCGCAATTGAATGCGACATGCAGAATTACGGCCTCAGTGCTCGACAAGACGATGAGGCGCCCAGTACTTCCCAGCCCACACCCGACAACTCGGGGCCCGCCAAATTGAAGCCCAAATTATCAGTGCAACCACACAGCGAAATAAAGCGAATTCCGCTCCGCGAGGATGAACCTGAGAAGACAGTCAAGATCGGGTCTACCCTTGACCCAAAATAGGAACTCGTGCTCACCACCTTCCTCCGGGCAAACCCATATGTCTTTGCCTGGAAGGCATCTGACATGCCTGGGATCCCAAGGGAGGTGGCTGAGCACAAACTGGACATCAACCCGGCGATCAAGCCGGTCAAACAGAAACTTCAAAGATTCAGTCCAGAGCAGCGCAAAGTCATTGAGATGGAACTCAAGAAGCTCATGGACGCCGACTTTATTGAACCAATCAAGTACCTGACATGGCTGGCCAACCCGGTACTAGCCAGAAAATAAAACGGTCAAATGCGCATGTGCATTGACTACACGGATCTCAACAAAGCTTGCCCGAAGGATAACTTCCCATTACCTCGGATCGATCAGATCGTGGACTCGACTTTAGGATGCACCTACCTATGTCTACTCGACGCATACTCGGGTTATCATCAAATCCGTATGAGGGAATCTGATGTTCCCCACATGGGCTTTATTACCCCTTATGGCACCTTTTGTTACAAAACAATGCCGTTTAGACTAAAGAATGCTGGATGTACTTACCAGCGGACTATGCAAACAGTCTTCGCGGCACAAATCAGGAGGAACATGGAGGTCTACATCGATGATTTGGTCATCAAATCAAAGGAAGAAAACGACCTCATCACCGATTTATTAGAAACCTTCGACAACCTATGCACAAACAAAATTATGCTCAATCTAGAGAAATGTGTCTTCGGCGTCGAAGCAGGCAAAATCCTAGGCTTCATGGTCTCACACAGGGGCATCAAAGCCAACCCGAAGAAGATTGAAGCCATGCTCAGTATGAAGTCACCTATCAACACAAATCAAATTTAGAAGCTCGCCGGATCAATGGTTGCTTTAAGCAGATTCATCTCTCGTTTAGGGGACAAGGGACTCCCCTTCTTCAAGCTCTTACGACAGCATCAAGGATTCGTATGGACAGAAGAAGCAGAGAAGGCCTTCCAGGCACTCAAAACATACCTGACAAATCCTCCAGTACTGGTCCCTCCAGAACCCGACGAAACGCTATTGCTCTATATAGCCTGTGGTCCCCGAGCAGTCAGCGCGGTCCTCGTAGTCGAACGAGAAGAAGTCGACAAGATCGAGAAAGTACAGAGACCTGTTTACTACATCAAAGAAATATTACACGGACCAAAGGAACGGTACCCGGACGTCCAGAAGCTCCTCTACACCGTACTCTCCTTGCCTCCCGCAAATTAAAAAGACTACTTTCAAGCCCACAAGATAATTGTTCCATCCGTCTACCCACTTGGCCCTATCACTAGAAACAGGGAGATTATCGGCCGCATTGCTCAATGGGTGTCTGAGTTGGGAGCGTTCGACATCGAGTTCACACCCCGCACCGCCATTAAGTCTCAGGCTCTCGCAGATTTCATTGTTGAATGGACGGACCCAGAACCCGAACCTACAGACAATGACTATGCAAGTAAGGTTTGGATTTTATATTTTGATGAATCTCTTACCCTCACAGGCTTGGGGGCTGGCGTCATCATCACCGCTCCAACGGGGGAAACCCTCCAGTACGCCATCCGGCTACACTTCCGGGCCACCAACAATGAAGCAGAGTACGAAGGTCTCCTTGCCGGACTCTAACTTGCCGCAGCTCTTGGTATCCGTTACTTAACAGTGAAAGGCGACTCACAACTCGTCGTTCGATAAGCCAGCAAAGACTACCAGGCCATTAATCCAACAATGGCCGCCTACTTAGCAGAAGTACGGAATTGGGAGAAAAAATTCACCGGCCTAAAATTCCGATACATACCCAGACGGGACAACTGCATTGCCGACGCCTTGGCTCAGGTCGCCTCAAGTCGATCGTCCCCCCCAGCCGGCGTCTTCGTCGAACAACTCTCCAAACCATCTATTAAAATCATGATAGACGAAGAAAGTACTCCCACCCCCTGCGACACTTATGAGCAGGACGGGACGTCTCAGCTCGACGCCCCCAAAGGGATTATGGGCAAAGTCGTCGCCCAACTCGATGAATGTACAGATTGGAGGGAGTCAATACGTCAGTACCTACTCAACCGACTCAAACCTGAAGAAGAAGAACAAGCCGAGAAAATCTCCCGCAAAGCCATGCAGTACATGATGATCGACAACACCTTATACCACAAGGGAGCCCTCGGCGTACTCATGAAATGCATACCAATCAATTAAGGCAAGCAACTACTTGAGGAAATCCACAGTGGGCTCTGTGGCGCCCACTCCGCGTATCGCACACTAGTCGGCAAGGCATTCCGACAAGGATTCTACTGGCCAACTGCGCTACATGACGCTGCCGACTTGGTCCAAAAATGCGAAGCCTGTCAGTTCCACAAACGGAGAACACATCAGCCAGCCCAAGCTCTTCAAACAATACCGTTATCATGGCCCTTCTCGACTTGGGGGCTTGATCTCCTTGGACCCTTTCCCGCCGGACGCGGGGGTCAGAAGTTCCTAATAGTCGCCATTGACACATTCACCAAATGGATCGAGGCAGAATCACTCTCCAGCACCACTACAGCAGTAGCACAACGATTCATGCAGCGGAACATCTTTACCCGCTTCAGAGTACCTAGCCAGATAATTACCGATAATGGACCACAATTTGCAGCCGCCGACTTCATCGCCTACTATGAGTCCTACAGCGCCACCGTCTGCTACGCCTCCATAGCTCATCCACAAAGCAACGACCAAGTCAAACACGCTAACGGCCTCATACTCGACGGGATCAAGAAACAAGTATATGACACGCTACAACGCCACGCCAAGTCTTGGGTATCCGAGTTGCCCAACGTTCCCTGGGCACACTGAACCACAGCTAGCCGAGCCACCGGAGCGACCCCATTTTCCCTCGTCTACGGGGACGAGGCGGTACTTCCGTGCGAGATCCGCTTGAAGTCCCCCCGCATCGAACAACACTCCGAAGACGAAGCAGCTGCACAGCGAATCAACGATCTCAACTTCCTTGAAGAAATTCGTGATTGTGCATACTCGCGGGTGGCCAAATATCAACAGGACTTACGCCGGTACCACGAGTGCAATATCAAGCATCGACACCTGGAAGTCGGCGATCTCATCCTACAATTGGTCCAGTCCACTCAGCACAGAAACAAATTATCTCCCAAATGGAAAGGACCCTACACCATCATCGCCAACCCACGACTAGGGGCTTTAAAATCGCCAACAACGGCTCCATTCTATGCAATACATGGAACATCGATCAACTCTCCAAGTACTATGTTTAAAGCTTCCCGGGAGCTATAACTCGGATGACTCAACTATTTTATCCCGTAACTCTACGGAAGAAGTATTTATAATTACAGCCTTTCGGCCTCCATCACATTACTACCTGACAATGGTACTCAAACACCTCTAACACGCTTCTCCAACAGCACGGGGGCTGGCACCCACACGAGTCTACACCTCGTTTTGCCCCCTCCGTAGCACACAAGCGTAAAACAGCTCAAGGCACGGCACGAACACGAGTTTGCGACTCGTTCCGCCTCCTAGAGTTTGGTCACCGTATAACCGCCTCGTATGCACTCGGGGGCCGGTACGCACATGGGTTCGCGCCCCGTTTCACCACCCCGGGTCCGGTCAGCTGTCCATACGCCTCGCCACGACATCAAGGGACTAGTTCCCACATGGGTTCCTCAACTTCCAGTTGTTCCCCCGATTCTGGCACACAGGCATCACGCCCGCTATTCGCCCGGAGGCTTGCTAGAGCACGAGTTTTCACAACTCAACTCTCCACCCCGGGTACGGTGGCATCAGCGCCTTGCATCCATCCGAAGAATGGCGAGTAAACCGATGTTTCTTAACTCGGATCGCCTCTTCAATGCAACGGCAGACAGCTACCTTGCATCTGCGCGGGGCTAGGCATGGCACGACTTTCTCAATTCATTTCGCCTCCCCGACTACGGCAACCTACCCCGAGGTCCGAGTACACGCTGATTCACGCATTGACTTCTAGCACAACAAAGTTTTTTTAGACTGTTCATCCGAGTTCCTGCTAACTCGCACAAACAATTGAGGGCTACCACAGTGAAGTTTTTTCAGACTGTTCATCCGAATTCCTGCTAACTCGCACAAACAGTCGAGGGCTGCCACAGCGAAGTTTTTTCAGACTGTTCATCCGAGTTCCTGCTAACTCGCACAAATAGTTGAGGGCTACCACAGCGAAGTTTTTTCAGACTGTTCATCCGAATTCCTGCTAACTCGCACAAACAGTCGAGGGCTGCCACAGCGAAGTTTTTTCAGACTGTTCATCCGAGTTCCTGCTAACTCGCACAAACAGTCGAGGGCTACCACAGCGAAGTTTTTTTAGACTGTTCATCCGAGTTCCTGCCAGCTCGCACAAACAGTCGGGGGCTCGGAGACATATAGCACACTATGAAGTCCTATGGCAACATGGTTCATAAACCAACAAAGGAATTTATGACATCAAAGCATAAGACGACAAGACAAACACAATACTAGATTGCATGAATGAAAAGTTCGCTACATCGCAAAAGCATACACCCAAAAGGAGGACAAGCCTAATCCTCCTGCCCGGATACATCAGCTCCCTCACTATCTCCAGATACGGTGGGAACATCCTCAACCGCCTCAAAACCAGACTCGCTAAGAAACTTTTTTACTGGCTTGTGCTAGTAGTCGATCCGCGCATCCTCCGCTCCGGGTTGTGGGGGCTCGCCAAGATCCAATTCTAACAGGTTCGAAGGGAGTTCCAACGCCAAGTCTTTAGCCAAAGCTAAAGCATACGATATGGCCGCGTTGGCCATACTCCTCGCCCGCACGGCGGCATCCTCCTTGACGAAAGCAACGAAGTCTTTCTGGCAAGCCCGGAACTCGGCGACGACCTTCAGCAAGTCCTTCGGAGCAAAACTCGCCAAGGCAGGATGGCGGTCGAACTTCAGACTAGCAATTACTCAATCAAGGACGGAGCATGCTTCCGTGGTGGCTCGAGTCTGCGATTGCAGCCCCCCGCGCAGAAGTTCAGCATCCTTCTTCATCCCCTCGAGTTCACGACTCACGAGCTGTTGAAGATCAGTCGCCGACTTAGCCGCAGCCGCAACCATCTCAGCACGGGCCGAAACCGAGGAGAGTTGCTCCTTCAACTCGACGTTGGCAGCCTTAAGCGTCGTGAGCTCCTTGACCTGCTCGTCCCGAGCTTCAACCTCCTTCCCACGACGAGTCACAGAGGCTAGCTGGACGCTCATCTGAGAGTTCGCTGCACGAAGTCGCGAGATCTCTCTCTCGCCCTCGCGAACCTGACTCAGGAGATTCTCTTCTTTGGCATAAGTGGTAGCAGTCGCGCGCTGATACAAGATGCAGAGCAAGACTAAGACATTCGAAGAAAGCAACTACAAAAAACAAAGAGGCCAAAGAAGGACTCCGCCTACCTTCAGCCAGGCCAGAGCATAATCTATGTATGTTCGGTACTCATTACGAGGCAAAGAACGCCTCAACTCGCCATCGTCGACTTCCGGGACGGCAAGTCCTGGTTCCCTCACCCCAGCAGCAGAAGCCACCAAATCCGGCGGCACCCCCACGAAAGGGCTCCCGCCAGAGGACCCGGCGCCTCCTCCTGAAGGTCCCCGGGCGCCGACAGGCTCCACCTCTGGAATGACCGCAAGATCCCGTCGTTCGGTAGAGGGAGGCGACGGTAACACGACTGGGACAGGCACAGGACTAGAAAAATCAAGAAGTTAATATTCATACAAAAAAGCGAAGTTTCAGGAAAAAACAAGGAGAAAGCCTCACTTCGAGATGGGCAAAGCCGCCTTCTTCGCCGGCCTCTGGGAAGTCGACGAGCTAGCGGACCATTTGAAAGTGTATCGCTACCCAAAAATCCGAGTTCAAGAATTCGATCACAACAAGTCGACGTCCCATTATGCAAAAAGCGAAGGGGAAGGAACTCACCGGAGTGACTTGGCCCTTTCCGCTGGGAGTGGCAGACGACTTCTTACCCTTCGAAGCCGGAGCCTTCCGAGGATGAATTGCCCTGAGATGCGTCGACTCCTCTACAAAAACTCCAACGCCCTCCCACGGGCCGGTCCTAAGGAAGGGGCGCTGAACACAAAATAAAGTCCAGATGGTGCCAATTAGAAATTCAAAATGCGCAAGTACGAAGGCATGTAAGAAAAGTTGCCTACCGAGATGATCAAAGCTCTGGTCTCCTCGGCCTTGAAAGCAAGCGATTCTACCTCCGTACTAGGCCGGGAGTCCCAAGGCGAGGTCTTGGCTCCGTCATCACCCCGCTCGGCTTTGAACAAGTCATCATCTCGGCTCCGGACCAACCCTGTCAGGAGCATGAAGAAAATCAGGCAACATGTCGAGTTTCCAGAAGAGGAGAATGGACAAGAAGTTGAGACACTTACTCTCATCGGCCAACATAAGACCGACTTCATCTTCCCACCCAGGGAGAGATCGCTCCCCCAAAGGTGCGATGTGCCGGGAGATGAAGTCGCCGACCACATGAATGGCCGTCAAATCCTTCCGGCGCAGTTCGCCGATGCTGTCCTTCACGGCTCGGGTTCGCCATGTCAACCGCGGTTGATCCCTCCACAACTCTTGCGGGGTCGGGACCTCGCACCACGTCATCGGGTCGTGTGAGGACTGGGAGCAGACAGCCCAGTTCGAAGCCCACTTCCCTCACGAGTCCTTCAGAGAGAAGGGGATGTAGCTCGCCTTCGCGTCGTCACGAAGAGAGAACCAACATGTGTTGTGGACTTGACAGGTGGCCGACGTCTTGAGGGTGTAGAAGAACCGGAAGGACTCAATGTCCGGCTTCGTCCCGATGAAGGCCTCGCAAAGATGCGCAAAGACCGCAAGGAAAAAGACCGAGTTGGGCGGTATGTTTACCAGCTCGATCTCGAAGAAAGAGAGAATGTCACGGAGGAACTCGGACATGGGGAGTCCGAGCCTGCACTTGAAGAAATCCAAGAAGACAACCATGTCTTTCTCCGGAGAGAACGGCGAGTCCTTATCGGCGGGCAGTTCTCCCTCCACCACCATCCGGGAGAGGTCCTCTCGGGTAACCTGGGATGGAGGGAGCTCGGCCATTCCTGGGCAGAGGCTCGCTCCGCTCTCCTCGGCCGTCACCGGCACTTTGCCCCGAGCGGGGTCCCGGTCCGCAACGACCGACAAAGATGCTTCGCCCGTCGGAGCCGCGACAGGGCTCTCCGTCAGCTCCACCACCTCTGGCTCAGTTTTCGCCACTTTCACATCACCGGATGGGGCCGCCATTGGAAGCAAAAGGTGATTTTTTCGGTGGAAGGAGAGATGAAAAGCTCGCGCAGCTAGCAATGGAGTATTTACCGCACCAGGTGAAGAGAAAGAAGAACAAAAGCGTTGAAGGATGCAAAAAGCAGATAGAAGGAGAAGAGAGAAGGAAAGTAATATTATATGACCCTCTGCCCCGGCATTACAAGCGCACTACCCCGAAAAAATCGCAACCTTCCTGACATTTCAGCGCATCACGCCTGGAAAATCACGACTGTCCCGGGGCGTGACCGGATCACTCTGGCAAACACGCAAAGTAGAAATCATGACATCACAATCCGTAAATTTCACCGGATAGGTTCAGACTACAAAAACGGACTAAGCTTGCCGAGTTCTGCAACTCGAAAAGACCGAAGATAACATTCCAAGTTCCGCAAACTCGATGCCACTTGACCAACTGAGTCGCGGGACCACTGCAACTCGAGTTGACCTGAACCCGTCTCGACTTCATCACGCATAATGATGGGGGGATTGATGATGGGTAATAGTACCACCATGGGCTCGTGGCCAGGCCCACGAGTTCATCACTGGGCCTCCATGGAGAAGCTGTGGCCCGAAGGCCTAATTCAAAGGAGGCGTGGACCGCAAGTCGTCGCATTCTATCAAGATAAAGAAACAACGTTCGACACAATACCGAGAAGGAGTCCAACTCGTGTACTACGAGGACTCGGGTTATGGTAATAGGGAGTCCGACTCGTGTACTACGAGGACTTATGACGAGGTTACCGCCTTATTCCGCCTATATAAAGGAGCACCAGCCCCCCCAGGAGGGGACAAGCTTAATTGGATCGAAGAGCCCTAGTCACCTAGTAGCCTTTGAGATCCCTTAGCCCTAGCATCAATCTCGCCGAGTTCCCTACTCGTCGAGTTTCCCTTGTAAGCCAACCTCGTCGAGTTCCCAACTTGCTGAGTTCTCCACTGTAATCGCCTGTACGCCAGATCACATATCAATTCCATCAAAGCAGGATGTAGGGCTATTTCTCCCCGCTACCATACAAATATGTGCTGTACGAGTACCCCCCGTACACCATACATCGACAAGAGCCGCGACGTCGGTGACGTGCGGGCACGCCATGGATGTCCCCGAGATGATGTTATAGTCGACTCTCCTCAGGTCGATTTGGGGGTCCGACAGTGAGGCATCACCGGACCAGGCAGCAAGAATGTTCAATCCCGGCGCGACGACGTCGGGCTTGAGGACCTCGGGGACGACCGTGTGGGGGCCCCGAGATGAGAAGCCCACCACCATTGGCGCCCGGTTCTCGCTGGTGACCGTGTCGCAGGAGAAGCTGAACGATGCCACTGGGTATGGCACCGATGCCATGTAAGCGTTCAGCTTCTCGCCCCCGGTGCAGCTGAGGGTGAGACCCGGAAGGGTGAACGCTTGGGCCATGACTGCGTCCCAAAACCGTTCATCACTTTGCACGGCAACCATCCCGGCTCCACCAGCGTTCTGCACGTAAATGCTGCTCCAGGCTCCTGCCGGGGACGTGCACACCACGACCTTGCCCATGACATTGTCGGGCGTCAGGTCACTCGGTTCATAGGAGCTGTACACCAGCCGGATCATGCTTATGGCTTTGGCCTTCATCGTATAGAGAGACTGCCCAGTGAGCACTACCCTGTTCCGAGCTTGAGTTTCACCGGGAACACCTGGTCCACGGTGGCGGCGCCGACGGTGGTCATCCACGGCGCCACGTTAGTCACGGTAGATGCTCCAGGGCCAGAGTTGCCGCTCGCAAGGATGACGAAGACGCCTTTGCGCTCGGCACCGAATGTAGCGATGGCGAGCATGTCGTCGTAGAGGGGGTGTTGAGTTTGTGTCGAATATGTGTACGAGTAGGTTACAAGTTGGACTAGAGAAGGCGTAGTATTGTAATAGGGTACTAGGGGAAGTCCTAGTAGGATACGGGTAGAGTTGGATTGGACTCATGTATCCTGGCCTATATAAGGAGGGGGACACCACACAATGTAACCAAGCTAACGCAAAGAGATCAAGGCGAGGGGAGGAGCGCCCGTAGTCAAGCCCCATGGATGTAGGCCTCGTGGCCGAACCATGTTAAAAACTTCGTGTCTCTCATTGACAATTCTGCGGTGCTCTCGATTTAGATCTACACTTCCGCGTGTGGCCTCGTGATTTCGTAACAAGTGGTATCAGAGCGCGAGGTTCAAGTAGATCTTGAGGCGGTGTAGAAGAATCCGGTGGGTATGAGACGGCGGACGGCGGCACGTGTACAAGGCAAGGTGGAGCCTGGAGCGGGTCATGAAAATTCGCTTCAAAAGGACGCGGGTATTTTTCTCACAAGTTTTGTGCAAAAATTGGCGCGAGGTGGAGCGAGGAAAAGAAACAAAAAGGTTGTGGCGGCGGTACGCGGAGGCGCGGCGCCCAGCGACGACCACGGGAGCACGCTGGCCGGCCACGGCTTGGCGCGTCGGCTTAGGTGGCCAGCACCAGCCCAGGCGGGGCAGCTGGCGCACCGGCCCAGGCGCGCGGCCAGTCGGCCTGTGGCGCAGTGGCAGCCTAGGCCGAGGGGGCGGAGCACAGGCCCAGGCGCACGCCGGCCTGGCCAGGCAGGGCGGCGGCCCAAGCGCAGCCAGCGGCCCAGGCCGAGGGGCCGAGGCGGGCGGCGGCTCGGGGCAGACCGCGGCGCAGCCCAGGTGGGCGAGGCCGGCCCAACCGTGGGCACAGCGGCCCAGGCGGGGCGCGGCTGGCCCATGGGGCAGTTCTGGCTCGAGAGAGCTCGGGGCGGGCCTAGGAGTGGCCCGGAAGGGCCAGGCGGGGCTCGGGAGCGGCCCAGGTGGGGCTGGAGGGGCTCAGGAGGCCCAGGAAGGGCCCAGAACGCGTGGGGGCGGCCCAGGAGGAGTTGGGGAGGCCCAGGACGTGATTTTTTTGGGTTTTCTCAGCCAAATTTCGTGTAGAATCCGAATTCTGCTCAAATTTGGGTTGGTTTCCGAAATTTGGAAGGAGTGGGACTTGGAATAGGGGTCTGGCTTGGATTTGAGGGTCCAAGGACTGCTATATAAGCAGGGGTTGGGGGATGCTTCAACAGACGAGATCTCAGGAGTTGAAGTTTACAGGCAAACTGGAGAACACTTGATCCGGAGGAGCAGAGTACTCGGTGGTCCGGAGGTGAGGCGTGGGACTCGGCATTAATTGTGGACAAATTGATGGAGAAAAAACAGCGGGGTTGGAAGAAGTGTGGGCTAGCTACCCAGGAGATCTTCGATCAGGGCTGTGGAGGCTCGACACGGGAATTGTGGCGAGGCGTGCGGCGGTAGGCGCACAGCAGGCAGAGATGGTCTGGAAAGACTATGAATCTGACCCAGCGAGATGACTCGTGATATGGTTGTAAAGTTTCTTCAGAATGAAGAAGAAAGTACAGTTACAGGTGAAGTCATGGTGGAGTCAAGGAGTAGCAGTGGAGTCTCATCGGTGGTTCAGGTGATTGAGCTGGAAAGGTGAATCTCAAAGTCCAAGGTGCATGGAGATTCGCACAAGACAGCTTCAAGGTGGCGAAGGACATATTCACCAAGGTGGAGTTTGTTAAGTTTATGTCGAATATGTATACGAGTAGTTTACAGGTTGGACTAGAGAAGGCGTTGTATTGTATTTGGGTACTACGGGGAATCTGTCACACCCCGATTTTCCTAAACCCGAAAATTAGGGCCAACAAAAACTTTTTGCGTTAATAATAGTAATCGCTTAAACGAACCTAGTTAAAATCTCGTCGTCCCTCTCGTAACCCTAGCGCCGATTAGTTCATCCCCCCCTTCCGACGTGTGTCCAACCCGTCCCCAGCTAAGACGAATGTTTTCCTCAAGTCCCATGTCTCTGCCTCATCTTGCTGTGCCCAGAAACCCTAATCCTAATTTCCGTCCATCCCGTTCTATTAAAGTCCTATTCCTTGCCAAAACCCTAATTGCGGGATTCGTCCCTCCTCGATCTTCCCTCCCTCCTATTTAACCCATTATTCCCTAGAAACCATAATCGGGAAATTTATTGCTCCTTGGCTTCTCCGAAACTTCTGAAATAAATTGTGGAGCGACCCAACAATATACTTAACTTCCCCAATCGAGCCTGTCAAAAACCTGGTGAAGTATTCTACCATCCTCCCTAACCTATCTATTTCTTTTAAATTTCCCCCATCTCACCGGTTTAATAGCATGCCAATGGAGCCAAGCTTTCTCGTGGAGTAGCAAGAATAAAACAACCGCATATGTATATATTCGTAGCAGGCATGCAACATTAATGCACTCCATGACTCCGCAAAATGATCACCTCCAAATTTAATTGGAGTAGTTTTTCAAACAAATACATTCCTTGTGCTAGAATTCAAACGCCCATTTCCACTGGACTTCTACCGCATCAGCAGGAGCTTTAGGTCACGTTGCTTGTTCCAGCACAGTCGTCATTAAAACCCTGCTAGCTACTTCCATATTTCTACACCCCATTTACCAGTTCTTCCCTCGTGCAATCATTTTCTCTCCCTGCTCACCTTGAACACGTTGCTCTGTTCCATCTTTTCCTGCAAGTATTCGGTGCCAAATTAACCCTGCACCTCAACAATGCCGGCAGTCTATTTCACCCTTTCCTATTAATTCTCAGGTGTGCAATCCCGAGCTGTCACCTTTTCTCTCTCCTTTCATTTCCGTCTTCAGTAGAACCAGCTAGCAGCACAGCAACGCGCTGGACACGTCTAGCAATGCCACAGCTGCCTCGGTATGTGAGCTTGAACACGTAGCACGCCAGCTCAAAATCGGTGCCTACTTTCTCCTATACTCCCTGTCACCCGTCTCTCCTTCTTCCTATAGCCACAGTCCGCTCCCAAGCTTCTCCAGCAAAGTCCCATCCCGAGAACTGGCGAGCTCCAGTATCGGCAATGGCCAGTGCCTCGTCGCCAGCCTATAAAAGGGAGCCAACCCGAGCTCCAGGCCATCACCCGAGCACCTCCCCCTTCACTGAGCCTCACTCCATCTTCTTCCTTCTCTAGCTCCAACCGCTTCCGAGCTCGGATCCAACTTCCAAAAGCCTCCTCTGTTCAAGCCAATCCGGGCCACCCGGGGGACTTCCTGAGCTCCAGTGCCGAGCAAGCTGAGCCGGAGACATCCTCGCCCCTTAGCACCCTAGCTCCCCATCTTAGCTCCGAACACCACCACTCCGCAGCACCTCGGCAAGCCGCCGTCAGCAGGACAGGACCGCCGCGCCTCCATCCGCTAGCAGCTCGCCGCCCCTGGTGAGCCCATGCCCCACGCCGCCGCTCGGAAACTCCTCAGCAATGCCGCCGGTAGAACCACCAGCACGCCGCCACTCAGAGAGCCCCAAACCGCCGGCTTTCCCCTGTTCTGAGATCTAGCTGGAGCGCCTCACCGGACCACCAGCAGCCACCCGCCCCGTACCGCCGTTCCTCCGGATGCCGGCCGCCACCAGACGTTGGCTCATCTCCGGTAAGGCCCAACGCCCCATTCCCCATGCGAGCGCCGCCACCTCGCCCGGAGAAGCTCCCAAGCACCGGCCGCAAGCCGCGCCGCCCGGTCCATACTCCCTCCGTCGCCGGTAGCCCATCAGCAGCCCGCCGCTCCGTCCCTCTCCCCAAGCGCCGACCACCGCCCTGCCGGCCACCCCACTGAGCCCCGCCGCCGGTGAGATTCCTTCTCCCCTCGGCTCTCCTCCAAGCCGCACCACCCTCCTCTCCCTGAGCCACCGCCGTTGCCTTCCCCTGCCTCCCCCCTTTTCTCCATTTCTTTCTTGTTTCTCAGCACAAGTGAGCGGCAGTGGCCAAAGCAGCAAACCAGCAAGCTATAAGAGCGTTAACTAGGGTAGTTATTTAGCTAGTCAGTTTGTGCATTAGTTGGTTAGTGAGCTGGCTAGTTAAGTAGTTAATTAGCTAGTTAGTGAGTTAGTTAGTTGATTAGTTAGTTCGTTAGTTAGTTAGCTAATTAGTTAATTAGTTGATCGATTAGTTAATTGGTTAATCAGCTAAGGTAATTAGTTAGTTAATTTGTTAGTAGCTAACTAGTTAGTGAGTTAGTTAGTTAGTTGATTAGTTAGTTCGTTAGTTAGTTAGCTAATTAGTTAATTAGTTGATCGATTAGTTAATTGGTTAATCAGCTAAGGTAAATAGTTAGTTAATTTGTTAGTAGCTAACTAGTTAGTGAGTTAGTTAGTTGGTTGATTAGTTAGTTCGTTAGTTAGTTAGCTAATTAGTTAATTAGTTGATCGATTAGTTAATTGGTTAATCAGCTAAGGTAATTAGTTAGTTAATTAGTTAGATAGTTAGCTAGTTAGTTAAATTGTTAGTTAGTTAGTTGATTAGTTAGTTCGTTAGTTAGTTAGCTAATTAGTTAATTAGTTGATCGATTAGTTAATTGGTTAATCAGCTAAGGTAATTAGTTAGTTAATTAGTTAGATAGTTAGCTAGTTAGTTAAATTGTTAGTTAATTAGTTGATTAGTTAGTTAGTTAGTTAGTGAGCTAGCTAGTTAATTAGCTAGCTAGTCAGTTAGCTAGTTAGTTAGTTAATTAGTTAATTAACTGCAGCGATGGAAGCTAACGTAGCTGCTGAGCTTAACTAATTAATTATAGAAATATGCCTCAGTGCATCGTTAGTGAGATCATTGCTCAATCATCGGTTAATCGCCTTGAACTAACTACTGCGCATAGTATGAACCAATCTTAATGCCGCGGTTAGCTTCTATCAGAGCATGCTTTATATTGTCTCGTAAAATTAAGCTGAATAAACCTCAAACCATTTAAGTTGTTATTATTCCATGTTAGGAGATAATTGCGTAGGGTTCCACCTTCCTTCCCAAAACCGAAAGCCCTGAAACCCTAACACGACAGGAACTTATGGTAGCTATGTTTATCCGGATAACCTAAAGCCCGATTCTTTTATTCTGAAGCCCTGCCGCCACGGCAGCTACTTCTTTCATCACGACAAGCTACTGTCGCAGCTCCTTTGCCCTGTCGCGGCAACCTCTTTTCCCCGCCGCGGCAACGACGCGGCAACCTCTCCGTCACCATGACAGTACCCCGCCGCGACAATTTCTCCCCGCCGCGGCAGCCATTTTTGTCCACCGTGGCAGTACCGCGTCAAACCATTCTCTGCCGCGACAAGCCAGTCCCCCACCGCGGCAAAGCTGTGCCCTACCGTGGCAACGCCGCGACAGCCTCTCTCCCGCCGCAGCAAGTGCCGTTGTCACTTTCCTCTGCCACGGCAAGCCTCTACCGTCACCGCATTGCTCCTTCCGCGGCAGCGAACCATCTCCGCCCTTTATTTCTTGCAGCCTCTTAGAATTTAATAGTTGTCAAGAGCGTTATGATTTCATGTGCTGAAGTTTCTGACTCAATGTTATTTGGTTCTTCCTTGCCTCGTGGATTTATTCGCCGTTCTTTTCGACGTGTAGATGCAACGTTAGGAATTATCGCGCGGAGGAATTCGGACAGCTGACGAATCGGATTCAAGACCAAGACCGGAGCAATATTGCCAGGCAAGCATTCCCACCTCGATCATGTCAAAATCCCATATATGCAAAGTTATGAATATTTTGTTTACGAACTCTGCATGCTATGTGTTTAATATCGATATTTTATGTAGAGGTAGTTATACCCATTAGTTGCAAGATACCTAGGTCCGAATATCCTTCCTTGTAACCCTAGGTATATTCAGCGGTTGACTCTCGACCGTCGAATAATTAAGGTTATAGGTGTTAACCATGCTTAGCCCTGCTATAGTCAAAAACCAAGTTTTAAACATCCCGTTGGGATATGGGAAAACAAACCCTCGGATAGCATATGCTGTCCGAGGTGACTTTCACAAATAAAGGTTTATCACAAATCAAAAGAAAAGAGGAGATGATTTGGATTCGGGTAGGAATGTTAAGTGATGATCGGGGATGTAGAACATTGGTTGGAGCCATGATCGTCCAGGACGTCATGGGGTTGGGAATTGGAGTCCTACTCGAATCAGTTAAGGACCGAGCCTAAGTGCCGCTAAACCGGTTCCATTACCGTACGTCCACATGTCCTTTATGGGAAGGACTTGACTTAGTACCCCGGCAAGTATTAGGGTTTGGACCCGTGGGAAGTAGGGAGTTAGTGCTAGGTGTTTTAAGTCCTAGAGGATCCACCTACGCCAGGCGGGAGGTGCTGATACGACACAAAGGTGGAGAGCCCCAATTTGATGTCCAGGACATGCAAACTTGGGTATTCACCTAGCGGGTCCAACTCTGGTATGGAAGCGGGCGAAGGTCTCGTTGTACAAGCCCTGGACACATGCGGCGCGCAGCATGCCCAGGGGGAACTACATCTTGTGGGTAAAGCCGTACAACCTCTGCAGAGTGTTAAGAACTATTCGAATAGCCGCGTCCTCGGTTATGGACATGAACTGGCAAGGCCACACACTGGTTAGACTAAGTGTTGTTTGCGAAAGCATGGGAAAGGGATTAAGGACGTGGGCATGATGTGTCCACAGGGGGCAATTTACGCTACAGGTTGGTAGCAAGGAATTGCCGGAGGAGTAGGCTAGCCGTGTGATTCGGGATACACGGGCTGAGCCAGGGGCACTCGCTGAGCTATCCAGGATAGTGTCAGTCGAGTGTAGTACCGAGAAGCTAGACATGTTGCCCAGGGTAATATGGTCTGAGCTGTCTCGAGGATTGTAAGGAGGTAGCCGGGTCTACCTCGGGAGGATTCTGTTCATTTTACTTTAAACAGTTTTACTAAATTGCTTTTGAATCTATTATCCAAGTATTTAAATTATGCACTTACTTTTCCGCACATTAATCAGCTTAGAGTAGAGCTATTCCTTGTTTATCCTCTGCATGAATTATTTTCCGTATACTCCTTCCTGTGGGAATAGCTTGCGAGTACATTCAATGTACTCACCTGGCTTGTTGATTTGGCCAGACGAAGAAGACATCAGTTCTGAAGATAAGATTACAGACGCGAACGCTAGGGCGTAATCCCAGTCAGTTGCCTGTCGGTATGGCATACTGATGGGCCACATTCCGCTGGATTTCCGCTGCAAGATTTTAGCCATTGGGCTACAGGTATCAAATTATCGACCTTTACGGTCTATTTAATTATTTACGTATGTATGACAATGATATACAGATTAACTCGTGTGTATCGGCTACTGATCCAGGGACCGGTACAGTGATCACGAGGGAGTTCCCGGCTTAAAAACCGGGGGCACCACAGAATCCTAGTAGGATACAGGTAGAGTCAGAATCGGACTCAGGTATCATAGGCCTCCTATATAAGGAGGGGGGCACCACACAATGTAACCAAGCCAACACAATGTAACTTGAAAGATAGTTAATAGATGGGGAGGAGCGCCCGCAGTCAAGTCCTGTGGACATAGGCCTCGTGGCCGAACCACGTTAAAAACGCCGTGTCTCTAATTGCCAAATCTCGGAGACCTCACGGTTGCCGGTCATGGTTGGCGAGCTGGAGCGCTGGTGTTAGCGGGCTCCGGTATGACCGATGTGTGAGGGAGAGTTGTTGGGTTAGTCCCACATCTGTTGTGGACAGAGGTTGAACACAATTTATAAGGGTAAGGGTAGCCTCTCCTATTAGGCTAGTCTTTTAGGGAGAGAGGGCCCAAGACCTCTTATAACCCCATGTTGCTCTGTGGTTGGGCCTAGGACGCAATGGGGGTTGGAACACTGGTGGTTAGCGGGTCTAAGATTGCGTAACAAGTGGTATCAGAGCAAGGTTCAGGTAGATCTTGAGGCGGTGCAGAATCCGGCGGGTACAAGACGAATGATGGCGGCGTGTGTACAAGGCGAGGTGGATTCTGGAGCACGTCGTGAAAATTTTGGTTCAAAAGGACGCCAGTATTTTCTAAAAATTTTGTGGAATACCTAGCACAAGGTGGAGCGAGAAAAAAAGAAACAGTTGCGGCGGTATACGGCGGCTTGACGCGCGGCATCGGCCGTGGGAGCACAGCAGCCGGCCAGCCACCGCACGGTGTGGCCTAGGGGTGGCCTGGCGCATCGGCCCAGGTGGCCAACGCTAGCCCAGGCGGGGCGGCCGGCCAGGTGTTGCCCAGGCGCGCAACCGGCAGCCCAGGCGGGGCGGCCAGGCGGCCAGGGGAGGCTCGACCGGCCCAAGCATGGCCCGCAGAGGGCCCCGGGGTCTAGCGGGGTCCGAGAGCGGCCCAGGTAGGGCTGGGGGGGCTCGAGAGGCCCAGGAGGGGCCCAGGTGTTGGAAATATGCCCTAGAGGCAATAATAAAGTTGTTATTATTTTATTTTCATGTTCATGATTAAGTTTATGTTCTATGCTAGAATTGCATTGGTTCTTGAATATGAGATTCAGAGGAAAACCTTATTGCATGTGTGGAATAATAAACACCATTCAGATCCCTAGTCAGGCCTCTGGACTAGCTCATGTATTGTTGATGATCTTGTTTTCCTGATCATGGGCATTGTTAATGTAACAAGGATGCCGGCAATAATGGGAACACATTGTTAGGGTAACAATGGTGTTGGATAGACCCCCTTATGAGATACTGCGAGATCACTTCGTCAATATGTTGTCAGTATCTTCTCATGATGTGTAAATGTTTACTTGCGTCCTTAGACCATGAGAATATCATAGACCCAGATACCGGATGGTTGCTTTGGGGTCATCAAACGTTACTCCGTAACTGGGTAATTATAAAGGTGACTTCCAGGTACACCAGAAAGTATATCGTGGTTCTAGATATGTCAAGACTGGGATTTGCCCATCCGGCGATGGAGAGATACACTCTGGGCCCACTTGGTATTACGGTGTCCAGCATCGCCTGGCCAGGTATTGTGACTAAAAGGTTAGTCACGGGGATACCAGAATACGGAAACGAGAAAAGAGTACAAACCGGTAACGAGGATAACTAGGTATGGTGATCAAGGAGTTGATCACAGAGATACCGTCAAAGTCTCGCCTCGGGTTGTGTAACGTATCATGAGGCAAAAGGAATTGTATGCGACAATACAAGGTTCGCTCGATAAAGATCTTCGATGATACGTGGGAGTCGTTATGGGTGTCCAGATCCCGCTGACGATTATTGACCGGAAGGTGTCCCGGACATGTCCACATATACTCGAACCTATAGGGTCACACGCTTAACGTTTTAGGAATGCTACGATTTATGGAGAACGAGAGAGAAGGGTTCCGAAAGTGTTTCGGATGATCTCGAAAGTGTTCCGGGAGGTCCCGGATGGTTCCGGTGATGTCCGGAAGTGTTCCGGAAAGTATTGGAAGGTTCTAGAAGGTTCTGGAAGGTTCTAGAAGGTTCTAGTGGAGTTGGACTCCAACTCCAACAGGGTGTCCCTGCTGGAGTAGGACTCCACCTGCCTAGGGAGAGCTGCCCCAACCCCTATAAATAGAGGGGCAGGGCACCTCAAAGAGGATCAAGGCAGCCCCAGAAGCAGCCCTAAACCCTAGGCCGGCCATCTTTAGATTGGCCACAGCCTTCTTTTTCTCTCTCTTCTAGATTGGATCTAGTACAGCTGTCGGCGCGCTGCTGCTTCTCCTTCTTGTAGATCCCCGCTGTTCTTGTGTGCTGGTCCACACATTACTGCGGTGTCGCTGATCCGGTACGCGTGGATACCTCGGAGACGTCGTATACTTCGGCGTTCGATCGGGCGAACTATTCGCGAGGAGATCGCTCTCGCGGCTAGGAGGTATAACCTAGCTGCGGGAGTCTGCGGACTTCATCGACATCGGTCAACTTCTCCGCTGCATTGACGTGATCGTTGAAGGTATGATCTCGTTGCCTGCACCTCGATAGTGATCTTGGGGTGGATTGTGCGCGGTAAATTTTGTTTTGCGTAGCACGTTCCCCAACAGTGGTATCAGAGTGGTACTATGCGTAGTTGTAGGTACGACTAGAACATATGTGATATGCGGCATTGCACATATGATGTGCGGGGTGTTAGATGAGATCTACCACCGGATTTTCTTGTTGTTTCCCTCTCATTGCAAAATTTTGATCTCGGCGGCATCGTGAAATTTTCAGAGGTCCGGCGAACCTTACGATCTTCGGATCAAGACATGCTAAGGATGACTTTGGTTTCACTTTAGTTGAGAAAGATAAATTTGCAATGAGCGGGCTTGTAGATGTGATCTACACGGGGGTCATGCGTATGACGAAGTTTAGTATGGGGTTCGAGATTTCCGAGTCTCCAATTCCAGACACCCCGACAGTTAAATAACTGCAAGAGCAATCATGCTTATGGTAACGTAGGTAGCAAACGGTTTGCAACGTAGCCATAAAGCCACGTATTGTAGCATAAACGTTAGAGGCGTCTAACTTGTTTTTATGCACCTTGTTTGATGCGTGGTAGACGTTGTTAAATAGGGTGATCCCTCACACAAATATCAAAGTAGTTAGTGTTCTTCCAAGTGTAGCACCGTCTGGAGTATTTGCCATTCTGAGGTGCGCCATGTCACATGGGTACGATAGATTTGACATATATGAGGCGGGCGCGAACCGTTCACGCAGCAGAGCACTCGGTTGTCTTGACGAGCTTTGCAAGATCGTCTTGGGCTCGGAACACACCCATCGAAAGATGAACAAGAGTCATATGGGATATGATTGGCATGTTGACCTACCGGTCTCGTTATTCCGTCATCAGTGATGTCACATCAATGGTGGAGTAAGTGAGTCGTGGATCTTGAATCACTAATAATCAATTATGAGGGATATTGGTTTTAGTGGGAGCTTACTCTAATTAAGTGTTAATTTGAGTTGCTTTAATCATGAACAATGTCTAAGTGTATTTGTTTTTAAGTTGTAGATCTATGGCACCCGTAACCACCTTTCCACTATGCGCGTTGCTTGAGAAAGAAAAACTGAATTCATCTGGGAACAACTTTACAGACTGGTACCGTAATGTGAGGATTGTCCTCAAGAGTGCCAAGAAGGACTATGTCCTATCGCAAACTCTCGGTGAACTCCCCGCTAACGCTACGGATGATGAGACTCGTATCTATCAATCTAAGAGCGATGATTCCATTGCAGTACAGTGTATCATGCTTGCCTCCATGGAACCTGATCTTCAAAAGCGTTTTGAGAATTGGGCTGCTTATGAGTTAATCCAGGAGCTGAAAGCTTTGTTTCAGAAGCAAGCAAGGACTGAAAGATATGAGATATCCAAAGCCTTGTTTGAATGCAAGATGGCTGAGGGCAGCTCAGTGAGTCAGCACGTACTCAGATTGTCTGGGTACGCGCAAAGGTTGGATGCGCTAGGTTTTCCAATCTCCCAAGAGTTGGGCACTGATCTTGTTCTTGCTTCCCTCCCTCCGAGCTGTAGTAGCTTCATCATGAACTACAACATGAATGGGATGGAAAAGAGTATGGGTGAATTGTTCACTATGCTTAAAACTGCTGAGAGTGGAATCCAGAAGGACGCCAATCATGTGATGATGGTGAATAAAACAACCAACTTCAAGAAGAAGGGCAAGTCTAAGAAAAAGGGCAAATCCAAGGGTGCTAGTATGACTGACACGCCTAAGAAGTCCAAGACTGGCGCCACTTCTGATGTTGAGTGCTTCTTCTGTAAAGAGAAGGGACACTGAAAGAGGAACTGCAAAAAATATCTGGCAGAAAAGAAGAAGTCTGAAAAGTCCAGCTCAGGTATGAGTGTCATACATGTTATTGATGTATGCCTTGCTGGTCCGCAATGTAATTCTTGGGTATTGGATACCGGATCAGTTGCTCATATTTGCAACTCGATGCAGGAACTACAGAGGCCTAAGCGACTGGCAAAGGATGAGGTGACGATGCGCGTCGGGAACGGAGTAAAAGTTGCTGTGCTCGCCGTCGGTGTCCTACCTCTACATTTATCTTCAGGATTTATATTAGAGCTTAGTAATTGTTACTATGTTCTGGCCTTGAGCAAAAACATTATTTCTGGATCATGTTTGTTGCAAGACGGTTATTCGTTTAAGTCTGAGAACAATGGTTGTTCGATTTATATGGATAATATGTTTTATGGCCATGCTCCCGTTGTGAATGGGTTATTTATTATGAATCTTGATGGTAATACACACATCCATAACACTAACGCTAAACGTCGCAAGATAAACGATTTGAATTCCACTTATTTGTGGCACTGCCGTTTGGGTCATATTGGAAAGAAGCGCATGAAGAAACTCCATTGTAATGGACTTTTGGAGTCATTTGATTATGAATCATTTGACACTTGCGAGCCTTGTCTAATGGGTAAAATGACTAAAACGCCGTTCACAGGCCACGTAGAACGGGCGACTGACTTATTGGAGATCATACATACGGATGTATGTGGTCCAATGAGTATAGCTGCACGCGGTGGATTCCTCTACTTCATTACCTTCACGGATGATTTGAGTAGATATGGGTATATCTATTTGATGAGACATAAGTCTGAAACCGTTGAAAAGTTCAAAGAATTTCAGCATGAAGTAGAAAATCATCGTAACAAAAAAATCAAGTTTCTGCGATCAGATCGCGGAGGGGAGTATTTGAGTTACGAGTTTAGCGAACATCTGAAGAGTTGCGGAATTGTTCCACAGCTTACGCCTCCTGGAACGCCACAGAGGAATGGAATGTCCGAGAGACGTAATCGAACCTTGTTGGACATGGTAAGATCGATGATGTCATTAACTGAACTGCCATTGTCTTTTTGGGGTTATGCTTTAGAGACTGCCGCTTTTACACTAAATAGAGCACCATCTAAATCCGTTGAAACGACACCATATGAGATATGGCATGGGAAGAAACCCAACTTGTCTTTTCTTAAAATTTGGGGATGCGATGCATATGTAAAGCGTTTACAACCAAATAAGCTCGATCCCAAATCGGATAAATGCTTCTTTGTTGGTTATCCCAAAGAAACTGTTGGGTATTCCTTCTATCACCGCACCGAAGGCAAAGTGTTTGTCGCAAAGAACGGTGTGTTTCTCGAGAAAGAGTTTCTTGCTAAAGGGGTGAGTGGGAGGATAGTGCAACTCGACGAGATTGGTGAATCTTCGTCATTAGGTCAAAGTGATGCAACGCCGGAAGTGGTTCCGGAATTTCCCACAATGACTGATACGGAAGCCCCTACATGTGATGTAGAGATTTCGATCGAGCCAGCAGCTGAACCACGAAGGTCTGGTAGGATTCGCACGAAACCACAGTGGTTTTCGGACGAGGTATTGTTGTTAGACAACGATGAGCCTGCGACCTATACGGAAGCAATGATGGGCCCTGACTCCGTTAAATGGCTAGACGCCATGAAATCCGAGATAGAATCCATGTACGAGAACCAAGTTTGGAACTTGGTGGACCCTCCTGAAGGCGTGAGGCCTATCGAATGTAAATGGATCTATAAAAAGAAAACAGACGCGGATGGAAATGTATACATCTATAAAGCTCGACTTGTCGCAAAGAGTTTCCGACAAGTTCAAGGAGTTGACTACGACGAGACATTCTCTCCCGTAGCGATGCTTAAGTCTGTTCGGATTCTTCTAGCGATTGCTGCATATTTCGATTACGAGATATGGCAAATGGATGTCAAAACAGCGTTCCTGAATGGGAAGCTAACCGAGGACGTGTATATGATACAGCCCGAGGGTTTTGTCAATCCAAAGGATGCTGAAAAGGTATGTAAACTTCAGAGATCCATCTATGGACTGAAGCAAGCATCACGGAGTTGGAATCTTCGCTTTGATGAAGTGGTCAAAGGGTTTGGCTTCATCAGGAACTGCGAAGAGGCTTGTGTTTACAAGAAAGTAAGTGGGAGCGCAATAGCATTTCTAATACTCTATGTGGATGACATATTGTTGATTGGGAATGATGTATCTTTTCTTGACAATATTAAGACTTCGTTGAAAAATAGTTTTTCAATGAAAGACTTAGGCGAGGCAGCATACATATTAGGTATAAAGATCTATAGAGATAGATCAAAGCACCTAATAGGGCTAAGCCAGAGTACATATATAGATAAAGTACTGAAGAGGTTCAGTATGGAAAACGCCAAGAAGGGGTTCTTGCCGATGTCGCATGGGAAAAGTTTGAGCAAGAATCAGTGTCCTTCGACAAATGATGAGCGAGAACGCATGAGTAAGATTCCATACGCATCCGCGATTGGGTCAATCATGTACGCCATGATATGTACACGACCAGATGTGTCCTATGCTCTAAGTGTTATGAGCAGATACCAGAGTGATCCAGGTCATGATCATTGGACAGCAGTGAAGAATATCCTAAAGTACCTGAAGAGGACTAAGGATATGTTTCTCGTATACGGTGGTGACGAAGAGCTCGTTGTAAAGGGTTACACCGACGCCAGCTTTGTCATAGATCCGGACGATTTTCGATCTCAATCAGGCTTAGTGTATACACTGAACGGTGGCGCAGTGAGCTAGAAGAGTTCCAAGCAGGACACTGTGGCGGATTCTACAACGGAGGCTGAGTATATCGCCGCTTCAGAAGCGGCAAAGGAGGGCGTTTGGATTAAGAAGTTCGTCACCGAGCTTGGTGTGGTTCCGAGCGCGCTGGATCCTATGGAGCTCTATTGTGACAATAGTGGCGCCATAGCTCAGACCAAGGAACCAAGGTCCCACCAGAAGTCCAAACATATACAACGCCGATTCCACATCATTCGTGAATTGGTGGAGCGTGGAGACGTAAAGATATGCAAAATATACACGGATCTGAATGTGTCAGATCCGCTGACGAAGCCTCTACCACAAGCAAAGCATGAGCAACACCGGAATGCCATAGGTGTTAGGAGCTTAAGCATTGGCTAGATTATTGACTCTAGTACAAGTGGGAGACTGTTGGAAATATGCCCTAGAGGCAATAATAAAGTTGTTATTATTTTATTTTCATGTTCATGATTAAGTTTATGTTCTATGCTAGAATTGCATTGGTTCTTGAATATGAGATTCAGAGGAAAACCTAATTGCATGTGTGGAATAATAAACACCATTCAGATCCCTAGTCAGGCCTCTGGACTAGCTCATGTATTGTTGATGATCTTGTTTTCCTGATCATGGGCATTGTTAATGTAACAAGGATGCCGGCAATAATGGGAACACATTGTTAGGGTAACAATGGTGTTGGATAGACCCCCTTATGAGATACTGCGAGATCACTTCGTCAATATGTTGTCAGTATCTTCTCATGATGTGTTAACGTTTACTTGCGTCCTTAGACCATGAGAATATCATAGACCCAGATACCGGATGGTTGCTTTGGGGTCATCAAACGTTACTCCGTAACTGGGTAATTATAAAGGTGACTTCCAGGTACACCAGAAAGTATATCGTGGTTCTAGATATGTCAAGACTGGGATTTGCCCATCCGGCGATGGAGAGATACACTCTGGGCCCACTCGGTATTACGGTGTCCAGCATCGCCTGGCCAGGTATTGTGACTAAAAGGTTAGTCACCGGGATACCGGAATACGGAAACGAGAAAAGAGTATAAACCGGTAACGAGGATAACTAGGTATGGTGATCAAGGAGTTGATCACAGAGATACCGTCAAAGTCTCGCCTCGGGTTGTGTAACGTATCGTGAGGCAAAAGGAATTGTATGCGACAATACAAGGTTCGCTTGATAAAGATCTTCGATGATACGTGGGAATCGTTATGGGTGTCCAGATCCCGCTGACGATTATTGACCGGAAGGTGTCCCGGACATGTCCACATATACTTGAACCTATAGGGTCACACGCTTAACGTTTTAGGAATGCTACGATTTATGGAGAACGAGAGAGAAGGGTTCCGAAAGTATTTCGGATGATCTCGAAAGTGTTCCGGGAGGTCCCAGATGGTTCCGGTGATGTCCGGAAGTGTTCCGGAAAGTATTGGAAGGTTCTAGAAGGTTCTGGAAGGTTCTAGAAGGTTCTGGAAGGTTCTAGAAGGTTCTAGAACCTTCTAGTGGAGTTGGACTCCAACTCCAACAGGGTGTCCCTGCTGGAGTAGGACTCCACCTGCCTAGGGAGAGCTGCCCCAACCCCTATAAATAGAGGGGCAGGGCACCTCAAAGAGGATCAAGGCAGCCCCAGAAGCAGCCCTAAACCCTAGGCCGGCCATCTTTAGATTGGCCACAGCCTTCTTTTTCTCTCTCTTCTAGATTGGATCTAGTACAGCTGCCGGCGCGCTGCTGCTTCTCCTTCTCGTAGATCCCCGCTATTCTTGTGTGCTGGTCCACGCATTACTGCGGTGTCGCTGATCCGGTACGCGTGGATACCTCGGAGACGTTGTATACTTCGGCGTTCGATCGGGCGAACTATTCGCGAGGAGATCGCTCTCGCGGCTGGGAGGTATAACCTAGTTGCGGGAGTCTGCAGACTTCATCGACATCGGTCAACTTCTCCGCTGCATTGATGTGATCATCGAAGGTATGATCTCGTTGCCTGCACCTCGATAGTGATCTTGGGGTGGATTGTGCGCGGTAAATTTTGTTTTGCGTAGCACGTTCCCCAACACCAGGCTGTGTGGGGGGCGGCCCAGAAGGTGTTGGGGAGGCCCAGGACGCGTTTTTTGGACGTTTTCTCAGCCAAATTTCGTGTAGAATCCGAATTTGCTCAAATTTGTGTTGGATTCCGAAATTTGGAGGGAGAGGGACTCGGAGTAGGAGTTCGGCTTAGATTTCAGGATCCAATGACTACTATATAAGCAGGGGTTGGGGGAGCATTCAAGGCACGAGATCTCAGGAGTTGAAGCCTATAGACAACCTGGAGAACACACGATCCGGAGGAGCAGAGCACTCGGTGGTCCGGAAGTGAGGCGTGGGACTCAGCATCAATTGTGGATAAATTGATGGAGGGAAAAGCAGCGGGGTTGGAAGAAGAGCAGGCTGGCTACCTAGGAGATCTTTGACCAGGGCTGTGGAAGCTCGACACGGGAATTGTGGCGAGGTGTGCGGCTGAAGGTACACGGCAGACAGAGATGGTCTAGAAAGACTGTCCAAGGAAAGGATAAGACAATTGTAAATTTGACTCAGTAAGATGACTCAGGATATGGCTGTAAAGTTTCTTCAGTTTCTAGTGATGAATGTAGAAGGAAGTACAGTTGCAGGTGGAGTCATGGTGGAGTCAGAGAGTAGCAATGGAGTCTCATCGGCGGTTCAGGTCATTGAGCTGCAAAGGTGAATCTCAAAGTCCAAGGTGCACGGAAGTTCGCACAGGACAACTTCAAGGTGGCGAAGGACATATTCGCCAAGGTGGAGTTTGTTGAGTTTATGTCGAATATGTGTACGAGTAGGTTACGAGTTGGACTAGAGAAGACGTAGTATTGTAATAGGGTACTACGGAAAGTCCTAGTAGGATACGAGTAGAATTAGAATTGGATTCATGTATCCTGACCTCCTATATAAGGAGGGGACACCATATAATATAATCAAGTTAACACAAAGAGATCAAGATAAGGGGAGAAGCGCTCGTAGTTAAGCCCCGTGGATGTAAGTCTCGTGGCCGAACCATGTTAAAAATGTCGTGTCTTTTATTGCCAATTTTACGGTGTTTTCGATTTAGATCTACGCTCCCGTGTGTGCCCTCGTGATTTCGCAACAGGGCATTTACGAAGCCTCCGATTGACATGGAAATGATGTCCACGCCGTCTTTCACCGCGGCGTCGATTGCCGCGACAATGGCCGACCCACGGCATCCCATCGTGTTGCACGCCTTGTACATGGCGATCCTCGCCCGGCACGCCATGCCGCTGGCGTTCCCGCGCGAGAAATTGAATAGGTTGGCGCCGGGGAGCTCTGAGCCGGCGACCGTCGACGCCACGTGCGTACCGTGCCCGTCCTCGTCCCTCGGGGAGAAGGTACCCTCCAGTTCATCGGTGAAGACCCGGCGCCAACCAGCTTGTTGTTGCACAAGCTGGCGTTGAACCCCTCCGCGTCGACGCACTTGCCCCTCCAGCTGGGCCGGACGGGACCGAGCCCACTGTCGTCGAAGCTGGCGCGCTCTGGCGAGATGCCGGTGTCGACGAAGCCGATGATGACACCGTCACCGAACTCCGAGTCCGGCCAGGCGCCGAACGCCGAGTGGAGGCCGATGAACCCCGGCGACCTCGTGGTCTGGGTATAGAACATCCTGTCCTTGTACACGCCGGACACGCCAGGAATGCTCGACATGCGCCGGGCCTCATCGTCCGTGAGCCGAACGGCGAAACCGTGCGTGAGGTGTACAGGATGCGAGCTGAGTTTGTGGCACGAAGGGAATGGGTAGCCACCATGGAAGCATACCAGTGCTTCAGGGTGGCGAACTGGGATGGCTTGGAGAGGTGGTTGGCATGGACGATGTAGGTGTTCGAACTCGAAGGCTGAGGCTTGTGCTCAATGCTGTTCTTGGGCTTTGGAATGATGGCTGAGTGTGTGAACTGCACAAGGATGAGAAGCAGCAGTGAGTAGTGCAAGAGGATGGAGATCATGGACGCCATTGTTGATGTATGTGTGAGCTTGTGGTGGAGGAATGCATGTGTGAGGTAATGGGTTTTATAGAGCTTGAGCTCAGTTGGCCAACCTGCCACGCTACTGTGGTGCGGAGAAATTGTTGTTCAGTACCTGAAGGGTTTCCATTTTCTCTCCTTAATGCAATCTCGTGCATGTTCAGAAGGACATTGGCTTGTGGCAAGATATTGCTTGGAGAAAATATTTAAATCAACACCTGTTAGACTGATCTTTTGCCTGTCAAAGATATATATTTGTGAGTTCTCAGTAATGTGGGTACTGTGCACACACTAGAATTTGAGTGGACCATTGGGTTAATGATCCCCCAGCTCTATATTACATGGGACTGAACTCTCAATTGCTGCTGTTAAAGCACTGATTTTATGTGCACTTTCAGAAGATGGTTAACTGAAAATTTACAACAGCAGCAAAGGAAGTTATGTCCATTATACAGGCTACTGTGCAAAATGATGGGGGTCAGATCTGTGTGTAAAAAGGGTCACTCTTGGGCTCAGTATATTTTCTACTTGGGTTAACAATTTGTTACCTTTTGTTTGGCTGTTTGGAAGAACATATATAGTATAAATGAATTTACCATGTCTCTGAATTTCTTTCTCCATGTGCCCTATAATGTCGCTAGGAGCTCCAAAAGTGGATTCATTGGCCACAGAACATATATACAACTGATGATCGAAGATTTACAGTGAAAGTGCAACCAGCAGAGTTATGCAAGAAGAGGCTCCACCAAAGGTCTTCGCCGAGTGTCAGGCAGGTCCATAGTATAAGCTACTATGGCTGCAAGCAGTGAGCAGACGGCTGGAACTAACCCCAAACCAAGCCTCGTAACTGAATAGCCAAATGCCAATTCTTGATTCTCTCTGATCTCGGTACTTCCTGCCATGCAAAAATTAAATTCTTATAATCTTATTGTACTACAAGAGTATCAATTCACTTATTATGACGATGCATCAGCTCCAAGATACCAGTAAGTAACAGACATTACCTTGATAAGACTCAAGAATATACAAAGCCATGCCACATGACACTTTGTCAAGAAAACTTAATGAGCCATACACAAAAGCACAACCGTTTAGATCTCCTCCTACTAAAACACCTTCCATGCTGATACTTGTGACCTGTGGTCAAGGGAAAGACTGAAAAGGTAAGAATGATAAAAAGTGAACTCCCAGCACATAATATGATTATGCGTCACATACGCAAATGTAGACAAATACAATCACAAATCTACAAGATCACCCAGTATTTAAATCAAAAGGGCCATGGAATGCTCGCAGTAAGGCATTTACCAAATGGATATGTATATGTCATAAAGCTGTACAAGGTTAACAACTACATAATGGCATATACTTTTAATAAAATACATACGAAATTTTTTGTCATAAAGTTGTCCACAGAAGTATTATACTATATTATCTCCTTAAAATTGAATCAAAGTTAAAAGAACATACTGTCATAAGTGCATTGGCAGCTCCTATTGTAATTGACAGGGCATACATGAAGTTGTGCATTCTGCTTGGAAGGAAAACAATTCCAACACCAGACAATACCCAAAGGATTGCTCCAGCTGAGAAGTAGTTTTTTAGACGCCAACTTGACCATCTAGTCTCCTATAAACGATATAGAATTTCATTGAGTTGAGTAAGAACATAGACAGATTAAACATTAAGAAGATAGTCTGACCTGTAACATGACAGATACTATCAAGCTGCAGACATAGATAATAGCAGGTACCTGAGAAACAAAATGAGAAAATTTTTATGAATGGAGCAAGAAATTGTCTAAATTGATCAAAAGTATGAAATGGACAACGGATTAATGGCACAAAGAAAATATCACTAACTAGTGTCACTTTCAGCATTAAGATTACATTGAGACTGAAATATTGGAGGGCCTGATTGACCTCCAAATCTACTGGAATTCATGCAAAGCTAGCTTAGGAAATGCAGTGAGCTTCAACTAGTTTAGGGTATTGAAACTTTGACACCTACTACATCATTGATAATCAGTTCTATTGATATATTTTTTTTCATTTATCCAGGCATTTAAATATTGTACAATAGCATATGTATAACATGAGTTCAACTTCCCCAAGGACAACATCAGGCCAAAAAATGCAAGACAAAAATAAATCTTAAAAAACTACTCCAAAAGCAAAGGGGGAAAGAAAATCTTACCGATGCTTTGGAAGATTGGTGCATTCCCAAATCATTTATCACGTAGAAAGCAAGAAATGCCTGACCAAATATAGAAACCTTATAAATGATCTGCCATTCGGTTGAAGTTCAAAGCATAACGGGAAAAGCCTATAGACAAAATCTAGTGAAAATAAAAGTAACGCCATTCAATATATACACAAGCAGCACACATACACCATCAATTTTTTTTGTGTTTGTCCGGTAAACATGTTTGATATTTAATTTATCCATGGCTGTAATATATAAAAAATTGGGAATACCTAGGAGGAACTAGGTATATTTTGTTTAAAGATGAAGAAAGGAACCCAACTTCGAACCGAAGAGGAAACGAACCTGGGTAGTGAGATCGTACATCCACTCCCCCACCCAACTGGGCTAGGCTTAGTTCCTATAATATATGAAGGTATGCCACCATAGAATAAAATTTTTCTATCTTTAGCATGTCCTCGAATTGGCATATTTTAATTTTCTTACGTAAGTTTAGACGAATGTAACCATAAGATAGTTACAGCACACAAAAAGATAGTCAAAAAAATTATATGAGACACATGTAATACCTAGCACCAGATGTAGGTAAGAATGGACTGACCAAGATTTCATACTAAAACATCTAAAATAGTAATATAATGCTGTTTAATAATCAATGCTGGCAATTGGAATTAGATGCAATAAAGTTAGCAATGTTTTGTCTGCCATGGCACACAGTTAATAGGGCAATCTACTCTAGAGTACTACTCTGTATATCTTAATCCGTAAGAGATGTCCTTTACCAGCATGGCATTCACACTAACAATCTTAGGCTTGAAAAATGAATAAGTAAAATAGTAGGCTGGAAAGTAAATGGAATAAAGAATGGTGATTTCGGTCTCATAATCACTTATCATTCTAACGATCTGGAGCATCTGGAGATTACGCAACGATTGTGTCTTCAATGGAGCGCACCCTTGCTGTACAGCTCTAGTAGAGGCAATCTTTTACGAAGCTGACTCATGGATGCAGGCCGGTGCCAAAGCCCTGCGGCAGCTGCTGCAGCACACACTGTTGAAATATATTGCCCTCCTTTCCCCATCAGCTTAGGCTTTTTGGTGAACTGGTTCGGTGCATGTAATTCAATATGGTATCAGAGCCAAGAAGTCTCTAGTTCAAGATCCAGCTAACGCAGTATTTATAAAAATATTTGCGACCTACATCGATCTCACGTCTAGATCTAATGTCTGGAGGAGTCTAGACGTGAGGGGGAGTGTTGAAATATATTGCTCTCCTTTTCCCATCAACTTAGTCTTTTGGGTGAACTGGTTTGGTGCGTGCAATTCAATACACACGACCCCCGGACACGGCCTAGAACTCTAGTGCTCATGTATTGTATAGTGTTTTATGTTTTGTTTTGTTGTTTTTTCTTTCTTCTTGTACCTGGCTCTTGATGTCCTATTTTGCGTCTTTCTTGGCGCTTCTTCTCTCTAATACAAATGGCAGACACTTTGGTGCATGCTCGAGAAAAATAAAATAAAATAAATCACGTAGCAAAAGATTACTAGATACCTGTGAAACATTGGTCACCAATCTAGTGAACATGTAGACTAGAGCAACTTGGTAGTACAATACTTTCTTGAACCAGTGCGCCCATGAAATTCTGGAAAGGTCCTTATCGTGACGAGGTTGATTTAACCTAAAGAATTAAAATTTATTCAAAACTGCCAACGAAATGAGAGGAAAAACGTAGTGAAAGTTAACAACATTTTCAAAAGTGCATGGCATTACAACTATATAACCCAAATGTGCTAAGAAGGTTTTCAACTTACCCTGGCTCTTTTGTTCCAATCAAGAACACGGCAACAAAACAAGATCCGAGGGAAATGGACACATAAGCAATCCACCGATACTGACCAAAAGGGTTTTAAAAATGTAAGATAAATTGCAAAAACTCAGGTAAATGATAATACATTACGTAATACAAGAGATTACCTGATCTATTACGCTCACTGACTGCAGAAGACTAAATATCAACAAAGCAATGCCATACAGGCTAAGATTTGCGATCTGGCAAAAGCATGAAAATTTAGTATGTCAGAGGCAATTATTTTGATATCTGGACAGAGTATAATCAAGACAGAGTAAGTTGTTCTAACCATTGTGAAGGCATTACGACAGCTCACTAGTGCAACCCGACTTGTAGGGTTTGCTGTCATACAGTTCACCATTGACCTGAGAAAATATGTAAAAGATATACACAAATGAAATGCTGAAATCACAAGAAAAGCATGAACATAAGTAATGAAAGAACGGAGCATTACATGTGAGCAACTTGAGTAACTGCCCAACCAACATTAAAAATAGCGGCAAATGTGCTGTATCCAACAGTCTCCAGAGTAGATGAAGTAGTCCCCGTAAGTTTGCAAGGCAAACAGCTACCGAAAACAGATGAGAAGGAAATTGCTACTAGAACAGATCCTCCTGCATGCCACAGTTTGAAATGCCCAAAACGATCGATCTGAAACAAAATGATGCAATAATGTATCTACTTTGGAATAATACACAATAAATGTGGAGAAACCTAGCAGTGGATGCTAAAGAGATGAGAAGCAATTAAAATAAGATTATATCAGAAATTTATAGCATTGTATAAATTTAATCATATTCTATCTTGGCTCGTACCAATTCACCAACAAAGATTGTTGCGAAGCCATCCGCCAATTGACCAGAAAGCATGACAACAGCTGCATCACTGCGAAGGTGAATAAAAGGTGAAATCTCAAAGAATCCTGAAGCAACAAGTAAATGTTTCAAGCCTTTTCAACATCTAATGCAGAATATTTCTCAAAATATGAATAAAAACGTAATATTCTGATCCAGCAATTCCATGTTTAGGCAGACTCTATGACATTTCTCTGAACACAACTAATTAACATTTTACTTTTAGGATATGAAGTTACTAAATTTATTTAATTGCCTTATTAGTCTCTTGCAACATGGTGAAGCTGAACTTGTCCAAGGTGTCACTTTTCAAAAAGCGCAATAGCACTAATAACAAAAGATGAAATCAGGCGATACTAGGTTAAAAAATGCACAGTATATTACAACGAAATACTTATTGCATCACATCTAAGACATCCTGTCATCATGAAGTTAAATATGATATGTCCAATGCATTTATCAAAATCCTCGTTGAATAGAGTGGATAAAGAGCTAAGACTACAGTTAAAAAAGACCAATATGATTTAGCAATATGTGAAAGAACACAATATAATAATTAACAGTACCAATATAGAAGAAGGAAAAAAATCTAACCCGACCACGTACCTTGGACTAAGCCCTACATCCGTCAAAAATACCAGCAGATATGTAAACCAACACGATGATGTGATATCATTTAGCATATGCCCAGAACCATAGGAAAGTATTGGCACTCTCCCTAATGGCTCGTCCCATTGTGCTTCACTTGATAACTCATTATCCATCATATTAACCATTATTCGATGTTAGCAAGACTAAAAAAGTATCACCTACATAACAAAGGAAAATTTGTTAAATTCAATATGTAAATAACACAGTATCACTTCCTACTTCCAGGAAACAGAATTGTACCGCGAAATTGATTTTTGTAGGTTTCATGGCAAGTGATAATGTTTGCATGCTGTTCTCGAGGCTCAAGAAATAAATTGCTCAGCTTATAACCGAAATTTCAGTCTTGTCAGAAATATATTTGGATCAATCACGTGATAAATCTAGTTATATGATCAGATAATTGTGAATTTTTATATGATGCCTAAACTCACAGGCAACATAACAGATGTGTGGTACTTAGTGCAAGGCTTTAAGCTCAAATGAGTATGGGATTCTTACTTGGACTGTAATGCTATTCTGCAATAAATACAAGATATGAACCATCTTGCAAGTGGCAGTTGGGATGTCTTCCATGTTTTCTAGACTTCAGGAAAAAGTTGGTGTTTGGTTATTCTCAACATAGATGAGATACATTGAATTTCCTGCTAATGCAATTTTTTTTCTCGAACAATTCCTGCTAATGCAATGATTCAAGAGAAGGTCTCACGAGACAATTTGAAGATTTATTTTCTGGTTTCTTTGTTGTGGAGACGTGGAGTAACTACATCAAGTACATATTTTCGTAAAAATTGATAACTATTCCTCCATTCGTAAATAGCTGTCATTTTAGACATTGACGCAATCTCCAATATGCATCTTTGAACGTTACTTTTTATATGTATATGCTAACAAAAGATTATGAAAATTTGTAGTTCGAAAATATTTTTCATGGCAAATCTAATAATACTACTTTCACCCCATCAATCTAAATATTTTTTAACCTATTAATAGTCAAAGTCAGAAAAATTTGACTATATGCTTTCTAAAACGTCACATATTTCTGAACGGAGGTAGTAATTAACATCTTTGGAAGGATGGACAGAACTGTGGTACAGATCATTAACTTTCCAAAGTTAATACAACCTCCATCTGTTTCCGAGTAATATGGCATCACCTGATGGTGAGTCTACATGTATCATTTCAGCATTACAAAAGTTTCAGGCAGCCAACTGGTGCTTAAAGCTCAACTAGTTAACTCTACTCGTCTCCGAAAACAAACACCGACACCAAAGATATCGAGACCCCTACCGGCATCATCAACTAAAACAAGTGGCTCCAATTCTCAAGATGAAATAGAATGGCCCACTAAAAGAAGAGAAATATTCGCATTTCCACTAACCAGGCCCTCTCCTCCATTCCATAACTTTATGAGCCATCACCTTATCTCCCCCTGTCCCTTCCCTTTCCTCTCTACATTTCCACCCAGCCTAATCCTAATCCAGGAGAGGATTCCCACATATGCACCTTCACACACCCTCGCCTGCCCAAACAGTAACATTCAACAATAAATAAATTGCACTAATTTTACCAAAAGATCAGTCTCAGGTCCACCTCTTAAACCAAACTGCACAAGGCCTAAGGCAATATATTAATATATTGCAGCACATGTCAAGATATCTAGCCCATGGCCAATCCGCCCTGTTTCCACGTGACGATCCCCAGTCCGACCGCAATCAACAAGAAGCTGCGACGGCCACCCACACAAACTCCAATCCAAGAACCCCGGAGCCGATCAAACAGAGATTACACGAGTACACGAGCTCACCAGCAGCCGCGGCGTGGATCGCCGCCCGCGCGCGATCCGGGACCAGAATTCGCCGTAGGGGGAACCGCCGCGGCGAACTATATTCGGGGAAGGAGGAGAGCAAGGCGAACGGGAACGTCGCGTGGACGGCAGGCGGAGAGACGCGACAGGGATAGATAAGTAGGAGCCGGAGGGGAGAAGAGACGGACCGACGAGGAGACAACGAAAAAGTATGGAACTTTTTGGTGCGCTGACTTTTTGGTACGCTGACTTTTTGGAGCTGGGGAAACGCGGGGCCCGCTCGGACGATACGATATTTCTTTTTCGGAACTGGTGGCGCCGCACGTCAGCTCATCCGTGGCCTGGCCGGCCGGCGACGACCCGGCGTCCCGCTCCCACGTGTGCGGTGGAGGGAGAAATCCGGAGTCAACGGCCGTGAGCGGAGCGGTGATGCATGAAACATGCTTGTGCTTCGGCGGATTTTGCCTGGTGCGTGGGTAGATCCACATACAAATGGGTTAATTAAAATGGTGGGAAGATCGATCACGTTGCAGTCCGGGTTAACCTAGATGGATCCTGTGAACAGGTAGTGTACAGTTTTCGTTGGGGCTTGCTTCTCGATAGTGACAAGGAAAAGTATTGTCGCTGTCTATAAAAGTGGCTTCACATGTACCGTACACAGGAGTACTACTTAAAAATAGTTAAAGAATACACAGGAGTACTACTTAAAAATTCTGACATGTGGGATTAGTTGCCGGCTGGCTGTATATCAGTGGATTCTCTTTTTTAAGACCCTATAAACCCCACATAAATATCGATAGGCACGAGATGGATATTGCAAAAACATGTGGGAGCCTTGTTCCTCTACACCAGTGCTTGGCAGCCTGGCAGGGTTTCAGCTTCAGTTTCTAAAGCTAAGAGTTGAGTTCATTTTATAATTTTATATTCTTATACAAATATGTTTCGCTAATTGTATTTATTGCTATAAAGCTCAACCGAGAGCAAGCCATCTCATCATAATTATTTATGATCGTTAGATCAAGCTTAGACGGCTCAGATATGCCTTAAATCAGCACACATCATAAGCTTACTCTTTTGGCCGTTGGATAGATATCAAACGCTCGAGATTCATTCTTTTTCCTCTTCGTCTCTCACATGCTGACCGGCGCCATTAGCACTTTTCTCCTCTCTCCTCTTTCACTTAATTCATGACTCCGCGTCTTCCATAAGCAATATATCGTAACATTTAATCCTGGCAAATCATGCCTTCTTATTTCTACATGCGAGAAAACCTACGGACTCATTTATATATATAGGGAATATTTTGTAAGATGGATTTTTCCTGTATATAGAGAACATAAATCCTAGAAGCAGTGGTAATTACCACTATGTCTCGTATACATATATATACATATATACACGAGATATAGGGGTAACTATATAGATGGAATATTATAAGATGGATTTTTCCTATATACAGGGTACATAGATCCTACAAGCGGTGGTAGTTACCTCTATGTCTCATATACCTCCTCTAGTATGTATATTTAAGTATTATAAAGCAACAATATAAATTTGTCAACTAGAAATCCCTCTGTAATGGTAGAGCAAATAAGTGTATTTAAAATTACTCTACGTATTCACGGCGAATTACTCTACATATCCGAGATAACATGCGGAATATCAACTAGTCAAAAGCTAAGACCCTCTCCGCTGAGAGCAACTCCAACCGAGTTGCCAAATCTTGCTCCCTATTTCTTCGTATAGCAAGCCTCGTCAAAAGATTCTCTCTTTATTTCTCAGCGCACTCCAACCGACTCCCTAAATCTTGCTCCCTATATTCTACTCGTATATATTTTATTAATATCTTACAACTAACTTATTTTTTCAATAATTATTTTTCACTACACATGCTACTTAAGATGGTAAGACAAATACAAATTCTTCTAAACTTCTCTCAATTCCTGTAAATTCCCTCTCTGGATCAAACTCAGATCAAACCACCCTCCCCACCCCCCCAAACCCATCCCCAAATCCCCCTCTCATCCTCACCATGCCTCAAATCCCCCTCTCCACTCTCTGTTTCTCTCCTCCCTCTCTCATTCTCTCTCTCTCTCTCTCTCTCTCTTGCGCAACCTACCCCGACGGCCCCCGCACTCCCTGGTGTTCTCGGCCCTGCCCACCGTCCTCGCCACCCTATGCTCCCCGCCGTCCTCCTTCACCCGCCACTCACCACCATGCTCCTACGTCCGCCGGGGGAGACGAGGGACCAGCGGATGGAGGAGCCAAGGCGGCAGCAGTTGCGGCTCCCAAGGCGGCGCCGGCTGCTGAGGCGAGGGTGACGCTCGGAGAAACCGAACGGAGAGGCGGGGCGCGGCATCGGCGGCGGGGTTAGCAGGGGCGATGGGGTGACAGGGGCGACGACAGCCGAACGGAGTGGCGAGGGCGACAGGGGCGGTGGGGTCAGCAGGGGCGACGGGGGCGGCGGGGTCAGCGGGGGCGACGGCAACCGAACGGAGCGGCAGGGGCGCGGCGTCAGCGGGGGCACGACATCCAGATCTAGAGCACGGCGGGGAGGCCGAATACGGTGGGGTCAGCGGCAGCGTGAGGAAGAAGTCGGTGGTGGCGCAAGGAAGAAGAGAGCGGCGTAGGAATTGGGCGCAAGGGAGATTTCCGAGGGGGTGTGGGGGCGTGGTAGTTGATGGATAGCAAGCCGTGGCTGGTTGCTGTATATGGGGAGGGAGAAGAAGGGATAGCAACTCTCAATTTTTAAGGACCTTGATAGCAATTCAGTTGCAGCATGTTTTTTTTACCACTAATTGCCAAATATAGTTTTAGGGAGGACAATAGCAACTTGGTTGGATTTGCTCTAAAGAGGAGACAACTTTTGGAGGCCAAGTTTGCCGGGAAACGGTACATGTGTAACTTGCGCCTAAGTTAACTCTGCTCGTTTTAGTAAAAAATGAATACGAACATAAGAAAATGTTTGAAGTTGATAGGCCTCGAATAGGCGTCAAAATTCATCGGATGGAGTTTCATCTCCATAGGCTATTTCCAGTGTTCCACTTCCAACGCTTCAACATTGTGCAGAGATTTAGAATAATTTCACATTGCTCACAAAGATATCAAGTGTTAGATACATATTCGAGTAAACACATATGCCCTTTAGAATCTTTCAACCAAGAAGAAAAAACAAATGCACTTTTCAAGAGTAAAAATATATACAATAAATCATTATGCTCACAACTTCCCATGATGTCAGTTTTCCAAAGAATTCAATAGGAAAATAGTAAGTGGAGCTTCATTGTCAGATAATTGAATTTTAATCCTGAAAAGTGTTTGATATACGAAGACCACGCAAGAGTACGATAAAATAATCTTAGCTCAGGTTCTCGAAAACACCTTAAACACTATTAAATCCCTGGCACGTTGTAGCGCCTGCCTATGAATATACAACAACGTCTATCATTTATCTAAGTTGTTCAGTCAAATATAGTACTCTCTCTTGTTGGAATTGATCTCAGACTAACAGAATCCAAGATAAGGGGAGGCTGCTCCTCACGTTTGCACTCTGATCGGGAGTGCAAAACCGACTATGTGGTTTTGGTCCCCTGTCGCCAGCGCATATAAAAAGGTTGAGTCCGGCTCCTCACAAAACCAACGTTTTCGTGAGGTCAAGCCCTCATCCACAAAACCCTAATCCAAACCCGATCTGAGGAGCGCTGCAACGACGGGAAGACCAACGCCGTTGAGGACGATGACCTCAGTGCTAGGACAGTGCCGGTGGCGCTCGGAGGGACGCTGCTACCCGCTGCTCCGGCGACTACGTCTGCGACCCGATCGATCTTCCCCAAGCTGTCGTCACGCCTGCATCAAGCAGGCGGAGGTCCTCGCATCGACGCCGATGGGCTCACCCATCTCTGGTAATGAAGCTTCCGCATTAAACATTAGGTGTTCTAGACGGAGATTAGGCACTGATGTTGATAATGCTAAAGAACTAAAACTAACATCTCTATCTTAAAATAAATATATTTTTAGCCTATCTAATTTTTCTTAAAATATACATCTTTCTACATTTTTAATATAGTTTTAGTAACTGTATACCTATTTTATCATTCATTAGTGTTATTAAAAAAAGAGATAATTACTCATAGGAATTGTATCAGTAGTACTAGCATTTATTGTCTTCAGGAGAAAAAAGAGATACACACGAAAATAAATCAAAGACAATATTTATATTTTACTCACACTCTTAATTCTTGTGTCTAACTCTATATCTATTTGATATGGAGGAAATAGTATATAGTACATAAAAAATTAGAGTAAATTACGAGACATGTAGTGATCAAATTTGTCCCTGTGGCTTAGATACGTCACTAAACTTTGGACATTTATATTAAGATCAAACTCGTGTAAGTGACTCCTGCAGTTGCAACATAATTTTTTGAGTGATATGGTGTTAAAATAGAACTATAGCATCTTTCACTTCTTCATCGTATGTAATTAATTGGCCCCACATGATGTGGCGTACCGGTTTTTAGGCCGGATAAACTCTTGTGTTTATTCGTACTAGTCACATGATCAGTGGTTAGCACACACAAGCGCTTGATAACATCGACATACAATACCGAGTCCTTTATTACATAAATAACCATTATGGTCTTAATTCATACAAACCGGGCCTATTGGCCGAATTGAAACAACAGCGGAAATAAAATACGTGGTAGTTCTCCCATCAATATACCGAACCAGAGGCAACTGACTGGGGTAACGCCCTAGTCCTCGTAGTCACTGTCATCAGCATCGAAGTGATACTCCTCCTCATCTGGCCATATCAGCAAGCCAGGTGAGTACTTTGAATGTACTTACAAGTAATTCCCACAGGAGATTAATACGGTAATATTTCATGCAAGATGAAATTCAAGGAGTAGCTCTATTCTAAGTTGCATGTTGTGCGGAAATGTAAGTTTTTAATTTAAATACGAGAATAATAGATTTCAATGCAGTTTTGGAAAACTAGAATATTCCAAAGTAGTAATACATCATCCGAGGTAGACTCCGCTACCTTTTCTCATCTTGAAGTGATAGCTCCGCCTATCACCACTTAACTCATAGCTCCAGCCCATACTACCCCGGGTAGTGCGGCTAGCCTCTTTCTTCTGCAATTCCTTGCTACCAGCCATGTAGCGTAAACTGCACTCTGTGGACACATCATGCCCACGTCCTTAGTCCCTTTCCCAGGTTTTCGCAAATAAGACTCAGTCTAACCAATGTGTGGCTTTACCAGTTCATGTCCATAACCGAGAACACGGCTATTCGAATAGTTTTAAACACTCTGCAGAGCTTGTACGGCTTTACCCACAAGATGTAAGTCCCCCTTCTTGCCGAGCGCTAACGAATACATTTCACGAGGTGTATCGGCAGGGTTATTACAACGAGACCTTTCGTCCACTTTTATACTAGAGCCGGACCCGCTAGATGGGTAACCCAATTTTTACGTCCCGGACCAAAAATGGGACTCTCCACCTTTGTGTCGAACCTCTATCCACGTACTACGTGGAGCTCACTAAGAGTCTCTACCCACATAGTCCCGTGGAGATCCTCTAGGGATGCAAATCCACCTAGCACATTCCCCTTACTTCCCACGGGTCCAGGCTCTAATACTAGACGGGGTAACAAGCCAAGTCCTTCCCATAAAGGCCATATGGACGTACGGTGTGGAACTGGTTTAGCGGCACTTAGGCTCGGTCCTTGATTGATTCGAGCAAGACTCCATATTCGTCCTCGATGACCATGCCACCACCTGCTACTCTAACATCCCCGAACTGCCCTTACCATTCTCACCCGAATCAAAATCATCCTTCATTTTATTTGGGGTTTTGGCAAACATTTATTTTAAATGGTCTCCTCAGAAAGCACTTGCAATCTGAGGGTTCTAATCCCATGTCCGAAGGAGTTTGTATAAACCGATCAATAATTTGGTTTTTAGCTAAAGCAGAACTAAGCACGGCTAATGCCTATACCCTAATTATTTTGTCGAGCGTATGACAACCGACTAATTATGTCTAGGGTTACAAGGGTCGGATTTCCAGACCTAGGTCATATGCATCTACTGGGTATAGCTAGGTCTAGCATAAAGTATCGTTGATATCCACATAGCATGCAAGATTCGCAAACAAAATAATCAAATTTCACACATATCAGATTCAACATGATCAAGGTGGGAATGTTTACCTAGCAGTTCTTGTTCCTGTTCCTGAGGTGGGGGTGATTCCGGTTCTTCCTGGCGTACGTACCTCACTCCGTCAACTACATGTCAGAAAACGACTCAGATACTCTGGCACCGTCATCTTTCCTTACTTTAATTCCAAGAACTCCTTTCTCTTCATCTCCATGACTCCAGAGGGAATATGAGCAACTCGAAAAGCTTCAACAAACTGATTCCACGAGATGCCCTGCGGGTTGTCATGAGCGGCACAGAAGTTCTCCCACCAATCTGCAGCCACACCTTTGAGCTGATGTGCTGCAAACTTGACTCTATCGGGCCCATTGCTGTTGGCTAGGTTAAGCTTTCGCTCTATCTCCTTTAGCCAATCATCAGCGTCCAACGGATCTGCTGAACCTTCAAAAGTCGGAGACTTCGTCCTCATGAATTCTGCTAAGCCAGATTGGGGTTGGAAGCCTTGATTCTGATTAGCCATCTGAGCGGCCATCTGTTGCAGTGAATAAAAGCTGCTCCAGGGTCGGCATCGGTGGTGGTGGTGGCATGAACGGCTCCTCTTTCTGTGCTGGTTCTTCTTCTTCTTCTCCAAGATACACAATTTCCTCATTGATTGGCTCATCGTCAGGCTGACCTCTTCCACGACCACGGCCTCCACGACCTCGGCCTCGGCCTCTACGGGCTCCACCACGTGCTCCACGAGGTGCATCCATCCTGCTTGCAGTTTCAAGATTAGGATAGACGAGAGGGAAAAACTACTAAACCCTTAACCCAACTCTCAAGACAAAAGCAATAAGACTCAAATAAGGTTCATTGATAGCAAAAAGGCAACATATCGCTACACCACAACTGACCGGTGTAGTCGATATCACATAGTTCATCACATCAAAAATAGCTAACGTATTATTTTATTAAGGACTTCCATCACAAGGGTACTACGGTCCACTACTCAACAAGAAAACCACCGCCGCGGCCTCCGCCGGGGTAGACATTGGGACCAGGGTAGTCCGTAGCTGACGCAAAGTTCAGGGTGAACTTCAACTGCGCTGTGTCATCGAGCGAACCCTCGGATTCCTCGAACTCGACCTCCATAGGCTCCTCCTCTGAAGGCTCCACAGGTACAGGGTCAACGGCTGGCTGCACTAGGGTTGGTGGGGGAAGCAGCTCCAAAGGCTCCTCGAACCAGACCATCTCCTTGATCTGCACGGGGTGGCGAGGCATAGACTTGCGAGCTGTGCGCCTGAGACGAGAGCGGCGGGGCTAGGTGGTACCGATCTCTGGCTCCGGTACCCTGGGAATCTTCTTCATGAGCTCTGCAATCTCATCAAGCATCATCCTCTTCTCCATGACAAGAGAGTCGGCCTCGTACTTCAAGTTCCCGGCACAGGTCTCCAGTGCCTGAGTCAGAGTAGCCATCAAGCCAATAGGCTCGTCGGCCTCTCCAATGGTGCTACGCCCTGGATGGATCATGAAGTCGGATCTCCGCCTCGGGAAGAAACGGTACGGGGTGCCTGCCAAGTCCTGGCAGTAGAAGTGTGCCACTGCGCCAAGAGCCTGCTGAGCCGCCTGCTCAACAATGTCTGCCCAGCTGTTACCAGCAACGTGGAACTCGATCAGTCTCCCTGCTGGCTCCTCGCGGGCTGGGATCTAGACGGTAAGTGACCAGCGAAACTCCCCGGTGAGAAGGGGGTACTCGTAGCCTGAAATGCTAATCTCCGAGAGGCCCACTTGCTTCATCATCCCTCCGACCAACTTGCCGAAAACATTCTCCTCTTCAATGTTCACTACGGTCCGGACAGCCATCTAGAACACCATTTTGAAAAGAAGAAGATATAAGTAACATTTTCAAAATTTGTACAAGAGGGAGAAGTGAGAGCGAAAAGAGACTTAATAATTTTACAAATAATATTTTCATAACATAATCCTTAAGTCTGTCCATTCTAGGCTAAGGTCACGTGCCTAAGGTCAACGCATGTTTTGATACCACTTCTTGTGAGAGTCTAGTTTCAACTACTAGCCCCCCCTGTGTACATCCTCGTCAGTCCAGGATCACGCTGACGGTACACAGGCGAAATGAATAATATTGCATGCATTCAAAGTTAAAACTTAATTTGAGTACAATATGCCACATGGCTTACAAAGTACCATGTCTTCATGACATTATTACATCAGAGGAAACAGCGAAAACAAAAGCGAAGCGGCTCCATCCGTGCCACAGGCAATTGACGGAGGCCAAGTGACCTACTCTTCGGGATCATCATAGAAGAAGTCTTCATCGGCGCCTTTTTCAGCATACTCCTCTGCACACCACCATGAAACACATGCACGGTGAGTACTTCACGTACTCAGCAAGCCACCTGGCGACAGATGGTCCTACCATACTACATGCAAGGCTTCAAAGGAAGGTTTTATGGTTTAGTTGCGTAAAGCAATCTTTTAGTTAAAATATTAGGGTAGATTCGAAGGCATCATTTTGATATTAATTAGTTTTAATATTAGGGGTATTTTCCAGCGTGTGGTCCTCGACCAACACATTCGAGCAAGGAACTTCCGCCTTAACTCGTTCATCGGTTTCTTAGCAAAGGGGTAGAGGGAAAAAGCAAGGGGGAGAGGGACAGGTCCTTTTCATCAGAATGAGTCATGTGCTATCCATAACTGTGGACACGGCTAATCGATTAGTTTGACACTCTGCAGAGTTTGTACACTTTACCCCCATGACACAATCTCGTCTTGTTGCCACTGACCGTCGTCAGCATAGTACACACCCATCGTTGTACCGGCAGGGAGATTGTGACGAGGTCTTTTAGCTAGATCCCCCTAAGGTGTGACATGCCCACCGGGTCTGGCTCGGAGTCGAGAGTACATCCCCGCACTCCGGTCCCCCCCATCTGTGCCGAGGGTCCTCGTAGCTACGTCCACCCCTTCTGCGGTACGGCAACATCGGCACCAAAGGCTGACTAACCTACTTGACCAAGCCAGTGCCAATATAGCATGTGGTTTGTACTGTTGTCATAATTCTCGGGTTCATGACTTTGGCCTTATTCGATACGGACGACTAATGGCTTCTTCATCTCATGAAGAACGACAATTGCTCCTTCATCACATGATCCAGCTGTCGCCCGCTGTCGGCGTGTAGACGCCTCTAGCGGTGGTCCGGTTGGACCCCCTTTGGGATTCGGCCGGGGGCGATATAGAGTTCTTCTTATGAGCCGATGATGGATCGTGGGATAGATAATATTTGATGCAAAAGACACGAAGATTTATCCAGGTTCAGGCCACCCGGAGGTGTAATACCCTACGTCCTGCTTGTTTGTGTGTATTCGTATTGATTCTATCAGGGTTACGGGGATGCTCTTCCTTACAATAGGTCGGCTTAGAGCCCCCTGAAGCTGTTCTGTGAAAAGCGCTATCTATGGATCTGGATTAAGGAATCGAACCAACCCTTTGCATGGCCTGGGAACTCCCCTTATATAGCCGGGGGTTCACCACAGCGGCCAAGGGTGACTTGGGTGCTAAGGAAACGCCCATTCCTCTATTTAATGCGTTGCGCCGATTCTCGAGCCACACGCCTCCCTGCCATGCCTTCGAACAGGGGCCCTGACATCTTTACGTCCAGCGGGCCCCGCGAGAGAGGACTTACCGGTGCTCTTCTGACCGAGTTGGCGAAACATCTGCTCCTGGGCCCCGGTGCCAGCGACCAAACGCGGGCCACGGGGCGCGCGGTGATTTGACCCAAAGGGGCAAAAAGGGGCTGACAGCGGTGCGGGCGCGCGGGACGGCGCGCCTGGCCGGTCAACAAACCTGTCAGACGGACCCATCTCCTGGCAGGGGCTATGGCAAAAAGGGATTTGCCCTACACGGATGGGACCCGGCCTGATCGATATCGTGCCCGCACAGGGCTTAGCATTTAATGTCCGAACGACGGGCATTAAATGCTTCTGCCGGTGCCGAGGCTTGTCGGAGAAGCCAAGTACTAGAACGATGGGCCTGGAGGAGGGCCCCACGGGAGGGCCCCACAACCCCCGAGTGCTCCGACCCCGAACGGTTCCTTCGGCTCTCGTGGGATGCCAGCTGTCCCGGGCTGCTCCCGAGTGACCTCGAGCGCTCGGGGAGCGCTTGCTGGAGGCTTGCTCGGGGCCCCTCTCGGGGGGAGCGCCAACAGGACCGCCCGGGGGGTCGCCCCGAGCAGTCTATTGGGCCCCACACCCCTCGGGACGCCGGACGCTCGGGGAAGGAGCCCCGAGCGTTTCCTTGATTCTTGGGCCTCGGACCCTCGGGAGCCCAGGGCTCTCTTTAGAGGGCCCGCATGGCCCGAGCACCCAGGCTAGACCACCGGGCCCACTTGCTGCGTCAACGGGGCCCTTGCTGATCCGGCCGCCACGTGCCACGCCCTGCGGCCTCTGGTTGGTCTCCACCGGTGGTTCGGGGGACCCTGGGCCCCATTCCGCCGACAGTAGCCCCCGGCCTTGTCTTCCAGTGACGGCCCAAGGGGCCGCGCCTGGGGATAAGGCCTTCTCTTCTTGGGCCAAGCAGAGTGGGCGGCCCATCTGGATGCGCCCTGCGGAGGGGCGCTTTAATGCGCGCGCGTAGAGTGGAAGGGGCGCCCAATCCGCGCGCTCCACCTGGCGGCGGCGCTTCGGTTTTTACCCCGCGCGGGAAAGGCGCGCGCCTTTTTATGCTGCGCAGGCGGTTGCGTGCTCCGGGTTTCGCGCGACCGCATTTTTACTGCGCACGGCAGTGAATCCGCAGGTCATGATTACACGCCCTCCGGGCTTCGCGCGGCCGCAAGCCCACAGCTAATGACAGCGGACTGACAACCCACGACGGCACAAAAATCGCTGGGCGCGGGCGGTTGAACTTCTGAAGTCATTTTCTTTAAAAGAAAAACGGCCCCACACCTTTTCGAACTTCCGACTCCTGCGCAAACACTTTGCTCCCCAAAACTCCTGCGCTCTCTTCGTCTTCTCCCTTTCGCCTCCCGAAAAAACCTTCTCCGCCACCTTCTCCGCTACGATGACTCGCCGTCAGACCCGATCGACTCCCCTGGCCCAGGACGCCGTGATCCCCCAGTCCCGCTTCCTCAACGAAGAGGCGATGGACAAGGTTCGGAAGCTGGCGGTGCCGGAGGGCCGTCCGTTCCCGACGAGAGTTCGGCCGGCGACATTCCCGCCGGAGCCGCGGGCGGACAAGACGGTCATCTTCATTAGCTTCCTCACCGCCGGCCTGCTCCCGCCATTCTCGCCATTTTTCATGGCGGTGCTGGAGGCTTACGGCATCCATCTGCTGCACCTGACCCCTAACTCCGTGGTGGTGCTGGCGATCTTCGCCCACCTCTGCGAGATGTTCGTGGGGGTAATGCCGTCGGTGGCGCTGTTCCGGCACTACTTCGTCCTCCGCTCCGTTGGAAAGAGCCGGGGCTCGAACCGGGCGGAGGTTAGTGGAAGCGTCAACTTTCAGCTCCGCGCGAAGCTCGCCGACCCTTACATCCCGCAAGACCTACGGAACAAATGGGACGACTGGCGCCAGATGTGGTTCTACATCAACACCAACCCGGCGGAGTCGCTCTTCCTTCCCGAAGCGCCAGCGGTGCACCAACACTCGTGGGAGAACCTTGCCGAGAACGACAACGAGCTCTTGATGATGACTTTCCGCATCTCCCAACTCCGGGAGCTGGGTTTGAACGCCACGATGGTCGTTGGCGACTTCCTGCGGCGCCGGCTGGCGCCGCTGCGGGAGCGCGAGCGGCCGGCGTGGATGTACACCGGCGACCTGGACTTTACTCGGACGGAGACCGGTGCCGACAAGAATTTGACCCCGGCGGCACTGGCGGTCACCTTGAAGATGCTGCTCGGGGTCCAGGACGCCTCGGCCGCCGAGCTGTCGCGGCCGGACCTGCCGCTCTGCGTTGACGCGGAGCGCCAGTCCATCCTGGACATGATGCCGACGTGCGACGCGTGGGGCATCGTGGCCCCGCCGAAGGACGGCAGGCGCAGGCCGGCGGGGTCCATCCGGATCTCCGCGAGCGAGGAGGAGGCCGAAGCGGCGCGGGCGGCTCAGGCACTGAGTGCCTCAGCCGCGATTCATGATCCTGCTGACCCGAAGGGCAAGGGGCAAGCCCCTCCCCCTCCGTCCCCGCCGCCGCGTCCGAAACCACCGAAGCCGAAACCGCAAGATCCGCCGGCGGCAGAGAAGCGAGCGATGGAATTCGGAGGCGACTTCGGGCAAGAGTCCTCCCGGGGAGGCTATCCTGGGCAACGCGGCTCCGGGCCGCCGCCTCCGCCGCCTCCTCCGCCCGCGCGCCCTACGGCGCCGGGGGCAGGAGGCAGCGGTTCTGGGCGGGGACCCTCTGGGACGGCGCCGGCTGGAAGCGCGTCGGTGGCGGACACAGGCGCCGCCACCGGGCAGAAGAGGAAGGAGCCGACGTCGCCCCCCGTTGCGGGACGCCATGTTCCGAAGGGCGCTTGGCGGTAAGCCAGAACTTCCTTTTTCCCGACTTTCCTTTTTTGGCTAAGCATCCTGCTCGGGTGCTGACCCGAGCTTGTTTGTGTTTGTCCTCCCAGGGAGAGCAAGAAGTCTCGCCCGTCGCTGAGCTCTCCTCCTGCCCCGAGGGCTCCCGCCCCGAGGGCTTCGCCAGCCCCGAGCGCTCCTACAGCCCCGAGCGCGGCTGCACCCCCGAGCGAGCCGGTGGGCCCGTTGCCGAGCGCGCCCTCCGCCCCGAGCGCGAGCCCAAACCCCGAGAGCTGAAGCCGCTTCGCAGGAAGAGGCTGCCCCGAGCGCGGAGGCGACCGCGCCGGAAGAGATGGAGGCACCGGAGGCGGTGGGGGCTCCTGAGGCGACGGAGGAGCCTCGTGCCGCCGCACCCGAGGAGCAGGCGACGGCGGTTGAACAAGAAACGGCTTCGGAGGAAGGGGCCGAAGGCACCAGGCCCGAGGGAAGGGCCGGAGTTTTGACCGTGGCCGGGCGCCCCGAGCCCCAGGAGGAGGAGCTCGGGGGCCAAGGCCTTGCTGCCCCACCTGAGGAGCAGCCTTCTGCGCGGCAAGGCCAGACGTCTCGGGGGGCTCCCTCCGATATGTTTGAGGCCGCGCATACCGCCATCGACAAGCTCCGCGAGGACCTCCTTTCTAGGGAGAAGTCCTTAGAGGATCGGGAACGGTCCTTGGAGGAGATGGCGGAACTGCTCTCAGCCCGTACTCGCATCGTCAAGCGAGAGTACGAGAAAGATCTTGCCGAAGTCGAGCGCCAGCGGGACCTCCTCGACGAGATGAGAAGGGAGATCATCCCGAGGACGCGAGAGATCGACCGGCAGGAGCGGGAGCTCAACCGTCGGGCCTCGCTGATTAAGCCGCGCGAGCAGGACTTGGCGAGGCGGGAGAAACGTGCCGCCGAGGAGGAGGCGCGGCTGCAGCAGCTTGCCGATGACGTCACCCGCCGCGAAGAGCAGCTGCTTCTCCGCGTAGGAGAAGTGGAGACGAAGGAGGAGGCGCTTGGCAAACGCGAGCACTCCCTAGAAGAGGCGACGAATAAGCTGGACGCCGAAGTCCAGTCGCGCGTCAACGCTGCCCGCGAGGAGCTCGCCAAAGAGATGGCGCAGCTCCGCACGGAGAGCCAGAACTTCAAGCAGCGGCTCGAAGACTCGCGGGTGACGAAGCGCACCCTCCAAACCCAGCTCCAAGAAGCGGAGGAGATGAGGGAGCGCGAGTCCTCAGAGGCGGCCGCGAAGCTGGAGAAGGTGGACCGGGAGAGGCTCAGGCTCCTCGTTGAGCGGCGCGAGGAGGCGAAGGTGATGAAGGACATCTTCCTTCGCGCCAGGGACGCCGCCCTGGCCGTCGGACTTGGCATGGCCACCTTGCCGGGCTTCGACGAGGCCCCCGGGAACATTGCCTTAGGCTTCGAGAGCATCACGGAGCGCCTCGAGGGACTTGGTGAGGCTGTGCGCAGCCGGCTCGAGGAAGAAGGCCAGGAGTTGGCTGTTGTGGTGGCGGAGCACACGCTGGCGTGCTACCGCGGCCGTGACCCTAACTTCCCCTTGGCGCCCACCTTGGAGGGGCTTGACGTGATCGATGAGGCCGCCGAGGAGGAAGCCCGGAAGGCAGTCCGCAGGGCGGCCGATGAGATCGCCCGGCGGTTTTCCCACGTGGAAGATGCCGGCCGCGGCGACGGCGCCGGCGATGGCGGCGGCACCGGCGACGGAAGCGCCGGTGAAGAGTAGCTCCTTTTTTTGTCTTTGTTTTTTGTTGCTCTTAGTCCGGGGCTTAACCCCTTTGTAAGATCTTTTTGCTAGTTAAGCAAAGAACTTTTGGCCCGAAGGCCCTTTGTCCCTTGTTTTTTCTTTCTTGTTATGCTTGTGCTGGAAATGTCTTCACTTCCATGCTGCTTCGGGCGGAGCGTCTGGCTCTTGCTCGGAGAAGGACGGAGACCGGCCCTCGGGTCCCCCGAAGGCCCTAGCCCCCGAGAGCTGGATGCGCCGCGGCTGAAGCTGAGGAAGTCCCGCCCTCGAGACACAAAGTGTCCCCGAGCGAAGCCTTCATTAACTCCTTTGTTTTTCTGCAAAAATTTCCCAAGTCTTTGTGCTCGGGACGGTTATTGGGCAACAGTCGTTAGTATATGTCGTATTAGTCATTGTATATTTGTACGCTTTTTCTTATCTTGAAAAACTTTCATTTTTACACGGCAATGTTTCCTTATGCCTCTGGAATGCTGCGGGGAAAACCGCCGGGCACGGGCGAGAGCGCATAGGGTACTTGGGCGGCTTAATTACCAGGCTGATGTCGAGGGTTAAGAAACCAGGCAAGACACCAGGGCTTTGAGCGAAACCCGAAGTATTCCCCGTGACTCCCGTCGCTACCTTCAGGTAAGCCCGTGGCGAACACAAAAGACATTTTGGAAATATTAGCGAGGAAAAACTAGTCGTTCGTGTAATGCTCAGGGGCTTAAAAAACATGGAGATGTGATTAGAAGCTTAGCTTAGTTGAGGGATCGGGTCTCAAGGTGACTTGGTGCCTTGTATCATAGCGTTGCTCCAACGAGCGGTAACCGAGGGCTTCGTTATGGAGAACCTGTTTACTTCACAAACGATTATGTAACTTGCTTAGCAAAAGGGGTGTTTTCCACAGGTCCCTCGGGGGGTTTGCCTGTTAACGCGGTCTTCGTGTTTCCGGATCCGCCGACCTGTCCCGAGTGCGAGAAACGAAGCCATCCAAATGACGTGAAGTTGGGTAGCGCTCGGGGCTGCTGACCAGCAGAGCACGGGTGGCCAGGGGCTTATTTGCCCTGACTCGGATGTGCTCGGGGTACAGCTATTCGCCCGAGCGTCTTACGGCCCAACTTCAGATATTTAGACTGGGCCGACTGCTCGCATTCGGAGCGGTGGGACCCACTCGCACTAAGGGGGACTCGGGAGCCCCGAATACGCGCGGAAAACCACCCTTTTGCGAATTACGATGGGAATACTGATACTTGAATAGGAAAATTAAACATTGCACAAGGGATTCATGTGAAGGGAAAACTGCAACTTTATATTGATAATAATGCTATTCGAATAGCTGAGAATACAAGGGAGCCCCCGAGCGCGAGCGCGAGCGCGTAGGATACTCGGGTGACCTTTGGCCGGACCGGTGCTCGGGGTTAAGGAACCAGGCCGAGCGACCGGGGCTTTCGGTAATGAACCCGGAACTTCCCTTGGCTCACATTTGGCACTCGGGGAGCTGACCCTAAAAGCAAAAACTTACCCGGGCTATTCACGGGAAAAACTTGCGCAGGTGCTGGATGTTCCAGGCGTTGGGCAGCGGCATTCCGTCTTCGGCGGCGAGCCTCACCGAGCCTGGCCGGGTGACGCGGGTCACTCGGTATGGTCCTTCCCACTTGGGCGAGAGCTTGTTCTTGCCTTCCCGCGTCTGGACGCGGCGAAGCACCAGGTCTCCGACTTCAAGAGACCTCGGCTTGACGCGGCGCTCATGGTAGCGGCGAAGGCTTTGCTGGTATCTGGCAGCGCGGAGGGCAGCTCGGCATCTATGTTCTTCAAGGAAGTTGACGTCTTCGACCCTGCGCTGATCTTGATCTTCCTCCGGGTACGCCGCCACCCGAGGGGAGCGGAAGGTGAGCTCGGAGGGAAGGACTGCTTCTGCCCCGTAAACGAGGAAGAAGGGGGTTTCGCCAGTCGCCCGACTGGGGGACGTCCGGATGGACCAAAGGACGGCGGGAAGCTCTTTTATCCACCCAGCGCCGCACTTCTTGAGCCTGTCGAAGGATCTTGTCTTGAGCCCCCGAAGGACCTGAGCGTTAGCACGCTCGACCTGTCCGTTTGCTCGGGGGTGCGCGACGGAGGTGAAGCAGATTTCTGTCCCGAGGGCTTGGCAGTACTCGAGGAAGGCGTCGCTCGTGAACTGTGTGCCGTTGTCGGTGATGATGCGGTTAGGCACCCCGAACCGGCTCATGATGCCTCGGATGAACTTGATTGCTGACTGCTTGTTGATCTTGACAACTGGCTCAGCCTCCGTCCACTTGGTGAATTTGTCGATTGCGACGTAGAGGTACTCGTAGCCCCCGACTGCTCGGGGGAACGGGCCTAAGATATCCAGCCCCCAGACCGCGAAAGGCCACGAGTGGGGGATGGTCTGGAGTGCCTGAGCGGGCTGATGTATCTGCTTGGCGTGGAATTGGCAGGCCTCGCAGCGTTGAACCAGCTCAAAGGCGTCCTCGAGGGCTGTCGGCCAGTAAAATCCTAGCCGAAAGGCTTTACCGACCATCGTGCGAGACGATGCATGGCTACCGCACTCGCCCTCGTGGATGTCCACGAGTATGTCGTGGCCTTCTTCCCGGGAGATGCATTTCATGAGAATGCCGTTGGTACCGCACCGATAGAGGTCCCCATCTACGAGCGCGTACCTCTTTGATTGCCGCGCAATTCTTTCCGCAACGGCTTCGTCTTCGGGAAGGATGTTTTCTTTCAGGTATCCTCGGATCTCGGAGATCCAGGTGTCCTGAGAACAGGTGGCGAGCACGAGGTGCTCACTCGGCGGCGGCCTGACGGGAGGATCTCCCACTGAAGGCGCCGCCTGGGTAGACTCGCCTTGGCGCGAGGTTCCCCCTTCGTCTTGGTCGGCGGCCTCGACGGACGGCCGAGAGAGCCTTTCTTCAAAGGTCCCAGCCGGGACCGGCTCCCGAGAGCAGGCCAGTTGCGATAGTACGTCGGCAGCGTCGTTGTAGCGGCGAGGAATATGCTGGAGCTCCAGCCCATCGAAGCGCCGCTCCAATCTCCTGACTTCGCTCAGGTACGCTGCCATTTGAGGGTCCTAGCACTGATATTCCTTCGACACCTGATTGACGACTAACTGGGAGTCGCTTTTGACGAGCAGACGGCGGATCCCGAGGGATGCGGCGGCGCGCAGCCCTGCAAGGAGGCCTTCGTACTCGGCCATGTTGTTGGTGGCGCGGAAGAGCAACTGCACGACGTACTGGAGTGTTTCACCCGTCAGAGAGGTGAGAACCACTCCAGCCCCCGCGCCCTTGAGCGTGAGGGAACCGTCGAAGTGCAGAGTCCAGTGCTCGGTTCCTCCTCGTCCCGGGTCAGAGGAGAGCTGCTCGCTTTCATCTTCGGGCACCGGCGTCCACTCGGCGACGAAGTCGGCCAGAGCTCTGCTTTTGATCGCGTGGTTGCTGACGAAGCCTAGATTGAACTCTCCGAGCTCGATGGCCCACTCGACGACTCGTCCAGTGGCCTCCCGGTTGCGGAGGATGCGCTCGAGGGGGAAGGCCGTGACCACCCGGACCTCGTGCGCTTGAAAATAATGCCGGAGCTTCCTTGATGCGACGAGCACCGCGTAAAGGAGCTTCTGTGCTTGGGGGTAACGCGTCTTGGCGTCGCGCAATACCTCACTGATGAAGTATACGGGATGCTGCTGCACGCGTGCCCAGGTAGAAGGCTGCTCGGGTCCAGCCCCCGAGCGATTGACTCCATCCCCGAGCAAGGCGGGTTGCTCGGGTGCGCTCGAAGGATGGGCTGGGCCTTCGGGGTCGGGGACGCTCGGGGACTCGGGTCCGAGAGCTCCGACCGCTTCCCCGAGAGCTATGCTCGGGAGCTCGCTCTCGGGGGCTCCTGCTGGTTGCTCGGGGTCACCGCTCGGGGGCCCGAGAACCTTTGCTCGGTCGGGGGACGCCGGGAGCTCGGACCCGACCTCCCGTTCGACCACGAGGACAGCGCTCACCACTCGGGGTGTCACCGAGAGGTAGAGAAGCAAGGGCTCCTCGGGTCTCGGCGCCACCAGGACCGGAGGCGAGGTGAGGTACTTCTTGAGGCCCTCGAGGGCTTGCTCGGCGTCGGGGGTCCACTCGAAGTGGCCCGACTTCTTGAGGAGCTTGAACAAGGGGAGGCCCCGCTCCCCTAGCTTGGAGATGAAACGTCCCAAGGCAGCCATACAGCCCGTTAGGCGCTGCACGTCCTTGAGACAAGCCGGCGGGCGCATCTGATCGATGGCTCGGATCTTCTCGGGGTTGGCTTCGATGCCTCGGCTTGAGACCAAGTAGCCGAGAAGTTTGCCAGAAGGAACCCCGAAGACACACTTCTCGGGGTTCAGTTTCATGCGAGTGCTGCGGAGACTGTTGAAGGTCTCGGCGAGGTCCTCGATGAGCGTCTCCTCGTGCCTTGATTTGACGACGAGGTCGTCGATGTAGGCCTCAACATTACGACCTAGTTGCGACTGCAAAGTTATACGCATGGCCCGTTGATAGGTAGGGCCAGCGTTTTTTAACCCAAAAGGCATGCGGACATAGCAAAAAGTCCCTGCAGGGGTCGTAAAAGAAGTTTTCTCCTCATCCTTTACAGCCATACTAATCTGGTGATAACCAGAGTAGGCATCCAAAAAACAGAGAAGATCACACCCTGCGGTGGAATCTACTATCTGATCGATGCGAGGTAAGGGAAAAGGGTCTTTAGGACAAGCCTTATTGAGGTCGGTGTAGTCCACGCACATCCTCAGCTTGCCGTTGGCTTTGGGGACGACCACTGGATTGGCGAGCCACTCGGGGTGGAGGACTTCCCGGATGAAGCCAGCTGCGAGGAGCCTGCTGACTTCGTCCCGGACGAACTCTTGTCGTTCTGGCGCTTGACGGCGCACCTTTTGCCGAATGGGCCGAGCGTCGGGACGCACGGCGAGGCGGTGCTCAGTCACTTCCCTAGAGACCCCGGGCATGTCGGACGGTTGCCATGCAAACACGTCAGCGTTTGCCCGGAGGAAAGTGATGAGCGCGCCTTCCTATTTGGCGGCCAGGCGGCCGCCGATCTTGACGGTCTTAGACGCGTCTTCTCCCAGGACCACCTCCTTGACGGGGACAGAGTCATCGGCAGCGACTTTAGCCTTGGTCGGGGGCGGACCCGAGGACTCGGGGAGCTCGGGGACGTCATCGTAGGCAGCAGCAACCTTGGAGAAAAGTTGCTCGGCACAGACGACGGAGCCCCGGATGTCGGCCGGCACGGTGATGGTGCCAATGGGGCCCGGCATCTTGATCGTCAGGTAAGCATAATGGCAAGCCATCATGAACTTGGCGAGCGCCGGACGCCCCAAGATGCCGTTGTAGGGTAGCTCGAACTCGGAAACGTCGAAGACGATGTTCTCGGTCCGGTGGTTGCCCTTGGTGCCGAAGGTGACCATCAGAGACACCTGGCCCAAAGGCATGGTGAGGCCGGGGGAGACGCCGTAGAAAGGCAGCGTCGCCTTTAGGTCCCCACGGGGTACCTGCATCTTGCCAAACACCTCGGGGGACAGGAGATTAAGTCCTGCGCCCCCGTCGATCAGCATGCGGGTTATTTTAATGTTGCAGATGGTGGGGGAGACCACGAGCGGGAAACGGTCCACGCCGGAGATATTCTCGGGGTGGTCCGAGCAGTCGAAAGTGATTGGGGACCCCGACCACTTGAGTGCTCAGGATGCGTCGGAGCTCGGGGTCGCCGAGCATACTTCACGCGCCAGTAGCTTGAACTGACGGCGTGAAGTGGGCGTGAAAGCACCCCCGTTGATGCACGCCACTGTCTGCGGCTCTTGGAAGCCGAGGTCTTCTTCTTGCCCACCGGGGTTGTCGTCGCCCTCGGCGCGGCGCTCCTCCCGCTGCTTCTTGTTCCTCTCAGCGAGGAACTTGACCGTCCGGCACTCGGAAAGGTCGTGTCGGTCGGTCTCGTGTATGGGACACCACAGGCCCGAGCTCGGCTGGGGAGCTCGGGGTGGCTTTTTGCCGCCGCTCGGCCCGCCGCGCGAGGGCTTGCGAGGCTTGGCCTCCGCCGCCGTGACGGGCTCGGACTTACGCTTCTTACCCTTCTTGTCCCGCTTCCCAGCGGGGCGAGAAAGGCCAGCGCCGTCGACCGCTGATTGGTCGGGGCGCGGGTCGTGCCAGGCACGGGTTTCCGCCGCCTTAGCGCACTTGTCGGCGATAGCGAACAAGTCCGCGGTGGTCAGGACTTCCCGTGTGCCCAGCTTCTCAAGCATCTTTTCGTCGCGGACTCCTTGTCGGAAGGCGACGATGGCGGCTTCGTGAGATATCTTGGGGATGGTGTTGCGCACCTGGCTAAAACGCTGGATGAAGTGCCGCAACGTCTCCCCTTTTCGCTGCCGGAGAGCGTGGAGATCGCTTTCCGTGCCAGGGCGCTCGAAAGTGCCCTGGAAGTTCGCCACAAACTGGTGGCATAGGTCCTCCCAAGAAGAAACGGAACCTGAGGGAAGGTTCATGAGCCAGGACCGGGCCGAGCCCTTCAGGGCCATCGGAAACCAGTTGGCCATGACCTTCTCGTCGCCTCCAGCGGCCTCCACCGCGATGGGATAAATCTGGAGGAACTCCTCGGGGTGGAAGGACCCATCATACTTCTGCGGCAGCTCCGGCCGAAACTTGTTCGGCCAGGTGACGCGACGAAGTTCGGGAGTGAAGGCCTGGCAACCCGTCCCATAACGGGGGGTGCCGGCCTCACCGCCTTGCTGGACGCGGGGGCGCTCCCTAGAGTGCGCGCGGCCGGCGGTAGGGCCGGAGGAGCATTGGCCCTCGTCCAACCTATCGCGCTCGCGTTGGCGCTCGATGATGGTGCGCGCGTCCTCGACTTCTCTTCGCCTGCCGAGACGGTGGCGAAGATCTTGAACATTTCCCCGGGCCGGGGAGGCGACCGAGGGTGGAGATCCGCCGCGCCGGCCACCGGCAGGCGCGCGCGGTGGACGTGGTGGCACCGACGGCGAAGCCGCTGAGGGGACGGCGCGAGCGCCGCCACGCCCAGAGGAGGTGCGGTGGCTCCTGGTCGCCGCTTCGCGTCGGGCGGTGTCGACCAGGTTAGCGAGGTCCTGGAGCCATGGGCCCACCGGGGACGCCGCTGGCACTGGGACGGGAGGATGCCGGAGGAGGTACTGCGCCGCCTGCAGCGCGCTCCCATCCCCGGGATCCGTGAAGTCCAGCCGGCGACGAGGTGGAGGCGGCCGGGAAGGCCCGGCGGCATCCCCAGACGCCCGCGCGCGTGGCCGGAACTCGAAGGCAGCAGCAGCAGCCGCCGACGTGCCGCCGGCCTCGTTGAGCTGACCTTCAAGACCGAGGGGATCCGACTCAGCCGATGAATCGGATCCGCCCAGGCTCACCTCACCGGGAGGCAGATCGGGATTCGCCATGGAAGTAGGCTCGAAAAAACCCTAGACGCCCCCTACCTGGCGCGCCAGCTGTCGGCGTGTAGACGCCTCTAGCGGTGGTCCGGTTGGACCCCCTTTGGGATTCGGCCGGGGGCGATATAGAGTTCTTCTTATGAGCCGATGATGGATCGTGGGATAGATAATATTTGATGCAAAAGACACGAAGATTTATCCAGGTTCAGGCCACCCGGAGGTGTAATACCCTACGTCCTGCTTGTTTGTGTGTATTCGTATTGATTCTATCAGGGTTACGGGGATGCTCTTCCTTACAATAGGTCGGCTTAGAGCCCCCTGAAGCTGTTCTGTGAAAAGCGCTATCTATGGATCTGGATTAAGGAATCGAACCAACCCTTTGCATGGCCTGGGAACTCCCCTTATATAGCCGGGGGTTCACCACAGCGGCCAAGGGTGACTTGGGTGCTAAGGAAACGCCCATTCCTCTATTTAATGCGTTGCGCCGATTCTCGAGCCACACGCCTCCCTGCCATGCCTTCGAACAGGGGCCCTGACATCTTTACGTCCAGCGGGCCCCGCGAGAGAGGACTTACCGGTGCTCTTCTGACCGAGTTGGCGAAACATCTGCTCCTGGGCCCCGGTGCCAGCGACCAAACGCGGGCCACGGGGCGCGCGGTGATTTGACCCAAAGGGGCAAAAAGGGGCTGACAGCGGTGCGGGCGCGCGGGACGGCGCGCCTGGCCGGTCAACAAACCTGTCAGACGGACCCATCTCCTGGCAGGGGCTATGGCAAAAAGGGATTTGCCCTGCACGGATGGGACCCGGCCTGATCGATATCGTGCCCGCACAGGGCTTAGCATTTAATGTCCGAACGACGGGCATTAAATGCTTCTGCCGATGCCGAGGCTTGTCGGAGAAGCCAAGTACTGGAACGATGGGCCCGGAGGAGGGCCCCACGGGAGGGCCCCACAACCCCCGAGTGCTCCGACCCCGAACGGTTCCTTCGGCTCTCGTGGGATGCCAGCTGTCCCGGGCTGCTCCCGAGTGACCTCGAGCGCTCGGGGAGCGCTTGCTGGAGGCTTGCTCGGGGCCCCTCTCGGGGGGAGCGCCAACAGGACCGCCCGGGGGGTCGCCCCGAGCAGTCTATTGGGCCCCACACCCCTCGGGACGCCGGACGCTCGGGGAAGGAGCCCCGAGCGTTTCCTTGATTCTTGGGCCTCGGACCCTCGGAGCCCAGGGCTCTCTTTAGAGGGCCCGCATGGCCCGAGCACCCAGGCTAGACCACCGGGCCCACTTGCTGCGTCAGTGGGGCCCTTGCTGATCCGGCCGCCACGTGCCACGCCCTGCGGCCTCTGGTTGGTCTCCACCGGCGGTTCGGGGGACCCTGGGCCCCATTCCGCCGACACCCGCACCTTTTAGATAGTAAATTTCACCCAGAGTAGAATAGAAAGAATAGAGAAAGGAGGAAACATTGGGCATCCGGCCCTAGCTCAGCGAGCTCAACATCAAGTTTCAATTCAAGGATCATCGATCTGTAGATCAATCCTCCGTAGAGGCAAAACAAAACAACCTAAGGATGTATTTAAGCATGGCTAAGCATTTCTATACTCTTCAAAAATATAGGATCAAATATGATTAAGAAAAGGGGGCATGCCTTCATGGTAGTACTCGCCCTCTTCAGCTGCTTCGGATGCTGGATCGGTCTCTTCACTCCCTATCATCGCAACGCAACGAGTAAAGCAAATAAATAACCAATTCCAAAAAGAATATCTCGGAAAGCAACACGAGAGAGAGAAGCACGACGAAGGTAGTAAGATATGGATGGAATGGAACGATGGCGCGATAGCGTCATTGCGACGAAGATAGAATGGGTCTACTAAGATTGGTCATAACCATATATATAACATAATAATATATATATCCCCTTCCGGGTATTAGCATATATATTCTTATACATACGCAGTAAACACCCTAACATACTATTTATCACAACAAAAGGTATAACCATTCACAATTAACCACAAATAAATATTTAGGTGAATCCTAAATATTTATAATGGTTAATAACAGTAAAGAATAAATTAATAGCATATAACAATTTTTACCCATGCTTTTCTATTATTTTAAAGACTAGAAATTAATCACAAAGCTATTTCCTACCACTAGCATAAACTAATTAAGCATGGATCAACTTAGGGTGTAACAACAGTACCAGAACAGTACCAAAAATGATTTAATAATAATATTAAATCTAAACATTAATTAATTAAGGCAATTGCTAGCATTTCTAGTGTAACAATTATGTAGGAAATAGGGATTAACCTTATTAAATCATAAAAATGGGTTAAAATACTATAATACCAATTCCAGAGACATTTCATATTTAAAAGTGTTCTGGAATTATATTTTAAGTAATTAAACTATTATTCTAAACATGAAATCTACTCTAAAAGCATGGTAAAACATTACTTAGTCATGCTAAATGGGTTCTCATGACTTGACACCATTCCTAGAATATAACATGATTTATTGGGTACTGGACGTGCATTTTTAAAGGCTAAAACAGATTTATAAAGACACTATTGCTAAAAACATGATTTAAATATCTATTTTAAATGGATCTAAAACCCATCCTGATTTTTATAGCTTGATCCATTGCAGCAAAAATGTTTTGGTTCACATGTTAAATTATTTTTAAGGTTCTCTAGTCCTAGGAAAAAATTGGATATAAATAACAGAGAGCATTTCTATTTTTAATAATTAAAATAAATCTTATTTTAATTCTAAGAAATTATACACAAGTCCAAAAATTATGAAAATTTACAGAAGTACTCCTTAGCATATTAGGGATATCCAAAAAAAATAACTTCAAAATAATCATTCAGCATCAAGTTATCCCAAAATTTGGTCGAATTTCATCTAAATTGGAATATAACTTAACATCTAGCGGTCGATTAAAAATCCGATCGCACCATTGGACTCGTAGGGTTCTAAAGGTTCCATTTTACTACTGAGATCAAACATCAGACATGGTTTAGATGGATTTAAAATATTGAACAGAGGGATGACATAAGGGCTGCTGTACATGTACCGTTCATGCGAAGGTACCATAACAGTAGGGTTTTGGGATGGATTCAACAAATTGCTGCATCAAGATGGATGATCTAGAGGCGAAATTAAATTGGAGGAAACATTCCATGTGTTGTTGGGAGCCTACCATAGAGAGAGATTGAAAGAAGGCTCACCGAGTGTGAAGAAACGGAGGAGAGAAGGGGTTCACCGGAGTTGGGGAAGAAGCTCGTGGTACGGTTGATGTAGTGGAAGAAGCTCGTGTTCCCTTGCGGTAGAAGATGCGCGACGGCGTAGTAGCAGCGCCTCCGTGTGGGGTGCGTCGTGGTCGCCGGAATTCCTCGCCGGAGTTGAGGAAGAAGAAGAGGTGGAGAAGAAAATTTGGGGAAGAAAGCAAAGGGGAGAAACACAGGAATGAGAGGCCTTTTATAGGAGACATAGGGGAGGGGAAAAGGGCAGCAGGCACTGCATAATGGTAATTAACGGCCGGAATGGAGAAATCACCGGGATTAATCGCTAAAATGGTGGACGAATTAACACGGCCGCGGCCGCGCGCGCTCGTGAGCGAGGCGCCTACTCGGCTGCCTGCCATGGCTGCCGCGCTCGGGCAGCCCAGGTGCAGCACCGGCCAGCCAGACCTTGGCCTGGTGCGCAGCCCAGGTGCTGGCCCAGCAGCAAGGAGATGGGGGAGGCGGCCTGGCCCAAGCGGTAGCCCAAGGGGAAGGGGGCAGCCGGCCCAAGGCAGAGGGGAGAGGCGGCCTGCAGGCCGGCCCAAGAGGGAGGCGGCACCGGCCGAGTGGGCCGGCCCAAGAGGGAGGCGGGGGCGGCCAGCCGGGCTGGGCTGCTGGCGGCGGGGCGGGCTGAGCCCAGGGCGCCGGCCCAGGCGAGGCCCGATAGGGGAGAGGGAGTGGGCTACTAGCCCAGGACTTTTAGAAAAAGAGAAAAAAATGTATTTTCGAATAAAATTAAATCCAGAAAATCAAATGAGGCTTTTATAAATGCCAAATGGCTTCCAAAAATTCTAGAAAAATTTCAATAAATCAAATTGAGCATGGGAAACTCAATAAAAATACTTTTGGGGCAAATTTTTAAAAATATGTTCAATTTAAAATTCAAAAACACACTTATTGCTCTCAAATTAATTCATAGCCTTGAATTAATTTGAAATAAAATCCAATTAAAATACATATAGGTATATTACATAGTTGCACATCCTCTTCTCTTTAAAAAAAATTCAAGTCCACAAAATCGAGGATGTTACAGTGGTTGAACTTAGGGTTTAGGGTTTCGGAAGCAGATCGTCGTTCCGACCTCAGAGTTATTGAGTTTTTAAGAGTAACTCAGGACGGAAGCTGGGGTGAGTATATATGAGCTCAACTTAGTGGTAGAGTTTCGAGGTTTTAAAGCTTAAGTCTACGAGCACAAGAATTACCCTAGGCGATGTGTATATGCATATATGTCGCATAAAATGATGGTGCTTTTGATCGGAGGGAGTTCATGCCAATAAGGTTGCATTAAAATCATCTACCCTATCGAGTTATGGGGTACTACAGATATTTTTGGTTATACTGTATCGGGTGGAAAGTTTATTTTAGGTTGCTCCAAAAGTGGCATATACCATGTATATGTGGTTTTAACGAAAAGAAAACAAATCGCTCTAAACCTAACCCTACTGTTTATGCTTTCAAATGAAAACAAATTTTGAATTCTTTTGAACCAAAAGCTTGAATCAATTTTGAGGATTTCAAAACCAGAAGAATTTTCTCAAAAACTGGTCTGGGTCGGTGCGAACCGGTCGAAATAGCCCTAAACCGGGCAAATCGGTGTAGAACCGGTACTGGATCAAACCGGGTTTAGGGGAAATATGCTTTTAGCTGGAACGAAATGCGTATTCCCGTGGAGAAGGCAAGAAATGGTAGAGGCGCGACCACTTAGCTCGATCATGGGCCAAGCGGGCTGTTTGGCCCATGCTCTGATGGCTCACTTGCCTCGATCCTTATCGTCGGCTGCTACCAGATTGCTCGGTTCGGACACGAGAGTGGCAATGGCGAAAGCTTCGGTCGGGGTTTGGGGCTCTGCTGATTAAGGATTGCCGGAAGAAATTGGCTAAGTGGAAATGGAGGAGCAAGGAGGGGCAACGCGGTGGTATGGCTCGATTTGCTCCTAGAGTTTGGTAGCACTTGGATGGCTTGGTGGTCAGTGCGGTGGAATGGAGCTCGGTGGTGGAGAAAAAGGAGAGGGGCCGGCTGCTGGTTACTCTGGAGAGGCGGGAAGGAGGCGTGTCATAGGAAGGGAGCTCGGCATATGGCTTGGGCGTGGAGTGGGATGTTGAGCAGCTCCTTATATAGGACGGTGGCGAGCAGAAGCCGGCGGTGGCCGCTGTTCCTCCCAAGCTCGGTGATGGGACATGATCGAGATGTTAGGGTCGAGGCTATGGCTACAGGGGAGGGCGTGGATGACCCTGGCGCGTGGCAGCGGCGAGCGGCGCGGGTACGGCTGCCGGGCGCGCACTGTGCCACCCCGGTGCGCGTCCAGAGCGGCATGAGGTGCCATCAGCTGCCCGGGTGTGTCCTGCCACGTGTCTCCATGTCACAGGGGTGTGGGATGAGGTGTTCGAAGGTCTGGCAGTGTTAGGCACCGCAAACTAGTGCAAGGAGTAGACGGTACTTGGTGACATGACGTGCCAGACGCTAGAGTTAAGAAGGAAGGGACAAAATTTGGTACTGCCAATGAGAGTTATGGCATTGAGTGAGCTCAGGTAGCAGAGGAGAGGCTCCACAATTGGTTTGGTACGATATACTTTAAGTTTGCTCATCATTTCATGTGAAGAGGTTAATTTAGCCAAGGTGTTCGATATTGTTTTCTCAAAATTTCTGAACTGGACATGCCTATGTTTTTATGTATTTGCACTCCTGGTTATATAAGGATCACCATGGAATTTTATTAGAATTTTTGGGAATTTATTTCTAACGGTTGTAGTTCAATGCTCATTTCTATCCTAAAGTTTATTATTTCTGTTGGCAATTATTTTTGAACTGGGCATTACTGTTTTATGTTATATTTGAGTTGGGATCCATATTAAGTTGTCTCACAAATTTTCTTGAAATTTTTAGAAAGGCCTAAGGGTGTTAGATCTCGCGATTAGGGTTTCGGTTGGAAATTAGAGGTAATAGGAAAAGAGGGTTTGGGGCATAGGATTAGGGTTCCGAGATGCGGCAAGGTGGGGAGAGGATATGGAAACTCACAGAAATCCTCTTATCTTGTCTTGGGGTCACTCGAGCACAGGGTGCCGCTGGTATGCCAGCGTATAGGGTGTAGGTGTCGAGTTAGTGTATGTGTCGGGGCTAGGTCTTGCATATATGCAGTGCGCGTGTGGCAGGTTCAGATATAACTGGTTCATGCAGAGTTGAGGATGCCCTAACTATATGCGAAATTATGTTGGCACGTGGATTTTGAAAATCGGGATGTGACACATGACAACCCTTTTTTTACAGTTGTCCTGTCTAGATTGATTGAACCACCAACACAACGTCACTATCTCCACTAACTTGCAATATCACCCAAGTAGCGCAATACCATGCTGTGTCTACACCTCTGCACTCTTTGTTCCCTAACATCACCCTCACTTTCTTTTGCCTTGTCCATTTCTGGGGCTTGCAAAAGCTCGAACCTCGTAGCTGGCTCAGGCTTGTTCATTAGTGGCTCGGTTCATAAAATTAATTAACTGGGTTGAATGCCCTTTTCGGCTCTCACCTTGAGGAGCCGACACAAGCTAGCTTGTGAGCTATTCAAGTTAGCTAGTTAAGGCTCGAATCACATAAGCAGTCTAACCCATAATTAGTCTAAAAACTGACCGTGTCTGGAATATATGGAACATGTGGATTTGGTTTATGACCCGTTTTGTGTAAGTATTATTATTGCTTTGTCATTGTCGGACAACCAACTTGATTTGTCATAAAGCGTTTGTCTTGGCTCCACTAAGCATGGCTCACATAGCTCATGAATTGAGCGGCTCGAGCTTTGAAGTGAGCCGAGTTGAGCTACATTTTCGGCTCATTGGCCTAACGAGTCAAGCCATCTTTTTTACGAGCTTTTACAGGTCGAGTTAAGTTGGACTGAGCCTACATGATAACTAGACCTATCCATATCGTCAGCAAGGTTGAGCTACCTCATGCGGGTTGTAGCCAACCTGTTATACACAAAGTACAATTCATCACCCCTCCTCCATTGTAGCGTCACCTTCCATCGACACCCACTTTCCTCGCCTTAGGCCATTCTCAATTTTGTTTTGACTATTGGTTTCATCCTGCCGAACAAATAGTGTCCGCCCTCATTTACTCCCTAAACTCTTAATATGGTGTAGCAGTGAGGAAAGCAATACATCAACCTGGCACCTCCTATCCTCATTCTCTCCCAAACTATGTTGGAGGAAGAGAGATGACGAGGAAGGGGAAATGATTGCCATGTTGGTTGATTTGGTAGGAGCTAGCTTCCATATGGATGACACATCAACACGAAGTTTCATGTGCTAGCTTCGAAAACCAAACATTGAACCCATTTTACACATTTACATAACACGAGTATGATAAATCTAGATATGTGCTCTTTATTCATTCTCCTCTCTTTCAAAATTTTAAGATATGTAAAATGTATCACAGATGTAAGTCGTGCTGGATGACGTGCACCTACAAAACATCATTAAAACATACAATTGTGACATAGACCCAAAAAAAGAGGAATAAAATAGTCTTGGTTGTGTAGCCGTAAATGTCTCTTTTTGTATAGGTCACAAGGGACCATACGATGGATGAGTTTTGCAAGTAGTATGACATAACATGAATTATATCTAACAAATTCTTTTACATTTGTCGAAAACTCGAAAAGTGGTTTTCGAATAATGGGGCATAATGGCAACTGATTGCGCAAAATTCGTTTCGTTCTCCATAATCTTTTGCAGTTGCCGTCCTCCATCTTTTCCCTTCCCGTCCCACGCAACGTCACCCCTTCTATCCTCTCCGGTCTCCACCCACCGTGCCGTCGCGCCACCCTCTCCCCGAATTCCCGTTCGCCGCCGCCCCGTTCCTCGTGAATCCGAACGTCATCTGCCCTCCTGCGCGTGATGGCGAACCCGATGTACGGCTCTGGGCCGCTTCGATCCAGGTAAATCCTATCCGATCCCTGAGGTCGTTTAGCCCGATTCTTGCTCGCTGTTGTTCGAATCGGTCGATTTGTTCCGCGAAATTTGATCGGAATCCGTGATAAGTTTGGGGGTTCTATGGGGATTGTAGGAACGCGTCGAGCTCGGACGAGATCCAGCTGCGGATCGATCCGGTGCATGGCGATCTTGACGAGGAGATCGACGGGCTGCACTCGAGGATTCGCCTGTTGAAAGGCGTAAGATTTCCATTTCCCTCCCTCCTTATTGCTGCTCCGTTTCTTGATTTCTGTTACGTATGCTCAACTCAGGTCTTATTGCCGCGATTTTCAAGTTAGGAACTTATGGATTGCGTGTACGTTTAAACATGCGTTGTAGATGTTATCTGTGGCGTTCCAAGATATATTTCGTGGTTCTCGACTTGTTTTTGGCTGGTAATTTGATCGGTGATTTAATTCTTGGTGGTGGCGCAGCCTGTAAGTTTGTTTAAGTTGGTTTTATTGTCTTTAAACTAAGAAGAACTGGGAGTAGATGTCACTTAAATTAGAACCATCTCAGGTGGATAAGGGACTTCTTGTTTGATTTTGGGTTGCTAACATCAACACGATATGTTGCTAGTGTGTTTAATATAGTGACAAATGGTGTCTTGTATTGTTTTCCAATCTCATGGCAAAACTTTCAAGACGGATGTGATGTTAATGGGTTTGGGGTGTATGGAAATGCAATGTCTAACCTGGCATAAATTGAGATCATAGTATCCATTTTGGATCTTTTCCTCAACAGATTCCATTTGTCCTGTAATATTCCTTTGCTTGCTCATCAATCCCCTGGCCCGTATTATTATGATTAATTTCTTGACAGATGCTCGTTGACTTATACTTCTTCAGGTATGCTGCTATGAGCATGCAGTGACTCCGCTGAACCTTCACATGAAATTAACTCCACTGATTTATCTTGTTTTAGGCTTCTGTACAATCTTATGAATTAGTCGATAGCTTGTGACAACACTACTGTTATTGTGTATACTCGTAAAATCAATCTTGTGAATATTTCAATGCTACTGTGTCTAGGGTTGTAAATCAGATGTTTAAGTTTTAACAAGGAATGGATTTGGCCATTTGATGAGAAAAAAAATCAATATCTGATTATTTGTTCCTTTATTTTTATTTAGAAGCAGTAGATGCTGGTTTTTGTTCACATTTTCAGAATCTTATTTCACATTTTCAGAATCTTATTTCTTATTTCATCTCGTTTCTTTTCCAGGTCGCCCAGGAGATAAACTCTGAAGCCAAGTTCCAGAATGATTTCCTCAGCCAACTGGTATTGTTGCCTTATTTCCCATGGTCATGTCATGTTTTACTCTGGCGATTGTATTTTGTGTGTGTGTGTGTGTGTGTGTGTGTGTGTGTGTGTTAACTTCTCGGTTATGTCATGGTTGTCCTTGATAGTTGGCACATATTTATCCCTTTTTCATATGCACTTGTTCAGTCCTACCATCTTTTTTTTTATTAGTCCACATATGATACATTTCGCTCTACCCTTTTCCAGATGTCCTTCTATACGTGCAAGGAAATAAATGTGCATTTCCATAGTTTCATATGTTCTACAAAGTCAAATATTGTGTATGACCTTGAAGGGCCCTTTGATCAACGCTAGTAAAGTTTTAATTATTGAATTTGTTGCTTTGCAACGAATTCTTCAAATTTTGGTTTGTTTCAAATCTCTAGATATTATGTATACCTGAACTACTTGTTAAGGACCATTATGTATTTTTTTAGTCAAGTAATATCACCTTTGCAAGAAATCAATTTCTCATATATATTTTTCAACCATCTTTATCCTAGTTATGCTCTTATTTTGTTATCATGTGTGCATGAACAGCAAATGACCCTTACAAAAGCTCAGGCTGGAGTGAAGAATAACATGCGAAGGATGAACAAGAGCATCATCCGGCAGGGCTCCAATCATATTGTCCATGTTGTCCTTTTTGCTCTATTATGCTTCTTTGTCGTCTATCTCCTGTCAAAGTTCTCTAGAAGATAGTTCTGTTGTTAGGTGAAATCAAATCAACCCAAATGGTTCCATGAGTTGTCTGTAGTCTCAAAAGAGATAATACTATTAGCTGTGCTGCATTGGGCTCGTAGTCTAATACAAGTCTTGAAGTAAACAGTAATACATGTCATGAACTGATCACAGGCTATCTGACTTGAGAAACTTTTGCAAAGCACATTCTACGGTATCCAGTATGCTGTATGTAGTCCCGAAGGAGATACTATTAGTTGTACAACTTCTGGGCTGCTAGTCTCTTTAAGTACGAGTCTTGATGGAAATATAAGTTCATGCATTGACCACAGGGTATTTGTCTTTGACGACCGCAAGAAACATGCGCGATTCGTAACCTTTTGTGCCTCTGATTCCCGAAAATGCCAGTGCAAAGAGATGATACCTTTGAGAAAAAATATACTCCTGTTTCATACAGTATCATAGTAGTAATTTCTCTGTCGTACGCAGACAGGAGAGAATAAATCATAACGATAATTTCACATATTCAATCGTGAGTAACGATAATTTCACATACCATTCCAGTCACCTGATGCACGACCGACTTCTTGCTACCATATTAACATGTGCACACAGCCACACACCAAGTGAACAAACTCAACAAGGAAAAGATCAGTGCAGAGTAGAGAAAATACAGTCAGGATTGAAGAGTCATTAAGAACAAAGAAAACCTGAACGAGCTTAGGCATCCCCATCGATTCCAAGCAATAGCATGTCGAGAATTTGTCTTATTGAACATTTGAAATGTGTAGATGGAAAGGTGAGTCTCAAGAAGGCAACCTTCACACTGAAGACACTTAAGACAGGGAAGAAAAAATGGGAAGAGAAGGAAGACTGAGTAGTTCAGTTTCGCGGCCGGCAACACGGCTCTACCAAGGTATTGCTCGCTATTAACCAACGAGCACCAAAAAGAAGTTTCCCAATGTTTTTTTTTCTCTACTGTACCATTTCTTCTCTCTACTCTAGCATCCCACGCTGCTTGAAAATTTCGAACATAGTTGAACCAATCTTAGCCGGTGACTCAACAACAGTAACCCCAGCCTCTCTGAGGGCCTTGATCTTGTCCTGGGCGGTACCCTTCCCACCTGACACAATTGCTGCATCATAAAAGAAAAATATGTGTAGATTAGTACATGAACAGTTGAACTTGATTCCAAACGATCAAATAAATACAATAGTTTTGAAGTAATGGCATGGCTGCAGTTGTTCTCATAATTATATTTAGTATTGCAGCAAGAAATTCAAGAAAGCAAACCAGATTGTCACCATGAGTTTGGTAATTTGAAGAGGAGTTTTCTCTATTTTGTATACATGGATGCGACACTTCCAAAATGCTAAAATCCATAGATAATTACAAAGTTATATGGTAAAGGAACAGACTCAAACATTGCTCGGCTACCAAAATACTAGACCCCATGACAGAATAGATGGCAAAGGTGCAAATTGGGTCCAATGAAACTATAAACGATAAACCAGGTCCAAAATCACTGTTTTGCTACTTTGCCAACTAAATTGTGCAAGTGTTCATACTCCATACTGATAGGAAGAACCAAGTATAAACTCCACAACTATTACTCTATTAGTGATTATGAATGAGTACCACATCCACCCCAGTGAAACTTTCATACTAAAATCTGTGAACTTCTGAAGTATTTATCTTTTGTTATCTATTGATATTTGCGAATTGAATAGCATCTATACAGAATCTTTTTTCCTGACGAATCTGAACTACCATTGCCATGCAGAGTAATAGAAAGACACAGAATTAACGAACAATCTGGAAACATCAAAAGTGCCAGTATCTTGTCTTAAATACCCAGCCAGGAGCATTGTTTCATCTTCATACTCCCAAAGATCATCTTTCTACTTCCAAAGATTATACAATTGATAGGAGAAAATAATTGAGTACTATGTATACTAGTATAGCATGAATTAGTAAGGAAAAACAAATAATGAGATTGCTAGGTCGATACCTCCAGCATGACCCATGCGACGGCCTGGGGGTGCAGTAAGTCCAGCTATGAATGCGACAACAGGCTTTTGTGTTTTGCTCGCCTGAGTTATTTGCATGTCAAGTTAGATTAGTTGATCAGAAATGTTACTTACATCACATATTTAATCGAAAGAAAAGAGATACGGCGACCATGCCACTAGACATATGCAATATTATAAGATGGAATGTCAGCAGTGCTTGATTATCATTTGTCACTTCACAACACTAAGAAAGCATCAACACATCATTTTTAACTTCTAAACTAACCAGATACAACCTAAGTCCTTACATGTCATGAGATCATGATAGCTGATAAGGGTGAGATGGCCTACTTTGACTCTTACTGGAACTGAATGCATCTTGTACATATTGTTTTGCTCATGACAGAGAGTTGGGGTCACATGAAGCAATGACTTATCTAAATATTCCACACAGAGAGTTGGGGTCAAAACGGGGGACTGCGTGGAATATTTAAACTTTTAATGCTTAGGCTTGTGGATCATATAATCTCAAGCTAGGCCTAGACAACCAGCTTGTTCCTGAGCTTTTGTCAACGAACCAAACCCTTTACATTCAGAAGCCGAAGACAGGGAAAGGTGGCTTATGGAGCTTATAAGTTTGCATATGTTTAGAAGCTGCTATTACCTAAACAATATTTAGATCTTATCTAATAGGCATATTTAATATTTTAATTGCAAACATTGTCTGTCTAACAGCTAGGCCAGAGGGGCCTTTGCCCTATAGGCAATGTATCTACAACATGTATTGGCTCCATAGCATCTTTGGAAAAAGAGAAGGGGGGTGAGCACGGTTTTTTAGGAACTAGGAAGATTACAGAAATACAACAGTTCAATCTTTTATGTGGAATCATGGCCAACTACATCACCCTACATGGATACTACACTACTTACTATATTTGGATGTAGAAAAAGCGGACAACAACATTAGATAACTTACAGCTCCATATGTAAAAAAAACACATTGACTTATCATACATCCTTTGGGGAAGATAGATACATGATCATATCATTGAATATTGGGAGTCCAATAAAATATCATTGAATATAAGGAGTCCAATAAATACTACAAAAATTAAATAGCATGGCTTTTTAATTGCCATCAAGTTTGAACTACAATAAGGAACATAAAAGATCATGCACCTACTTAAAGAAATATGTATGTCATGATCTTGATTCTGCTATGATTCTGAAGTGACAAATATAGTATATTTGTGGTCAAATATTTAGAAGGATTACTGCAGGCATTTCGAATTAAGTAAAATAGAATGGAGCGACATGTAATACAGAAAAAGGTTATCTGAACAAAACTCCCACCTGAATAAAGGCTGCAGCATCCTCCTCAGCAGTACCTCCAATTTCTCCAATGAGAACAATACCTAAAAGGCACATAGCAATTTTACCAATGAAAAACAATAGTTAAGAGGGATATAACAGCTTTGACAGATGAGACAATAACTCCAAAGACATACAGCAGTATCAACGAATGTAATGAAAGTATTTAAATGCCTTAATTAACCATATGAGGGATTAATGACACAAAAGAGTCACAAATCGTGGAGCTTCGCTCTGCTATATGATTAATTTTCCTTATCTTGTTAAATTCAACTGACTCTTAGGCTCAGAGCAAAGAATGTGTGAGATGTCCTCACGTGGGCATATACAAGGGTAGATAACGTAAGCTATAGTAAAGACCAAGGTCCACATATTTGTCCTATCAATTAGTGGCAGCCAAAATGTGATAAGAATAGAAATTGTAACAGTAATCATGCTGCCGACTTGTGGGTAGTACCAAATATACCAAAATTAAGGAGCAATTGGATATCTCACAAATAAATGAGAGAAAAGATAGGCTTTTGCTGAATAATGTGGAGGCTCAGCCACAAACAGTGTACCTTCTGTCTGAGGATCATCAACAAACTTTTCAAGGCAATCAACAAAATTAGTGCCATTAAAGGGGTCACCACCAACACCTACGCAGGTTGACTGCCCCAAGCCTACAGCTGTTGTTTGAAACACCTGTCAATGAAGAAAGAAATACGCCTTAGGCAAATGTATCCATGATTGAAAGCATCTCTGTAATACTGGGCATACCGCTTCATATGTCAAGGTACCAGAACGAGATACTATCCCAATGCGACCTGGCTTGTGGATGTAACCTGGCATGATTCCAATTTTACATTCACCAGGCTTAATGATACCAGGGCAGTTTGGTCCAATCAATCGGGTTTTTGATTGCCTGTTCAGAGCAGCCTTCACTTTCACCTGAAATTTACAAAGGAAACCTTATGATGACTTCATTAGGTTCCCTTAACAAAGCCGCACAAGAACTGAAAGAAAATATCTAAAATGTGAGAAAGACAAACACATAATTATGATGTGGCATGAGTTATTAACACTGTGCACATAAAATAGAAGATCAAAGGAATATCAACAAGTTAACTGCCAAAAGGGTCAGGATAAAATTCAAGACAGTTTCCGTCTCTCATTTATTATTTACCAAAATTACAGAAAAAGGAAAAGTAAACCTAATTACGCTCCATGTATGCCTATCAGCCTGTGGCTACATATCCATCACACAATGTACTTTCTAGTGTTTTTATATTAAAAAGTGTAACTTACATGTACAGCTATAGATGAGAGGAGGATGAATGACCTTGAGAAAATTATCATGATCACGAAAACAGCAAACAAAGTGGCTAATGATGTACTAATAAAATACCATGTCATGCTGAGGTATCCCTTCAGTAATACAGACAACAAGGTCAAGCTCTGCATCCATTGCCTCCATTATTGCAGCAGCAGCAAATGGTGGTGGAACGTATATAACAGATGCATTCGCCTTTGTCTCAGCCTTAGCTTCCGCCACTGAGTTGAACACTGGAAGGCCTAGGTGCTCAGTTCCACCTTTCTTGGGAGTAACTCCACCTACCTGTTACAGTGAGAAGTACTCCTGTTAAATAGGATAACATCTGATGAAAAGCATAGCAGAGACAAGTTAATCAGTCGAAGATACTTTTATTGTATAAGTCAAAACTAAATATCTAAAATATCTTACTGAAGCATTGTTCAATCAACAATACAAAAACATGCCAATTCTTAGATTGGATGGTGAAAAGGGACCTCTTTGGATATGCCCTCATAAGCCAAATAGTATTGTACCATATTAAAATAATTTCATTTGGGTCAATTTCACTGTTAGATCCAGTATGTGACAGTTAAACCTATGAACTGCTGGTCAAGAATGTAGTTGTGAAAACCTGCCAAGCAACACTCCAGGTCGAGGCTCTCAGAATGCTTTAGATAATTCCAACCTTCCACTTGTACCGGCACTTTTCTTGTGCGGGGAATGCTGCCCAATTTACTACCAAACAGACCAAAGGTAAAACATGTCTCGATGTCTCCATCCCACTTACTGAGGAATGGTAACGTTAAATACATAAGATTTATGCGGGTTGGATTTTTCAAGAGCAGCTTGGAAATCACAAGGCGTGCAACATGGAGATTATTTCTCACACTCTTTATACTTAGATCAACCAGGACCGACATTTACAAAACGTCCAGAAATCCATAAAAACCTGGTTTACTTCAATTTTTGTTTTCTGATGAGCCATGAAACATACTAACGTGCTGGTTCACTAGACTGCACAGTGAAGAACACCGCTGGCGCCACACAATACCATAGGACATAGCGTCCGGTGAGAGATGAAACCCTAAAAGCCGAGAAAATGGAGATCGACAACCACTCATCCACGAGATCGCACAACATCGGTTCAAACCCTAGAACCGCGCGCTAGAGAGGAAGGAATGCACGGATCGAACAAATACACCAGAGAGGGAAGCGGCGGGATTGGGGCGCGGCTCTTACCATGTTGGTGCCGTACTCGATGGCCTGCTCGGTGTGGAAAGTGCCGTTCTTCCCGGTGATGCCCTGGCAGATCACGCGGGTGCTCTTGTCGACGAACACCGCCGGGGACGGCGCGGCGGCGGCGGCCGCGAAGCCCCGCGCGTGGAGGAGGCGGGAGGCAGCGGACCCCAGCAGCTGCGACGCGCGGCGGGAGGAGGCGGCCATGGCGATGTGCTGGGCCTGGCGGCGGCGCGTGCTCCTTTTTTTTCCCTCTCGATTCGATTTGGGCTCGGTCTACTTTCCTCGATTTTCTGGGGTCTCGCGATCCATTCTTGCAGGAGAAGTTGGGTGGTCAAACTTCGGGTTAGGCCCCTGTATTTGTCGCTTTTTGCGGAAGTTAAGACATAGGTGCAGTGGAATACGAAGAAGTGCGAGGGTATCGTCGTCATGGTTAATTTAGTTTCTTTGTAGATCCTGTGTAAATGATTTATTTCTTGCATACGCATAGCTTTCTTCTCTCGCATAATCATACATTAATTGATATACGACTATATTTATAACCCAATTTTAAAAAGAAAATTTCATTATGTATAATCCGGATAATCTATAAGTCGATGAGCAAAAAGGCATACTCATACACGATTCATAGATAACCCGGACTGATTTCCTAGGACAGGATAAGTTTGGGACTAGACTTCCAGCCCAAACCAATTTTCTGGCTGTGTGAGCTTTTGATTTGAGCTACATATGATGCCTGTCCCGACTTGGTCTAAGTTTGTTGGTGCTCAAGTTAACATTACAAAAAATTTGACTAGTCAAGTTTTGGTTACCCTGCTCACATTCAAAGCCTAAGGCTCGCCGTGGGTGCTCATCTCTTTTTCAACAGCGCAAAGCTAGAGCTCTAGTTTGAATTTTTTTAAAAAAATAAGGTTTTGGTTAGCCATGTTTCAACCGAGATTGATAAAATGTAATGAAAGTGCACAAAGCATGTGCATGCTAAAAGGTTCAAAACCGTGCCCAAACAAAAGATCAACTATTTTGACATGACTAATATTTAGGAGTATAGAGTTAGACACAGACCAAATATATTGACATTGCCCATTACCGAGGCACGCTCCATAGGTTGCACATTACGTGCCCCAAGCCCCAACCCATAGGGCTTCATCTTCACCTACTGTGGTCTTCCTCGGATGTGGTGGCGATGACATATCCCAAACGGATTCATCAGACCCTGTAGGCTTAGTTAAAGGAAGGGATAGAACGGTAGCAGTGGGAGATATGTTACAATGCGGCATGGTTTTATCGGCCATGCGAGGTGGCAGGGGATGATGGACGGACCGTCGACGTCACCCCCAACTAGATGTTAGGTTATCTGTTCTTAGACTATCTGTGTATAAGATACCACCAACATTACAAATATTGCATGGCACATCAAGAGCTTGATTCAGTGATGGGAATATAGCTTCTAAAGAGTATTCATTTTTTACATCGGTTACACCATAGTACAAGTACACATTCAACAAGCATGCATTGCTCCACAATTACATACCATCACCCACGGTCAACCCCCACCCCCAACAAAAAAAAGCAAGTTTCACCAACAATCTTCTTCCACATGGCAGCACACTCCTGAATTAGTTGCTAACTCCAACACGCTCCTCATTTGGGGGCGAAGGCCTAAATACAAAAACAAAAAATCACATATTAGTGACCAAATCATGTCAAGGTCATTAGTTCGATCAAATGATCGTATGTATAATATGTACCCTGAAGATGGTGGCATGGCCGGGGTCGGCGAGGTGGGCGAAGAGGTTGTCGATGGGGCCGGTGCCGGTGTACTCTGCCTGGAACCACGCGCCCATGACGGCGAGCATGGCGAGGCGGCCGTTCTTGATCTCCTTGGTGCGCAGCTCCTTGATCTTCTCCGGCGAACCGGAGCCATAGCCAAGTGGGTCAAACCACAAACCACCAGGGTACCTTACATTTCCAACACGCAAACACATCAACTAATTAGCCTATTAGTATCAGGACATGGAGAGACTTGGAACAAGTTCGCTTGATGCATGCATGGAGATGGACGGAGATATGCTTGTGTGTACCCGACGTCGGTGCCGGTGAGCTTGTTGTTGGGGAAGATGGGGTCGGTGTTGACGCAGCCTGGCTTGATGATGTCGGCCCACCGGCGGCCCTCGGCCCAGCCGATGAGGATGAGCTCGATGATGAAGAGGGTGGTGGTGTCGGTGAAGTACTCCTGCTCGCCGGCGGTGTACCACGACGGGGTGTTGAGGATGCCGATCTTGGTCAGGAGCTCCGGGATGAAGATGCCCGCCGCGCCCAGCATCGCCCACCGGCAGTGCACCAGCTCCGCCTGCACGTTCCACCGCAAGCTCTCCGGGTCCGATCCTGCAAATCCATAACAAAATCGAGATCAACAGAACAGTTAATTAGTAATATTCGAAGGTCGTTCAGGTTTATGTTAACATCGATGAAAAAGATCGAATTACTGGTCGGAATGAGATTGATCATGACTTACCAAGGCCCCAGGGATCAAAGCCGAAGTCTCCCGGAAGGCTGCATCATCGGGAACAACGGGATGCAAACTGTCAGAGTCGATCGCATGATACAACTAGAGTACGTAGCTTACATATTTTGGCATGACGAAATGTGTCCATGTACGAACCTGCCGTCGAGCCACGGCGGAGGGGTGCTCCCGGGGAACCAGATGGGCCTCTCGGGCGCCGCGGCGTGCACGGCGAACGACGGCCGGGACGACGCAGCCTCCGTCAGCTTCCTGCTGCTGCCGGCGCCGAGGAAGGAGGTCCGCGCGGTGGCCAGCCCATTGCTCGGGAGGGCCGCGACGGCGACGGAGGATGAAGAGACCAACGCCATCTCGTAACGCACCGTACGCTGTGCCTGTGATCGAGAGCGCGCGCGGGGTGGTGTGAGATTGGGATTGCGCGTGTGGCGAGCGGCAGTTTATGGGGATCTCAGGCGCGCGGAGCCCGTGGCCCTGGCTTATCCGGGAGGAGATAGCGAGCGCGGCCGTGGAGTGCCACGCGGCAGGGAGAATCCAATCCTTTGGCTCCGCCGTCTCCGGGCCTTGCTGACGTGGAGGGATCCGGGCTGCGACCTGATGAAAATCGCGGTGAGGCACGCGATTGGACGGCACCACGAGTTGCTGCCTTGCAGGGAGTAGTATCGACGAGATGCTATCTATATCCACGAAGTAATGATGATTAGTGACCTCTGAAGATATATATGTGGATATAACTGTGTAAGCAGAGGTTGTTCATTGCACCGTTAAGTGATATAATAACTTAACCTTCGACCAATTTTCCCACCGTTGGATATAGATCTAACCAACCACATCACTCCGTCACTTCAAATATAAACAACGTTATAACCCTAACCCTGCCCCATGCGCCTCCTCCCACGGCATCGTCGGGCCGGCGAGTCCTTCTCCCATCCCTCTAATGGCCCGACGCGGCTGTACTCATCTTCTTCTCCTCCGCACCCGCTTACTAAAACTCAAAGCAAATTTGAGGTGTATATGCTAACAAATCTGTTAAGCCCAGCATTTTTTCTCTACTCCTGGCTCATTCCCACCCTTCATAGCCTACGAGCAACACACTTGTTTGAAAAAGGAAAAAATTATCTTTTTCTCCAAACTATTTAACGCGCTCACTTTACCTCAAATTAAATTTGAGCTCACTTAATCCCTGATTTAAAATTTCAGGTCTACTGAACCCCTTAATCCAGGATTGGTGCTATCCAAACAATGGTTTTATAATCCTTTAACAACAGGTAGTCAACTTATGTGGTGAAGGGGCCACATCAATTTGTACGTTTTTAAAGCAAACAACCCGGATCGTTCATTACACTTTTCTCCTCGCAACAGGACAGAATTTTCCCTCGCCGCCGCTGCCATGTCGTCAAACGCCGCCGCCGCCGCCGCGCGCCATGGCCGCATCCGTGAACCTCGTTCTCCTCATTGTCGCCGTTGAAGCCCTGTCCACCTCCGTCTTGTCCCATGCCGCCTTTCCGTTCAAGGCCAAGGAAGGACTCCCGCGACGGTATCAACCAAGCAACGATGCTTTCACCCCCGCAGAGTCCCATTTCCGTCACTCAATTCGCCATGCTAACAGACAACTCCTTTGGTCCTATTGCAGATTCGAGGTGGGAATTTCTTTGGCAACTACTATTGATGTTGTATTGGGATTATGTGTTGTAAATAGAAATTAATTCCTCTGCGTTTTCATGGCTGTTTCCTGCATGTTCTTGGTGTAAGATGAGATTCTTCAATTGTATTGTTGGTGTTGTACTTTCCTGCATTATGTAGAGCTTGGGCATGGGGAAGCGAACTGGAGCTCGGGCATGCGGGATTCCTTGCTTGGCCTTGAACAGAAGAGGCTAGTGAGGGACGAGGCGGAGGCCGATAGGGCGTCGACAGTGACGACGAGGAGGACAACGAGGTTTCTCGCGGCCCTCGACGACATGACGGCCAAGCCACAGAGCAGCAGTCTCATTGTGAGTTATAAGTTGTGGTGGAGGGCTACGCACGACGGTTGCGTAGACAGCATGGCCGTGCCACGCCGCGCGATATCGGTGCCGGCCGTGCCCGTTGCGCGAGCTCCGCCACGCCTGCACCTCATATATAGCTCCGCCGTGCAAGCTCCGCGCCAGCTCTTCCTGCCGCGCGAGCTCCACGCCCTGCCCGCCATGCGTCCAGCCGCGCATGCTCCGTCACTCCCACACCACCGAGCTTCGCGGCGCCGTGGATACCGCGCCGCTGCCGTGGTCCACCGCAGCTGGACCTGGAGCTTCATGCAGCACCGACGGTCAGCCAAGGAGGCGAAGCATGCAGGCGGCGGCAACCCGATCCCTGCTTAAGTGGCGTTTAGTCGTGCAGACCCGGCCACCTCAGCACTAATCCCAGAATAAGGGGTTAAGTACACCTGAAATTTTAAAATCAGAGGTTGTGAGCCCAAATTTAATTTAGAAAGTTGAACTGAATGCAACAAATAGTTTAAGAGAGAAAAATGAACCTTTTCTATTGAAAAAAGAGAGGGCATATCCTCTTGTGTTTTCCTCCGGAAGGAGTTGCCACAAATTTTTCTGTGTTAGAAAGGGAGCTCTAATGGTAATATGCACGCGACTAACTCAAACGAGTCCTTTTGGTTCAAAGCCCAATCTTGACATACATCACCACCTATTTCTCTAGCTCCTAACTTGCATATAATTAGTACAATAAAATTGGAACCATACTCTAGCATGGCTAAGGAAATCTTGCTGTAAAAGTAGTATTAATTATGGTGTTGCCACGAACTAAACACCGGTCTAACTCGGTCAGACTTGCATAAATCGGAGTCTGGCAACCCTAGTGATCAGCCAAACGGCCACCTCCTGAATACCGTGACAGCCGGAGAACTGCTTGTCGAATTTGAACAAATGGTCGATGGGAGCTAGTACAATGTAACATTCGCGAGCCTATTTAGAGGGGTAAAAATTGTAAAAACTTGAGGAAAATTCTTAAAACTACAATTTTTCTTGCAAAACTATCAAATGAATCACACTTTTAAGGAGTAGTTTGACCAAACTACACTTGTTTGTATCACCATTTCAGAAAAAACCACACTTTTGGGTGTGATTAGTCATGGCGCACACGTCAACGATACAATTTCTCTTATCACAATTTCAGAAACTCAAGACGCAACTTCTCTTATTGTGTAGTTGACGAGTAGAGCACGACTGTCAGCTCTTAAAATGTGTGTTTTCTGAAACAATAATACAAAATAAATGTGGTTAAGCGTAGTTCTCTGATAGTTTGGCAAGATTTTTTTTTGTGGTAAATTTACTCTAACGACTTAAATATGCTTTAAACATGAACTCGTAAGCGAATTGTCTAAACCGGTCTTTCTCATTTCCATGTTTATTGATATCAAACTTTTCTCAAGTTTCTTTTCAAAGCAAACTGTCCTTTTGACAGGTTGACTTATCAAAAATTTAATGTACTTTTCCTAAATGGATTGCACATAAACTTTTCCACATATTCAGATTTAAAGGGAGACATCATTATCTTTTCCAAGTTCTTTTTAGAGCCATTTTGTCCTTTTGACAGGATGACTCCCGACAGCATTTCTTTTCAAAATTCCATAAGACTACAAAACCGACGACGGATCCTCTAGATTTTTGTACGTTTTTGCCCTACATGTCAGTCGGTGTGGTAACCCTGTTCTTTTGAAAAGAACACCTGCTCTGGCAAAAGTTGACAACATCAGAACTTGTGATAGATCACAAAAAGAGCAGAACTATGTGATCTACACACATGTTGCATCCTCAAATCAAGACCACCTCACAGGTTTCACTCCTCCTCACTTTTTTCTTCGCTAACTTGCACTCTCAGTATTCGTCATACACCAACATGAAAAGGGGCTGTGACTCAAAAAGAAAGAAAGGGAGTGTTCACCAAAACCCTTGCTGACCTGGGAGAAATTGTCGGTAGAACTGAGCAATTCATTCGTGTTCATACTTCTATACATCAAGTTTTTGCAGAAGATACACCCAGAGCCTGATCTAGATAGAAATCGTCGGTACAGCTGAGCCTAATCCGGTATATCGTTGGGTAAATACATAATTGATCAAATACCATAAAACAACTCATATAACAGATTTGTTCTAGGTAGACGTTAGGGCTTGCTGTAGAGTTCCTTAGCAGATTTTGCACACCTTGCATTATGCCCAAAACGTGTTCTTTTGCACACTCGTGCATTATTCTGAGATGTCCAGAATCCAGTAAGAAACTCTGGAACTGGGCACTCATACCTCCTTGAAAGGTACGTTCTTCTTGGACTCATGCTTGGCTTTGATCATCTGGTTCAAGGCCTTGACGCACCGGCGGATAATTCCCGTCGGCTTCTTCGCTCCATCAGATCGCCTTATCACCATGGCCAACGTCGTGCCGCCGGTTGCTGCTGCTGCTGCTCCCGGGGCTCTACGATCAGCAGGAACATTCTCCGCGTAGCTGAACTTGCTGGTAGCTTTTGCTTCTCCGGTCACAAGTTGCTTCTCTTGTATCAGCTCCAGAAGGGAAAGCCGGGGCACATCATCGATAGATGGCTGCATGATCGGCTTCTTTACACTTTGACGTTGCTCCAGGGCCTTCTGATCCGTGTCTTGGCATTCCAGCTGTGCCTTCTGCTCTTCATCTTGATAATGCTCTGATGCCTTCTCATCTTCTTGGCATTGTTTAGCTGTCTTCTGCTCCTCACCTTGGTATTGCTCTGGTGTCTTATGCTCCTCATCTTGGTCTTGCTCTGGTGGCTTCTGCTCCTCATCTTGGTCTTGCTCTGGTGCCTTCTCCTTCTCTTGGTATTGCTGTGCTGCCTTCTCCTCATCTTGATATTGCTCTCGTATCTTCTGCTCTTCATCTTGGTACTGCTCTGGTTTCTGCTCCTGCTCTTCATCTCGATACTGCTGTGATTTTTTCTCCAGCTCTTCATCTCGATACTGCTGTAGTCTCTTCTCCAGCTCTTCATCTCGATATTGCTTTGGCGCCTTTTGCTCAACACCTTCACTGTGCTGTGGCGCCTGCGTCTGCTGCTCTGCATCCTCACATTGCTGGAGTGCCTGCGGCTCTGTATCTTGACACTGGAACAATGCCTTTAGCTTGGCATCTTGGCGAAGCTGTCGTGCCAGGGGTGGCACATACTGATCTTGATAACAAGCAGCAAGGCTCGTTGGTCTTCTTGTTCGCCTCGACATGCCACGATTGAAGCGGCGAGAATTATTCAAATCACACTCGGTGGCCATTGCCTGTGGTCTGAGGAGAAAAATCACCAGAAAGAGTTTGCTTGCTCCTTCTCTGGGATGGAGCAGTTATAGGTCGCGTGATGTGTTGAGATGTGCAGTCCGTACTTGAATAGGTAAACTGGTGGAATGTCCATTTCAAAGGTTAAGTCTGATTTGGTTGGTCATTTGGAAGATCAGTACCTGTCTTAGTAGCCTTATATTCCTACATGAAGTGAGATTGAAGTTAGCATTAGTAAACAAGTGACCAATACTCTGCCCCAAAAAATTTGAAATAATTGTCTACCTTTTAGTACACTACGATCGTACTATGTTGGAGGACAATATACTATGAATTAGACTGTACAAGGAATGCTAAGAAGTAGGCAGAGGTTTAGAAAAAAGAAACATTCCTGTGTAATTGAAGCCATACCCAACAACCTACGAACTGATAACCAGCAAAATTTGGTTTCAAGTGAAAGATTTGACCGGCATGCCTTTACGTAGTTTGACTGGACAAATTAATCAATTGTACACACAATTGAAATGTTAAAACAGCGTTTGGTCATTGAACCTTCCACAGTAACATACTCTAATTTTTTTTCCTTTGAACAAAACGCATTGGCACTTCAAAATTCAAATAGGTGGCGATGGCTTGATGCCCAGGTCCAATAAACAGCATTTCAGAAACTGGCTCATAATAGTTGGACGAACTGATTCTGAAGAATTGCTAGTGGCGGCTTTGAGAAGTCTAAAACCATTAAAGCCAATTCTGTACCTAAAAGCTAACATCAGAATAATGCTTGAACATAAAGTACAATCTTTATGTCGCAACTCAGATTAAACAAGTATTGGTCCGTTGCCAACATTCTACATCTCAGGCCACATCGAAGATTATTATTCATTTACAGAGTCAGTCATCTTGCTTAGTTGCAGACAGAACTCACTATCTTGCAAACCTCATTGTCCATTCAGCGGCTATTTCATCATGCTTAGTTCTATCAGTCAAGTACAAACGTGCAATGCTCTCCACAAGTGGGTTGTCTGCACGGACAAAAATATCATAATGTAAGGCTTTGAAGTAGAAATGAAGAAACAGTTGTGTACACAGTAGAGTTAGTTTGAAAACATCTTTTTTCTTTTTACAGAAGGTAGTTCAGAAAATGATTCTGGAGTGTTAGAACATACATGGATCCGGATTTGTGATGATGGCTTTGATCGCCAGTAGCACCTTAGAAATAGTTAAAGCTGGACTCCAGCCATCCTTCAAAATCTCCATACTCACTTTCCCAGTGGAGTTGATATTACAGTGGTAAATCCTTGTTTTGAAAGTCACCTAGGAGAGTGGCAGCACAGTTGTTGCCACAAATTAAGGTCCCCTAGTGCTAAAATATTGGATAAAATTACAGTAGTGAAACTAAAGTGTTCCTTCCATACATACTGTATTGAAATTTAACACACTCGACTAGTAGAGTGAAATAGCATAAGAATACTTTTAAGGATTGAATGTCAAATATAAAGCCATGCTAATCATTACTTCTAGCGACAGAGCCGTATAGTGTATATGCTAGTATGCTATAGTATTATATAGACTATGATTTTTGTAGTGGCCTGCATTTGGTTTTGGCATAGTTCCATGTGCTGGTCAGGGTAACTGTAGGCCATTGTAAAGCTGTGGGGTAGGTGAAAGTTGTGGCATTGTTCAATTGCTAAGAGCTGGAAATGGAACTTGGCTGTTTCTGATACCTCATATCGCAACCTACCATCAAGGCATCATCTGTCAAAGGTAATAGGATGACCTCCAAAACGCACTGGTGGACACTATGGACAGCGGATGGATACTAATATATCAGTAAGACCACTAACTGGACGTAAATCTTTATTCAGAAGGCCTTCCTTATTTACCACTCTTATAGACTTGTACTCTAAGCCAAGATACACAAAATACAGACAACATGTCAACAAAGGATAACGATGTCAATCAGATAGTAGTAAGACTTCCAGTGGACAAAACCCTTCTCTGTAAAACCTTTTCTCGACAAAGCATCAATTAAAAGCATGCCATAACATAGGTCAGGAGAACACCTAAGAAAACAACATCTAAGCAACTGTGCACAGTTATCTTTCCTGAATACCAACTATGAAACAGAAGCTCCATCCTGAATACCAACTGTGAAACAGAAAATCAGGATAAGTTTTCTTAACACATAATCAACATCATATTGAAAGGATACAAGATGTCATATTCCACTTACGATGTAGACACACATACACATCACTTCAGAAGAACAAAAGGAACATTAATTAGCAACGAAGTAAACTCACTTTTACGTAACCCTTTTTTTTTCATCTAGGTTCTTCTGCGCATTCCACTCTCCAAAATTGACCATTGAGGTGTGGAAATTCTGGATGAATCTTGATTGCTGACAGACAGCTAAATACAGTTTCCTCTTTCTAGGCCATTTTTTGTTTTACTAAATTATGGTATGGACTGTAGAAAGTTTGAGTATACCAGACTTTGATGAAAAATTTCCTTGTTCATTTACTAAAGCATTCCAAATTCAATCTCCGTGGCATTACTCTGTTTACATGGTTTTCATTCCATTATCCAGGAAGACTGATCTTTAGAAGAAAATTTAGGATACTGATTGCAAAATAAGCATTATAACACTCTTATACCAACCAATTTAACACCCTACTTGATTTTCCGTTTCACTAGTTGTACGTTCACATTTACCAGAACTGAATGTCACATTCCTTCTAGAGAATTTCAGTTTGCAGGATCTAAGAAAATTTTATATACTAGGCTGATATATTGCTGCACACCTCAACTCAACTAACCAACATCACACAGCAGTAAATACTAGCAAAAGACACAGAATGTGATTTCTTAGTTCTTACCGTGGGAGGTTTAAACGGATAATCAAGTGGAAAAACAATATCAAGGAAAAATATCCCTCCTTCATATGGAGACCCTACAAAGAATAACACTGCGTTAAACCAAATTGCGGGTGCCTTCCGATACTACTTTATTCCACACCCCATGGATCGCATCGACAGGAAAAATAATAAAATCAACTTAAACAAGTAAAATTAAAGTTCCTCCTGTGTTGAACCGGCAACTGACAAGAATGAATCTTATACCTTGGGGCCCGATGATGGTGGAGAGCCAGTGGTAGAGGTTGTCGCCCTTGGGGCCAGCAGAGCAGTCGGAAGCGTTGAGGTCCAGCAACTCCTTCTGTATCCGCTTACCCGACGACGAGACCGACGTCCCTCCGCTCGACCCCCACGGCCGCACGCTGCTCCCGCTGCCGCCTCCCCCGCCAGGGCCTCCGGCACCGGCGCCACCGGCGGCGAAAGGGAAGCGGGAGGAGGGGAAGGGGGAGGAAGACGACATGATCTACGAATTGAGAACTACATCAGAAATTTATAATTCCCAAAACCGCACATCATAAGCTCTCAAAATCCACACGAACCTAAACCAGCTAGTGCCTAGTGCTGTTCGGACATCGGCCTATGCTTGGCTTGCCGCTTCCGTGCCGTCCCTCCTCGCCGCTGCAGCCCGCCCCGGCGCCCCCTGCCACTGGCCCGATATTCGCTTGAGCTTGACGCCACAGCGCCCCGCGCAACGCCAAAGTTGACCGCCGGCTGCCGCAGCCTGCTGCCCCCGCCGTGCTAGGCTGCCGACCTAGAGGCGAGAGGAGAGGGTCGTCGGGTGGTGGAGCCGAGTAGCCGGCAGGGTGCTGTGCGCCGGGAACGTGTGGGGTCGGTGGGGATCTTTTTTTCCTTGGGCCCCTGGCGGCTTGGCTTCATGGGCTTGAATTGCTACTTAGTGGGCTTAGCCCAACATGCGAGGAGCAGGTTTAGCAATTTCCTGGGCTCTTAGCGGCTTCGCGCGGCCCAGAAAACTTGGACTCTAGGCTTCAATTACTTCAGGCCCAGAATGTGGGCTGAGCTGGGCCACCCTAAGCTGGGCTCTGAATGCAAACTTCTCTCTCTATTATATATAAAAAAGGAAAGGATGAATGTCAACCGCACATCTGAGAACTCTAGAGTATTTAACTAGATTCACAGCACAACAGCATAATGTATGATTGAAGTAATTTGAGATTAACAGTTTTCAGTACCAAATCCATATGCAGGGGCACTTACACAGAATTTTGAACTTCCAATATTCCAGAAAAGTAGCCTTTCACAATCATGTTTTCCAACTTGACATACAAAATTGGTGCACCTTGCTCATTCATCTCTAGGACAACAAATTCTGAGAGATGCATGTCATCTACCTTAATACAGTAGGACAAATGATCACTACGCTATCTAATGACAAGAGGCACAACAAATTTCGGGCATCTCATCCAAAATGCAACATATGGTTACAGTGTTTTACAGGAGAAGTACAATGGGCAGCAATGCGGCAACAAGCTGAGTCAACCAGCACGATTGAGATTGTGTAGAAAAACTGTCTGGGCTTACAGGCCCAGAAGCCTCACCACCGCCGCTGCCATTGGCACCGGTGCTACAAATAGAACCAAACCTCATGGTCAGTATAAAGTAGCCAAAAAGGTTTGAACTGTTAGCACAAGAACATTGAGGAAATTGGACTCACCTTCCTGCAAAAATGCATGAACCATGGCCTGCAAGTTTTAATTCAGGGAAACTTTATATTAGGCTCATATTAGAGAACAAAGTGACAAAAGCACGATCAGATGTAACAGGATAACGAAATTGAAAGGACAGCGCCTTATATTAGAGTGAGAGTAACTTCAAGATGATGACTTGGTTTTTTAACCAACTAGTGGTATATGGTTTATCTTATATTAGCATGACCACATGTAAAACTGTAAGCACTCATTCTAGTTTGACTGGCTTTGCATTCCTATACATGGTTAGATGTATATAAAAGACAAACATATCTATTTAGTAGTCTAACCATAGATGTGCTCTCCCTGTATTTACAGCTCCAAGGTAATTTCCAATAGTGCCCGAGTCGTATGAAGAATAATTAGGAAATAGAAGACTAGAAGTATGACAGTGCTTTTGCACAACAAAAACATAGATCAAAGAGGCTATGGTTGCTAATAATTAGGTAAAATTGGAAAACCTGCACCACAATTTTAATACGATATAAGTAGCTTTTCCGTTTCCCCTAGTACTAGAGGATGAGTGAAGAATGGAGATTGCTAAGGGTTGCACAAAGCGTATTATATGAGTACTAAATTTGGTCTTATGAAATCTCATTTTTAATGCTGAGACCAAGGATAATAAAAAATTGTATGAAGTGCCAACCATAAGAGAGTACTAAAACCTACATCTGGTAATTTAATGATTGTACGGTAGTTCTATTTCCTCCTAGCTGAGAATGGATATTCAAGAGAAAAATGCAGCTTACTTGGATCAGTCGATGATATGGCTGCTGTGCCATTAAAGTTGCATGTACCACCACTTGTTTGTGTTCTGTGGTAATAATCGTTGAAAGCATAAGAAGCAACAGCTACAATGTCATCTGATTTATAGCATGGCTGCCCAGGTTGAATTGCACTGCAGTTTGCGGAGCCAGGACCACAAGCCCAATCCAAGCTTTGCTTCAATGCACCATGGGGTGCACTTGAATTTGCCACACAAAACATCCCACGCAAAGCTGGTGAATCTGTATTAGTCGTAGCGACATCTTCAAATGTCAGGGAGTACACCGTGCTAGCATTGGTAAACATAATTCCCCCAATTTTTCTCTGAATTAGGTCCAGCCCGAAGATCCTCGTTGAACAACTCAAATATGTATGTGCTTACTTGATTATTTGGCTGGCTAGGGGTACCGGAATTATTTAGTACATGGCGTATGAGGTTTGTATTGTAGGCCAAAGCATTATCAACATTAGCAGCCGGCTCATTTCGCCCACCATGCCATGGCCAGCCAGAAGCGGTGACCAAAACAGGAATCTCAGTGAAATTCATTGCTTTCATTGAGTTGTATGTAGCGTCAACCATAGCATCGAACATATTGGTGTAGAACAAATTAGTGTTGGGATCTGCAATTTGACTGTTGGGATTGAGTGATTGGAACAGGGCATACTCCAAAGGGAACACGCCTTGCCCTTTGACATAGCCATAATATGGTTGAGCATTCAGCATGAAGGAAGACCCTGTATTCTTCAGAAACTGAAGATACTGGAGCATTATTGAGCTCCACGTCGAGTTGAAAGTGGCAGTAGAGGGTGGAAATGCCTTAGAGATCATATCCATTGAGTGAGGAGTTGAAATTTTCACCTGGATATTAAGGTTTGCAGCTAATAGTGCTGACTGGAGGAATTGCAACGCAGGTACAAGAACAAGAGCTGCATTTGGAATAGTAGTGAGAACCTCATCACCCACGGCAATATATGTGATATTAGTTGCTGGAATGTAGGCAGCAACATTCTTGTTAATCCAATCGACAGCTGTAGGACGAGACTGCCCCACACGAAGCAGCTGATCATTTGGAACTCCAACCATTACTTCAATTCCAGTATTTGCAAGCGCAACTAGCATCTGATGGTCTGAATCAAGCAAGCGGACATGTTGAATCTTCTTTGCTTTAAGGATGGAGACTATGTCTGATGCTGGTGGCGCGTCTGACATGCCTGTGCCAACATTGATACCAACAAATGCTCCTACAACAGAGAGCAGCAACAATTGTTATGTAAAGAAAACAGGTGTATTGTTGTATGTATTTAGCTCCTATCCTTTCAGTTCAGAACAACAAATTTTCGTTATCCTTCAACTAGCCACTGGCACACTTTAGGAAATCAAAATGCAAGATGCATTAACACAACGAAGTACTGATAGTATTCAAAACCATGAGGTAATTTAAAACCACATTCATGTACTAGAATACCTGAAGCATTGAAAATCATGAGCATCAACAATATCACCACGCCCTCCAGTCTCTTGGGCAGCATGTTGTTGCGCCCAAGCATGTGATTAGTCACAGTCCAGGTCCAGGGGCACTTCTCAGAAAATCTTGACCAGACCTGAAATATCAATACCACAGGTTATTTCCATAATTCAACAAGAACAGAAACCACTACTTTTACCAAACAAAACTTCTGAAATGTAAAATGTATCTTGGGGAGATATTTGAGCTGAGAAAGACATTAATGATGCGAAATGCAAGCAAGCAATGCATTCACATTTGTAGAGTACATTGGGGTTCACTTGAATCCCCAAATTGTTTGCTCTTTTTGGAAAATAAGCTGCGCCCGCACCTGGGCAGCAAGTCCTATAGGGTCAGCCCAGATAGATCTTGCGCGCTGAAGAAGAAGAAGAAGAAGAACCCAGTCGAACATGGATGGGTGGATTACACTAGTAGGGTATGACGAAACAAACGAATCATCAGCTAACTGAACGGAGAGAAAGAATGATTTGGATTGTGATTGCTCACTGCCACAGCAAATAAATAATCCCCAAGACGAACTAGCAACTAGGAAGAAAAGAACAACAAACGAGAGGGATGGATTTGGGGAGAAATCAGGGAAGAAGAACAGGCGAGAAGAGAAGCAACAAATGAGCAGAAAAGAGCACAAGGCTCCAGAAAACGCAACAAATGTCGACACCAAAATAGCAAGAACAGGACAAGAAAAAGGGAACAAAGCAACTAGAAAGAGAGGATACAGGCCACCTGATTTCTTGTTGGTCCCCCAAAGAAGAGCCGTTTCTTCCTCCTCCAGCACCCTTTCCACACAAGCACAGAGGAAATCATCACAAACGAAGGTTCACGAAGGAAGAAACACTTGTTCTCCTTCCGAGTAAGCAAGAACCGGAGCACACCTGGGTCCTGATGTAGTGGGAAATGGGAAGCTTTTCTCTCACGCAGTATACACAGAGAATGCGAGGAGGCCGTCTCGGAGCTGTGTGTATCCGAGTGTGCTGTCCCTGTTCTTGGTTTTGGAGGCTCTCCAGCTTCTGTTTCTTGGGAGTTTAACTTAGCAGCTCATAATTAAGCGTTCTTAAGAGTGGTGATGGGAGTAAAAAAATGCAGGGGATTGACTGAGAGCTTCGTGTGTCGCAGATCCGACCTGGGATTAAGTTTCTTGGAGGACATGGAGGATTAGAAAAGGGAGGGTGAGAAAGAGGGAGAGGACAGAGGAGGAATAAAAGAAGGAGCTTTTCTTAGCCTTGGGGGCGTGGTAGGGAGTGTGAGATGACTAGGGAGAGGTGTGTGCAGTGTGCAGGTTCCAGAGGAGCGGAGAAGGCCAGCGTTTCTGTGGGCAGACTCTGTGGCCCACTCCGTGTCTCTGGGTTAGTTCGGCTTTAAATTCCGGCTTTAAGATTAGGGAAGACTGGAAAACGATAAGGGGTGTCCCGAGATTGATTATCCGAAGAAATACATCTCCTCCAAACAGTTTTCTACATGTCCAATACAACAGCTCCATGGCGTTCAACCAAAGCATTAAACACCCACTTGTGTCTTCAACCTCATGCTCGGGTCTTTCATGGTCTCCTGGGGAAGGCCAAGACGGTGTTAAGGGGTAGCGATCGACGGTACGATGATGAGAGAACATACTAAATTAATATTATGTCGGATGAGGTGGCTGCTTGAGAAAGGAGAGCTGACAGTGAGGCGAGGTGGCAGAATTGCCACTAGCCACGGCGTAGATGATGAAAGAGAGAGACAGCGATAGAGGCAGGCATGGAGCTAAGACGGTGGAAGGGGAGAGATGGATGAGTACGGGTGGGCAGAGAAGTAAGATAGATGAGTCGGTGGATGGAACAACAAGTCGGTGTTATACTATGGGGAGCTTTCACAACGGTTTAGCATCTCCTAATAGTTTATTTTAAAAATAATTATTCTCTAGTATTTCCCTAAAATATGTATCAGTGAACATTAAAAATCATAAAAAGATCAACGGTAAGGGTTTATTGTAGACTACAAAAGATATAATATGAAGTTATAAAATACCAGCTCTAAACTGTACTCTCTCCTTCGGGAACTCTAAACTCTGCCTAGTCTAGTTGCCCTATGTTCAATGCATAGATTTGTCTAGAAATGATTTTTCATATATGCTTGGCACACTTAAATCTCGTGGAAAATCCCATGAAAGAATGTGTGTTGTTTCATGTGAAATCTTAGATGTTTTGACATTCTAAACAGGATCCGAGCAATCTACAATATCTCTCGGTATAAGTGTATTTATATAGGTATACGGAGTCTAAATCCATAAAATAGTACCCATACATACAACCGCATGAAAAAAATCAAAAATTGGCCAAACTAAATAGCCCAACACAAGTTACCTCGTCATGCAGCACAGAAGATGCTAGGTAGGAGAGTTCACAAACAGTCATCCCTTTTGCCTTTTCTGGTGAACGGATTTACATCAGTTAATAGATAAACCGGAGTAATTCATTAGTCCATTCAGGGTCTGTTTGGTTGCTTGGATAGAGTGGGATGGGAGATGGCCATCCCTATTTTTGGAGATATCCAATGTTTGGATGGGTGGATGGGGTGGATAAGGATATCCACAGGGGTAGATAAGGATATCCACCCCAAGGGAATATTCCCCTAATATACTGGATGAGCAAACCCGAGCTCGGCCGCCTCTCGCCTCCCGCCTCCACGGCCGTCGGCCGCTCCCTGGCCCCCACCCCCCGCCGACCGCCCCCTGGCCCCTGCCGGCCACTCCCCGCCCGAGCTCGGCCGCCTCTCGCGCGAGCTCGGCCCCGCCCGAGCTCGGCCGCCTCCCGCCACTCCCCGCCTCGCCTCCCGCCACTCCCTGCCCTGTCGCTCCTCGCCCGAGCTCGGCCGCCTCCCACGCGAGCTCGGTCCCGCCGCTCCCCGCCCCCGCCGGCGCGAGCTCGGCCCCGCCGCTCCCCGCCCCACCGCTCTCCGGCCCGAGCTCCGGCTGCTGCGCAACGCCCGAGCTCGCCTGCCCCCCTCCCCCGGCCACCGGTGAGAGAGGGGGAGGATGGAGAGAGAGGTCTGACGTATGGGGCCCGTATGTCAGTGCCTCATCCAGTTGAATCCATCTAATTTTAGCCAAATAAAAAATTGGTCCATCTAATCCACTTTAATCCACTGAACCAAACAAAAAATTGATTCACCCCATCCCAAAAAAACTGGATGGCCATAGTCTATCCAACCTCGCCCTTCAACCAAACGGACCCTCAGTGGAAGTGACGCTTTCATTTCTTTGTTTATGAACAGCATTTCCCTCCCCGGCACTAGCAATGCAATTGCAAACCGATTCGCTGCTGAATTATCAAACTAACCCTGCCTTTCCAAACCCTGTCTTGTACCTATTGCACGTGCAGGTACACACAGATGAGAAGTTCCAAGTGTACTTTGATCAACCTATAATTGATATCCCTACAAATGTTGGGAGGACACATGGGACTTGTTTACACGCAGATCTACATGTCAGGACTCCGAACTTCGAAGCGTACTGCATTCATACATTATTTTTTCAGAAAAATTGCCGTCGTTCAAGAAGCATCAAGCACGTTAAGTACCCGTCCCCTCACGAGGGCACGAGGCCAAGTCATGTGAATGAAATTTGTGTGCCCACTGTCACTAGAAGAAAATGGAAAACAAGTTAGTATCCCAGTACTACCATTACTGTCTCGGTTCCTAATTTCAGCGGTTTGTTGCAACGTTCACGCCTCAGTACCAATGAATTCAAACAATTTTGCCCCGTGTTTTACTTCCACCTTTCTCCCCCTTTTAACATGAATGAAAGAAAGCTCGCCGGTACAGCGAGGACGAACCAAAAGGGCACCATATAGTATTCGCAGTACCAACCACATGGAGATATTGTTGTTTCGCAGCTTTATCAGGCGTACTTTACAGTTTACACTCGCTGCAGATGGGTCACTCGTTTCATGCTCCAAATTCCCGAGATCCTTATATTTTATATTTGTGTCTCTACACTATGTATCATTATAAACTGATTTATATTTAACCTGTATCAATCCATTTCTTCGTGATAGACCTTTAAATAAATTAACAATGAAGTGATAGTTGGATCTAGACTGCATTGACCATGTTTTAAACATAGTAGCACTGTAGAATTGGATTTATTAAGCTGTGAAATAAATGTTATAGTGAAAATAATAAAAATATACAAATCTAAAAGTATGAACCGATGCTGGATCTAGAAGTGGTATAGCTCAAAATTTTCCTTACGTAGTTAACAGGCTATGACACCCCTCCTTTTTTCTTCATCTATTCATGACAAGGACGAAAGATCCAGTCATAGAAGTGTAGACAAATCAATTGTAGCTTTGCCCTAGCTTTGCACTATTTGTTTAGCTAAAACTAGCACGGTATCGAGCGCAACTATGCGGGAAACATCTTTAATCATATTTAATTTTTTAGATTTGTATAAGTATGTATTATTATGCTATTTGCAAGAGCACTAAATTATGATTGGGTGCGTCGATTGTACATGATACTAGACAAATATGCATAATTAAAGTTCGGATCACAAACCAGCTAGTTGGTAGTTTGTATGCGAGTTGGCGGGTCGTTTGTATGCGATATCAATACATGGGATTAAAATTTGGATTGCTACTTGGTTGGTCGTTTGTATGTGATATTAGATCAATATGAGAAATTAATCGAGTCTACTCTATGTATAAGTACGGAAGTACATCGCGACGAGCGCTCGGTCGTTTGTACTGAGCCGACACGTTGGTTGTCCATGATATCAAATTAGTACATGAAATTAAATCTCAGATCACGAGCTCGTTGATTATTTGTATGTGATATTGGATTAGCACACGTAAATTAAGTTCAGATCATCGAGTCGATCGTTGATTTATATGTTAATTAAGATACACCGGATCAATGCTAAACAATGTGTAAATACCGTTGTGAAGATATACTAGTTGTGGTCCATTAATAATAAAGGTACACTAGGTAAATAGGTGAATGATATTCAGCTGTAGTTATGAAGATCTAATAGCTATGATCTGTTTAGGTATAATTATGTCTGTCGGTTGTGATATTTTTAGATACAATTATGATAATCTATCTACTGTGATATATTTAGGTATAATTATAATGATCCACCATCTGTGATCTGTTTAGATATAATTGTGTTGTTGTGGTCTATTAATGAAAAGAAGATCCATTAAATTAATAGTTGTATATTTTACTTTTTTTATAAATGTTTCTAACATATCGAACTGATATTGGTCCCCATCTGTAGCTCTTGTAGTAGTAATTTCTTTGAGAGCATCGAGCCCAAGTTAAATTGTCCTATGTTGTTGGTAATCACGATCTGAGTTATGATTCTCACAGTACGAGGAGAATCTCTGTTACCAAGTCCGTGACGTTGACTCGCATCCACGCTACGAGAAATCATGGTCCATCTATCGTTCCGTACATGAATAGCATTTGGGATTTTGCACAGGCATTCCGCGGCCAATTTCCATGGCAGCCCGAGACACAATGCATAAATAACGATCAACAGTTCATGGAAAATATAGCAGGTTACAGCCAAACCTTGACGCATGAGCACGAAAGGCCGTGGCCGTGGACGTTGTTGCTCGGCTACGGGAAGCGGACTCAGTAACCAAACCGTGCGGTTTCAAAACGTTTTCTTTTGTCCTCCCGGCTTCACCCCCGCTCCGACGGTGCTGGCTTTGGCTCCAGCGGGAAGCTCGTGGAGGTTCTGCTATGCCGCTTCTCCTCGGAAGCTGGCGGTTGTTTTGCTTCTTCTTCGGCGCTGTCGTGGTGTTGTCGGTGGTGCTCGGGTGGCTTCGGTTGTGGTCTGCTTTTCCTCTGGTTTGTCGTGGCGAGCTGGCCTGCTCGGCGATGCGGCTCCTTTTTCCTGCCTCTCTGGGGACGCTGCCCCGGCCGGTGATCCTTATTCGTCCCTCAAGTTCCGCCTCCCGGGGCGGACGGCTATTGCGGCTTATCAACGGACCGTGTGTCCTACTGAAGATGGTGGGGAGGAAGCCAAGGCTGAAGGCTCGGTGCGTCGGTTCTTCCGGTTGGGTCAGCAGCGGCACATCAGCTTCGTCTCCAGCGGCGGCCATCGGAGCGCGGAAGAAGATGGCCCCAGGGGCTTCTTAGTTTTTTTTCTGTTTGTTCAAGGACTCTTGTGCTAGCTTTTCTTAACTTTTATCATAAATAGATATGAAAATGCCTTTGGGTGTTTTCTTAAAAAAAAACGTTTTTCCGCTCCGCACGGCCGCACCGTGCTCTCCTGAGATCTGCGCAGCGACGACATGGACGGGTGGGTGGGAGCAGCAGAGAGTTAGGTCGGTGGGTGACTGGGTGGCATCGGCAGTAGCTGCAGCTGCGGCCGGTTTTGTTTGGTACGGCATCCGGGGGCAGGGGCAGTGAAGCCGGGGAGCCTACCTCCCGCGTTGGCAACAGCGCGGTCGCTGTCGCCGAATTGGATCGGCTTCCCCGCGCCATCACGAGTCACGACTCGTATGTCAACATTTTTCAAGATTAAAATCAATTCTCTGACATGAAGCTCCGGTTGTTAAAAGTATTTTCCTATCCTAAGGAAGTTGCGAGCATAAGCATTTACTGCACATGTTTTGCCTCTTGAAAAGTGCACATGTTGGCTGAAAGATTCTAAAGTGCATATTTACATGGTTGGGTTCTATCTAACACTTCGATATCTTTGTGACCAATGTGAAATTATTCTAAACCTCTGCGCAATGTTGAAAAATAGCCTATGGAGATGAAACTCGAATTTCCACGCATATTTGAGGCCTACCAACTTCAAAGATTTTCTTATGTTTGTATTCATTTTCTAGGAGAATCACATCGAGCTGAATTAACTTCTCTACAGTAGGCGCAAGTTGTGTTACACATGTACCGATATCTTACAAACTTGGCTGGAGAGCTCCCATGGCATTCTCCAAAAGTTGTCTCCTCTCAAAAGTCAGCAGAGAGGGCTTAGCTTTTGATTACAAAATGAAATCAAAATCTTAAACTTAGCTTTAGGGCTTGTTTGGTTGGACTGTGGCTATTGACAAAACTGCTATTGGCTGGCTGTCTGGAAAGCTGCTGTGGCTGTGAGAAAGTTAACATATGGCTTTTGGTTGATTCAAATCATCTACAGCATTTTGAAAATGAGCACTGAAGCTTCAACACATTGTAAAAAGCTGGCAGAAGGCAGCTTTTGCAAACAGCTGAATTTACACTGTAAAGCCCACAGCTACCGTTGGCAAAAACTGCTGAAAAGCTGGCCGTTTGGTTGGGCTGCAGCTTTTTCCAGTGAAAAGCTACTAAAAAGCCCAACCAAACACCCCCTAAGGAACTGAAGCTGAAACCGTGCCAGGCTGCCAAGCAGTGGTGGAGGGAAACAAGATCCCACATGTTTTTGCAATATCCATCTCATACCTATATCTATAGATATTTATGTAGTGATTATAGGGTTTCAAATAAGAGAATCCACAGATATATAGCTAGTCTATAACTATCGATATTTTAAGTAGGCCCATGTGTGCTATTTGACTACATTTTAAGGTTCCGATGAAATAGATAAATCATAAGGATGATCTAATCTATGGAGGACTTGCTGTGGGTGATGATTTATGGAGATAAAAATTATGGTTGTCGGTGGCGTATCCTCATTCTATCCCCAATACTTCTCCCCCTTCTCACGTGAAGGTTTCTGTACATATAGACAAGACTCTGCATGGGATCTCACAAAAGTGAAACGGATCCACACGTGAAAGAGTAGTGCTGGTCGAGCCCCTGCTAGCCCAAGCGACAGAGGGAGGCGGCCTGTATGGCCACCCCACCTAGCGTTTGGTCCCTCGACTGTCTCCTTTCATATGAAGTTTTCGTTCTTCTTAAGAACATTTCCGAATACACTTGATTTCCTGCATATATAAAAGAAAAGGATAAATAGACAGACTGACAACTATTTAATAATCCAAATAATAATAAAAATAATGAAAATATATTACTAAACTAAAAAAGTATGATATGCTTTTTACATATCACAGGCCCGTACGCCTCGCAGGAAAATAGCAAGCCCGAGCGCATCTTACGCCTTCTAAACAATGGCATTCGTATGCTCCTCTTTCACGCCTCCATGCCTAGCTACGGCTGCCTGCCTGCTAAACTGCCGACCATGCCAATCTATCGGGTTCTTCACTCCTCCTACGAGTGCCTATTTTGCACACCACCTGACTATGATCATTTTACGGTTTTTGGATGCTTGTGCTACCCCAACACTTTTGCCTCTGCCGGGAGTAGCCCCCAGGTCCACGGCGTGCGTTTTCCCCGGCTACCAGGAGTACTCCCGCTATGCCGTCTTTGACGAGTCCAGCTTCCCCTTTCGTCCTGAGGAGTCCCCTCCATCTGCACCACACTTGCCGCCAAAGCGGACTCCGACGATCTTCTGTCGCTGGTTACGTCTAACCCCCATGCAGGTTCCACCACGCGCCGACGGTCCATCAGCTACACAATCACATCTGGAGCGATCTCCCGCGCCACTCTCGGCCGTTCCCGCACCAGTGGGCACCCGGCCACGCGTGCGGGATCCTTGGGCCACTTCTTGCGTCCATTTCGGTCGGATCATGGGTCTCGTCCATGGCCCAAAACGCTGCTTTTTGGCCCACCAAAAGAAGTCCAATGAGCCCATTTGGTCGGCCCCAAATGGAATTTGGGCCTAGTGAGCCAGGAGGTCGACCCACTCATCGACGCACATCCTCAGGCTCCAACTTTCCCTCATCGAATGTTGAATTTACATCAGTTCTTGACTAATTGTAGTGGTAGTGTCTTAATTTGCAGATGACAACAATTGTTTTCCTCTCGTTGCTCTAGATTTATGATATATGAATAATTTATGTGCATCAGTTCTTGACTATAGTTGTATACTTATATGCTTTCAGCAACTATAGTTGTATACTTATATGCACAAATGAGGAAGAAAATAATACTATCATTAAAGCACAATGTGGGATAGAAAAAAAATGTACGAGGCTAATTTGTGGTCTTTCTGTCTTCCAATTTTGGTACCGTTACTAGCTAACTCGAATGCATAAGAATGAGTTTATTTTCTTCAAACTAGGTATATTGATCAATACTACGAAATTTTCATAAATAATTTGCGTATCAATAGTAACACATGTAGGTAATATATTTTAACCGTAATGAAGCAAGAAGATGGATTTGCTTGGCACGCATCAGCTAATCGGCCTTTGCGTTGTTGGTATATTGCGCTAGCTATGCATGCTAGGCATCAAGTACAGAATACAGCACGGATGCTACACGTGCTAAGATAATGCTCTGATACGAGTCCTAGTCATGCCAGATTACAGAGAAGGTTGCAAATATTATCTCTAATTTGTTAACTTGAAGCACAGAGATATAACTCCTTTTTCACTTTGGATGCTCTACGAGGTAGGTATACAAATACAATTCTTGTAACATGCACCCTTCACGTGGTATGAAATAGTAACGTTGTGTTTAGTATATATGGAAGTCATTGAGTGAATCATTGAATATTAAAAAGGGGTAATTATATTTATTAAAATCCGCCAAAGAAATGCTATAAGTAAAATGCTCATATGGCCAAACTTGACCTTGATCGATGGACGAGAAGTGTTAAGTACTCCTCTTACATCTTACCTCCTAGGAGGTAAGCGGAGCACGTAAAAAATGTAATTATTGACAATCTTTAGATGTCTTATTTAATATTTGTCAATAATTATTCATTTTATTGTTTTCTCAAAAAGAGATATTTTTTAATGTTTGCTTGAAAAGAAGTTATGGTTCTAATGAGCTACATTCATAGCAACACAAGCAAAAGGAAATCTCACAAACATATAGAGAAAAATAAATGTTCGCTGCCAGCACTGCCAATATAAACCCAAGCAACTCAGATCTTGAAGAAACAACACCTACTAAAAGCATTTTTGCTAAGTGTACAAGCCAAAGACTAGATCAACGGTAATGAGACTCCTCCAATGCCTAGCCATTACCCTGCTTTGCACCACCGGCAATGCCATCGAATTGGTCTACGACACTGAAGGCAGGTGCTAAGTAGCGAGTTCGACTACTATATCCTCCCAGCCAAACGTGTGGGCGGCGGTGGCCTCAAGGCTATCCCCACTGGCTTACGTTGCCTGCATTGTGGTACAAGAGTGCAACGAAACTCTATCTGGTACCGCTGTGAAGTTCACACACAGAACGCTTCAGTCGAAGAGGCGATCCACTTGTCGAGCAACGTCTCGGTTGAGTTCAATGAGCTCAACAGTTTTTGCAGGATATGCTGGATTGGCACCTCACCGGCTACTCGCTAGAGTCATTGTCAGGGCTGCATCAGCACGTGGCCATCGGCAATAAAGACGACACAGGGTCATTCGGGTGCTCCAGGTTGAGAGGCACGACACCGACATGATAGGATATGAATTATGTCATGTGTTGACAACGGGTCATGCAATGATCTGGGCTTGCATGGTTATAAAGATAAGACGTGGTTGATCGTAATTGACGAGCCTTTCTTGGTTATGTTCAGGAAGGTGTAGGCTCTGCATGTTTATTTTAGTATTGATATATGTACAGACTTATCATATCGGTCCTCGTGCTCATGTCATATACTATTATGCACCGGTTTTAATAACGCGACACTATTTTTCATGAATCTCAGGCTGACGTGTTTTGAAATTATTCATAGTACAATAGCGACTCTCCCTTCTAGGTCTCTACACCGAGGGCAAGAAGCTCAAAGCTTACGTGGTCTTGTGATTTACAAGTGTACATAATAGTTCTAGCATTTTCATATGAGAGTATTGGGTGTCAAATATAAGGAGATATTAGAAAAATCATCTCTTTTTCATAAGTTTTACTTGCAAGGATAGGTAAATAATTTCGGTAGAGTAAAGAGAACAATTAAATAATAAAGTGCAATATAGTAATAAAATAATAAATATTAAAATAGATATGCAATGATGAAATAAAAATAACTAGACTACTACACAAGTGTTGCTAGGCTCTCGACTATTAGCAATTTAATGGCTCAACTAAAGATAAAGATTTTATTAACATGGTGGCGAGGCCAAAACTTGATATGCATTATAGCAATAACAACACATCACTTATGATCATACTCCTAACCAAGCGGCCACTCTGCATAACTTGGGAAAGTACAGAGCACCAAGTGAGGAGCTTTGCAACCTTCATGTGGGAGAACTGATATAGAGTAGAAGTAGACAACCATGTATGTGTGCTCTAGACAACCATGAATACCCCTCTTAATTCTCAGAAGTATCTGAACAACACTTCATATTGTTCAGATGTAATTCTAGCTTAGAACAAACAAGCATGCACGATATCAACACATAAGTAGATTAATCCGTATCAAGTACCAAAATAATGAAGAACAACCATGTCAAAACAAACAAGATTTGCTGCTAGGGTTCACCCTAGTACCCTCCCCCCCCCCTCCATTGGTACCCTGGTTGAAGGTTTCATGAAGGTACAACATTCCATAATATGCAAAGGGTTGTGAGGGATACAATGAGAGATTGTAATGGATATATGAGATGATAATGCAAAGATGTGTACATAAACATAACATTTTTGTACATTGGTGGAGATCAATACAGGAGAGGCAAGTCGAGATCAACTAAGGACAAAAGGCTAGTAGAAAATGGTGTAGGGAAGTTTCTTCCGAAAGGGTTCATCAAGGCCATCCCACGCGTAGAATGAGAGAATAGTGGAAGATACATAAAATAAACACACTCTTGAACGTTCTTAGGATGATCACATTGCTTGTAAAAACCACTATTTTTGGGGCCTTCTTGTTGTATGACAGAGCAAAATTATAACATTTTCTGCCCCTACCCCTGTCCCACCCACCATCCTCCATTGGTGCCCTTGGTTAAAGGTTTCATGGTGTGAAGGTAGCTCGTGACTTGTGTGGCCCGGGCCTGCCATCCAATTATCCAAATTGAAATGAGTGTACAATATTCCAGAATATGCAAAAAGGTTGTGTGATAAATGACGAGAGATTGTAATGGAAGTTTGAGATGACCATGCAATGTTATGTACATAACCATAAGAGTTTTGTACGTTGGTTTAGCACAACTCATACTAGACTTCCAATTTGAGGCTCAACCCACCACCACAATTTCACTTGGGCCACTACTCTAAACAAGCTAGGTGTTTATATGCACTGTTGTGGTTGCATAGACGAGATGGTCGTAGGACAAGTGGAGGTCAGTGAGGGACGGCAAGACTGATGGTGGACTGGCTATGTTTGAGGGGATAGTGATCGGTCTGTTTGAGGTGGGAGGGATGTGGACGGGATGGGAAGGGAGTGGGTTTATCTTAGTTTTATGTTTAACTTCAGCTTCGTTGTGGGGATATAAAAATGTTGGAAAGGAAATTATTTTTCATGGATTTTTTAGCACAAAAAAAGCTGCAGGTTGCTAGCTATATATAGATGATGTTAACTTGGTCTCATGAAAAGTAAGGGCTAGGGTGCCATTTGGTGACCTATTGGTCTTAAAACAATGTTTTTTTCTGGAGAAAACACAAAATCATTGCGCCTTAATACATTGATAGATAGAAAAGTTATTTACAAGCCTACGAGAATGCCAAACACAACACACACACCACACCCCTAAGCACTAAGCTCCACCAGCAGTGACGCCTAGAGGCCCTTCACCCTAGCTGTAGATCACAACCGTGCCTTCGCATGGATGGTGTTGAATAGCTTAGCGGTAGACGGCCTATCCCTGTTGAAGACGACGGTGTTTCGTTGCTTCCAACTCCACCACGTGGTGAGCATTATCAACGAGGATAAGCTCTTTCTTAAGAATTGGGGGGGGGTGGACTCGATGGTCGAATGCCACCAATCGGTGAATTCATCTCCAACGGATGAAGGACGTGCCGTGGATAAGATCCAGGAAAGCACCTCATGCCACATGGTCCTTGAGAAGGGACATTTCCACTAGAAGGTGGCTCATGGTCTCCATGGATTAGTTGTAGAGGAGGCATGTGGGGGCATGCTCCAACCCTCTCCTCGTGAGGCGCTCGCAGTCCAACGTATGTCTTGACAAGCCAACCAAATAAAGAACTTCACCTTCGTCAACGCCCAAGTCTTCCAAGTCAGCTTCCAGGAGGCTAATTAGACTGCTCCCTGAAAAAGGGCGTCGTAGCAGGAATTGGAGGTGTATTGCCCGTTCGAGCTCCAATTCCATGCTAGGGTGTCTGACTATTTCAAGAATTGCACAACCCGGTGTCAAGACCCCGGAATTACATATGGCTTAAGGAACGGATTATCGTCAAAGACCGAGCAATCACCCATTCAGTGACACGGTACCTACGCCGTGCACACCGAAATGGCATGATCCGACACCTGACCAACGCACCATACAATCACCAGAGCCGTATGCCTTCACCGTTGGTCAAGCCGGCCAGAAGCGATCAAACTTTCGAAAGCCACATACAATTCACGAAGTCCTGTGAAGGGTTAAGGTCATTCTTGAATCCACCAAGTACGACAAGATCGGAAGAGTCCGGCGATCATACCCACACCCTAACCTAGCACTTAAGACCAGTGGGTCACCCAAAGGCCCGGTATGATCCACCCACACCCTGCCTAGCCGGCATCGCATCACAGCTAGCGGGTCACTCAACCGCATTCCTGTCCTACCGAGTGAAAACTAGAACCACAATAAACCTTCACGGCAAACCCATACACTTCAATTCATACATGCACAGTGTATGGGCAGCCACATTCAACAACTCAATACCACAACAAAACTCTACAGAACAGGGTTTATATATGTACATAATCACGTCCCATACACAGGGCAGTTATTTAACTTACATTCAGGTGACCCGGGGGTCATCCATAACAAAAGAAACTTTCAAAACAGCAGCGGAAAACAATAATAAACTAAGGTGGCAGCCCATGCCAACTCTCAAAACTTCACAATCCTACAGGATCTTCTGACCGGGGAAAAACCAAGCAAGAACACTTCGAATTCAGCACGCACGGACCATGGAATTCTCCTAATTTAAGGCACCTGCAGGAATGGAATTCCCAACTGAGTACTTTCGTACTCGCAAGATGCTAATTGCTTATTCCAGGTTAACTTAGACATGACATGGAAGAATAAATAGCGAAATTAGATCCTTAACCAATTTCATACTAGCATGGTAAAGAAAACTATACATGTTATCCTTATCATGTTAGCATGGCAATTTCCTGTATACCAAGTTAACCCAACAAGCATACAAATATTCATGAGGCAACCATCACCATAAGTAGAACCAATCGTTTCAAAATCAACATAACCAGATATCATGATTACTAGTGACTACAATCACTAGAATCCACTCGATTCATAATTCAATTTCATCCCAACAAGGATTCAGAGCACTAGTGACTCCTATCACTAGTTTCGCAATTGCCCACATAGTTGGCCACATAGGTCACGTAGTTGGCACATAGCACACGTAGTCACACATAGCTCACATAGTTAGTACATAACACACGTAGTCGCACATAGCTCACATAGTTAGCACATAGCACACGTAGTCGCACATAGCTCACATAGTTAGCACATAACATCACATAGGCGCACATTGTTGGGGAACGCGCTACGCAAAACAAAATTTTTCCGCGCACGAACCAAACCAAGAAACACTATCGAGGTGTAGATAACGATATCATACCTTCGACGATCACATCAATGCAGCGGAGAAGTTGACCGATGTCGATGAAGTCCGCAGACTCCCGCAGCTAGGTTATACCTCCCAGCCGCGAGAGCGATCTCCTCGTGAATAGTTCGTCCGATCAAACGCCGAAGTATACGACGTCTCCGAGGTATCCACGCGTACCGGATCAGCGACACCGCGGTAATGTGTGGACCAGCACACAAGAACAGCGGGGATCTACGAGAAGGAGAATCAGCAGCGCGCCGGCAGCTGTACTAGATCCAATCTAGAAGAGAGAGAAAAAGAAGGCTGTGGCCAATCTAGAGATGGCCGGCCTAGGGTTTAGTCCAAGGGACTAGGGCTGCCTCTGGGGCTGCTTGGGATACCCTTTGAGGTGCCCTGCCCCTCTATTTATAGGGGTTGGGGCAGCTCTCCCTAGGCAGGTGGAGTCCTACTCCAGCAGGGACACCCTGTTGGAGTTGGAGTCCAACTCCACTAGAACCTTCTAGAACCTTCTAGAATTTCTAGAACCTTCCAGAACCTTCTAGAATTTCTAGAACCTTCCAGAACCTTCTAGAACCTTCCAGAACCTTCTAGAACCTTCCAATACTTTCCGGAACACTTCCGGACATCACCGGAACCATCCGGGACCTCCCGGAACACTTTCGAGATCATCCGAAACACTTTCGGAACCCTTCTCTCTCGTTCTCCATAAATCGTAGCATTCCTAAATGTCACTAAAACGTTAAGCGTGTGACCCTATAGGTTCGAGTATATGTGGACATGTCCGGAATACATTCCGGTCAATAATCGTCAGCGGGATCTGGACACCCATAACGACTCCCACATATCATCGAAGATCTTTATCGAGCAAAACCTTGTATTGTCGCATACAATTCCTTTTGCCTCACGATACATTACACAACCCGAGGCGAGACTTTGACGGTATCCCTGTGATCAACTCCTTGATCACCATACCTAGTTATCCTCGTTACCGGTTTGTACTCTTTTCTCGTTTCCGTATTCCGGTATCCCCGTGACTAACCTTTTAGTCACAATACCTGGCCAGGCGATGCTGGACACCGTAATACCGAGTGGGCCCAGAGTGTATCTCTCCATCGCCGGATGGGCAAATCCCAGTCTTGACATATCTAGAACCACTATATACTTTCTGGTGTACTGGAAGTCACCTTTATAATTACCCAGTTACGGCGTAACGTTTGATGACCCCAAGCAACCATCCGGTATCCGGGTCTATGGTATTCTCATGGTCTAAGGACGCAAGTAAACGTTAACACATCATGAGAAGATACTGACAACATATTGACGAAGTGATCTCGCAGTATCTCATAAGGGGTCTATCCAACACCATTGTTACCCTAACAATGTGTTCCTATTATTGCCGGCATCCTTGTTACATTAACAATGCCCATGATCAGGAAAACAAGATCATCAACAATACATGAGCTAGTCCAGAGGCCTGACTAGGGATCTGAATGGTGTTTATTATTCCACACATGCAATTAGTTTTCCTCTGAATCTCATATTCAAGAACCAATGCAATTTTAGCATAGAACATAAACTTAATCATGAACATGAAATAGAATAATAACAACTTTATTATTGCCTCTAGGGCATATTTCCAACAGTCTCCCACTTGTACTAGAGTCAATAATCTAGCCAATGCTTAAGCTCCTAACACCTATGGCATTCCGGTGTTGCTCATGCTTTGCTTGAGGTAGAGGCTTCGTCAGCGGATCTGACACATTCAGATCCGTGTGTATTTTGCATATCTTTACGTCTCCACGCTCCACCAATTCACGAATGATGTGGAATCGGCGTTGTATATGTTTGGACTTCTGGTGGGACCTTGGCTCCTTGGCCTGAGCTATGGCGCCACTATTGTCACAATAGAGCTCCATAGGATCCAGCGCGCTCGGAACCACACCAAGCTCGGTGACGAACTTCTTAATCCAAACGCCCTCCTTTGCCGCTTCTGAAGCGGCGATATACTCAGCCTCCGTTGTAGAATCCGCCACAGTGTCCTGCTTGGAACTCTTCCAGCTCACTGCGCCACCGTTCAGTGTATACACTAAGCCTGATTGAGATCGAAAATCGTCCGGATCTGTGACAAAGCTGGCGTCGGTGTAACCCTTTACAACGAGCTCTTCGTCACCACCGTATACGAGAAACATATCCTTAGTCCTCTTCAGGTACTTTAGGATATTCTTCACTGCTGTCCAATGATCATGACCTGGATCACTCTGGTATCTGCTCGTAACACTTAGAGCATAGGACACATCTGGTCGTGTACATATCATGGCGTACATGATTGACCCATCGCGGATGCGTATGGAATCTTACTCATGCGTTCTCGCTCATCAGTTGTCGAAGGACACTGATTCTTGCTCAAACTTTTCCCATGCGACATCGGCAAGAACCCCTTCTTGGCGTTTTCCATACTGAACCTCTTCAGTACTTTATCTATATATGTACTCTGGCTTAGCCCTATTAGGCGCTTTGATCTATCTCTATAGATCTTTATACCTAATATGTATGCTGCCTCGCCTAAATCTTTCATTGAAAAACTATTTTCAACGAAGTCTTAATATTGTCAAGAAAAGATACATCATTCCCAATCAACAATATGTCATCCACATAGAGTATTAGAAATGCTATTGCGCTCCCACTTACTTTCTTGTAAACACAAGCCTCTTCGCAGTTCCTGATGAAGCCAAACCCTTTGACCACTTCATCAAAGCGAAGATTCCAACTCCGTGATGCTTGCTTCAGTCCATAGATGGATCTCTGAAGTTTGCATACCTTTCCAGCATCCTTTGGATTGACAAAACCCTCGGGCTGTATCATATACACGTCCTCGGTTAGCTTCCCATTCAGGAACGCTATTTTGACATCCATTTGCCATATCTCGTAATCGAAATATGCAGCAATCGCTAGAAGAATCCGAACAGACTTAAGCATCGCTACGGGAGAGAATGTCTCGTCGTAGTCAACTCCTTGAACTTGTCGGAAACCCTTTGCGACAAGTCGAGCTTTATAGATGTATACATTCCCATCCGCGTCTGTTTTCTTTTTATAATCCATTTACATTCGATAGGCCTCACGCCTTCAGGAGGGTCCACCAAGCTCCAAACTTGGTTCTCGTACATGGATTCTATCTCGGATTTCATAGCGTCTAGCCATTTAACGGAGTCAGGGCCCATCATTGCTTCCGTATAGGTCGCAGGCTCATCGTTGTCTAACAACAATACCTCGTCCGAAAACCACTGTGGTTTCGTGCGAATCCTACCAGACCTTCGTGGTTCAGCTGCTGGCTCGACTGAAGTCTCTACATCACATGTAGGGGCTTCCGTATCAGTCATTGTGGGAAACTCCGGAACCACTTCCGGCGTTGCATCACTTTGACCTAATGACGAAGATTCACCAATCTCGTCGAGTTGCACTATCCTCCCACTCACCCCTTTCGCAAGAAACTCTTTCTCGAGAAACACACCGTTCTTTGCGACAAAACACTTTGCCTTCGGTGCGGTGATAGAAGGAATACCCAACAGTTCCTTTGGGATAACCAACAAAGAAGCATTTATCCGATTTGGGATCGAGCTTATTTGGTTGTAAACGCTTTACATATGCATCGCATCCCCAAATTTTAAGAAAAGACAAGTTGGGTTTCTTCCCATGCCATATCTCATATGGTGTCGTTTCAACGGATTTAGATGGTGCTCTATTAGTGTAAAAGCGGCAGTCTCTAAAGCATAACCCCAAAAAGACAATGGCAGTTCAGTTAATGACATCATCGATCTACCATGTCCAACAAGGTTCGATTACGTCTCTCGGACACTCCATTCCTCTGTGGCGTTCCGGGAGGCGTAAGCTGTGAAACAATCCGCAGCTCTTCAGATGTTCGCTAAACTCGTAACTCAAGTACTCCCCTCCGCGATCTGATCGCAGAAACTTGATTTTCTTGTTACGATGATTTTCTACTTCATGCTGAAATTCTTTGAACTTTTCAAAGGTTTCAGACTTATGTCTCATCAAATAGATATACCCATATCTACTCAAATCATCCGTGAAGGTAATGAGTAGAGGAATCCACCACGTGCAGCTATACTCATTGGACCACATACATCCGTATGTATGATCTCCAATAGTCAGTCGCCCCGTTCTACGTGGCCTGTGAACGGCGTTTTAGTCATTTTACCCATTAGACAAGGCTCGCAAGTGTCAAATGATTCATAATCAAATGACTCAAAAGTCCATCACAATGGAGTTTCTTCATGCGCTTCTTCCAATATGACCCAAACGGCAGTGCCACAAATAAGTGGAATTCGAATCGATTATCTTGCGACGTTAGCGTCAGTGTTATGGATGTGTGTATTACCATCAAGATTCATAATAAATAACCCATTCACAACGGGAGCATGGCCATACAAAACATATTATCCATATAAATCGAACAACCATTGTTCTCAGACTTAAACGAATAACCGTCTTGCAACAAACATGATCCAGAAATAATGTTTTTGCTCAAGGCCGGAACATAGTAACAATTACTAAGCTCTAATATAAATCCTGAAGATAAATGTAGAGGTAGGAACCGACGGCGAGCACAGCAACTTTTACTCCGTTCCCGACGCGCATCGTCACCTCATCCTTTGCCAGTCGCTTAGGCCTCTGTAGTTCCTGCATCGAGTTGCAAATATGAGCAACCGATCCGGTATCCAATACCCAAGAATTACATTGCGGACCAGCAAGGAATACATCAATAACATGTATGACACTCATACCTGAGCTGGACTTCCAGACTTCTTCTTTCTGCCAGGATATTCTTGCAGTTCCTCTTCCAGTGTCCCTTCTCTTACAGAAGAAGCACTCAACATCAGAAGTGGCACCAGTCTTGGACTTCTAGGCGTGTCCAGTCATACTAGCACCCTTGGATTTGCCTTTTTCTAGACTTGCCCTTCTTCTTGAAGTTGGTTGTTTTATTCACCATCATCACATGATTGGCGTCCTTCTGGATTCCACTCTCAGCAGTTTTAAGCATAGTGAATAATTCACCCATACTCTTTTCCATCCCATCATGTTGTAGTTCATGATGAAGCTACTATAGCTCGGAGGGAGGGAAGCAAGAAACAAGATCAGTGCCCAACTCTTGGGAGATTGGAAAAACCTAGCGCATCCAACCTTTGCGCGTACCCAGACAATCTAAGTACGTGCTGACTCACTGAGCTGCCCTCAGCCATCTTGCATTCAAACAAGGTTTTGGATATCTCATATCTTTCAGTCCTTGCTTGCTTCTGAAACAAAGCTTTCAGCTCCTGGATTAACTCATAAGCAGCCCATTCTCAAAACGCTTTTGAAGATCAGGTTCCATGGAGGCAAGCATGATACACTGTACTGCAATGGAATCATCGCTCTTAGATTGATAGATACGAGTCTCATCATCCGTAGCTGTTAGCGGGGAGTTCACCGAGAGTTTGCGATAGGACATAGTCCTTCTTGGCACTCTGAGGACAATCCTCACATTACGGTACCAGTCCGTAAAGTTGTTCCCAGATGAATTCAGTTTTTCTTTCTCAAGCAACGCGCATAGTGGAAAGGTGGTTACGGGTGCCATAGATCTACAACTTAAAAAACAATACACTTTAGACATTGTTCATGATTAAAGCAACTCAAATTAACACTTAATTAGAGTAAGCTCCCACTAAAACCAATATCCCTCATAATTGATTATTAGTGATTCAAGATCCACGACTCACTTACTCCACCATTGATGTGACATCACTGATGATGGAATAACGAGACCGGTAGGTCAACATGCCAATCATATCCCATATGACTCTTGTTCATCTTTCGATGGGTGTGTTCCGAGCCCAAGACGATCTTGCAAAACTCGTCAAGACAACCGAGTGCTCTGCTGCGCGAAACGGTTCGCGCCCGCCTCATATATGTCAAACCTATCGTACCCATGTGACATGGCGCACCTCAGAATGGCAAATACTCCAGACGGTGCTACACTTGGAAGAACACTAACTACTTTGATATTTGTGTGAGGGATCACCCTATTTAACAACGTCTACCACGCATCAAACAAGGTGCATAAAAGGGATTAACATCACATGCAATTAAATTATTGTGATATGGTATAGCCCCTTTGTGTTGAAGAAGACTTCTTCAACATCTTTTGGCAGAGAACTCCTTCTTCGCGTACGACGTAGCGTCGAGGTCCATCGATGTAAGATTGTCACCACCATGTCCTTGCAATTACAACTATTTGCTATCACATAGCTAATAAAATAAATGCATTACATGGCTTTCTAGTTGACGCGTAGGTCAATATAATAAATAATGACAATCGTATTGGCTCCTGCCGATTGCCGTACTCATGACACGCAGGTCATGACAAAATTAAAATTACAAACACTTTGCATCTCATACAATCACATTGCATCACATAGGCTATACCACATCACATGCATACCCTGCAAAAAACAAGTTAGACGCCTCTAACGTTTATGCTACAATACGTGGCTTTATGGTTACGTTGCAAACCGTTTGCTACCTACGTTACCATAAGCATGATTGCTCTTGCAGTTATTTAACTGTCGGGGTGTCTGGAATTGGAGACTCGGAAATCTCGAAACCCCATACTAAACTTCGTCATACGCATGACCCCCGTGTAGATCACATCTACAAGCCCGCTCATTGCAAATTTATCTTCTCAACTAAAGTGAAACCAAAGTCATCCTTAGCATGTCTCGATCCGAAGATCGTAAGGTTCGCCGGACCTCTGAAAATTTCACGATGCCGCCGAGATCAAAATTTTGCAATGAGAGGGAAACAACAAGAAAATCTGGTGGTAGATCTCATCTAACACCCCGCACATCATATGTGCAATGCCGCATATCACATATGCTTTAGTCGTACCTACAACTACGCATAGAACCTGGCTCTGATACCACTGTTGGGGAACGCGCTACGCAAAACAAATTTTTCCGCGCACGAACCAAACCAAGAAACACTATCGAGGTGTAGATAACGATATCATACCTTCGACGATCACATCAATGCAGCGGAGAAGTTGACCGATGTCGATGAAGTCCGCAGACTCCCGCAGCTAGGTTATACCTCCCAGCCGCGAGAGCGATCTCCTCGTGAATAGTTCGTCCGATCAAACGCCGAAGTATACGACGTCTCCGAGGTATCCACGCGTACCGGATCAGCGACACCGCGGTAATGTGTGGACCAGCACACAAGAACAGCGGGGATCTACGAGAAGGAGAATCAGCAGCGCGCCGGCAGCTGTACTAGATCCAATCTAGAAGAGAGAGAAAAAGAAGGCTGTGGCCAATCTAGAGATGGCCGGCCTAGGGTTTAGTCCAAGGGACTAGGGCTGCCTCTGGGGCTGCTTGGGATACCCTTTGAGGTGCCCTGCCCCTCTATTTATAGGGGTTGGGGCAGCTCTCCCTAGGCAGGTGGAGTCCTACTCCAGCAGGGACACCCTGTTGGAGTTGGAGTCCAACTCCACTAGAACCTTCTAGAACCTTCTAGAATTTCTAGAACCTTCCAGAACCTTCTAGAATTTCTAGAACCTTCCAGAACCTTCTAGAACCTTCCAGAACCTTCTAGAACCTTCCAATACTTTCCGGAACACTTCCGGACATCACCGGAACCATCCGGGACCTCCCGGAACACTTTCGAGATCATCCGAAACACTTTCGGAACCCTTCTCTCTCGTTCTCCATAAATCGTAGCATTCCTAAATGTCACTAAAACGTTAAGCGTGTGACCCTATAGGTTCGAGTATATGTGGACATGTCCGGAATACATTCCGGTCAATAATCGTCAGCGGGATCTGGACACCCATAACGACTCCCACATATCATCGAAGATCTTTATCGAGCAAACCTTGTATTGTCGCATACAATTCCTTTTGCCTCACGATACATTACACAACCCGAGACGAGACTTTGACGGTATCCCTGTGATCAACTCCTTGATCACCATACCTAGTTATCCTCGTTACCGGTTTGTACTCTTTTCTCGTTTCCGTATTCCGGTATCCCCGTGACTAACCTTTTAGTCACAATACCTGGCCAGGCGATGCTGGACACCATAATACCGAGTGGGCCCAGAGTGTATCTCTCCATCGCCGGATGGGCAAATCCCAGTCTTGACATATCTAGAACCACTATATACTTTCTGGTGTACCTGGAAGTCACCTTTATAATTACCCAGTTACGGCGTAACGTTTGATGACCCCAAAGCAACCATCCGGTATCCGGGTCTATGGTATTCTCATGGTCTAAGGACGCAAGTAAACGTTAACACATCATGAGAAGATACTGACAACATATTGACGAAGTGATCTCGCAGTATCTCATAAGGGGTCTATCCAACACCATTGTTACCCTAACAATGTGTTCCCATTATTGCCGGCATCCTTGTTACATTAACAATGCCCATGATCAGGAAACAAGATCATCAACAATACATGAGCTAGTCCAGAGGCCTGACTAGGGATCTGAATGGTGTTTATTATTCCACACATGCAATTAGGTTTTCCTCTAAATCTCATATTCAAGAACCAATGCAATTTTAGCATAGAACATAAACTTAATCATGAACATGAAAATAGAATAATAACAACTTTATTATTGCCTCTAGGGCATATTTCCAACACACATAGCTCTCTTAGTAGCACATAGCTCACATAGTCAACATCCTTTCCGTGGTAACACCTATTACCACCAATTCATGACAGTTCACATAACCTACCAGTTATGAACATCCAACATATCATATCCATGCTAACGACATTACGAATGACCAAGCAATCATAGTGCAGATATACAATACCAAAGAAACAAACAAGCCATTTATCAACCAAGCATGACATAAGAAAAACCAGAATGTTTCCAACAAGCGAGCATGCTTGCCTGACCCTTGAATGATTGCACTTGCTTGGAATTACTCGGATAATTTAACCCTCGTGGTCCGGCCCTATCGATGAGAAATCCAAAATGCCGGAAACAAGACGATGACAGGCATTCGATTAAAATCAGTAGCATAAATGATGATATGATGAATGGAAGGTATTCTAAATTTAGGAAATGCAAGTATGAAACTAACGCAACTAGATTTTACCTTATTCGGAGGAATTTCTTATGAATGCTTGAAATTTAACTTATTCTTAGAGTCTTTTTATATTTTTCTCATTAAAGAGGAGAATTTAAATATTCTTGTAATTAGTTGGTGGGGTGGGGCTAGAGGATGACTAGTGGGTTTCATTCAAGATATTTGTGCCTAAACATATACTTGGTTGAATGATTAAAGGATGGAGCCGATTGCCATATATATGCATGCAAGTATATCGACTAATCGATAAGCTGAGCAATTATCGGTCTAATCACTTTTAGTTTGGACTGGACTAATTGCCAAGGAATTAACTTGTTAGTTTATTAAGTGGTATTGGCTCCACTCATAAGTCATTATTCGAATGTTGCATGTGCTCGTTACAATAAGGTAGCAACTAATCTAATAATCATGTGATGATAATTTAATCAATTCTCATCATGTCTTTAACCGGTCACAAGATTCCTTATCGCAACAACTATGAGAAACTAACGGACTGAGCATGTCTTAAAATTAATTATTTGGAACAATTAAATGTACTGATTAAAACTAACTGTTATTAATACAACTAAGCAATTAGCTAAAGTTTGCAGTGACCAGCATGCTAATACCCAACATGTATCAACCTAGTGCCCGATTAGGAGTATGAATCAACAGTAAAAGAGCAGTGAACCACAACTGGGCACATCAGCATATACTCATCTCATGGGCATAACCTCAACTTCGGTAACTCAAGTAAGCCCTAATGATTAGCCGAAAATATTAAGTATATGACTACAGTCATCAATGGAGATCTACACTAACTAATCCTACATTAATCTCCCATTTGCCGAGTATTAAAGCAAAACTCCGACTCAACCTCCCCTATCTACCCCTAATGGCAGCAATAGCCTCCGGCTTGCTCGGACAATAGCCTCGGCCACGGATACGCTGAACAGAGGAGCATGGGGAGGAGCTCACCGCAAAAGCCGGTCCCGACCTAAGCTCGGTTGGAGGAGATCACGGTTGCGGTGGTGTTGAAGACCTCGATGCCGAGCTTGGTCGATAGGGAGGAGCAGCGCAAAGAGTGGAGCGGAGGCGGGCTCGGTGGAGCAGTAGGCCAGGGAGCACCGGGGACGAGAGGCGGCGCGCTGGTGGGAGGGAGCTGCGGAGGAAGGGAGGCGGCGACGGCGAAGCACAACACGGAGAAGAATTGGGGTGGTCTTGGGCGTTGAGGCGGTGGCGGCGAGAACAAGGCGAGGCAGTAGCAGCGTGGCGCAGGGCTTCGATGGCGGCTGGACGGGCGGCGGCGTCGCTCGGAGGAGAGGCTCCGGTGGCACTGAAGGAGGATGTGGGGGAGCCTCCTCGGTGCTGGACTGCGGTGGTGAGGTTGGTGGTGACGGCGGAGAACCGAGCAGGCGACGGAGAAGGCCGGCGGTGCCGCACGCTGCAGCGGAGGGCGACGGAAGCGAGGAGGAGCTCAGCTGAGCTGGGAAACACGGTGGTGTGCAACCTCGGGAGAAACGGCAGGGTGCCTTGGAGAAATCGATTGGGAAAAAAAGAAGGGAGAATTATAGCTGTGCCACTAGTCGTCTCCTAAACTCGTATTCTGCCACTGAATTTTTCGAAATTATGGCTGTGCCACCAACTCGTGCGAAGAAATTAGACAGAAGCCCCTGCACGACGTTAGCGCAAGTTGTCGTCAGCTCGTCTCCTTGTGCCGTCTCTTTGACCCATTTCTTCCTCTGTGGGACCTACCACTCTGCCACGTCGTCAGAAACGAACAGGAGACTCGTTTGACCCTTCCATCTGCTGTGGGGCCCACCTTTTGGCCATGTCGTCAATAGGGAATACGAGGCGCTCGGTAGTGGCTCAGCTATAATTTTCCCCTTTGTGTTTCGAATTCCTTAGCCCTCTCTCCTCGCGCCTCTCTCCTCGCGAGCCCTCTCCGCCCCTCCGCCGCGCGCCCTCGCCCTCGCGTCGTCCGCCATGGCGTGCCGCCCTAGACCTCCCGTCCGCCATATCGCGCCGCGCCGCGTGGTCGCGCCGGCTGTCGCGCCCCGCGGCTCGCTGCGCGTAGCGCCGCCCGTGGCCCCGCGTGGTGGCCTGCACGTGCGGCTCCGCCGAAACCGGCGAACGGCGCGCCGCGCCTCGCCACCCCGCGCCGAGGCAGACCCAACGCCCCCCCGCCGTCGGGCCGGCCCCCGCCGTCACCGAGCTCGAGGCGGAGCTCTGGAGGGACTTGGACGGCATCATGGAGGAGGAGCGCGCCCGCGCGGAGGCCGCCCGCCGGGCCGAGGAGGACCGCGCTCAACACTTCCGCGCGTGGGCGGAGCACGTGGAGGCCGGCGCCCGGCGCGAAGCCCTAGTGGCCGTCGGGTCCGCACGCCTGGACGCCGCCCGCCGGTACGTCGCCCTCGTCGAATGGGCCGCCGGTGCCGAAGCCGACGCTGCACTGGACCACGATGGCATGGCCGTGGCCTTCGCCCGCGGCCAACGCGGCCGGGATCACCTTGCCGTCATCGAAGCCGAGGTGGAGGCCGCCCGCCGCGCTGAGGAGGAGGTAGACGCGCGTGGCCCGCACGTATAGTAGGCAATGTGGTGTTAGTTAGTTAGTACTAGGGGCCCTAAGTACTGAATGTCGTATGCGGACATCCCTTTTGTCTTGTAATGATGCTCTGCAATGTACTGCAATGATGCTCTGCAATGAACTGCGTACTTGGAAGGCTTACAAAATTTTTGATTTTTAGCTTGTTTGCAGTGTGTTTACCTTGTTGACTTGCATTTGTGAAAAACCAGCGCTCGAAGTAACTCACTGTAAACAATGGCGGTTAAGAGGATTGATATGGTCTCAATGCTTCATCTATCCCATTAATCTACTCATATTTGCACCAAATACGGTGGCTTCATCCACTTTGGTCAGTTTAGGGATAGCTTTCAGCCAAATTAACAAATTTTTATCTCTTAGTTTCACAACCGAATAAATGAAAGACTAGCATACAGCTTGAACCACTGATACGGTTTAACTAGAAATCTGAGGCGTGAGAGGGCCCTGATCTTTCACCACACACTAACAGCCACACGAGAAGATGTAATCTTTCAGCAAAGGAACTAGAAGTATTATGGCTGTGCCACTAGTCATCTCTGAAATTCGGAGGCTGCCACTGAATAACATCACTCACTCAGTCAGTCACTACTTAACAGTCACTACTTAAAGGGACATAAATGTTCAATCAGTGATCATAACTTAGCATAAACAGCAACTAAAACAACAAATAAAGTGATAGCAACAGAAGTAGCAGCCAATGCAAATGCGTTCTTCTTTTCCAGCTGAATTCTCATGTCAGCATTCATTTTCTTCTCTTCTTCTATCTTGACCTCTAGCTCTTCAATTACCTGACCATGATAAGCTAGGTCCATCTCCAACTTAATCTTCTCTGCCTTCAGTTGCTTTGTCATCTTCTTCTCTTCCTCGAACTTCAGCTCTAGCTCTTCAATTACTTGGTCTTGATAAGCTAGGTCCATCTCCAACTTAATCTTCTCTATCTTTACTTGCTTTGTCATCTTCTTCTCGTCCAGCAACTGCAACTCTAATTCTGACAGTATATGGTCTTGAGCAGCAAGCTCTAACTGAAGCATATGTTGCGAATCGTTCAGTGCCAATCTCTCTGCATCCCATTCAGCAGACTTGTCGTCGTACAACAGATAATCTGGGTAGGCATAATAAGCATCCACAATCTGATACATTCAATGCAAAAAGCAGAAAAACAGAAGAAGAAATCAGAACATAGAACAAGAAATTTTGAACAGAGAAAAAGAGAAGAAGGAGAGAAGAGAAAACTTACACGGTCGTTGGTGAAGCTCGAAGCTCGAAGCTCCGGGGCCATGACATTATCGAGTCCCCACCCTCACCGGACATTGACGGCGACGATGGCGGAATAGAAGACCGGGACGAGCGCGGAAGAGAAAAGCTGCTATGGGTCCAGACGTGCATATGGAGCTCGCGGGCGCATGGACCGGGAGGGGGAATGGAGAAGAAGACACAGTGGAGATGGGGATTTGGAGAAGAAGATGCGGTGGAGATGGGGATTTGGAGAAGAAGACGGATTTGGAGAAGAAGACGCGGTGGAGAAGAAGGGGATTTGGAGGAGAAGACGCGGTGGAGAAGAAGGGGATTTGGGGAAGGGGAGGGGGAATAGAGAAGAAGACGCAGTGGAGATGGGGATTTGCAGGAGAGGATGGGGCAATGAATGACATGTGGGGCCGAAGGAAGGAGGGCCCACATGCCATTGACCCAACTGGTTTGCAAAGGGGACGAAATGGGTTGTCTGGTGGAGTTGGTTGGATTTGGGTGAATGACATGTGGGGCCGTAGGAAGGAGGGCCCACATGTAATTCACCCACTGGGTTGCAAAGGGGACAAAATGGCCCCGGGACTGGTGGAGTAGGTGGCATTGAAGTCAATGACATGTGGGGCCGAATGAAGGAGGACCCACATGTCATTCACCCAATTTTTTCTATTTCTTATAAAAATGTAAAACATATGAAGTTATTCGGTGGATTTTTGCATCTAATTTTTTTGTAGTATTGTAACTACATATACGTTGTTGTGTACAAGTTTCACTAATTTGCTGATATTTTTATTATTTATTATACATAAAATGAATTTCCGCGCACTTATTGAAAGTGATTCCATTTTGAACTATAGGTATATGAAATGAGCTCTAAAAAAGGAAGAAAAAATATATTCAAGGAAATATATACAATTGTAGCTCATGTGCACAAAATGGATGAAATATTCAACTGTTTGATATGGTAAATTCAAAAGGAGTTTTTGCATGTTTTTAGATAAAATGAAAAAAAATATGTAAATGATGTCAAAAAATACTAAAAATTGGCATGGAGCCTTTATATTGGTACATTATCTTGTGATAAAAATTTGAGAAGAATACACGAAATTGAAATAATAGGTTGTTCACAAAATGGACTATCTCCGATGAAGTTTCATAACATTCCATGCGAATCTTCAAGTTTGTACTACACAATCCATTTTTAGTGATCATTTGTAATCTTTTGCACTTAAAAATTTGACTACACCTTCCTTTAACATTTATAATAACAAATGTGAATTAACATTACCACTTGTTATGCAATAATCTTTATTTATCATTTTCTCCAACTATTTTAGAGAAAAAAATAAAAAAATATGTAAATGTTGTCAAAAAATACTAAAAATTGGCATGGAGTCCTAATATTGATACATAAGCTTGTCATAAAAATCTCACATCATTTCTCAAAAGTTGAAAAAATCACTTGTTTAGAAATGGACCCATTTGGCCACACACCCATGGCACCACTTTTCTAAAGGGGACCAAAAAATCAAGTTTTTTAAAAAAATCTTAAAAAATTCCAATAATGTTACATACACGTATTGCACAAAGTGGGGAAGTTTTAGCTTATTTGGCCTAGTAGTTTTGAACTTTGCGCAGATTTTGTTAATCTAGGCCATAATTCTCCCAAAAATCAAACTTTTTCATAAAATCTTAAAAAATTCCAGTAGTTCAGAAACATAAATTTCAAATTGCAGTACATAAATACAGAGCACAAACATTGTTCAGAAAAATATTACATTGCCATTGTTTAGAAAATCCCCTTATTACATTGCCATAGTTCAGAAAATTATTACATTGCCATAGTTCAGAAAAAAACATGAGGTCCATCATGTCCACAACTAAAGATTTTGGAGCCACTTGTTCCACTCGTTATTGTAGGCTTTCTTCTTGGAGCCTTTCTTCTTGGAGCCTGTTGTCTTCAGGGTTGTACTGCAGAAAACAAAGGGTCAAGTTGGTTGCTACATGTGAAATAGATCTCCCCTATCAAGTTATGAAGTTGGTTGCTACCTTTGTTCTGCAGAAGCATACAACGATGAAACTGGCAAGGATTTCTTCCTTCTCTTGCTGCCTCTGTTTTTCCTCCCTTCCTCCTCAAACAGAACAGGAGCATGTCCAGCATCTTCAGCTTCAGAAACATGAGCATCTCCAGCATCTTCAGCTTCAGCAACTTGAGCATCAGGAGCATCTCCAGCATCAGCAACTTGAGCATCAGGAGCATCTCCAGCATCTTGAGCTTCAGCAACTTGAGGAACAGGAGCATCTCCAGCATCAGCAACATGAGCATCTGCATCATCTTCATCTTCAGCAACTTGAGCAACATGGGCATCTCCAGCATCTTGAGCATCTGCAGCATCTTGAGCATCTCCAGCTTTAGCATGTTGAGCATCTTCAGCTTCAGCAACTCCAGCATCTTGAGCATCTGCAGCTACTTCCTCAACTAGAACTGGAACATCTTCTAAATCATGTGGAACATGGTTTTTGCATAAGCGCTTGATATGGCCAAGTCCTCCACAACGTTTGCATTTGTTTTTCCTTGCTCCTAACCTTGAACCTTTTTCATGTGAGCCTTTGATCCTTTGCTTCCTAGGCCTTCCAGGCGGTCTCCTAAGTACTGGAGGTTCAAATTTGAAGCCGGGATCTACAACTTCCCACTGATTTTGGCCTATCATTGGTGGAACATTTTCTGCATATGTTGCATTGAACTTGGCCACAGAATAGCACTCATCCACGAAGTTCCAAATTTCAGCACCTTCACCTCTCAACCTTAAGATGAAGTGGAGAGCATGGTGACATGGCAGACCAGTAACCTGCCACTTCCTACACGCACAAGTCCTATTTGCAATGTCCACGGGATACCGCCTTTCAGTTCCATGCTTGTCCGTTGCATAAACCTCAGCTTGTGAATTTCCACTCCTAATCATCCTCATCTTTAATCCTCTCATACCCCTTGTCATTGCATTCAGTCTGAGAATAACACTTGGCAGTATTACATGGCCTTCAAATTTCCTTGCTGAAACTCTTTGCCTAAAATCTATCTTCTCCATTATACGTTGTCTGATGGCATCTAGCAAAAGCACAATTGCAAGTGCTTTAAGCGTCCTAATCTTAGAATTAAAACACTCAGCCAAATTGTTGTTTATATAGTCCACCTTGCTTACCTCACCAAACATGCTTCTAGCCCATAGTTTCCTGTGATGTTCTTCAAGGTATTCTCTCACCTTGGGCTGTGTGAATAGGTTCTGCATGTAAACAGCATGCCTGCTGGGGGTGTATGTGTGTGCTGCTGGCCACAAGTTATCTTGAAAGATCTTGCCTTTGAACTTCTTCATGAAGTTCACAGCAAGGTGCCTCATGCATTCTCTATGCTCAACCCCAGGAAATACAGCCTCAACAGCACTCTCTGGCCCCTTGCATGCATCAGTGTGTATCACCAAACCTGCAGGATGACCTATTACTCCATGCAGCCTCTCCATGAACCATGTCCAGCTTTCAGTACTTTCAACCTCAAGAATGGCATAAGCTACAGGGAAGAGCCAATTATGGCCATCTATAGCACTAGCTGTAGCTAGCTGCCCTCTGAACTTGCCTGTCAATGAAGTGGAGTCTACTGACAAGTATGGCCTGCAGCCTTCTAGGAAACCCTCCCAGCATGCCTTAAGGCAGACAAAACATCTTCTAAAACATCTCTTATCTCTCAGCTTGTACCTCTTCCCTCTAGAAATTTTAGTTCTTCCTTGCACAAACTCCCAGTCAATGTCAACAACACTCCCAGGTGATGTCCTCTCTACCTCTGCCTTGAAACTGTATAGCATATGAAAACTCTTGGTCCACTTGCCTTGAATCAGGTCCAAAGCCATCTCCTTCCCGTCGAACACTCTATGGTAAGGAATTACTACATCGAACTTTTCCTTAAGTTTCTTCCTCAAGTCTGCTGGTCCTGTGTTTGGACTCTCCCTCAGCCAGGGGAGTATGGTAGCAGCAATCCACTTGGTCGAAGCAGGTCTAATTCTATCGCTTAACTCCATAGTAGGGCAGTTGTGTTTCTGGGTGTTAACCTTGATCTGCAATGGACAGAAAATTAATGGGGAACAACATGGAAAAGATAAAGGGAATATGAAAAGACTACCTGAAATGGGTAGCCACCTTTCATTAGGGATGCATGCATTCGCCATTTACATATTTTATTATCCCTATAATACACCCTAAGTCTGGTTTGGTCACTCTTTTCAGTGCAATACTCAAACCCACGTTTTATTGCAAAAGTTGCAAGTGCAAATCTGCAATCCTCCACACTCTCAAAGACAGTCCCCTCATCAATTGTAGGGTTCTCCTTGTCAAAGTGGATCACTGGTCTATCCTCTTCTTCACCATCAGATAGGCAACCCATTTCCTCGTTCTCAGCCTCCTCATCCTCATCAGTCCCATAGTCAGGCTCAAAGTTAGGATCAATCAAATATTCCCTGATTGAAACCCTCTCAGGATCTGCTGCCACATCTGGATACGTTTTCTCATCGTCATCATTAGCAGCAAAATCATCCTCTGACCCCTCTTCTATATCCTTTTCCTGCTCGCTTCCTGTCTCTCCATCATACTCACTGAGAAGCTGAGTAGAGCTAGGTTGAGTTGATTGAGCAGTTGATGCACTGAAATCATTACAGACAGTCTCTTTCCCCAGTCTCCTTGTTGACAATATGAACCGACATCAACACAATCCTTGTACCCATGTGTTTACCCCACATCGTGGCCAAAGACTCATCATTCTCTACATCTATGAATTTCCCCAAAATGCTGTCATAGTACCTCGGCAGGTAAGACTCGGTTTGATGACATGGGTACTTCTCAAATTTCATGAGCAGGTCCTTCAGAGTTAATTCAGCAGCATCTACAGTCAATCGATAGGCAAACCCGGCGCTAACTGTGATGCTACCATCGGCCATGCGTTCAGTGCGACACCCATGCCGGATCTTCAGCAGAAAACTGGAGGCAGTACACGTCCTACGCGAAGTAGCAGAGAATGACCACGCATTTCGAATCGCAAAACAAGCTCAAGGGAATGGTGGATGTCTTACCCTTCTGGGACAAACGGCGCATTCACGGGCTCCAGAGTTGCAACGTTTGGGTGCCGGGGTTCTCTGCCTGTCCGCTGCCGCCGCCGTTCTCGACTAGTGCGGCATCCATCCAGATCGAGGAGCGGATGGAGGCCGTGGTGGGGACGCGCGGAGCGGAGGGGTGCGCTTCCAGGAGGGAGAGCACAATAGCGTAGGAGTAAGCTTCTAGGAGGGAGGGCACGGCAGCGGCATGGCAGCGGCGGGGCGGCGGTGGCGGCGGCGGAGGAGGAGCAGCTGGCAAACGAGGGCCACTATCGAGCACTGCTGGAGCACCGCGTATTCATTGTTGACGACGTGGCCAAAAGGTGGGCCCCACAGCGGATCGAAGGGTCAAACGAGTCTCCTCTTCATTGCTGACGACGTGGCAAAGTGGTGGGTCCCACAGAGGAAGGAATGGGTCAAAGGAGACGGCAACGAGGTGAAGAGCTGACGGCAACTTGCGCTAACGTCGCGCAGGGGCTTCTGTCCAATTTCTTCGCACGAGTTGGTGGCACAGCCATAATTTCGACAAATTCAGTGGCAGACTACGAGTTTAGGAGACGACTAGTGGCACAGCCATAATTCTCCCAAAAAAGAATTGGGGAGAGAGGAGGGAGAAGGAGGTGGCCGACGGCTTGGCTACGTGGAGAGGATGGCCTGCCGGGTGGGTCCCGTGGACAGAAGAGGGGCGACGCCGGTGTGGGTTGGCTTGGCCCTGAGAAAAGAAGGGATGGGCCACGAGCTGGCCCAAGCAGGTGAGAGGAGGATTTTGTTTTTATTCCTTTCTTTTTCTGTATTGAACTAGGATTAATTAAAAAGGGATTCAACTCTGATTTCATAAGTACTTGAATAACTGTCCAATTATCTCCCATGAATTTTATGTTTGAGAGCAAAGGCATAAATAAATCCTAGATATGAAATTTGACAATTGTGGAGGAAGAATAAGGTCATCCAATTGATTGACTTCAATCTTGTCCAAAAGGAGGAAGTTTAGAACACCTATATACTATTCAATTTCAATCAACTGGTAGAGCTTACTCTAAGGTTCTTAAAATATTCGCTAGGGTTGTTGTTAATAAAATTTGGTTTCACTGAGCTTAGTTAAAGTTGCCTTGGTACTAGAAATCTAGGGTTTTCGAGTTGAGCTAATTTTAATATGACCTATATGCATGCGTGTTATGAGAAGGAATCTGATTATACACGATGGTCTTCACTGATCTCGTGTATTAAGAAATGAGGTCGTTACTCCCGGGTCGCCTTTCATGTTTGGATATACTGCCATAGGTCTAGAGTGTTTTGAGCCCCTGTATGTCACAGATCTATGTTCTCCCGGTTAGGCCCTCCCCAACTGTCAGCCTTTTCCGCATTTGCTTGGAAAACAGCTTGTGGATTTCCTAGGCGAGTTCCAACAAGGATTTGCCGTCTATCCATCTATCCTCCCAGAATAGCACGGCTGTGCCATCACCTAGCACCATTTTGGTGGAGGTAAAGAACACACTACGCTCATCACTGGAGAAAGACATGTCTAGTCCCTGCCAAGGGTGCTCAGGGTCAGTTCTCATCCTCCAAATCTAACGGGCCCAGAGGGAGATTGATGTCTTGCAGAGGTCGCACCAGGTCGCGCCAAGGGCAGTGTGATACTTTACTATACAGGGATAATTGTGAGGTTATGATGGCAAAGCTTGACAATTGTGAGAATGCCATTACAAATAATTGTGAAAACTTTCAAAACTTGGAAGTGTACCTTTTGAATTTCAAGACACCCGGTTTTTCTTGTAAGGACAGTGTGGTCATTTGACCATGGTCAAACTTGTTGACCCTTATCAGACTGGTAACAACTATTTGCAATGGTATTCTCACAATTACCATGTTTTCAATGGCATTCTCACAATTGCCAACATTTGCAATGTTATTCTCTCAATTATCCCTAATAAGAACCGTGGTTTCTTGTCATTCTTATGATATTTAAATTCTTATTCAATTTGTTGCTGTTGCCACCCTTTTGAGTTTACTAGTAAATGTGCCCGTGCGTTGCACCGGTATGCACGCATCTTACATCATTCCAAATCCAACGGCCACAAAGGAAAAAAAATCCAAAATCAGGGCCTGACATGCTAGTATGGGCCTGGGCTAAGCCCAACTCATCGAACCAGACAACTCGTCTCGCGACTCGCGAGTAGGAGGAGAGAAACCCTAGGTCACCGCCGGCGCCTCCTGTCGCTGCTCCACCTCGCCGCAAAGGCGAAGCCCCAGTCCCAGTCCCAGTCCCAGCTCTCGTCGCGCCGCCGCCAAATCCTTCCACCAAAGCACCCCCTTCTAGATCTATCTCAGTTCCTGTTGGTTCCAATGGCCGCGTCGTCTCCGGCCTCCAGCGGCAAAGACATCGGCATAGCTGCAATGGTACTATCAGAACTGAAGAGAAAACACAGATATAAGATAACCAAATACTCATCACAAGTGTTATACCATGTCGCAATTGCAAAATTAAGATTACTAAGCTGGTTAGAGATAACCAAATCATCTGCAGTGCCCAATCGTTCTATATGTCCTTTATTGAGAGCTCCCACTTACATAACATCAGCATCTATAGAATCGCTTGCATTTTGACAACCTTTTTTGTTATCATTTGGGTTAATTGTTTGTTTTGAGCAATTTGAATATCTGTATCCTTTTTCAGATATTTTCAGTTTTACTATGTTCCCCTTTCGTCTGTGAGGGGTGTTAGACTGTTGGTGTGACAGCTGTGAGGACTTCTGTCTCGGAGCTGTAATGTTTTGACTGCCACCTTGACAGAGACACAACTGACATGCGAACAACTGGTATTTACACCTTTCGAGCTCATGGTCAGATCTATCACAATATACACCTCATTTGCTAATAGTCGCTCAGATCCAAAGCATCTGGAGCTATACTTCTATGACGATGATCCAAGTTTAGAGCATCGGTACCGCCGTTGCCGCGAGAAAATGTACGAGCAAGACAAGCACGTAGTTGGCATAATAACCGACATTAATTGTATCGTACATGTCTTATGGTCATTCAAATGATCACACCATTGGATGTTAACTGGTTCAGGTTCTGCAATGGATTTCTACGATTTTCACGGTTCTGTATCATTACAAATGCATCAGAACTTGTAACTGAAGTCAAAATAGGTTATGTAATGCGCAATTTACTCTATGCTTTATCCACTAAAGCTGGTCATGAGGAGGGATTTTGCTTGTTGTCTGTGCAAGCCTTTGTTTCATTTAATCTATGCAACCTGAGTTAATGGTCTTTTTGGTTTTTATGGATTTCTACTTTATGAAAAAGGAGAAGAAGATGATTTTTGTGAGAAAATTCGAATATTCACGAATCAAAAATTAGTCGATTGTAGGTTAGCAAATTCGTTTAATAAACAACTTTGCAAACCTCCACTTTTAATGTTAAGGACATGATGTATCGTAAAATTTTACATGTTAAATTATATCGTTAGTCTAACTGGTATAACTCATCTGTTAATATCACATTGCTCTCATCTAGACGTAACAGAGAGACATGATTTTAAAGTTGGGATCAAAAATCAAAGAATGTGGCACAATTCAGGGTCTAACGCACAACATAAACATGTTACTGTTGTAAAGTTATCGTGCGGTATTGTATTCACGTGCCGCCTTTCACGACGTTAATCGGACCGGGGGTTGCTGCGCCTAAGTGACATATCCGAGCGTAACTACCATGGCCAAAGCTGTGAATGCCGAGAGAGCAAAATGGCCTAGCCAAGAAGTCAAGAACACAAGATTGAAGAAAGGCGAAAACAGAGACACCCGCTCAGATGAGTACATCATTGCACGACCAGATTCTCCGGCGCGCCGACGAGCCCCATGCCGACTGCCGGGCTCCGGTGCCTCATGAGGACGCGCAGCTGCGCCCGCTGGCACTCGAGGTTGGACACCAGATCCACCGTCTCCTCGCCGCATGGCCGCACACGCACGGCCCTCGGGAACTCCACGAATCCCTTGATCCCCCTCCTAATGTGCGGATTCTCGCCGCCGCCGCCGACGGTGGCCTCTCGCCGGTGCAATTGGCCACTCACCGGACTTTGTTGACCGTGCTGACTCGCAAGGCTTGACTTGCCAACCAGGCTGTCGCCGCCGCCGCTGCTCCTGCAGTTGCAGCCACAGGCAGTGGCATCGGCAGTAGCGAGGTGCCCGGCCCCGGCGTCGTCGGCCATCTTTCGCAGCTTCTCCTCGACGGCGGCCCGGGCATCGGCGAACTTCATCCGCACCCGCTCCTCCCGCCACAGCTCCGCGACGCGCAGCATCCGGCGCTCCTCGCCGACCTCCTCCAGCGCGCGCATCCTCGCGCACTCCGCCTCCGCGGCCTCGCCCCGCCGCCGCTCGTCCGCGAGCTCCGCGGCCAGTGCCTCGTTCAGCGCCTCCACCTTCAGTCGCATCCGCCTCTCGAACTCCAGCTCCGCCCCGAGCTCCTCAACCCGCGCCACCCAGAGCTCCAGTTCCGACACACCACCGCCTGCACGGAGGAGGGGCGGGAGGCGAGGGTGCGGAGCATGAGGTTGTAGGCTTCGGAGCCGAGCGGGTGGCCTGCGGCGGCGGAGCGGCTGAAGAAGGCGAGCGCGAGGGAGGGGTCCTTCGGAGCGAGCAAAGGACGGACTCCGGGGTCGGGGTCGTGGGTGGTGTGACGGACGAAGAAATCGTCCGTCCTTTAATATTAGGGAGAGATCAGGTAAGCATTGGTCCGATTAAATGTCAGAACTTAGGAGAGCTTTATTTTTTGGACAGAGAGAGAGGACTTAGGAGAGCCGAAAACATGCTAGATCGAAACAATCGGGGACCTCGGTGGTCTAAATGTAGGCTTGGCCGGTGGATGCTACGCTCAAGGTGCCAAGTTAAAGGTTAGTGGTTGTGAGTTCTGACTTTTGTCAAGCCCATGGTTTCGTTGCTTTGCTTTGCTGCTTGCAGTTGGCGTCAAGAATAACTTAGCAGTGCTGCTGGTGCATGTGTGCCCATAGTTACAAAAGTTGGTAGGAGCAAAACATAAGTTCTCCCTGAATTATTTGTCTAGAAGGGTCTTTTCCTAACAAACAGGCTACTCGAGAATACAAACTATACAATAAACATCTCAGTATTCAAGTCCAGAATCACCGCAACATGCAGCCACGGACATGACTACTTCCTAGCTTTGCAGCATCCTTCAGCAGTGCACGAATTGCAGCACCATGTATCCATATGAATCATATCCTTTACTCTGCTCCTCCTTCGGAAAAAAAAAGCATTTCCTCTACTTCCTGCTAACCAACCCAGTAGCATCATTTCCTCTGGTATTCATACAAAGGACAGCTTGGCGTTTCTTGGCTAAAGAATCTCCCTGATACCCTCTCCTCCAACACCATCATCGCTGCTTCTGATCGAATAGCTATTGGAGTTTTGTACTGGCTGGATGATGTGCCTCTAGAAACAAAGAAGTCCATCAGAGCATCGAATGCACCATGTTTAAGCACCCTAATCTCGAGTGCCTTGATTGACCCACGGTGCCTGCTTTTGCGGTACATTTCATCAAAGCATTCTTCCAAGGTCAAACAACAATTCTCCATGACAGTTTGATCGATATCACTGGCAATATGGTTATTACTTGCGCTGACCAGCTCCCAGAATAGGACATAGTGGCCAGGCAAGGTTGATATGTCTGTATATGCGGTACTGCCACCAAGCATGTAACCAAGAGGCCTAAGATGGAGCTCATCTGCTTTTGAAATGGCCTTGAGGAGGTCCTCCTCACTTATCTTCTCATAGTCTATGCTTAGGATAACATCATGCCGTCCTGAGAAGTGGAACAATGGTGTTGCATTGTAGAAGCCGCTCACGGTAAAAAGGTCACCCACTCGGTATCTGTAAAGACCTGGTATGCACAAGATGTGAAGCCAAATCATATTTAACTCAATTTCTTAGGCAAGTTGGACTAAAACTTATTCCTATTGCTTTTCGGCAATTGTTGGAATCCATAATTCTAAATTTTATAACATTACAAAGCCAGCATGTTATGCAAGCAAAATAAATCAGGCTTACAGAAGCAAAGTATCACAGTAGGACTACAAGACATAGTGGTACTTGAGGGATAAGCATCACACACACAAAAAAGAAGCTACTTCAATTGGGTTCTCAATACTAGATAACTACTCTGATATTGTATTCGAAAAAAGGCAGATTAAACATAAATAATGATGACTAGCATAGCTATAAGAACTGTGAAAGCATGCAGAAATCATATAGGAGATAATAAGGAGTTGCCCGACAGCTGACCTGCAAAAGTGGTGACAATCAGCTCGTAGCACCGACCAATTTTGACATCCACAAGATCCACAACCTTTATCTCACCCAAATTGTCATCAAGGCCAGCAATTCCTTGTACCTTTTCATCATCACCATGCTTGATCTCCGCAAATTCGAAGTAGGCAATGTTTGGAAGCAATGCATATGATACACAGGAAGGTGGATCAAGAGGCTTTAGATTGATCCCTGCAGTGCACTCTGTACATCCATACATCGGCGAGACCAATGGTAGCCCACCACCATAACTCTCAAGAATTGGAATGTACTGCGACATCGAGCCGGTCACAATGGTTCTTATATACTGTGTTCCTGGCCATAGCCGCCTCACTATCCCATCCCAAGGCTTCCTCGCACACTCCGATATAATCTCATCAGCTAATGCTGGTTGAGGTCCTTGCAGGTACCGTTCGATGATGGCGTCATGCAAAGGAACATGAGTGATCCAGTCACTGAGATGCCCGCTGCGAATATTAGAGCACATCTCCTCCCAGTTATCTTCCAAGAATTTGATCCCTCGAACAAACCCATTAGCAAAGCTGGCACCAACACGATCCACACTTCCGCGGTGAAGCAGGCCGCAGAGCAACTCGCAGTACATGCTCTGCTTGCCGTCCGGACAGAGGATTGCCTCCATGGGGCTCGTGCACCTGTCAAACTCACCAATGTCGTGGTCCCGGAACTGGCTGCTGTGGTAGTAGGCAGTAAGAGCCGACTGGATGGGCAAGCCGGACAAGGTCCGGTTTCCAGGAAAGGTGAACATGAGGTACATACCCTTGCCGCCTTTGCCCTGATCAGCGTGCAGATGCCTAGAACAATGCATGCCGATTCTCAAATTACACAACAGCAGTAGATCAATTGTGCACCTTGGAAACCTTTTTGCAGGTGGGAATCACACATGCATACTTGGTATAGAAATATTATCCAATTAAACTCGACCAAGCGATCCGATGCTTACATGTTCCTCACGAGCGCCCGGACGGCATAGAAGAAGACCTTCCGGTCGAACTCCTCCGCGGTGGACGGCAATAACTTCTGCTCCCCTCCAGACGTGCCAGAGCTGCGTCCGCGTGCGCGCCCGCGCGGTAAATTCCACCGTGAGAAGCATACAAAGGTTTCTCGATTTCTACACACACACATGACCGGACACCGCGGGATTTACCTTCTGAGGAGGTGTGTGATGGGCTCGGAGCAGAGGACGCTGGACGGCTCGCCGGAGGCGACGCGTTCCACGTACGGCTTGACATCCTCATACCCGGATAAGGGCACGCGCTCCTTGAACGCCTCCCGCAGGTCGGCGGCCGAGGCGCCGGGCGGTAAGCCGTCCAAGACGCGGCGGAGGTACTCGGTGTGGGCGTTCCGCGTGAGGATCTCCGTGAGGAGGTCCCGCTGGATCGCGGCGGCGTCGGCGGTGAGGCGATCGATCAGGCCGCGGCCGGCGGCCGCGTCCGCCGGGTCGAATTCCGGCAACAGATCCATTACGGCTGTGCTGGTTCGGTGGACTCGGTTTGTGAAGTGGATCAATGCGACAGTGGCCACGTCGAGTTGAGCATACACGCAGCGGTCTGGGCTGGCTCGGTTCGGCTTGGACGCATCTTTGCTTTATGCCCGGCTGATCGAGCCCATCGGTATCGCCAGATCGCATCACAAAACAGCCGGCGGCCCTGGCGGCCGAAGCTCCCGTAACACGAGTACTCGTGCCTTTTAGTTTGGGCCACGAAAAGTTCGTAAAAATATTCCTGCTATATGATAAAACTATTTTATTGAGATATATATTATAATTTTTGAAACTGATACAATATAATGTTTTTATTTAGGAAATTTTATGCGGTGGAAATATTTATTGGGTAATCAAGATAGGATACTAATAATCCTACATAGGCCAGCTTGTTAAGTCCTACATGGCACAAAAGTCAAATCAACAAAATAATCAAGTCAAGTCAAAAGAGTTAGGACGTGTACGAGAGAGCTAATATATCATGAACTATCACCATCCACATCTCTAGTTCACTATGGACTCATGAACCAAGTTTTACCCTTTTACCTCTGTCTTTCTCATCCCTTAAGGGTACATGAGATACTCAGGGAACATTGAGTTTCACATGAGCTTTCACTCAAACGATCAAATATACAGAGAAAGGCAGGTTTTATGTGTCACCCAATACACACCAAGGATCTATGACATGTGGTGGATTCTGGTCATAACAGCATTAACAGAAATTAAGGGCCCTTAATCCACCTAGGATCCGGCTGTGGGGGTGAAACTCACATGATCCATTAACCTGGAGTAGCCCACCTATGCAATTTGGTGACCTACTCAAGGGGGTTTTCTCGACCAGATCCGCTTCTTTTCCTAGGGGAGGAGCGCCATGTGCCCATAGGTCGGGGGGAAACTCCTCGGGGTGACGCCTCCGCCTCTCAACCGAACGGTGGCTCGCGATCTCCTCTGCCTAGCGACCTCCTCCTCCACCTATGTCTCCGCCTCCCTCCAGTGATAGTGACGGCCTGACCTCTCCACGCCGCCTCCCTCCTGCGACAGCGAAGGCCTGACCTCCTTCGCCTTCCTCCACTTTGTGATCTCCTCCACCCCTTCCAGCGATGACGACGGTGAAAGCCCAATGGAGCCCTTCAGTCTGTCCTCCCCCTCCTCCTCCCGTTGCCTCGCAAGCTCTCCCTCTTCCGCCTCAAGTTCAATAGCTAACACAAAAATCTTGATCTGTGGGGGAGGTAAATCGGGGAGAGAGGAGAAGGAGGTCTGCATCGGCGGTTGGTCACCATCGGCATATTTCATCCTCGGCTTCAAGGCCACCATTGGCATCGAGTTGCAGCCGTGAGACATCCAGATCAATGCCCCCACCCTCCAGGCCAAAATTTGGGACACTAGAAGCCAACATAGGTAATGAACACCTTCATCTCGGGCTTGTGTTGTGATTTGTGGACTCTGTAGTTGTTAGCTTGATGCTTTGTTAGTAATAAGAGTGGGAGAATCGAAGATCTTGGCATGGCAGGCTTTAGAGACTTCAGTGTATTGTCCCTTTATTGTTGCTACTTCCTATTTAAGTCATGAGCACAAGGTATTCGTGTTATTGCCTAATAGCAAATCCCATAACTTGATAGTAGCTATCTAGCTTCATCACTCAACATGAAAAGATAACACAACACAAATTGCAAGTTGGTTTCCATTATAGGAAAGGAAGTAATATGGATTATTTCGAATAACTTTTAGGATCATGCTAAAATTCTTTACCATGCATTAGTTTGTCACAAGATAGAAGTTCTCATTTGGGTATATATTCAGAAAAAGGACAAATTCTAATTAGGTTTTTTATGCCAACTAGTTGATGTTAAGCACATATAATTCCTACTTTTCCTGGTTCTATTCCTCCTTTCCCCAACTGCTATTTGATACTTGTTTGCATTACATATCTCTTGTTTCAACATGTATAATATTCCCCTTATGCATCCGGATGCTTTGTTTCCCCTCTTATGTTCAAGATACCACTTGTTTTATGTTTTTATACCACTTTTTCTAATCATGTTTTTTCTTACTATTTTTGCATTAATTCTTTGTATGTTTCATATATTAGTGGATGGCTTCTAGGAAACAAATAATTAGGAAGTTTATGCAGGAGGAATAAGAAGAAGATGATGAAATCTTATTTGTGTTGGTTCCCATTTTATACTCATGCCTTTGTGATGAAGGATAGCTAGTCCACACATAATGTCTTACTGGTGCTAAAAAAGTTAAGGAAATCTTAGAAGGACATGAGAGTTGGTATAGGGTTGAGTTCCAGATGGAGCTGGAGATATTTAGGGCTATCACGGGTTTTCTTAGAAGAGAGGGTCTTTTGAAGAGCACACCAATAGTTGGTGTTGAGGAGCAGCTAGGGATGTTTATGTACATGGTCTTTCACAATGCTAGCAATCAAGTGATACAAAAACAATTACAACATAACAGTGAAATAGTCCATGGGAAGATAAAGGAGATGATGAGTAATATCGTGTACCGTATACAAGGTAGTACCCGTATATGTATTCCCTAGATACCCGGGGCAGGACCCAGATTCCCCTTAACCGAGAGATCTTATCCCTACGTTTAAGGAAGCCAGGGTTCAACTTGGAGATAAGTCCATGTCTCCTATGACTCGGAGAACCCCCTATATAAGGACTCGAGGTCCCCCTAGAGAGAGGAGGAAGAAGCACGTTGCGTTCTAGAAATTCAGGAGCTACATCAGGAGCCACAAGCAACCCAAAAGCCTCTAGCTGCTTAGGTCTTCTTGAAGAAGTTCCTGACTAGATTAGATCCCATCTAGGCTAGCCACTAACCCCTTTGTAAAGATACTCTTGATTCAATATATCCCAATAGGACGTAGGGTTATTATCCCGAGGGAGGCCCAAACCTGTATAAAAATCTTGTATGTGTGCTCCGATGCTGCTAGACACCGGTCTCAAGGGTCCCTACGCTTCAAAAAATTCTCTGCCTCACGACTACCGTAAGATCGGCAGTTTACTAATCATCAATAGATGGCACCGACCATGGGGACCTCTTCGGCCGTTTCCATAGAAACAGTGTTGAAATTGACACGAGATGCCCCAATCCTCATGTAGCAGACCGGTTTCTCAGACAAAGGCTTCTACGACAACTTCAATCGACCATCCGATCCAGAGCCGATGCTCGAGCATGTGGATCTTGGAGATCCTTCTCCTGATGAAGATGCGGATAGTGAAGCAAGTCGCTTCCGGATCAAATGCGCCAGGGCTTTTAGCGGCAAGTTGAGACCTTCTGACAATGCCATGACAGGTGCTCCGAGCCCAATGTCGGGGCTATCACCTACGAGATCTGACTGATCACTCGATCAAAACCAGACCCTCAAGATCCCTCCCGATGGAGAAGACTTGATGGATCTGTAGTACACATCGAACAGGGAAGATCCTCGGATAGTCCTCGCCATTGAGGATGGGTCGGGAGATCCCAACGAAGCTACTTGGGACGACGATGCTGTCGATCCACGACAAGGCACACAGATACCTCCCCGAGAAGAATCACTGGCTACACCGAGAATCCCCATCCTCAAACCGGCCAATTCAAATACTTCCCAGCTAGGGGGAGGAAACTATGTGTCCCGGACTGCCCAAAAACTCTTGGGAGTTCACCATAGACTTGTAAATCCTCCAACGCATGACCTCACCACCCCCAATGGAGAATGATGGATGCGCGAGTTAGGAGCCGAGCTACAGGAGGCTCTGGCACAAGCAGAATCTTCTCGATTGATGTCCATCACCCACAGTTCCAGTTGAAGAAAGACCCCTCCGCCATCAGGCGAAGAAGAATCAGATCAAGGGAGAAGGCATCCCAAGAATAGGGCTACTCGGGGAGTCGACCAACATCGTCGGAGAGATTTCCCTCTGACCGCTCATAAATATCGAGACTCGCGCGGTGAACTCGATCGGCGTAGGGGCTTGAAGAATAGGAGAGAATACTGCCTAGCTCGGGACGTCCCCAAGCATCACAACTGGAACCGAGATCACTCCCCGACCCTAAAGAGCAGAGTTCGAAACTTCTCGGAGAACTATCAACGGGTGTCAAGCTTTCATGCCCGACCTCCGACGAGTACGTTGGTCATCTCGGTTCAAGCCAGGGTCGATGGAGACATACGATGGCACCACGAACCAGGCGGAATAACTGTAGATCTACACGACGAACATTGAGACCGCAGGAGGCAACGAGAGAGTCATGGCCAACAACCTCCCAACCGCCCTAAAAGGGGCAGCAAGGACATGGTTGACAAACCTCCCACCAAGAATAATTCGCTCATGGGATCAGCTATGTAGAATATTCTTAGGAAACTTCCAGGGCACCTACGCTCGCCTGGGTAAGATCAATGACCATTTTTGACTTACCCAGCAGAAAAGCGAAACTCTGCGAGAATTCACCAAGCGTTTTAGTGCCATCCGCAACACCATACTAAAGGCAAGCGACTCTGACGTCATCCGTGCCTTTGTCCGCAGTAGTAGGAATGAACGATGCATACATAATCTGGTTATGCACCCTCCGAGAACAGTCACACAGCTGATGGATCTCGCCGAGAGGGCTGCTAACACCGAGGAAACCCTATTGTACATCAAGGAACAGGAGCGAGGCGTGTCACCGTCTCCCTCCAGACAAGAAGGAAACTCTTCAAAGAGCAAGCGCAAGAAGAAAACCTTTGGAGGAAACATGCAAAAGAGGCCAAAAACCGACGAGATGATGGCCGACCTTCCCACAAAGTGCGTTTGGAAGCCCTGCTCCAAAGTTAAGCAGTCGGACTCTACCGAGAAAACCGGAAAAAACTGGTGCGATTTCCACCAGACCGACTCGCATGACTTCCGCCAGTGTCGTATGTTCAAAAAATACCTCCAGACGGAGGAACGAAGGCTTCGCGGAAAGTCCCCGCATATAGCAAACCATAGCCGAGACTCCTATTCCGACGACGACTTTAGTCACAAACCTTTCCAAAAGAAAGAACAAGCGATTGACCATATGTTCGGGGGCTCAACTTCCTATGAGTCGAGAAGGCAATATAAGACTATAGCCCGAGAAGTCCTGGCAACGGTCCCACGGACACGTCAGGCAGTCAAGTGGTCGAAAGTTCGAATATCCTTCGACCAGACCGACTGTCCCGAGAAACACGTCTGGCCAGGGCGGTACCCGATCGTGGTGGAGCCCACAATCAGCAATTGCAAGTTGGCCTGAGTACTCACAGATGGGGGAAGCTCTTTGAACATCCTCTTCACGAGTGCCTCGACGCAATGTAGATCCCACGGTCCGCCGTCAAATCGGTTACTCAGGCGTTCCACGGCATTGTGCCCGGCTCCTCAACCATGCCAATCGGTCAGATCATGCTCCCCGTGACCTTCGGGGCACCGGAGAACTTCCGAACAGAAAAAATCATGTTCGACATAGTTGATTTTGAGATGGCGTACTGAAGGATCAAAGATGTCGACTAGGGGGGGGTGAATAGGCGACTACAAATTTTAACATTTTCTTAGTTGCTTTTAGGGAAGTGCGGAATATAAATTCTCTAAATGTGCAACTAAGTGAGTCAACCTATATGACAAGATACAGATAGCTCAAGGATAACACAAGGAGTACAAGCTACCCAACACAAGCACAATATAGATATGAAAATGAAATAACCACAAGTTGGAGACGAAGATTTAACCCAAAGTCCACACCCTTGGGAGGGGTGCTAATCTCCGTTGGAGAGGCGGAGGCCAAACAAAGCACCTCACGACACAAAGTCTCGCCTTCTTCTCCTTTGAGCCTCGGCAAACCAAGCCCGAGCTCAAACAGCTCGTGGTAGACCTTGAGGTGGTCTCCAAACCTTCACAAACGATCACGGAGCACAAATCCACACCTTGGAGGATTCCGGGAGACACCAACCGTCTAGGGATCCCCAAAATCCCAAGAGTAACAAGCAAAGCGATGAACTCAAGGGGGATTCAAATTTGGCTTGGTGGGAGGATCTAGGGCTCCTCTTTCTTTTCCCTCAAAGGCTTGATGGGATTTGAGCACTAGGGGAGGAGATCCTCAAGCTTAGGAGCTTCAAAATGGTGGAGGAGAGAGGTATTCAAGAAGCTCAAGTCGGGTACCCTTTGGGGAAGAAGGGGTGGGCCTTTTATAGGCCCCCCGAAATCTGCCCGTTGGGGCTTTGCGTGCATGGTCCGGAGTTCCATCTGGAACCTCCGGACCCAACCTCCAGGCCACCCGGATTCCGGGCTATCCACCGGACAGCCTTCCGGGTGAGTCCAGAGGCTACTGGACTCGTCCGGAACTCCATCCAGAATCCATCCGGAAACAAGGTCGTCCAGAGGTTCAGCCCGAAACCTCCGGACCCAGACTCCGGGCCTACTGGACTCGTCCGAAAATCCATCCGAAAAGCATCCGAATTCTGAACCACTTGGAGGTTCTGTCCGGAACCTCCGGACCTAGCATCCGGATACATACAGAGAGCAAAGGCAGGGTATAAAATGAGGCTTCTCACTTGCTCTCTCTTGGAGTTTTTCTTGAACATGGGTTGAGGATGAAAGATCTCATAAAAAATTTGTTACCACCCTCTTGTTCATCACATTGTCCCTCTTAATAGTCTAGCTTTCCTATGACTCAATCATAAGATAAAATGCATAATTTAAATACGCCGTCTTCTTCTCTCCTTTTTGCTTAGGGGGTCTCCAACCACGTTTGCTTATCAACCATTTGACTAACACCTATTCATACACTTTGTAAACGTGATTAGTCCTCTAATCATTTGTCATTTACACCAAAACCCACTTAGGGGCTTAGATGTCCTTTCAATCTCCTCCTTTTTGGTGGTAGATGACAACCATTATTAGAGCTTACATTAAAGGTTTTATAAAGTGAAGGTTTTGGTTTCTTTGGATATAGAGAGAGCTCCCCCTAGATTTGTGCACTATTTGAATAGTTTTGCTTTTGAATGCAAAGTGCACAAATATAGAGTTTGATGAAACTCCCCTTATGTCTTTAGAAACCGTGGGGTGGTGCAAAGTGGACGATATGAAAAAGATAACACCTTTGCACAAGTTGGTGAGAGTGTGGCAATAGACATAAAGCACAAACTCACTAACACATGGTGTGTGTGACAAGATATATGATATGCAATATCATTACTCAACAATAAGACTTGGCATGAGACATGTGAGACATAAACATGATATCATGGATAACCTAAGGTAAAGAATATACACCATAAGCCACCTTAGCCACAAACCATGATATTAAAGCATAAGCAAGTCTCATCCATCATCCATCCAATAATTGAAGCATATGAGTAGCAAGTCACACAACCACACAATATAGAGTACGGTACATAATAAAGAGTTTCACAAGCCCAATAAGAATCAGAGCGAAAAACGAGGGTTTGTGATCATGCAAATAACCCATAGACAAGCAACAACCACGAGAAAACCTAATAGAACTCCACTTCTCCCCCTTTGGCATCTAGACACCAAAAAGGAGAGAAAGTGAGCGATGCTATCACCACCTGAAGAACTACTCATCATCATCCGTCTCCTCGTCGTCATTGTCGTCCTCCTCCTTGCTTGCATCTTCATCATCATGAGCAGGGGCAGATGATTCATGCACGTCTTGTTCTTCATCACTGTCACTCTCAAAAGGATCTTCAAGAACTTTCAAGTCACTCTCGAGCTCCTCGGATCCATGGGCAACGTCTTCTCCACTCTTGCGCCTCTCTTTATTAATCATACAAGAGTTCTTCTTGGCGGCTTATTCAACTTGTGCAGACGGACATGAATAGCTTTGACATACCCACAGATAGACTTGAGATCCCTCATAGCTTTGCTCTTCTTTTCCTTCTTCTTGGGTCGGCTCCATGCTCAACCTCTTTTCCTTTCTTAGAGGTAGTAGTGGTGTCCTTGGTAGGTGAGTGGCAAGCAGTAGGCCTCAAGTACCCATGCTTTTGCTTCGGAGCAGTTTCGAGAATGGCAGGAGAGGTGGCTCCAATGATAAAGGCCTCAATGTAGGGAGCATAGGTAGGAGACCTCTTCTCAATCACCACAAGCCTCATCTCTTGATAGAGAAAATTCATCACATCAATGCGAGTTTGCTTCTCCGGCCTTGTGTAGAGCATGAGGTTGATCAAAGGCCCTCTCACAGCTGTAGTGTCTCCAACCTTTATCGATGGACTGCCGAAAGAGCTTGTACATGACATCATAGAAAGGCAGCATGTCATTGGTGAACCCAATGTTAATCCTCCCCGGTCCATAGCAAAATCTAAGCTCATCCTTACTAGCATAGTCTTGATTGTGAATACGGACGCCACGGTTGTCTCTGTCAAATCTAAACGAGTAACCAAGCACTTGTGCAAAGAGAGCAAAGGGCATCTTATACATGTGAGGTCCAGTCATCCAAGATAGAGATCTCTCCTCATCATGATGGAAATGTACAGTTACATAGAATTACCGAATTGCTCCGGACAATATGCTTGATTCACCTTCATTAACCTCAAAACATCCAACTTCTCACAAGCCTCGATGATGCCTGGGAAGTATTCCTTGTTGTCTTCTATGAATTTAAAGTCAATGGTCTTTTGAGTGATCACTTGAGTCTTGTGAGCTTCAAAGATTTCATTGAAGATCTTCTCTTGTTAATAATCCCAAAATCGATCATCTGTCTCATTGCTTCTTTCTTCAAGATATGGGTTCTTCATCCTTAACTTAGCCCATTTCTGCCTTGTCATGGTTCTGAAGTTTTCTTCTGGAAGACGTGGTCCTCTTGGAGCACTAGAGGAAGCAACTTTTGCTTTCTTAGCCGGGGCCTTGCCCTTTTCATTCTTTCCACCGCGTTGAACAGCGGCATTCCTTCTAGGATTAGACCTTGATCCCTCGGGCCTAGGTTGAGCTACCTTCTTTGCCCTCACAGCCTCACGAGCAGTGGCACGATCTTCACTTGAAGGGTTACTGCTACCTGTGAACATGATAGGTACGCATAGAATAGGATAAGTGCACAAGTCATAAGAACGGAGGCCAAAGAAATTATCTTTTATGGACATTATTGTCTTCTCTGTGTTCATCCAGAGGTTCAGTCCGGAGCCTTCGGGCTCAACCTCCGGGCTGCACAGAACCAACCGAATGAACTTAAAGAGCACAATGCGTCCACAAATCACAACGAGAGGAAGGGACATGGCCATGAATGGATGTGGAATAGCCATATGACAAGTTTCTACACTAGAAACAACAACACAACAACTAAATCTCACATATATTGGAGCAATGGTGGTGAGATCTAGAGGAGAGAATGCCAAGAGATTTACCCGAATCCATGGATGCTCTTGCCCTAACTCGGCGAGGAGCACCTTCTATGAGGGAGGTCGGTGGGTAGAAGCCCGAATCCCTCCAAATCGGCGAAGAAATCGTCTAAATCCGCAGTGGGGAACCGCCAAGATGATGAACATGAGGAGCTCGGAGCTAGATCCGGATTTCCGGGCGGCCAAAATGCCTTCCAGAGGTACAAAAGAGTCCTCTGGAGGTGTTAGACGTGAGCGGCGGTGCTAGGGTTAGGGCACGGGGTCGGGGGAAAAAGGATAGAGTGAGAAACTCTTCCCGACTCGGCCTTTTACAGGCAAAACGCGCGCCGTCCGGAGGCTCGATCCGGACCCTCTGGCCGGAACCTCCGGGCTGTCCGGATTCCGGGCTGCTTTCGAGTTAATATTCGGGCGAGTCCACGGGCTACTAGACTCGTTTGGAGCCTCACCAGGAATGCTGTACGGATTCCGAGCAGTCCAGAGTTTCTGTCCGGAGCCTTTGGATGGTACATCCAGGATGAGAACCACCTCTACACTGCTATCCTATAGATCAATATGACTTGTGCAAAGATAGGATAGATGGCATAAGATAAGGATAGACAGCACTAGGAAGTTCCTTAGGTGTTCTAGGCACATCCAATAGGTAAAATACAACTCGAATAGATTCATTGGACATGATTCGAATCAACACAAATGCCAATACACAAAAAAAATAAGCAATGAGCATAAGAGACATTGGAGTGGTATTTCTACCATATGTTTGAGCATGTTGATCTAGGACCGCGAGATCTATTGAGAGTAATGGGTCCTAAGAATCGAACTCATCTTAGCATATCAATCACACAAGTAATCATTATACAAGATTTTCAATTTTTGCATCCTTTACGGATGTGATAGCCCATGACTTGAGCTACACTCCCTCTAATTTCATGCACACACTTAGATTGCAAGATACAATGTAAAGCACATGTGTGTATGCAAGAGTTCAAGTCAAGTTTCGAGAATCAATGATATTAAGCTCATTCCTCAACTCGCAAAACCTAGCTTCATCTAGGGGCTTGGTGAAGATGTCCACTAGTTGTTCATCCGTTCTCACATGAGATATTTCTATTTCACCTTGAGCAACATGATCCCTAATGAAGCGATGACGGATATCTATGTGTCTGGTTCGGGAGTGTTGGACGGGGTTGTTGGCTATCTTGATTGCGCTTTCATTATCACACAAAAGAGTCACTTTTCCAACAACAATTCCATAATCTTTCAATGTTTGCCTCATCCACAACAATTGAGCGCAACAACTACCGGCGGCAATATATTCGGCTTCGGCGGTGGATAGGGAAACGGAGTTTTGTTTCTTGGATGTCCAACTAACTAACGATCTACCAAGGAGTTGGCATGTTCCAGAAGTGGATTTTCTATCAACCTTATCACCGGCATAATCTGAATCCGAAAAACCAACAAGATCGAATGTTGAGCCCTTAGGATACCAAAGCCCTAAGTTTGGGGTATGAACAAGATATCTAATGATTCTCTTAACCGCCACCAAGTGGCACTCTTTTGGAGCGGCTTGAAATCTTGCACACATACACACACTCAACATAATATCCGGCCTAGATGCACAAAGGTAAAGTAAGGATCCAATCATGGAGCGATATACCTTTTGATCTACTGGTGTACCTTCTTGGTTGAGGTCGAGGTGCCCATTGGTAGGCATTGGCGTCTTACACCCCTTAGCCTTGTCCATCTCGAACTTCTTGATGATGTCGGTAGTGTACTTGGTTTGAGAGATGAATGTTCCTTCCTTGAGTTGCTTGACTTGAAATCCGAGGAAGAACTTCAACTCTCCCATCATCGACCTCTCAAACTTACTAGCCATTAGTTCACCAAATTCTTCGCTAAATGCTTTGTTAGTGGAACCAAAGATAATGTCATCAACATATATTTGGCATACGAACAAGTCCCCCTTAACCCTCTTTGTGAAGAGAGTGGTGTCGATTTTCCCAATCACAAAATCATTCATGACTAGAAAATCCCTAAGGCATTCATACCAAGCTCGCGGAGTTTGCTTTAACCCATAAAGCGTCTTATGGAGTTTATAGACATGGTTGATGTGATTAGGGTCCTCGAAACCCGGTGGTTGTGCAACTTATACCAATTCATTAATTGGTCCATTAAGGAATGCACTTTTAACATCCATTTGATATAATTTGAAGTTATGATGATTAGCATATGCAAGTAAAATGCGAATGGCCTCTGATCTAGCAACGTGGGGCATAAGTTTCACTGAAATCCAAACCTTCGACTTGGGTGAAGCCTTGTGCCACCAATCTTGCCTTATTCCTTATAACTTGGCCATTTTCATCTTGCTTTTTCTTGAATATCCATTTTGTCTCGATGACATTGTGATTCTTGTCCTTTGGTCTCTCTACTAGAGACCACACCTTGTTGCGGGTGAAGTTATTGAGTTCTTCTTGCATCGCCAACACCCACTCCGGATCTTCCATTGCTTCTCCTACCTTAAGGGGTTCAAGAGAGGAAATAAACGAGTGATGTTCACAAAAGTTTGGTAAACGTCTACGAGTGGTTACCCCTTTAGATATACTTCCTAGAATGTTGTCAACGTTGAGTCCTTTCATGTTGCATGGGATCCGTTGTTGATGTGGAGCTTGATCTTCTTCATTTGAAACTTGAGCTCCATCTTGAGCTTGATCTTGACCTCGATCTTGCTCACTTGACTGATGATCTTGAGGTAATTCTTGGTCATTGAGTTGATCTTGTGTCGAGGTGGGTGGTTCAACTTGCCTTGAACTTGATTCTTCTCCTTTCTTTTCCTTAGATTGTTCGATTGGCAAGATCTCACCAATTCCCATGGTCTTGATGGCTTGAGAAGGATCCTCTTCACCTAGCACACTTGAATCAACTTGCCCTAATTGAGAGCCATTATTTTCATCAAACTCCACGTCACTAGATTCTTCAACACATCCGGTGGATTTGTTGTAGACTCTATATTAGTGAGAGTTTGATCCATAACCAACAAATATGCCCTCTATAGATTTAGGTGCAAACTTAGCTAGTCTATCTCTCTTATTAAGCATGAAACACTTACAACCGAATACTCGAAAGTATTTGACGTTAGGCTTCTTTCCGGTGAGTAGCTCAACCGGTGTCTTGTTCAAGATCTTGCGAAGGAATAGCCGGTTAGATGCATGACACGCGGTGTTGACGGCTTCGGCCCAAAAGTTGTATGGAGACTTGTACTCATCCAACATGGTCCTAGCCATTTCCACCAAAGTTCGGTTCTTCCTTTCCACCACACCATTTTGTTGAGGGGTATATAGAGTAGATAGCTCATGCTTGATCCCCTCTTCATCCAAATATTCATCAAGCTTGGTGCTCTTGAACTCGGTTCCATTGTCGCTTCTAATTGCCAAGATCTTCTCATCAAGTTGTCATTGAGCACGCTTGGCAAATGACTTGAAGGTTTCTTGAGTTTCATCCTTGGATCGAAGAAAATACACCCAAGTGAATCGAGAAAACTCATCGACAATGACGAAACCATACTTACTTCTTCCAATGCTATCATAGGATGGAGGTCCAAAGAGATCCATGTGAAGGAGCTCCAATGGCCTCGAAGTTGTGATAATGCTCTTGGTGGGATGCTTCTTTCCAACAATCTTTCCGGCAATACATGAGCTACAAGCCCTATCTTTATCAAACGCAATATCGGTTAGTCCAACAATGTGCTCGTCCAACAATATCTCATACCGACGTGGGCTAATCTACGATGCCATAGCCACCCCACGTCGGTCTTGGCCATTAGACATGCTTCAAGCTTAGTGTTCTTTTTCGAGAAATCAACAACATAAAGCTTGCCTTCCACATGTCCAACAAAGACCACTTTCAGATTATCTCTTCTAAAGATCATCACTTTAGATAAAGAAAATAAGCAATCATAACAAATACTACACAATTGCCAAATGGAAAGTAAACTGTAATTGAGGGATTGGACAAGCATTACCTTCTCAATGGATAGTCATTAGTGATTGCTACTTTGCCCAACCCGAGTACCTTTCCCTTGTTGTTGTCACCAAAGACAATGTTTGATGTAGAGGATATGTCTTCCATGAACTGCTCAAACATCCCCTTCTCTCCGGTCATATGATTTGTGCAACCGCTATCGATTACACAAGCATTTCCACTGGAGGTATAGTCCTACAAGAGAATTATGCCTTGACTTTAGGTACCCATTTGTAAATGGGTCCTTTGATGTTAGTAACAAGGGTCTTAGGAACCCAAATAGACTTAAGCTTAGTAACATTATGAATTTTAGCACCCACAAATTTAGCAAATACATGTCCATCCTTGCCCTTACATAACACATAGGATGGATCAAATGTGCCTACAATATCATTGTGAGTGACATAGCTCCGAGTAGCTTTGCCATTCACAATATCATCACCTGCATTTCCCTTGTGCCCTCCATGCATGAATTTGGTCTTGGAATAATGATATGGGAGCCAAGCTTTGCCCTTGTCATTGAACTTAGGAGCAAACCCAAGTCCCTCTCTAAGAACTCTTTCTCTTTTCTTGCTCATTAGCTCCTTGAGAGTGTTCTCACCTTGAATGCATGAAACTAGACCTCTCTCAAGTTGAGCTTTCAACTTCTTGTTCTCCTCAATGAGTGATGCTTTATCAAGTGAAGAGTTAATGGCACAAGCATCAATATTAATAATAGTAGGAGTGCTAGGGGTGGCTAGAAGCTTCTTGTGAGTAGCTTGAAGTTCCTCATGTGACTCGGTAAGTTTGATGAGTTTACCCTTAACTAACTTGTAGCCATTGTCAAGGTACTCAAAATCCTTAGTGAGTTTAGCATGAGCAACTTCAATATCTTTTTTCGAAGCCTTGAAGCCATTAGCCACCTCTAGAGCTCGCTCAAGAGTATTTTTAGTTTTAGAGAGATCCATGTTAAGAGTTTCATTTTTAACTTGCTCTTCGTGGAGTTTATGATCGAGGAGTTTTACACTCTCCTTTTCCTTAATGATAAGGGTTTCCGCTCTCTCAATGTACTCATTACATTCCACAAGGGAATCCATGAGAAAGCGAAATCTATCAAGCGCCTCACTACGAAGAGAAGTCATGAATTTTATGGTTGTAATCGCATCCTCCTCATCATCACTATCACTATCACTATCTCCTTCCACATTAACATCACACAATATGTTTGGGGACATAGGAGATAGGGGTGTAAAGAATGGAGGATTGGATGAAAGAAGTACCTTTGACTCTCTAGCCATGAGGCATCTATGGTCGGTTTTGATTTCATTGAAGTAGTTGAACTTGAAGAGTGAGGTGGGCTTGGAGGGAGAGACAACGGCTAACCCGGCAACGCCCACATCCTCTCCTTCTTCTTCGGCATCGGAGTTGTCGGAGGTGTACTCTTGACCAATGAAGGCATTTTCTTCCCTCTTCTTGTATGGTTTCCCATCCTTGAAGAAAGACTTCTTTTTGTACATCTTCTCGTCCTTGTCCTTGCCTTCTTTCTTGTCCCGCTTCTCCTTTGGACAATCTGCAATGAAGTGGTTCGGACTATCACAATTGTAGCACAGTCTCTTAGGCATGCTTGACTTGCCCCTAGAGAACTTGCTTTCTTTCTTGCCCATAGTGCCCTTATACTTTCTAACCAAGAGAGACATTTCTTCTTCAAAGTCATTTGGTGATGGACTCTCATGGCTTGCTTCTTCTTCTTCACTAGAATCTTGAGTTTGAATTTACTTAGTCTTTAATGCTAGGTTGGCCTTCTTTGACCCACGTGCAATAGCAAGAGTCTTCTCGGCATTCTTTGATCATATTCTCATGAGTGACAAAAAGTGAGAGAACGTCATTAGGAGTGAGGTTGAGGTAATCCGTCCTTTGTTAAATGTTGAAGACCATTGATGGTTGGTAGGGAAGGATGGCCCCAAGGAACTTGCTCACGATGTACGCATCATCGGCTCACGAACACCCATGACCTTTCAAAGACACCACAATGGAGTTGAATCTTTGAAATAGAGTTTGGGGTGTGTCATTTTCTTCCATCACAAACAAGTTCGCTTCATTCTTGACCATCTCATAATTTGATCTTCGGATGCTTGTGTTGCCCTCATGCATGATCTTGAGCTCATCCCATACTTCCTTGGCGGTCTTGCATAGGATGATGGAGTTGAAAAGATCAGGTGTCAATGCTCTTTGAAGCATGTTGAGAGCGGTGGCATTTAATTGTGCATCCCTCTCTTCATCGACGGTGAGGTTGTCGGAGTCCATTGGCTTGAATCTACGCACCACAATATTCCACAATTGATTAGAGGCACTACGAACATGAGATTCCATAGAAACTTTCCAATGGGGATATTGAGTGCCATCTAAAATAGGTGCGGGGCCGGGATTGTGAATATGCATATGAGGTATATGTTGGGAGGGATAGGAATAAGGCACCACGTTGAATCCACTTGGATTACTGGTGTTAATGTGCTCCCCCGAGGCTTTATCAACCTCATCATTAGAGGATTTAGAGCCCTCGGTAGAGATGGCCTTAATAGCATCGGCTAACTCCTTTTCATGGTGGCCGTGAGCTCCTCACGAAGCTTGGCCATCATTTGGTTTACTTCCGCCTCACTATAGGTCGTCATCTTTACTCTTTAGGTGGTAAAACCCAAACAGAGAGTCCTTGGCTCTAATACCAATTGAAGGATCAAAGATGTCGACTAGAGGGGGGTGAATAGACGACTACAAATTTTAACCTTTTCTTAGTTGCTTTTAGGAAAGTGCAGAATATAAATTCTCTAAATGTGCAACTAAGTGAGTCAACCTATATGACAAGATATAGATAGCTCAAGGATAACACAAGGAGTACAAGCTACCCAACACAAGCACAATATAGATATGAAAATGAAATAACCACAAGTTGGAGACGAAGATTTAATCTGAAGTTCACACCCTTGGGAGGAGTGCTAATCTCCGTTGGAGAGGCGGAGGCCAAAAAAAGCACCTCACGACACAAAGTCTCGCCTTCTTCTCCTTTGAGCCTCGGCAAACCAAGCCCGAGCTCAAACAACTCGTGGTAGACCTTGAGGTGGCCTCCAAACCTTCACAAACAATCACGGAGCACAAATCCACACCTTGGAGGTTTCCGGGAGACACCAACCGTCTAGGGATCCCCAAAATCCCAAGAGTAACAAGCAAAGCGATGAACTCAAGGGGGATTCAAATTTGGCTTGGTGGGAGGATCTAGGGCTCCTCTTTCTTTTCCCTCAAAGGCTTGATGGGATTTGAGCACTAGGGGAGGAGATCCTCAAGCTTAGGAGCTTCAAAATGGTGGAGGAGAGAGGTATTCAAGAAGCTCAAGTCGGGTACCCTTTGGGGAAGAAGGGGTGGGCCTTTTATAGGCCCCCCGAAATCTGCCCGTTGGGGCTTTGCGTGCATGGTCCGGAGTTCCATCTGGAACCTCCGGACCCAACCTCCGGGCCACCCGGATTCTGGGCTATCCACCGGACAGCCTTCCGGGTGAGTCCAGAGGCTATTGGACTCGTCCGGAACTCCATCTAGAATCCATCCGGAAACAAGGTCGTCCAGAGGTTCAGCCCGAAACCTCCGGACCCAGACTCCGGGCCTACTGGACTCGTCCCGAAATCCATCCGAAAAGCATCCGGATTCTGAACCACTTGGAGGTTCTGTCCGGAACCTCCGGACCTAGCATCCGGATACATACAGAGAGCAAAGGCAGGGTATAAAATGAGGCTTCTCACTTGCTCTCTCTTGGAGTTTTTCTCGAACATGGGTTGAGGATGAAAGATCTCATAAGAAATTTGTTACCACCTCTTGTTCATCACATTGCCCCTCTTAATAGTCCGGCTTTCCTATGACTCAATCATAAGATAAAATGCATAATTTAAATACACCGTCTTCTTCTCTCCTTTTTGCTTAGGGGGTCTCTGACCACCTTTGTTTATCAACCATTTGACTAACACCTATTCATACACTTTGTAAACGTGGTTAGTCCTCTAATCATTTGTCATTTACACATCTAGTGACAACGTTTCCAAGAGTACACCGCTGAAGAACCAAAGAGCACAAGGTATTGCACATCTAACAAAGCCGAACAACTCTTAGCACTTGGTTAAGGTTCCCCGACTATCTATCAGATGAGCCAGCCGGGTGACAAGGCACCTGAGGCAATTTGTCGAACACTCGCAAATCCGACAAAGACCCTGAATAGCCCAGTCCCTAATAACAAATCCATAGGCAAGAGACGAGGAATCACATAACATTTACAAAGAGTAAACTAACAGAATGTCATCAGAAATTTTATGTTACAGGTACTCAGAGGTTGAGACGCTTGGTGATTACACCGACAGCCTCATGCATAGCCCCTACAATCTTCGCGGTCTTCGTGGTATCTGCCCCTAGCAACTCATCACAAAGGGCGTCCACATCCATCTTCAGGTGCCGGGCCTTCAGTAGGGCCAAGGCCATAGCTAGGGAGTCTCGAGTTCCTTGCCGAAGTTGGGTCCTGAGATGGGCAACCACCGTCAGCTTCAGCCGCGTGACCGCCACTGACAATTCTCCTTTCTATGGTGTGGTTGGAGCTCTTGTCGGGGATATCCACTCTGACTTCCTCCAGCGCCAACTCTAGCACCCCTACATCGTACTATAGATAGTCCTTCAAGGTACCCAGACGGGTCTTGCTCTGGGACAACGCAGACCAGACATCGACATGCTCACCCCCCAGGCAAAGCTTGTCATCTTCCAATCTAGCATTGTCCCTCACGAGCGACTCCTTCCCGGCCTCAAGTTTAAGCACCTCGGCATCCTATTCCTTCAGCTGTCGCCTTAGCCCCTCGACCTCCTGGAGGGGGACGGAAGGGGACATGGCAGCTTACCGCCGACAAGGTTAGTTTTTGTGTGAAAGTTGCCTTAAAAACTAATGCTTTCGTTCTTTACCTTCAGCAGGGACGCAACACATTGGGGCAAGTCAAGACCGCCGTCAACGAGTTTCACCAGGTATGTTGGAAGTGGCGGCATCACCCCCTCAGCCGATGGAGCAGGAAAATTTCCCGCCACCGGCGCAAGGGAAGGGGGCGACCCCATAACCGGCGCGGTCATCAGAATCGGCGTCACCGTCGGAGCCCCAACCGTGGTCTAGGAAAGGCTCGCCCTGGGAAAGAAAAAAGAAAGCAGTCAAGTTATAGCCCCGGACTGCGACATAATAATCCATGAAAGGCTTGCGTACCGTGGCCACTTCAGCTTCAAGGGTACCTTGACCCCACCAAGGGCCACCCCCCTCTTCGCTAGTAGCCCCCTTCGACTTCGCAGTTGTCTCCGGCCTTTCCGAAACCTGGGAGCTCTCGGCGTCTCGCGGCATGTCTTCCTTACCCCCCGCTTCGAGTGATGGGCTTGGCTCCGGCGAGTACAAGTCGCCCACCCTCGGGGCCACGATAAGGGACTCGGACACCTCAGCGCCAGTGTAGGGTAGGGCAAAGCGGGGACTGAAAGGTACCTGGGGAGGATCCCCCAGAGGTGACCGTGTAGGAGGCACCATTGGTCCCGAGTCAGACCTCGGGGCGGCCCCACTACCGGTCATGGTTGGCTCCAGGCCCAGGTTTCGGGGGGTCCTTCGGTGTGGGAAGGACCTCTCGATCCTCAAAAGTCCCAACATCGGGGTCCGTGACTCCGCGCCCTTCACGCTGAGAATGAGAATTACCCAAGTAGGACCCCGATTAGCCCTAGTCGGAGGCAGGAAAAACAACACAGACGAGGTAAGATTTACCGCAAGAACCTTTCCTCACTCTCGGTTGGGTCACAAAGGGAGCGACATCGAAATGCCGTGGTGCCCGGATGGGGGTGGCTTCTCGAAAATGACCTTCATCCTCGCCAACACCTCAAACTCACTCAAAGCTATCAACGAGGAAGATACTAGGTTAGAACAGATTAACCTGAGGATGCCAGGGGTAATCAGAAAATAGGGATTACCTAGTTTCTTCCGAGCGTGAAAGAAGTCACACATGGCCTCCCAAGCGTCTGTCCCCCTGGCTCTTAAGGGACACAGGCCTCGCCTGATGAAATCTTCTACAACCTCCCATGCTGTCTCGCTGATGAGGTCAAGTTTCGTCTCGTCAGACCACGATGAAACTTGGACGGGCACGGAACCTCAAATGCTGATCCCCCGGCAGCGATTAGGCGGCAATAGCACCATTTCCTCGACCATCCTGGCCAGAAGCTCTTACTGGCAAAGTCGATATACTCCTCGGCTTTGCCTCCCCGAAGTTAGAAACCCGCGCCGCCAGCGACCTTTCTACCGATCTTCTTCAGCTGATAGTAATGTCTGAAGAGGCCAAGGGGAGGTCGGGTCCCCAGAAACGCTTCGCACAAATGTGCGAAAATGCTTAGCGTCACAAAAGAATTGGGATTAAGATTGATGATCTCGATCCGATAGAACTGGAGTATGGCGAGCAAGAAAGAAGACGAAGGGAGAAAAGAAACCACAATGAAAGAAATTCGGAAAGACCACGAGCCATCCCGACTCGGGCGTGGGCGCCCTCTCGCCCCCGACAGGGTGGAACTCGACCCCGTGCTATGAATGAATGAGGGTGAGAACCTCCGATGTTGCGAGATGGCCGAAGGTCATCTCCGATCATTTCCAGGAACCCTTGTCGGGAGAGGAAGTTGTTCTCGCCATGATTGAAGAAGATGCGAGGGTGGAGGCGAACGAGAGGAAGAAGATGGAAGGTGAAAAGCTAGGAGTAAGAATAGGGTGAAACCCTCTTGGACCCCACGGTCAGTCTTTAAGGACTAGAGAAAAATCAGGAATCCAACGGTTACTTCTGCCACATCCCCCGAAGCCACGTTCCATCGCAATAATTGTGCACAATAACTTTTGGTGCACTATCTCTGGTTTCTGTGGAAAAGCGAAAAAAAGCAGGCACATGACACACGGAGGTGTGCCGTGGGGCCCCCATGTCTACGACACAGCTAGAAGAAGAGGAGGGAAAAGGAGATATTCACCACCACGCGAAATTTCCTCCGTAACAATCCAAATTCTTGACTATCCGCCAGATACGGATAAGTCATACTATAGGAATCACGGACTTGCTCTAACCACTAGGTAGGTTTCCCGTATGTTCCTACTCGGAAGAAGAATAGCTCGGGGGCTTATTCGAAAGGCTACTCGGGCGTACTTTTCCCCGACCAGGAAAAAGCTACTCCGAATAGGTATCTCATTGGTGCAAAGAATAGTACCGACTACTCGGGAGTACTTTTTGATCGGATGTAATAGCTGACTAAGTTTAATCTTGGTTGGCCCGTCCCAGGCCTAATTTCATGTACTGATGGGAGGCTTGATGATGAGTAATACCGTATACCATATACAAGGTAGTACTCGTATATGTATTCCCTGAATGCCCAAGGCAGGTGTCGTATTTGCTACGGATTCCTAGAGAATCCAGACTCCCCTTAACCGAGAGATCTTATCCCTACGTTTAAGGAAGCTAGAGTTCAACTCAGAGATAGGTCCATGTCTCCTACGACTTGGGGAACCCCCTATATAAGGACTAGAGGACCCCCCAGAGAGGGAAGGAAGAAGCACGTTGTGTTCCAGAAATTCAGGAGCTACATCAGGAGCCACAAGCAACCCCAAAAGCCTCCAGTTGCTTAGGTCTTCTCAAAGAAGTTCCTAACTAGATTAAATCTCATCTAGGCTAACCACTAACCCCTTTGTAAAGATACTCTTAATTCAATATATCCTAACAGGACGTAGGGTTATTATCCTGAGGGAGGCCTGAATCTGTATAAAAATCTTATCCGTGTGCTCTGGTGCTACTAGACACTGGTCCCAGGAATACCTATCCTTCAACAAATTCTCTGTCTCATAACTACCGTAAGATCAGCAGTTTACTAATCGTCGATAGGAGATTTTCAAGATATTCAAACTCTAGTCCACAGATTTGTAAACATTCCAAGTTAGATCCAGCCCCACCCAAAGATTGTGTCTACCACTCGCTATTGGCCTTATTTTCAGGTGAATCACCGTACACATATCCCCATCACTGAACCTTTACCAAACTTCTTCTTGTAGACTTGTAAAGCTTCCAAGTTTGTTTTATTTATGTGCAGAACTGCATTGGTGCTATTGATGAACTCATATCCCCATTTGCATAAGAGAAAGTGACCCCTATAGGACTAGGAAAGGAACTCTATCTCAGAATGCTATGCTAGCCTGGGACTTTGATATGAACTTCAGGATTATTTCATGTGGGTAGAAAGGGTCCATATCAGATGCATGAGTTCTTTGGTCTACTATCAGCAAGGGATTTCATGTGCCGAATGGGAGGTTTTATCTTGGGGAGGGTGGATATGCAAACACACCAGCTTTTCTTGCCCCGTACCGAGGAGTTCGATACCATCTCAATGAATTTAAGAGGCGGCACTCATCTGATAGTGGATATGTTGACTACAATGAACTATTCAAACACCGTCAGCAATCCTTCGCAACTGTAATAATTAGTTGGACAAGACTTTTTATGTAGTTATTTGTTTCTCCAAATTTGTTGTTCCTCTCAAACTTGTTGCCCCAAGCTGTACTAGTTGAAGCGACTAATTTAATTTAAAATCTGAGACTAAATTGGTTGCTTCTCTAAATTTTTGTTTTTCCTTGTTTGAATATGTTGTCACATTTATTTCTTTAAATTATGTAGTTGCGGCGAAAGAAGCATCAAGGGCTTCTTGGAACTTCACATACGAGAAGGGTCTTGTTGATACACTACATGACCACAACCACCCTAAATTTAGAGGTCAAAATGGATGGGTCGCTGAAGGTTGGAGAATCATTATCAGTAAATCCAATTAGAAGTTTCTAGTAGCTCTTGCCACAAAGCAGCTAATCCAAGAAAAAGAGAAGGAGCTCAAAGGAAACTATAAGATGATACGAGATGCTAGGAAACCAAGTGGAACTGGTTGGGATGATACTCTTGGTATGATTATTGCTGAACAAAAAACTAGGATAAAGTTATTGTGGTAAGACCCTTTTGTTCTTTACTTCCTTTGAAAGGACAACGATCGATAACAGCCGTATGTTTAAAATTGTGTGTGCAGCATACTGATACTAATCATACAGTTCTGTTGCATTCAATAGGACTACCCAAAGGTGAAACAATTCTGTTCAAAACGATTTTCTCTCTTCAATACTTTGGCTCCGTTGTATGAAGGTAATCTTCTCTTAACAAAACATTGCTTGCTTGAGTATTCTTGTTTTTCTTGAGTATTCTTTTGTCATTTCCTTGTTTTTGTAATATCATTTTTTTGGCTTTTGTTTTGGGGCTAGGAGTGTTGCCAAAGGAGATCTGAACTTCACATCAATTCATCAAGTGGAGTCCACACGTGATCAAAAGTTCTCCCAAGTGAGACTGTTGATGGTAGCTTGAACCCCTTCTCTATTAATCTGGATGATGGCTTAAACCCATTCTCCTCTACTAATCTTGATGGTCACGGGGCATCAAGTGTTGCCATAAGGATTGGTGAAGTTGAACCTACAACATCTGCTTGCTCTGGAACCCAAGGGGATGATATTAGAAAAAGGCGAAAACAAATTCAGATTACTGGATTATTTGAGAACTACTTAGATTTCAAGAAGAAACAACTAGAAATATTCACTTAACATATCAATGAAAAACCAAACAAGGACATAAATATTCAATTGCAAATTATGTAGCTATAGTGGAGGCAATGGATGAGCTAACATATCCACAAATGGCGAAGGTGTTGCCTCTCTTTAAATATCAGTTGAACTAAGAATTGTTTATTAATACTAAGAAGACAAGTGTCCGCCTCTTATGGTTGAAGGAACAAATTGGTTGTTAGGTACATTTTATTTCTTCCTTGAGTATCCCAGTTCATCATGTATTTTTATCTAAATGCTACTTAACTTCTTACTTTTTGTTGTTGTATCATCTATATGATTATGATACCTCACACATGTTCCAACTACTCCTACTATTAGACATCAGTTGACCTGAACTAGTCAAGTTATTACTTATTAATGCTTATAATCGTCCTGGTATTCTTTAACTCATTCTCTATGGTAGTTAGCTTTAGTTGCCTCACAAAGCACCTAGGAGCATTTAGCAGGTTTTGTTGTATAATTGGGCAGTGCATTGTACAGGAGATAGATGCTAATCATGTTTAGCTCATTCAGGATTTTACTATCTTTCTTTTCTAATCATTGAAATCACTCGCAATACAATGTTATGCTTAGATCTGATGCTTAACCTCTAGTTTGATTTGATGGCTAGCCTCTAGAAGAGAAAAGATTTCAGAACCTGCAGGTAAAATTGGTTGATAAATTGATCTAATTTGACGTCCCATACATAAATTTATAGTTGAGAAATTGGTCTTTAGTTCTTCTTTGTTTCAATCTACATAGTATTATTAACTAACTCAGCAAACATGTCTCAATTCTTCCTTGTTTCAATCTACAACGATTATTCCTAGTTGCAAATCTTCGAAATTGGGCAGCGCATTTATTTCTGGTCTAATATTGTTGTCTTGATCTTTGGTTTCTAATGGTGCATGCAGCATCATAATGCGTCGGGAGAAAGAGAACCTAAAGCATGGCATGAGCAGCCTACCACCAACTATCAAGTGCAAGTAAGCAGCAAATCTGTGAAAGATTCAGATTACTTTGCAAGGAGATAATGTTGAGCTCAACCTATGAAAAATCACCAATCTGACTTAATAATTATTCGTAGCATTGGGAAAAATTGATAATACACAATCAAAGGAGGCTTCCAATTCTTAAGCAACACATTCATTTTTCTACTTTTTTCATAGTCCTTGCGTGAGAACCGTCTGATCAGTACAAATCACATCGATCGGACGGTTAGCGAATGGATCCTCACACGAGAACGGTCCCGGCGTATCATCAGGCCTCCCTCTCGTCGTTCCTCCAGCTGCCCTTCATCTTCGGCCCCGTCGGCCCTTCGCCGACGAACAGCTTGTCCACCAGCTTGCTCAGCCGCTCCCTCGTCGCGCGCGGCAGGATCCTCGCCGCGCGGTTGATCTCGCGGCCGATGTCGTACTCCTCCCTCGGGCCCCACCCGCGCTCGAAGCCGAGCCACGCCGGCTCGGCCACCGCCCCGGCCCCGGCCCCGCCACCGAGGTACTCCGCCGACACCACCTCGGACTGCCCACCGCCGGTGTCCATCCTGCTCCCCTTGGCGCAGTCGTTTCGTATCCCGACCCCCAGCTTCGAGTCCCCCTGCAGCACCAGCCCCTCCCTGGGGTAGAACGCGTGCCCGTGCCGCGACGCGTATGCCACCGGCTTGTTGCCGCCGCCGTCGAGGTACTCGAGCTGCGACGCGTCCATCCAGGCGCCCGCGCTGTGCTGCGAGAAGTACATCCGGAGCAGCTCGCCGGAGAAGTTGCTCACGCGCAGCGTCAGGTGCTCCCAGTCGCCGATGTGCTCGCCGATCTTGCCGAGCGGGATGGTGAGGGGCCCCACCTTGGCCCTCGCCGGCCCGTTGAACGGGTAGAAGAACCACATGGCGAGGTCCGTCGCCGTCGCGCCCAGCATCGGCTTCGCCTGCACGTACGCCTTCGCGCTGGCGAGGTCGCCCTTCTTGACCCTCTCCTTCTTTTCGTTGTCCACTGGCAGGTCTAGCCAGTACCCGTCGTCGTTGCCGCCACCTTGCGGGAGGTTCGACCCGTCGGCGGCCACCGGCGTCGGGGTCTGGCTGCCCTTCTGGTACAGCAGAGCGCCGTTCTCAAGGAACCACGTCACCGACGAAGGGAGGTACAGATCGTTCGGGTGGAGGTACACCTGCGGCGAGTAGGCGGCGAGGATGGCGTTCACCTGAGTCAGGTCAGGCATGCATGACGTGTAAGCTGCGCTGTTATTCTTGAGACACGCCAAGGTCGAGGCGCTCGCCGGCGTGGTGTTGCTCTGCGCGAGGAACGTGCCGGTGTGCACGCCCCGGGCGTCGATGCCACGAACGGCCGGCCGCAGGGTGGTGGCGCTGAAGCCGTCCTTGTCGCTGCCCCACACCGATTCCTCGGCCTCGCACGCGTCGGTGAAGTCGGCGCGGACGCACATAACCTCGTCGAGCGGCGGCTTATCCGATGTGGCCGTGACCACGACGCCGACCGCCTTGTAGCCGTCGGGCGGCGTGGGGAGCCAGAAGAAGCCGGCACTATCCTGGCTGGACCAGATGAGGGTGTAGTCCAGCGGCCGAGCAAGGAGGGCAACGGTGCCGGAATCGTCTCGGGCGACAAGAACGTGGCCGAACAGCGGCCGATTGTTGGGCTGCGCGTAGTGCCCGAGCGCGCTGAACCCGGCGGGGATCGGTGATGGCTTGAAGAAGGTGGCACCGACGCCGTCTTGGCCGCCCTGTGCGGTGGACCAGACATTGGCGAACGTGGTGATTTGGCGCACCTCTAGGTCGCCAAGGTCTATACTACCCTTTGCAAATCCTCCATCTGAAACCGGAACAGCAATTCCACTGATCAGCCAAAAATGTTTCAGGAGTGTCTAGGGCTCAGTCAAGTGAATTTGTGTTAAATCTAGTTGATGCACATTTTAGAAATTGTGTACAAATTTAGGTTTATGAACATCTTAAATACTCAGAAACTTAAAATTACACATAATTTTTTATTTAACTTTAATCTTAATAATGTATTACTCGGTCGACTCGGACTTAACTAATGTCCGGTCCACTAGAGTTGAATTAGTGCTCTTTGCAGTACGGCTGTGACAAATGCTCTGCATGCATGGCCGGCTTTCATATATCCTAAGTCATAACCACAGAAAACAAAAAGTAGAAACTAGCTACACAAGATATGCTCCTCTGAATGAACACAAAGCATATCCTCCAACCCAACATTGACTTGATGAAGGGTCAAGATTATGCTGGTTTACACATGCATACCATGGGAATTTCGTCTTATGCCGTGCTATGATCAACAAGATCGGAGCAATTCTCAAAACATAGGAGGATCTTGTAACTCATGAATGTAGCAACGTTCTTGTCGTAATTTCAGGCAAGCTACCTGCTCACCTCGACTTACCTAAAGCTGTTTTGTTTCATCACCAGGAGATCAAGAAACACATAGCATGAACATGCACGTACGTACCTGACGACGGCCACGACGGTATCGGAGCCGGAAGAGCGAAGGGCGTCTCCACGGGGAGTGCCGCGGTGCCCATGGGCACGCAAGACAAGCACGAATTCTTCCTCTGCATTGCCGGCGACGACGACGAGGACTAGCTCCAACTCGCCAAGCGTGTACGCCTCGTGTTCTTCCTCAAGTCACTTACACGCAGCTGGAGAGGGAGGCTTGCAAATGCTGGCCTTTTTAACGGGTGAGACTCTTGGCAGAGAGACCCCTTGTCTGCCTGCCTGTCCCTCTCGACGAGACGCCGACTAGGCAGACACGGCCCCGCACAGACCAGGATCACTGGCTTATCGGCTACTTCTGCTATCCCTTTCAAGAAATCCAGTGGCCTGTGGTTACTTGCAAGAAAGCACTGTGCTTTTAAGCCGTGGCTTGGCTTAGCGCTGCTGTTTGTCGATGACTTCACTTCTAGTTCTAGCCCTAGCTAGCTTTGCAGGCCTTAAGTACGGCTTGGCTTGACGGCTCTTCCATCTTTGACAACACAAATACGTCTGATCTGATCCATTAATCACCCATCCATATATCTATATCATCATCACCTCCATGAGGAACACACGTACCAGCTGTGTTGTTTATATAGCGTTTCTTCTCCGTGTGGACTTGTGGACGTGCGTTAGTTGGAAGCCAGCGTAGACAGGTTCTGTTGCAAAAACGTGCGCCAAGACGTGACCATCTGCTACATGCGCGATATGAGCTGCACTGTAATTGATATAGACTTGTAATACTGGTTAGGTCAGTGAACGACAAAATATGCATTTCCATGCTTCTATTTTGTTATAGATTATAGTACGAGACTACGTACGACTAGTGCCAAAATATTGCAACATGCGCGTAGTGGTTACGATGATTACAAGAAGATGAAATTCGTCGTTACCAAACGACGGATATGCAATAACAAATACGAGAAAGGTTCGTTTGTTCGTCTGTGTGGTTCACACGAGGTCGCTGACCAAACCAGCCGAGAGATGATGAGCGCAGGTGAGAAAATCCGGTAATGATGCGGTGAAGCGAACGATTTTCTGGAGCTAACAAGAAAATTTGTTGTGCTAGTGGATTGCAAGGCTCGGCCTTGTCCTCCAACGGAAGTGTTCGGATTAATGGGGCAAGAAAAGCTAGCAGCGTACAGTTTAATTTCTAGTTCATCGGTGGAGAAGTCACTAACTTGCAAGAATCTGCAATGAGAATATCCCTTTTTTGTGGGTGAAACTTCCATTTGGTCACATCGATCAGCTATCTTGGCATCTCCCACGATTAACTGCGTGTGAAAGCTGAGAAGAGGCGACTGGCATGTTGTTCATTCCCATGGACGATCCCTATGGACGATTCCATGGACCATTTCATAGGTGTAATGTAATCTGAAAGATAGCGGAAACGCCGTCTTCGAGAGACGATTGTGACATAAGAGTAGGTAAAGCCACTAACCCATTGCAGAGGGCGGGATCAATAAAATCTCCCTTAAAAAAATAGCCACTAGCCCGTGCTCCAAGAACTTCCTGTTCAACTTTGTTTACCGCTGGCAAATTGGAATCACATTATTCTTTTGTTTAGGGTATTGAATGTTGATATTTCTTACATCATGACACAGTGGGTACTGCAGTTACACATAAAACAGTGTAAAATTGGGCATTTCATCTTGAAGTATTTGGAAGGGGAAAAAAATGACTCCGTTAGCATATGGAATTAGATTCTCGAAGTATCAAAAATGTAATTACTGTAGGTGTTTCATGGACAGAAAAAAAATAGATAGTTTTCACTCCGCGGACTGACAACTCTTGAATGGACGCTGGTCATAAGCGAATTCATTACTATTGGAGCAAGTCGAGGTAAAATGCATGTTTTATATCATTATATTGTCAAGATAAAAATTGCCATTAGATGTTAGCTTTATGCCTTTTAAAGTTACCAAGTGCAGAGCACTTCAAGTCTCTCTTTCCGTATGCAAAAGAAAACTCAAGTGAGAAGACTGTTTAAAATTAATGTCGTGTCTACAAATTGTAGAGTCTACTATAAGAAAGATTATAGGGAGACAAGGATGAAAACTATATACATATGAACTTGCTTTCACTTTCATTATACCTTCAACAGTTCAACCAGAATAAAACATCTGTCTGCTGGTACTAACCTCTGTGTTCTGAGACATGGTCTTCCTTCACTGTAATAAAACCAGATAGCTCCTAATGTCGCATACTTGAATTATAATGAGTCGACTGTTTGCCACCAGTGCTCAAATTCAAGTACTACAGAGAAAATTGGCAAAACTTATTCCCCGGAAAATAAGCAAAACTGTATTTTCTACTATCAACTTTTCATGAACTTATAATTGTATTGGCAGTGTAGACACTTACCATGGCCTATTATCCCACAATAAAATAGGCATTCCCATCTTCCAGCAACTCTTGGCTCCAGTGAACCAAGGGCTTTAAAAAACAGAGAAAACAGCCCACCCATGTGCTAACTATGGCGGTTAACAAATGATTCGACAAGTGGATTTACAAGCTTAGGTGCTTCATCCTGCAAGGACAAATACAAACAAATGAGACAGCTGTGGCCTGATGCATATAGATTGTTACTAAAATACTAGGCAGATTACAAAACATAATATTCGACTAAGTTCAGCTGTTAGAAAGAGGACCTGTGGGCAGTGTCCAACGTTTGGGAAGACGACAAAATCTTCAACAGCATCAAAAGATCCATACGCTCTTCCAAGCTCCACAGGCTCCCATGGGTCCTTCTCCCCCCAAGCCACCAAAACTGGACACTGCACAATCCAAATATAAAAACCATATATAATAAAGAATGTCGAAAGAAACGACCAACCACACAACTAAAGGAATCCTAACCTTCACCCTGGGAAGTAACTCTTCAGGTAGAGGACCTTCGGAGTAGCAGATAAACTCAAGGAATACATCCACTGCCCCGGGATCAAGCCCTGGCTGCAGAATAATCTGAACTAATTCATCTCTGACCGCGGATGTATCATGGTAGCACTGGAATTTCATTAGAATTAGAAAGAGCATAAAGGTAGGGAAAATAAGTTAAACATAACGTTATAATATCCAAATAATCTTTATAGAAGTAAAAAAATCAACGTCGGAGACAATGAAACAAAAGCATCTCATGCTTCACTGAAAAAATATGATACAGAGCTCGTGCTTGGTATGTAGCTGTTTCTATTGCAAGCTGGACTTCGGAAGGGCTTTTATTTCTGAAAATTTTCCTAGAAGCGTTTGGTAAGCCAAATGAAACTGTCCTCAGGAATGCTATGACATGGACACGTATATCTGTTCACTTATCAGATTCAAATAATGCACCATCTTCTCAGTAATGCGCCACATAAGCTCGAGCTTGAGCTTGTGCATAACATGTGTGCACCCGTAAGTTAGGGAGCATGGCGTCATCTTCTCAGTAGAAAGGTTATAATTCTCCATGGAATGACTCCAGTAGTATTTGGGTAGGGCTTAAGCTTATGGTACCTTTCAGCTCAAGCTTAGAGGCCTTCGCTCCAATATATTAATGTTTGTGACACATCTAATTTTTATTTAGATAAGGATTTTTTTCCCTCAGCATATGATTCAGTTAGAGCAAGCCAGAAATGTATTTTCTACTTAATTCAAGAGGTTTCCCATCTGAATATTATGTGCCATAGATTTTACATGCATGCCACATACTATGCTTAAATAATTTGTAGTATCATCTTTTTTAAAGATGATAGATCAAAATAAATACCTGACAAAGAATATTTTTCACAGATTCTGCTGTTGTGACGGCATTAAAGAAGAGCTTTCCAACAACAGTGTTCCTGACAACAAGAAAAGGCATTACAACAAACACTAATAGCACCAAAATCATGACAAAGCATGAAATGTGAGTTACCTGAGGAGATTTTGGAATGATTTGATGAAAGGCTTTCCGAACCATGGCTGTTTTTTGATATGAAGCATCCTTAGTGATATATCCAATAAAACAATACCCTTACACGTTTGAGGTTCCATAACAGCTGCCTGCAGACCAACAAGACCTGCATGAAAAAACTACCAAGTGTTCACAAAATTGTTCTCTACTAAAAGAAATCGACTCCAGTGACATATATATATATATATATATATACAAAATAAAACATGAGATTGGTGATCAATCTAATTTAAAACAGTATTATTCCTTTACTCATCAGAGCAATAATTAAAAAGATGAACACTTCTAAGCCAGGGCAGCCAGCATTTTGGCCATATCTGTTCTCCAATGCAGAAATGTTTTTGCTGAAAAAATTAAGGGGCAATTAAGAGGAGATGTGCTTTGGAACGCGGCAGAGTGGCTATTACAGATTGTACCAAGTAACCAGCACTGTTCTGCAACACAAATTCCCCAGCTATATAAAGATAAAGAAAATATTCCAATGTTGTGTGTGTAAGCATCCAACATACCTCCAATTGAATTGCAAATGAAGAAAGCTTCACTCTTCACCACTTCAGCACAAAATGTATTCAGCTGTTCTCCCCAAGTCTCAAAAGTATAAAAGCTCTCTTCAAACTCGCGTGGATTAGGCTTATCAGAATAGCCATAACCATTAGATCAATTGCGTAAACTCTATTTGACATTGCAAGAACAGGAACATTTTTCCGCCAATGGTCACTGAGAGAGAGACAAATCAGTACATGGTTGATAAGGAAAGGAAAGGCAGCTAACTTACAGGGGAAAGAACATAAAGATCCTGACAAAACAATCATTATAGTTTACGAATAAATAGTTCCATCAAATTATTGCCAGAACTTGGGCTTTTATCATAAAAGAATCATTTACGTCGCCAAGTATGAAAGATGAAAAGGAAACTAACAAACTGACATAATAATTGATAACTAAAAAGATCTCAAAATAGTAAGACTGTTGTTTGCGCAAACATGAGCGCTCGTGCTCTCCCCCACCGCTTCCACCATGTCACCGACGAGAGCTCGCTGGCGCCGGCGACCACTTGCCGCCTGTTCCCCACTCCATCACCTAGTGCGGCGATGGCACGCAACGGCGATTGCAGGACTCCGCCAGGTGCGCGTGCGGATTTTGAATCCGCTCCCGCTGTATCCGCGACACCTAAATCCCAGCCTCTACGGTGGAGCAGGTGGTGCAAGAGGATGACACGTGGGTCCCGCCGCGTGGGGAGGATGAGGTCATCGAGGAGCACTTTGGGCAGCTGTGGGTGGTGCCCTCGCCTCGTCCTCCACAGGTTAGGGTTCTAGTCCCAACCCACCACGCCGCTCTCATGTGGATCCGAAGAGATATGTTTGTGGCGAGGCGATTCCAAGCCTCGGATTGTTATCCAGCTCGCCATACAGATCTACTGGCCTCCGAGCCTAAGCAATTTAGCTTTTTGAGAGATTTTTGGAGTTTGAGATCAGGGAAGGAGACCTACCCCGCAGTTGTGAAGCTGCAGCAGATGGAAGAGGGTCAGAGGGGACCGGAGCAGGGTAGTCTGGATTGTGGTGGTGGCAGAGGCAGCCCACCTCGTCGCGCCCCGCAGCCTCCACAGGGGCAGCGTGATCCCTACCAGAACAACCGTCCACATCACCCAGCTCCGGGTGGTGGCGGGCCTCTGGCCCCAGCCCTGGCTCAACAGTGGCCAGGACAGCAGCCGGTACGCCCTGTGCACCAAGGGCAGCCTCCACGACAGCAGCAGCACCCTCCTCCACAGCCACAACAACGCAATCGTCCTCACCTACCTGTGTCAGTTGTGGTTGAGGTAATTCAGCTTTTGATCCTCAAAACAGAGACAGTATGCTACGACTGTGGAGAGCCTAGGCATTACATGGGCAACTGTGTTAGACCTAGGATAGGTTTCATGTGCAATTTCCTAGGTCACAACATGAACAACTGTCTGAATTGGGGAAAGCAAATTCCAATGGCTCAGTTTGTGGGTAGTGCCAACAGTGGGCACGGCTTCTATCATCTTAATGTGGATGAAAAGGTTGTCAATCAGTGGGTCAACCTTAAGAACTGTGGGGTTATATTTGTGACACATGGAGAAAACTCTCTTAAGGAGCTCGAAGCTAAAATGTGCGAAGCCTGGGATGCTAATTGGCCATGGCAAGTGAGGCAGTTGGAAGATAAGAAGTTCTTAGTTAGATTTCCTCCCATAAGAAAGTGTTGCATTTAGTTGACATACCCCTCGATTAATCTGAAGGAAGGGGCTGATCATGAAAGAGTGACAGTGAAAATTGCAGCCTGCGAAGAAGATCTTCCTCATATTGGTGAATTACATGAGGTCTGGGTTCAGATTAGGGGCATACCCCCCAGATGGTGCTCTTGGGAAGTGATAGGTCAAATTGCCAAGTGTTTTGGACTGATTTTGGATGTGGACTGAGCTGGTATCTTCAGGTCCTTCTATGAAGTGGTTAGGGTGAAGCTGGTTGTTAAAGATCCTGAGAAGATCCCTTTGGAAAGGATGGTAGTTATGCAGAAGATGTATTTGCTAGATTTCACTGTTGAAGGTTTTGAGAGACTGGTTCCTACTGATGATAAACCTGGACCTGATGATGATGGATTTGATGATGATGAAGCTGATGATCTTGATGACCCAGAGGGGGATAAAGATGGGAAAGACAGAGATATGGATGCTGACCATACACCTGATGCTCATAAGACAACTGAGTTTCATATTCCTCCAACACCCATAGATAAGACACATGGTGCTCATGCCTGGGCTGGCAAGTTTCAGGCTGTTGAGAGCTCCCAGTCTGTATCCTCCAACAAGTTTCAAGCTTTGGTTGACTGCAATTTTATGGACTCTGATCAGGAGGACTTGTCTCCAGTTCAGGATGTGCATTCTATAATTCTGGAGCTGCAGGATGTGGTCTTATCTGACAAGGCCCCTCTTAGTAAGAATTGCTCTGAGAGGGTGGACACTTTGGCCTGTGGACAGGCTGAGGTTGTAACTGTGAGGGCTGAGCAGTCAGCGTTGGTGGACCAGGAGGAAAAAAGGATGGATTGTGTGCAGAGGGGGATTGCAGAAATTTCTGAGCTGAATCCCGCACCTGCTGAAGCTGCAGTCAAGGCTAAGAAGAAAGGAGGACAAATGAAAAGGTGGGGCCCAATTCAACCCAGCTGCCAGAGTGAGAGAATTCCAAGAGATGGCAAAACTCAACTGGATAGAGCTAAAGAGTTGCTGGAGCGCAAGAACTTGGAGAAACCCCTTCCTCCTAAGGTAAACAAGATAAACTGTTCACACATTCCTTTGCTAGTGTTTGCAGCAATGTGCTAGCTAATCAAGCTGCTCAGATTCATGTCTCCTTAGGCAAAAATGATAATGCTGTTTCTCATAATATTCAGAAAAATAAACAAGTCGAATCCTAGAGGATGGTTAGTTTTTATGATGAACAACCTGATGTTTTCCTTCCCTTTGATATAGACATGACTATGGATGATATTGTGAAAGTGTATTTAGGCCCCCTAAATGGGTTCTGGTGATTAATGGCAAGCCAATAAGGGACTAATGTTTTTCATGAGATAAATGATCAAGAATTCGATGAGAATCATCGTTGACGACTCCTCAAAAGAAAAGAGAAAAGAAGACGGCAAGATTTCTCAAAAATTAGATTTTCTAAGTTTTAGTGATACAAATCATTTTGAGTATAGGAGTCACGTACTATGAAGAGGGGTTCAACAGAAGTCTTGTGAAAAGGCTCAATGCATATTGCTCGATCGTTGTCGCCCAAAACCACAAAGCCAAACACCTCTAATCAAAAGCTTCTGGAGAAATCCGAAGTGCCACCTGGAGGGTCCAGATGAAGATCTGGGCTCTCTAGAAAGTTCCCGGACTGTCCCACAGACAGTTCGGATGAGAGTCCAGATCTGTACTAGATAGCTCGGACCTCAACTCGGAGGGTCGGGGTGAGGGTCCGGATCTGTATTGGACAGCCTGGACCTCCACCCAGAGGGTCCGGATTTTCCAGAGGGTCCGAGCAGCATAAGTGGACAGGCTTTGCCATGTCAGCAAGTGGCCGTTGGAAGTTTGAATGGTCGAAGGGTCCGGGTAAAATCCGGACAGTCTAGATTTTCACATATTCCTTCAAACGGCTAGTTTTTGAGAGAAAGCTATTTAAACCCCCTTACCCCCAAGCATAGAGAACTCTTTACCCAATCATTTTACTGCATCCACAAGAGTTCTCCCACCTTGCCCAAGGCACCCAAGAGTGAATCCTTGTGAGGAAGAGAAAATTTAAGCGAGATTTGAGATTCAAGCGGAGCAAAGCATTGAGTTCATCTCCGAGGTTTCATCGAACTTATTTCTCTTGGAGATTGGGGTCTCCTAGACAGCTAGATGCCTTTGAGAGCTCACAACCTTTGTGGTGAGCCTCAAGAAGTTTGTGAAGGTCAGGATTCACCTCCACGAGGAAAGAATCATTAAGAAGAAGTTGAGGAGACGCAAAGATCAAAATGATCGAGCTCCCCAAACGGAGATGTAGGATTCCTTCAAGGATCCGAACTTCGGCAACAAATCCTTGCATCTCTTTGGCTATTTCTTTCCACAAGTTTCGCTCTACTAGTATATTAGGATTGTTTGTGTGTGAACTAGTATCGGGCGGTGATCATATAGTTCTTGCATTAGACAATCTTTAATTTAGCCATATTGCAAGAACGGATTAAAATTGTTTTAGTCGTCTATTTACCCCTTCTCTCTAAGCCGACATCTTGATCCTTTATATTATAGAGGATGAAATAGATTAAGATGCTTTTGACAAATATAATGTTGATTACCCTTCTGGAGATGAGTTAGTTGGTCATGATTCTAATCAGGAGAATGACAATTTATTAGAATTGTCTTATAGATTAAGGAAAAGTGGTAAGGGGAAGTCCAAAGTTAATATGTATAATTCTAATGGCTGGTCTAATATGGAATGTTAAAAGGCTCGAATAGCCCTAGAAAGCTAACCTCTGTTAGAGAACTTATTAGGAAGCATTCCCCTGACATCATAGGTTTTTCTGAGACAAAGAAAGAAGATTGCACCTCCAATTGTTTAGCTTCTTTTGTCATTATGGCTCTTTTTCTTGGACTTGGTTACCTGGTTCTGGTACTGCTGGTGGAATTCTTGTAGGAATTAATGAAGATATGTTTGAGGTGATATCTTGGTCCATTAGGTCCTCTATTTTGGTGTCAGTTAAAAATAAAAAAGATTTTTCTCTTAGAACAGTGTGTCAACCGAACCATTTTAGCAATTGGTATCTAACGAACAGTGTAACAACCAAGCTAATGAAATGTAATAATGGTTTAAAGTTTAAACTTACTCCCACGTGCCATGGTCACTTAAGATTTAAGAACTTTGGTTGGTTGCAAATAGTAAACAGTTGTGTGTATGATGCGCACCTATTTGCCCCGAAACCATGAACTAGAACCAATGCAGGGCCAGACGTTCCGGCGTACTGATAGCGTATATTGTAACCCTTCCAATTCCATGTGCTAGAACAAAAGGAAATCGAAGATATATCAGTACAAACAAAACAAGCAATTGGAAACTATAGAAATCGCAGGTAAAATAGCTCAGCAATTGGAGTGGAGACTGAAGATGAGTGTTTCCCTACCTGTTGCGCGGTTGGGGCTGGGGCTCCGATGGGGCAACCGGAACCTTCGCGGCGGGGACGCTCTCCTCGACCGGCTCAGCCTCGGCCTTGGAGGCCTCGGCCCGCAGACGAGTGCGGGGCGCGTTCCCCGAGGGGAGCCTCGAGAGCCGCGACGACGTGGGGTAGTAGGCGGCCGAGGCGGTAGCTGTGCTGCGGCGCGCGGAGAGGGAGGCCACGGGGAGGGGGCTGGGAGGGGCCGCGCACGCCATCCCGCCGCGCGCACGGTGCTGCGGGGGGAGAGGAGAGGCGGGGAGCCACAGCGAGAGGGGAGAAGTTTTTAGGGGAAAAAGGCAAAAAATGCCCCCCGCCGAGTTCCAATGGCAAAAATAGCCCCCGCTCGCAGACAAAAAGCAAAACTGTCCCCACGACGCGCCGCGCACGCTGACATGTGGAAAAATCGCGCCGGGGGACCGCGAGGGGAGCGGATCGCGCGTGGGACCCGCGACGAAGTCCGGTCGCGGGCCTGGCCCGCGAAGGAGGCCGCTCGCGCCCCGGGCTGGCGATGCAGGCCGCATCGCGCTCTAGGCCCGCAACGGGGTCGCGTGGGACCCGAGCGGCCTCTGGCGATGCAGGCCGCATCGCGCTCCAGGCCCGCGACGGGGTCCCGCGCGCGTTTTGATCAGTAAATGCGCAAAGTCAGTGCTTCTTTCTACCCTGCGCCACCTCCTTCCTCCCTCGCCAGCCGCGTGGCGCGCGTCTCCTGCCATCCGCGCCACCTCGCCCGCCTCTCGCCCCTCCCCCTTAAGAACCGTCCTCGACCGGCCCGCCACTTCCTTCTCCCGTTTTCTCCACCCTACCACCGAGCTCTCCGCCGCCTCGTCGCCGTCCCCTTTCCGAGCTGCTTCCGGCTGCGCTCCGCACCGCCCCCGCCGCCGGTCTTCGGTTCCACCTGCCGAGCTCCCCGCCACCTTGCCTTGGCCACCGCCCCTCTCCATCGCCTCCCCGCCAAGCACCGCCTCGCCCCCTTCTCTGCCCTCCGCCGCTCGGTTTTTACCGCCTCCCCTCGCCGCGCCGGGTCCCGAGCCGAGCAGCTGCCCAAGCTCCGCCCCGACGACCTCGCGCCGGCCCCTCGCTGCCCCGTCCAAGACCGAAGCCCGGTCCTTCGTCGCCGTCGCCGGTCGCCACCGCTCCACCCCGCCTTAGCTCCGCCGGAACCGGAGCTCCGCCTCGTCGTCGTCGCCGCGCCGTCCCCGCCTCGCTTTAAAAAGAAGCATCGCGGGCCTAGGGTGCGACCGGCCTCTGCATCGCGGGCCTGGGGCGCGACCGGCCTCCGTCGCGGGCCTGGAGCGCGATGCCGCATCGCGGGCCTGGGGCGCGAGCAGCCTCCTTCGCGGGCCAGGCCCGCGACCGGACTCCGTCGCGGGTCCCACGCGCGATCCGCTCCCCTCGCGGTCCCCCGGCGCGATTTTTCCACGTGTCAGGTGCGCGGCGCGTCGCGGGGACAGTTTTGCTTTTGTCTGCGAGTGGAGGCTATTTTTTGCCATTGGAACTTGGCGGGGGGCCATTTTTGCCTTTTTCCCAAGTTTTTAGCGGAGCGTGCAGCGCGCGACATCCATGCCTGATGGGCGTTCCGCCGCGTGGGCGAAACGAGACGGGAGGCAGGCCGCGCGGGGCGTGCGGACGACGCAGTTTCTATGAGCCGCGGCCGCGGGTGTCCGGGACCCGAGGCGCCGACGCAGTCGGAGTCGAGCAGGCAGCTTCTGGGCAAGCGGCAAACCGCCGTCTTTGGGCTGGGCCACGTGATCCGCGCCTTGATCCGCCCAATTCTCATCCACGCCCGAGCGCCCTCGCTTGCGGGGACCGCACGAGGCTGGCAAAATCGGTGACCGCGCTCAACGTTTGTGGGCTGATGATCCATGGATCAGGCTGGCCCGCCCCATCGATGTGACTTGCCTAGTGATCGGCATAGAGCGGAGTGTTCGACTGTTTTATGGCCATTTTGTTGGTGTCCATAGTTCAGTAACCAGACAGTTGTTGTTTTTTTTTGAGAAAGACAGTTTGTTATTGGTATAAAACTCATGGTATCACGGTACCGACCTAGATCAATCATACATTATAATACAGAAAGTAAAAGAGACATAAATATAAGGATGTCGATGTGATATTTCTCTCTCTTTATTAGGTTGAATCTCACAAGTATAATTGCTTGTTGAATAAACAAAAACGACCTTCTAAAAGGCCCAGTTTCATAGCGCTCCCCATTGGGCAATTATTACAAAATATCCAACCCTCATTAAGACTCCAAAAAATCCAATGAGAAATATTGAAGAAAGAACTCATAGCATTCGCTACTTTATATTGTACTAGTTGCTCATTAAAAAGAGAGAATTCCATATATGCCACTCAAAATTTGACTAGTTCCAAATATACCACTGAAAAAGTTCCTCTTCCAAATATGTCACTGAAATCTGTCGGTTGACTGCTAGTTGACGGCTAGATTAATAACTCATGTGTAATTGTGTGGTGAGATTAATAACTCTGTGTAATTGTGTGGTACTATTAGTCCCACATGAGAAGTTTACATATAGTTGATATGATATATATCCTTATGTTTTAAATGTAGTAACTCCAGATTAATCCTTTTTATATAAAATAAGAATGAAAGTGCAAGAGATGTGCTATATATACATGGACATGTCCTATAAATAAGGTGGATATTAAGCGAATTTAGGTCAAGGCGTCGAGGCCGGTCCCCACGGGTGCTTCCTGTCTACGACACCGAAATCTCGCACAGCTACTACCGGTGCAAGGGCGAACTTCTCTTGGTTTGACTACATAGCAAATGGTAGTCTTGACAAGTACCTATACAATAGAAATGGCCCAGCTACCTAATGGCCTGAGACGTATTGGATCATCAAAGGCGTCGAGTCGCATCAAGCTTGTTGTATCTACGTGAGGACTGGGAGAAGGTCGTCATCCATCGAGATATAAAGGCAAACAATGTGCTCTTGGATAGCCAGATGAATGGACGGTTGGGTGATTTTGGCCTAGCAAGGTTATAGGACTATGGCATTGATGCTCGAACAACACATGTGGTTGGCACCATGGGATACCTCGCACCAGAACTTGTGCACACCGGGAAGGCAACACCCTTATCCGAAGTATTCGCGTGCGGCGTGTTTCTCCTAGAAGTCGCCTGTGGGCAGAGGCCGATCGACAGTGACGAGAACAATAACAGGGTAGTGTTGGTCGACCGGGTGCTTGAGCACCACCGCAACGGCTCAATCCTCGACACGGTGGATCCAAGTCTCACGGGGAGGTTCAACGCAGAGGAGGTGACCCTCGTGCTCAAACTGGGTTTGCTGTGCTCCCACCCATTGCCCAACGCAAGACCTAGCATGCGAAGGTCATGCAGTACCTGGACCGCGGCCAGTTGGCTCCTGACCTGTCGCCAACCTACGTGAGCTACAGCGTGATGGCGCTGACGGAGAACGAAGGGTTCGATTCATACATCATGTCGTGCCCTCCGTTGGCGACAAGCATTTGCACTGTGTCCGGCGAGTCTTCAGCGTCAGTTCTGTTAGAGGGGAGATGAAACGGTGCTTGTAATCAACTGCTCTTTTTTGTTCTTCTCTCCCTCTCCCTCTCTCTTCGAGGCTTGTAATCAACTTGTGATCCGAGTTGGATTAACACTTTTACTAATCTATGAATCCGAGTTCTCGTGGTGAAATATTTCTATCTCATGCATCAATTTCAGTAGTATTGGTTGTCTCCAGTGTCAGTTATCTACTGCTCTGCAGTTTGCACCCATGCGCGGCGCGCTCAATTATTCGGCCCCACGCTACACGTAGTTCCTCGTCTTTCAGTTACTCTGTGACTCTGGCAGACCCATCATGGTATGGTCGAAGCAGTGGTCACCGTCGTTCATCGAGAGCCTCTGCCGCTAGTCCCTGGCGATGCGTGTAGGCCAACGGCATTGAAGACGATGGTCGATATGGGGAGGTGAGCTAGCTGCAGCCTGCGGAGCACCTTCTTCACCTGCATCATCAGAACAGTAGTGTTGTGCATGCACACCGTTGCTACGATTGCAAGTTCATGATTTGTTGCTCTTTTTGCACCCGAAAAAATAAACATTTTTGTTGGCAGCTCGATCAGCCGCTTCGTTAAAGAACGGCTTGGATGGATAACGAGAATGGACTACGGAATTCATGTAACGGGCAAGGACAGAATGAAGCAAGCCATGAAGCCCTCTGCTGAGTTGGGCCACATCAACAGATCCAGCCTACCTCGCGGCTGGGCGCTGCGGGGAGCAACAGCTAACAGACTCAACTCAAGTATAGTACCGCATGGCCCAGCAAACAAAAGGCTGACCACTTTATAAAGGAACGCTCTCCCCTTCGTGTTGTCTCTTCAGGGAGATCTGATAAAATTGAAATGATATGGAGAAGATTAGCATAGCCTTTGTGCAAGGATGACACATACAAATCGAGGAGTTTTTTTTTAAATATTATTTTTTTTTCAGAAATTTCAGAAATAATACCGCTACTGAAAAAATTGCAAAAATAACCTTCAATCGCCATGGGTCATGGCGGTAGGGTCCAATCGCCATGACCCGTGGCGATTTCTGCGTAACCGCCAGCCCATGTGCCGATTCAATATTGAATCGTCAAGCGCCATGGCGGTTGGACGTAATCGCCAGAAGCCATGGCGATTTCCTGTAATCGCCACGAGCCGTGGCGATTTCCCCTAATCGCCACGGCTCGTGGCGATTTCGCGCCGAAAGTGGCCCTGCGCCACCCTGCCCCCCTCCAGCGTCCTTTTGTCGCCCGTGAAGGTCACCTCCTGCCTGTGAAGTGAGAATCCTAAGCCTCCTGCCCGCTCTCCTGCCCGCCTCATGCGCGCTCTCTATTTATTCACTCCTCACCTGTCTCTACCTTCCACCAATTCATGGAAAATTGAAAAATCGATACAGAGAAGAGAGGGAGAGGGATTAGGGTTTGGGAGCGAGGTGAGAAGAAATAAGCTCTCGGAAGTAGGGTTTAGGGTTTAGGGCGGTGTGAGGTAAATAGTTGCATTATTATTTTGTTTAGTTTCCTAAAAATAGTAAATATGGCGTATTCCAAAATGGCAGGAATGGCCTCATCTGGTGCTGACGAGATGCCGAAGCAGAAGATGGTTGCCGACCTGCCCGCAGGTATCGAAGTTCCCCATTGCTGGTGCCAAGATCCGTGCAGACTGATGAGGTCGGATGAGTTCGGCTACACGTACGGAAGAAGGTTCTTCATGTGTGCTAACTACGACGAAGAGCCACCGAAGTTTGGCATGCGCACACGGCGTGAAAGGGTAAAACTCGCACATACCCGCATTTCTAACACGATGCAATACAATGGTAACAGTCGTTTGCTTGCAGTCTCGACCTACTATATGTGACTACATACAGTGGCTGGACGTGACCCAATCGAAAGAGAATGAGGAAGAACTCAGGTGGATGGTTGTCTGTGCTCGAGGTCGGATTGAGGAACGCATGCACGAGGAAGAGGAGGAGGAGAAGAGAAAGCGTTGGCAGGAGATGCAACGCAAAGAAAAGGAGGAGGCGGAACGTCGAGCTGCGGAGGCACGTGAGGCCGAAAGGGCGAGGAAGCGCGAGATGGCGCGTCGCGCGAAGGAAGAAGGGGAGGAAGCTCACGCTCGTCGTATGAGGAAGGGAAAATATCCGAAAGGCCCTGAGTAGCTATTTCAATATTCTATTAGGTTGTTTGGCTGTATGCAAATGTTATCGTACCGTGTTGTCACGCCATGCGTAGTGCTAACGTTGTATCGAACTCTATATTTCGAAGAAATAAACTGAGTGTTCCATGCAATTCAGTAGAACAAATGGTACTCGAAATACGAAGTGCTGATAGAATAACCGGGTGAGCAGACGCTCCCACCCCGTAGATAATCTTCCCTGGTTATTCAGAAAAAATATTGGTATCTCGGAGTAGCTTGTTTAGATTTCGGAGTAGAAGAAGTACGTATTCTTCTACTGATTTTGGTTGTGGTTGATCAAATAAGTTGATTGGTGTTTGCTAAAATCAATTAGTAATGATGAAATATGTATGTATTCTATAAAACATAGTTTCTCCACATGTCTGTTCATGCAAGAGTATGTCGTGAGAAGTGGTGTACAATCATTTTGTCTTCAGGTTTGATTTTAAAGATTGACAGATTGCATCTCCATGATTGCATTGCATATCGGTCATCCATGAGACGTAGCACAGGCTGATACTGACAGGAACATGTCTGTTATATTTAATGTTCTTCTGCTGTTTTATTCGGTCGTTCGTTCGGCTTCCTTACCTTCCCTTTCTCTATACCATCCTTCGTATGGGGTTTAGGGTGAACTATGGTGCGAAACATTCTTGATTTGGCTGTTAAGCTAGATTCTCTAGAATCTTTGTTTTATTTTTCTCAGTAAAAACAGGAAGGTGAATACTCGTGTAATCAACTGGGTGGTGAGGATTACGAGATGATAGAGTCCATCGGGGCTAACGAAGCCATGAGTGTCGGGGCTAACGATGTATGGAACTCTATATTTCGAAGAAATAAACAGAGTGTTCCATGCATTCAGTAGAACTAATGACACTGGAAATACGAAGTGCTCATAGAATATAATGTAATACAGTACTGAAGTCATGGACGCCTAGTCTCGTTGTCGCCTCTTCCTGATCAGCGACGGTGAGTACCTCTGCCTAGGCTGCCCCGCTCCCGCCCTAGGAGCCCTGCCCACCGGAAGTGTCGGGTCAGCCTGTGTATCCTGCGTGGGCGCTGGTGGCTGAGTCTGCTGCGTCGTGCCGAACTGCCCACGTGGAGTCAACTGGGCCGCCTCGTCGTCGTCCTGAAAGCTGAAGCCCTGAGTGTCGGGGCTGTTGAGGATGTAGTCAAACGGACTACCTGGCGCGTCAAGCGGCACGTGACCTGCATATAACCGGAATTAGTGAGCACAGCAACGTAACGAATAATGGTTTGTACGAGACGAGAATTTTTTTACCTTGTGCACTCATGGAGAATGGGGCCGCACTCTGCTGCCACGCAGAACCACCCGCCTCTGTGGGCCCCGGCGGCTGGGAGGTAGGAGGCTGACGGTGCGTCGTCTGTGAAGGACGCGGTGGTCTGTGTGCTCCCCGGCTAGAGCTAGCCCCGGCAACGACGTCATCAGTGCGCGTGCACCTGAACACGTCCATGATCCTCCTAGTAAAATCCGCGACCCTGGACAAGCCTGCGTGGTCATCGGTGCCGGGTGGGTGACGCTGCAGCAGTCTTGTCACCTCCGCGTTCGCCGATGTCGCCCACTGTCCCTGAAAAGTGAGAATCATAGATGCTCACGTAAGTTGTACACAAATAGACACGGAGAAGTGGAGCACGAAATTCACTAACCGCCAAATCTAGAGTTTCAGCCGCGAGGATCGGGTACAAGTCTGTCGTCTGTGCCGCCAGCTCCTCAAGGTCCTCGCTTCCACGAATAAGGTGGACGCGTGTACGTGGCAAGTACCACTGCAAGTAGGCGTCGAAGTCCGCGTACCTGAATGCACGCTCCTCGGGCAGGACGCTGTCCAGAGCAGTGGCCCACGCGGCAACAAAAGGGGCCAGCCGTGATGCCCACTGTGTGTCCCTAGTACCCCCTCCCTTGCGGGTCCAACTGTGTACGTAATAAATTTGTATCTCGTAAAATGAATAGCCATTCGAAATCTATATCAAATTCTAAAACTTGACTTACGTGTGAGCGTTCGGCTGGACGAGTGGTACGTGTGGAGGCGGGTACTGCTGGTACAAGCCAAACTGCCTCATCACACGGTGTGGTGAGTGGTCCTCCACGAAGATGTCGAAGACAATCTTCGAAGTGGTCCTCCAGTAGGTCTCGTCCCGCCGGCACAGTGAAGACATCCCCCGGTGCGGTGCACGTCGCGCCAACGCATCAGGGGAGTACGGCTCCCAAATGACGCTCTGTGCAGGGAGGTGCTGGAACTGCTCCGTAAAAGAGAGGTAACAGCCTCGTACCTGTGCCCTCGCCCACTGAGGCTGCAAGAAGTACATCATACGAGAGTCATACTCAATGAACTTACGAATATTATAAGCAAATACAAGCTGATGAAGACAAAATAACTCACTGTTCTTCTTGTCCACATGGACCCGAAAGTCGGTCCGTCCTCCAGCAACTGGGGCCCTCCTCCACGGTAGAACTCCGCGCCGTAAGCAGAGTCGTCGACCCATGGTCGGCCGACCGGGAAGCGCTCGAACGACCACAGCTGGAGAAGAAGCGGACACCCTGTGAGATTGGCGTTGGCAACCTCCTCTTGCATGCGCCGCAGAGCGCTCGGTACAAGCCCGCAAGCACCGCAGACCCCCAGCTCGTGGGAGGGAGCTGATCCGCCGACTCAGCATCTGCGATCTGCCGTGCTATGCCGATGTAGCGAGCGTCTACGGTGTCTCCGTGGGCACTCGTGAACATCACGTACCCAAGCAGCCAGAGCACGTACGCCTCAAGTCCCCGGTTCAGCTGGTACACGTCGAGGTCTCCCTGAAATCTGTGCTCCAGTGTGTCCAGCTGCACGAATATGTCAGATAACAGAAATATGATGATTGCTGAACGAAGATATCGAACATCATTAAACTACATACGTACCTCAAACTGACGAAGCCACATCAACCTGGGGACCGTGCTTCTGGCCGGCCTTTACCACCTCAACCTCACGTGGCCCAGGTGGTAGAGCTGCGCCAAACCTGTCCGCCAGTGAGTCAGGCCAGTCAGCAGGAGCCTGCAGCGGACCCACCGCTGCTCCAGCCACTGGTAAGCCAAGTAGGCAGGCCACGTCCTGCAGCGTGACCGTCATCTCCCCCCAGGCAAAGTGGAAGGTGTGGGTCTCGGGCCGCCACCTGTCCACAAGTGCGGTCAGCAAGGAGGCATCGAAAGGAAACCTCCTGGAACGACCCACTCCAGCAGCCGGCTGTCCGGCGTCCTCGTCGCCCACGGCCTCGACCATCCGTGCGAGTGGTAGTAAACCGGACCACGCGAGCCTGTCAGATCACATAAAAGGTCCAGTTAGTACTGAAACAAGATGATATAGATAGAACCAAATAATGTACCTCTCGATCCACGACTCGTGAAGCCTCCACGCGTGATCAGGTGTACGAGTACGGAACACCCCGAGATCACGGTCTCCTGAAGCCAGCAGCCTAGCCCGGTGCTCTCGGTCCTCTCGCTCATCTATGAGCTCGAAGCGAGCCATACCTGTTCATGCGATAAAAGTAAACATTAAAGTAACACGAAGTAAATATAACACGAATACATCAAGATAAGTTCATCAAATACATGCAGCACACGAAGTAAATATAACAAGAATACATCAACATAAGTTCATGAAATACATGCAGCACACGAAGTAAATGTAACACGAATACATCAACATAAGTTCATCAAATACACGAATTACACGAGGTCAACAGTCCACGAAGTACACGAATCACATGGAGTACACGAAGTAAATACGACACGAAGTTCGAATGCACTAGCAAATTACATGATACAAAGAGTGCGACAAATAGTACTAATGGCCTGACCCAGAGGCACCACTAGCCGCCGCCTCCTCCTCCCTTCTTTTTTTGTCATCTTTCATCTTCGGACATGTCTTCATGCGGTGGCCGAATTTCTTGCAATAGCTGCACTGTTTGGTTGGTCCACCAGCTTCCGTCTCGTCCATCGTGTTATGAATACGGCGAGTCCGGCGTCGTCCCACAGAAGCTCGGAGGAGGCTAAAATCGGGGACATAGACCAGTTCGCTTGGATGTACGTGCGTGAAATTATCCACCACACGGAAACCATACAGCTCCCCTGTCCAGGTATCACGGACAGCCTCCTTTGTGAAGTAGTACGACATGAACGGCCCCGTGTCCATCTTCGTCTTGGCAGCCGCAGCAAGGACGTGAGAGCAAGGCTTGTGAAGAAGCATAGGCTTGTTGCACGTACAAGTAGCAGAGATATTCGGTTGCATATGGAAAGTAACCTCCTGAGTAATCTCCTGTGCGCAAACCCCGAATCCGCTCTTCTGCTTCAAACATACCTCGAACCTACGTTGCACATTACCCGTGCGTCTTGCCTTGTGCATTTGCGCCTTCTTGGCCTTCTCCTCCATGTACAACATAGTCTTACCACAGTAAGGTGTTCCACCGAATTTTTCCATATGCAGTACAGCCTTTGCACGCCTCTCCTGAAAGTACCTCATTGTGCCGTGAAGCGAACCCTCCACGATGGCGACCAGGGGTAAACCTCGTACCCCCCTGAGAACAAAATTGTAAACCTCAGCAAGATTGCTAGTCATGATCCCATATCTAGCGCCGTCTGTGTCATGGAGGAGCGACCACTGCTCAAGTGGTTCCTTACTTATCCAGTCCGAGAAGCACTTCACCCTGCTTGATGCCTTCCTCCTAGTGTTTGGTTCATCAAATCCCAGAAGATCACAAAGCCTGTGTGTTATCTCCCCAGGGTTACGTTGTCTAACCTCCTTCTTCGTGAACTCGTCCAGTCTCCTCCAGTACTCGTCGAACTTCCGATACTGGTTCTGTTTGCATAACGTTTTGAAAAGGTTCATCAACTGCTTGTTCTTGAACTGGCGATAGAAATTGGCCGCTAAGTGACGGCTGCACCACCTACTCCGGATGTCGTACCAACTGCATTCTAATGGCAAATCTTCCCCCTCCCGAGTCTTCGCCGCTCCTTGCTGCAGATGGCGAATTGCTAGCAGCAGCCCTGCATGCCGATCATGAATAACACACACGTTTGGTCGATCCTTCACAAGACCTTGCTTCAGACACTGAAGGAACCACAACCAGTTGTCGTAGTTCTCGCAATCAGCGAAACCATTGCAAGTGGCACTAACTGATCATTTCCGTCTGCCCCAATTGCGGTAAAGAGTGTCCCTTCAGCTGGCCTGTCATGAATGTCCCATCAATACAAATAACCGGCCGAATATGTCTGAACGCTTCTGCGCACGGGCCAAAGCACCAGAAAGCACCATTCAACATAAGTTTTCCAGTATGTCCGGAGATGGCAGTAAGAGACGGCCAACAAATGTCCCGTCGTTCCTCTGGCCCAATGTGTCCAGAAGATATGGCAAATTGTTGTATGAATCGATGAATGTCCCGAACCGCCGCTCCAGCGCGATCTGCTTAGCCCTCCATGCCATGGAATAACTTATGCTATACTGGTATTTGCTCTCTACAGATGTCTGTATGAACTGTGCTGGAATGCAGACATTCTTCACTATCTCGTGATACATCAACCCAGCCACGAGTTCAGCACTGATATTCCGATGGGTGTCAGGAACTCCGCTTATCACACATGTATGCGGCACGACCCGTCGTATGACCCACTGCACTTCATACTTCCTCATGGACGCATGCACGTAGCCCTCACACCCAGCAGACCTGCACTTCACTGAGTACTGATCCCTGCAACTTTTCTGCACTCGAAATGTCCTCTGTGTCGACATCGCCCAAAGCTTCACCGCCTCTTTCACCTCTTTCTTCGTGTTGTAGAATGCGCCTTGGACAATCTCGTTGGGTTTGTACGGATACCTGTCATGACTTCCGCCCTCGAGATTCATTCTGCTGGACATGTCAAGATTCCACATACTAGGAATCGGATCGACGCCTCCTTCTTCATCCTCATCTTCGTCCTCTTCGCTGCTACCGTCTTCGACATTCGCCTGTTCCTCTCTAGCAACGGCATCATCATGCTCCATGATCTGCACTAGTTCAGGACGTATCTCCCCCTCGTCCACCGAACCGCCTCAGGTATTCAGTACCTCCTGTCACGGGAAGGTCCAGCGGAAGTTCCACCGACTTCCACTACAGTGCCTTCTTCGCCAACAACTCCTCCGCCGCTGGGCTGTTCTGTCCTCCGCCTCCGCCTTCTTCATTGCCTCCGTCTCCGCCTTCTTCATTGCCTCCGTCTCCGCCTTCTTCATTGCCCCGCCTCCGCTGTTCTGTCCAACTTCGTTGCCTCCGCTTCCGCCTTCTTCATATGACACCTGCTTAGGTACCGCCTGAACCAACAGATAATGGGAACCGTTGCGTTTCTTACTTGCCCTCAACCAGCCTGCCAGTCTTTTGTCAGATCGAGCGGGAACAAATCCCACCGGACATGCTTGCAAGACTTGCTAAAATACGCCTGCAAGGTTACACTTGCGACCTCCGGATCAAGACCAAAGGCCCGTGTGAACCATTCTTTAATATTACTGATGTGGTATCTGTGGGGATCTCGCATACGTAGTGTCGTTTGTTGGAAGCTACTAAGATCAACGGATCCAGATTCATCTATACGGACGGTACCAATACCGTAGTAGACTACAAATTCTACTACTTCTGACATTCCTGCCATCCAAAACGTAATAATTTAGACTACACAGTCTAAGATTTTTCGTGCGTAAAAATTTAGTCTACACGATTTCTAAGTACAGTACGACTGGATACAATTTGGACTAAATAAATTTAGTCTACTCTATTTCTAAGTACAGTACGACTGGGTACAATTTTTTCTGAACTAATTACCTATGCAATATACCTAACGTTCTATTTAAAATATCACCATATTTCTACACATTACGAGATCTAAATACTATTAACAGATATACCCTAAATTGCATCTTCCTACAAATCTACACTAAACCCTAGACGATTCTAGATCTACTATTATCTCTAAATACTACGAATACATCTACCCTAACCCTAAGTTCTATTTTCTACAAATATCTAAATCCTAAACCCTAAGTTCTATTTTCTACAAATATCTAAACCCTAAACTCTAAGTTATATCTTCTACAATATCTAAATACTAACTACCCTAAGTTAGATCTTCTACAAATGTACTCTAAATCTATCTCTATTTCTATATCTAGTAAAACATCTAAAAGATTTAGAAATATACCTTCAAACTAGGGCAAAAAAACCCTACACTTTCTCTCCCTTTCTCTCCTCTCTATTTTTTCTCTCCCTCTCTCCCCGAACTCTCTTCTCTTCTCCTCCCGCGGCGCCCGCTGGAACTCCTCCTCCACCCACGCCACTATCGGCAGGCGACTGCGAGCGCTTATATAGGCTTGAGGCCTATCGCCACCACTCGTGCGATTTTCCCCGTAATCGCCACGGCTCGTGGCGATTACGCCACGTGGCGTGGCGGTTACCGGTTTCCGCGCGGAATTAACTTCCAGTCGCCACCACCCGTGGCGGTTGGACCGTTATCGCCAGCACGCGTGGCGATTGGATTTAATGCCGTAACGGCCGCGGCGATAGCCACCAATCGCCATCACCCGTGGCGGTTACGGAGAAATCGCCACGGGTCATGGCGATTGGACCCTACCGCCGTGACCCGTGGCGATTGAAGCTCATTTTTGCAATTTTTTCAGTCGCGGTATTATTCTGAAATTTCTGAAAAAAAAATAATATTTAAAAAAAAACTCCAAATCGAGAAATGGATCATTTTTTTTAGATTTCACGCGCAGGTCATTGAGGTATTCTCTTCACGCCCTTATCCTTACTTTTTTTGAGATTTCACGCGTAGGTCCATCGAGTATTCTCTTTACGCCCTTTCTCCTTACTTTTTGTTAGAACCAGACTCCTAGATTATTCTATTTACGTCCTTCCGTCTCAGTTTTTTGCTGCTTCCTCTCCTAATTTGTCTTTTTGGCTACACAAGTGCTTGAGTCACCCTAGGATGTTCATTAACTGCAACCAAGGTCCTTCTACTTCCCTTTTGCTATGTGAATCTTTTGTGGCTATACAAGTACCACACGGATATTTTATCTGTTTCAGCATGTGCTTTTGTCAACTTCATGAAACGAGTCCTGGCTTTTCCTTGCCCCATTTTTACTGGAGACATGCATGCTTTCTTTTTGTTGCAACCACTACGCAATTAGGCCAAAATACCCATGTAGACATTCTTTTGTTTTATGTAAAGAGACATGCAACTGGAGCACAACAACGACATCATTTCATGACATATAAGTTTGTGAGACAGAATTTCATTTTATTGGAAGAATATGTTTAGCTTTCTCTAAAGCTAATCATACAGTCAGTATGCCGTCCACTCTCTGCTTATGGTCTGCCTAAATTACTCTTGCCGTTGCAGCCGTTCCAGTGCATCCTTCGGTGCCGAGCGGAACGAACACGTCAAATCAGCTTCACGGTCTCAGTTTTGACCAATACAAAATGTCACGCGAAGATGATGGACCATCGGGGAGGTGAGCTAGCTAGCTGCAGAGCACCTCCTTACTCAGCCGCCCGCCTGTCCCAGAGTAGTGTTGTGTATGCTCACCGTTGTTACGATTTGCAAGTTTATAGTACGTTGCTCCTTGTGACGACACAATTGTAAAAATAAAAATGGCAATCTATGAATAACAAAACAACACAATTTACCAGAGTAGTCCAAAATAAAAATAAAGTAAATTTTACTTTAAAAGAATTTTTTTCTCCTTTTACCCTTCTAGCTGTGCATTATTTCACATTTTATCCTATTTAGTTATTTTTTCATCCTAACACCTTAGGTCTACTAGCCTTCCCCTCCTCTCTCTCTCTCTCTCTCTTGCTCGCTCTCTTCATCTAGGCCAAGGAGCCGCTACACTTCTTCCCCTCATCCCCAGGCTCAGTGAATAGCACATGCCATATTCTTACAATCCCATCAAATTTGTCATCATGTAAGGTTCCTCCTGCAAGATTGATCATGAATTCATATTCTTCATCCTGTTTTGAACATGTTCATGCCCTTTGCCCCTTCGGGCTCGCATCGAAGTCTATGTCTCTTTACTACATTGTCGGCATCGAGCCAAGCTGTCCCCTCGCTGAACCCATTCCACACCTCTAGCAATTTTCTCTGCTCGTCACGTCGTTGCCACCATGCTTGTCCTCGCTGCCGCCATCATCTTGCTATCGGAATGTTGTTGTGTGGCACATTTGCAGTATGCACTCCACCACCTCGCGGTGCCTCCCTGCAGCAAATGTACCCATACCACCGAAAGGCCTCATCTCCTTTGCCCGATAGACACACCTCGAACCTCCAACATGAGGTGGAGGTGGAGGTGAAAATCGAGTGCAGCAAGGCATGGGTGGTGCTATGCGCGACGTAGGAAGAGGAGGAGGCCTATGCAAGGAGAATGACTAGATTGGGCCGACATCTATGGACGACGAGCGACCTTCTCCTCTTAGTTGTGTGGTTATTGAGGGAGAAAAATGAGAGGGAGGAGAAGATGAAGAGAGCCAATGACGTGGCATCTAAGTCACACGCCAGCTCGGCCTGACAAGTGGACCTGAAATATCTGAATGAGAAAAAGTAATTAAATGGGTAAGTGTGAAAAAATGCATAACCAAGAGGTAAAAGGAGGAAGAAAATTTTAAATTAAGTAATATTTGACGCTTCGACATACATAGGAGGTAAAATGAAATGTACTCAAAAATAGAAGACATATTTTTTGAAATAATATTTTTAATTTAAAAATTACAAGAATATTACCACACTTCAAACTTTTGCAAAAGTAACCTCAATCGCTATCTGGTGTACATATAGTCTGATACCATCATGCGGACCAATGATTCATCATGTAATCGCTAATTGCAAAGGCGATTGGTTGGAATCGCCATCTGTAGTGGCGATAAGTAAAATCGCCACCTCCGACGGTGATAATAGGTGGCAACGCGCGGCTCTTTATACAGGGACGACCACAATTGCCATACCACATGGCAGTAGCGCCACATGGCTAGTCATTGGGTTCGGTTGGTGGAGTGCGGGGTAGCAGTTACTACTAGTCGTCAACTTGCATGACGATTGGTTGTTATCGTCATGCCATGTGGTGATAGCCCTCAATATCGTTGCGTTAAGGCTTAATCGTCAGTCCATGTGGCGATTGAGGTTATTTTTATAAATTTTTAAGTTTCGATAATTTTTTTATTATTTCTAGATAAAAAAAATTTCTTTAAGGTAAAATATGTACGAAGGGAAATTGCCACCTACTGCTAACAACCCCAGAAGTCTGAAAAGTAAACGTAAGGAACCATAGTGCGATAGAACATGGACAACCAGACCAACTAACGTGACTGGTGGTAGAACTAGACGCGTCCTTTTTTTTAACTAGAACTGGATCCGTGTTGCAGCTATTTTTCAGCCATACCAGTTACCAGGTTGAAGGTCGAGCTCGATCAGCCACTTGATCGTGGAAGAACGGATTAGATGGATAACAAGGCGTAGACTACAGAACGCATATAACGGGGAAAGGGAGAACGAAAGCCATTAGGTTACGTCAGAAAAGCCCATTAGGCTCTGCTAACTTGGGCCGCACCAAACCATCCAGCCTACCGCCGGCGCTGGGCACTTGGATCCGTCGGATGGGAATCTGCGAGCTGCGGGGAGCAACATGACTCATTATTTAGTACCACATCCCCCAGGAAACAAAGAGAGACCAGCTCCGCATATTGTAAACAATTAGCATGGCTGCACACGCACAAACCGACAAATTGTCTACAATTTTTGTAAATCTCGGTCCCTGGGTTTTTTCTATTTAGGTTTCTTTTTCTTACAACCAGCGGTTTGTTTCCATCCTCTTCTATTTTTTGGTACATTAGTGCTTCCAAGATATCTCCTTTGTTAAATATATATCCCTGTCGTTTTGACTAGACCTATCTCTTGCAACGACCGAATGCAGATTTTGCATGTACGGTTCTTTTCAATGTCCTTGCATTTTCTTTCAATTAGACTCTTGAATCTTTACATTTTCTAATTAGAACCCTGAAAGATATCCATACAAGCACATAATTTTGTGCAAGGCATAAATTTCCTCCCATTTTTTTTATTTTCTATCAAGAGTCCACTGGAACACACTCCATAGATAGATTTTCCCTTCTAATAAAAGAGCATGAGGGCCGTTATTTCATCCGATTGAAAGAATATATCAAGCTTCATTTTAAAAAAACTGCAAATATACCAAAGGGTCAGTACACAATTGGGTAGCTCAAGTTTTTTTTTAAACCTCAGGTTGGTTGGAAGCTCAAATTTGTCACCCAACTTTTGCAAGGGTCAACTTGGAGCAGTTGGTTTTACTGATCTGACTCAGGTGTATGATGTGATGCAAACTAAAATTCATTACAAGTTAATTACATCACCCAATTCGAAAAGGTGGAAATACCCCTAATCCTTGTTTCCTCTATTCCCTATAACGTGGCCCAATTGTGCCATCTCTGATGTCCCTGTTGGCGTCGTCTAACCCTATTTAGAGGCAGTGGGTCTTTCCTCCGGCGATGGTGGTGGCAATATCTGCTGTCTCCACCAGGCAACCTCGCATGCCGCACGCCCATAGTTGTCTGTCGAGCCCGTGTTGACACGGAACGTCGAACCTGCCGCCTGCCGGGTACGGTCGACTACAGCCCGTGGCACCCCTGGCCCTTGCGGTCAGGGCCTGGCCTGGCCCACATTCCAGCTATAGTACTGATAAGCCAGGAAGTGCTTAGCTAAGCTAGGCTCGTCTACTACCAAATGGATCATGGTCATTGTGGCACTGTTCTCGAGTGCTACATCACTTGCAACAGCATGTTAAAATAAGTCGATGCGTACCATGTCACCTTCGAGTCGAGTATAATACTAGATCAGTAGGCAGTCCACTTTATGATTACGTCTGCTTAAAACTACTCCTGCCGTCGCAACCATTCCACTGCATTGTGCAAAACGGCACGAACACGTCAAATCAGCTTCACAATCTCAGCTCGGACCAATACAAAAAAATAAGGGGGACGTGAGCCGTGCACCATATACAGAAACTATGAACGTAGCGAGGGCTAACCGGCATAAATAAAACTCCAAGGCAGCACCATATATATTATGAAATAATGAAACGCAACCGGAGCCGGAGATTTAAGAAACAGATTGAGAGAAAGACATAGTTCTACGAAACAGTCGAACGTTAGAGCCAAGGCGTCCTGAAAGCGCCAATTGGAGTCCTGTAATACGCTTATACACTGTACTCTGTACATGAGAATACACGAAACGATGCATTGCATTACATAGCCAAACACACACTTTATATATACCAAAGAACCTTCTCATCCAATGGCAAATAGATACACAACTATCCAGTATCAACCAATCAAATTCTGCTGCAGAGAGCAGCTCAAGCCAAAGCCCTAATGGCGGCCAAGAAGGGCTTTCTGGGCCTGCTACTCCTGTCCTTGCTGAGCTCGCCGCTGCTGTCCCGCGCGGAGGCGTCGTCGTTCCCCATCAATGTCTGGCCCAAGCCGACGTCCATGTCCTGGGCGGAGCCCCTCATGGCCATGCCGGTGTCGCCATCGTTCCACATCGTCGGGCCGTCCGGGAAGAACCCGTATCTCCTCTCGGCCGCGCAGCGCTACACCGCTCTCCTCTTCGCCGAGCGGTACCGGCCCATCGTCCGGCCGGCGGTCAACGTCACCGCCCCGGGTGCCGCGCTCCAGAACCTGACCCTGGCCGTGTCCGACCTGTTCGCCCCGCTCCAGCACGGCGTGGACGAGTCCTACGCGCTGGAGATCCTCCCCACGGGCACGGCCACCGTCTGGGCGGCCACGGCGTGGGGCGCCATGCACGGGCTCGAGACGTTCTCTCAGCTGGCGTGGAGGGGCCGCCAGGGGGAGCTGCTGGTGGCCGCCGGTGTGCGCGTGGAGGACCGGCCGCTGTACCCGCACCGAGGGCTGATGCTCGACACTGGGAGGACGTACTTCCCCGTCGCCGACATCCTGCGGACCATCGACGCCATGGCGGCCAACAAGATGAACGTGTTCCACTGGCACATCACGGACTCGCAGTCGTTCCCCATCGAGCTGCCGTCCGAGCCGGCGCTCGCGGAGAAGGGTGCGTACGGGGAGGACATGAGGTACACCGTCGAGGACGTCAAGCGCATCGTCGAGTTCGCCATGACCCGCGCCGTCCGCGTCGTGCCGGAGATAGACGCGCCGGGTAAGCACGCTCGCACCTGCTCTCTTTCAATTTTTCTCTGCTTCCGTTATGGCTAACCTTGTAAGCCCAGTGCTAACACGGCCCAGATTCGGGTGCTAAATTTTTGTGTTAAAACAGCCGTTAATTAATTAATCGCTCGTCATTTCAGGCCACACGGCGTCGTGGGCCGGAGCGTATCCGGAGACGGTGTCCTGCGCGGGAAAGTTCTGGCTGCCCGACTCGAGCGACTGGGCCAGCAGGCTCGCGGCGGAGCCGGGGTCCGGCCAGCTCAACCCGCTGAAGCCCAAGACGTACCAGGTCATGGCCAATGTCATCAACGACCTCACCTCCCTCTTCCCGGACGGCTTCTACCACGCCGGCGCCGACGAGGTCACCCCGGGTTGCTGGCAGACCGACCCCTCGATCCAAGCCGACATCGCCAACGGCGGCACGCTGAGCCAGCTCCTGGAGCGCTACGTCCGCACGGTGCACCCGCAAATCGTGTCCAAGAACCGCACCGTCGTGTTCTGGGAGGACGTGCTGCTGGACCAGGCCGTGAACGTGAGCGCGTCGGCGATACCGCCGGCGACGACCATCCTGCAGACGTGGAACAACGGGGCCAACAACACCAAGCTGATCGTGCAGGCCGGGTACCGCGCCATCGTCTCCTCCGCGTCCTTCTACTACCTCGACTGCGGCCACGGCGATTTCGTCGGGAACAACAGCGTCTACGACGACCCCAGGAGCGACTACGACACCAACGGCGGGTCGTGGTGCGGGCCATTCAAGACGTGGCAGCGGGTGTACGACTACGACATCACGTACGGGCTCACCACCGAGGAGGCCAAGCTGGTCATCGGTGGCGAGGTGGCACTGTGGACGGAGCAGGCCGACGCGATTGTCCTGGACGGCAGGGTCTGGCCCGGGCGTCGGCCATGGCGGAGGCGCTGTGGTCCGGCAACCGCGACGAGGCAGGCAGGAAGCGGTACGCTGAGGCGACCGACCGGCTCAATGACTGGCGGCACCGCATGGTTGGGAGGGGGGTCCGGGCGGAGCCCATCCAGCCGCTCTGGTGCCGGACGCGCCCGGGAATGTGCGACTTGGTTCGGTAAGGACCCGGCATTCCGGCGAGAAGACGCACGTACGCGCGGTTGCGTGTGCAAACTTTGCCAACTCCATCTAAACAATATCTTCCGCAAGTGTCAAACTAAAGTATGAGAATTATAAGAACGTGTTGTTTTCTTTTTGTTGTGCCATTGTGCGAGAGGATACTACCAGCAGTGCCATTTTGATTACTTTTCTGTGGTTTTATATGTGAAGTGGACGGCATATTATGTTATATAATATATGGAGTTGTACCTTGAAAACTGGCTTTATCATAGGGGGGCCATTTGCTTGTACTGGTGCTTGATTTGATTAAAGTAACATGTGTTGATGCAATGTTGAATTGTTTGTGCCAATCAACTATGGCTTTTTCCTTGTGGAAATCTGTGCATCATCGCTTGGTTTCTTAATTTGATTTGTTATTTGAGCAATGGAGATCTCTTGACAGAATATGAGATGCTTTTCACACTCATCAGATAAGTGGACAATAGGGATCCAAGGGGAAGCTATCTAACTAGTACTAGCTACAAACTCACCGCCGCATTGTCCATCAGGTTGTCTTATCTTGATAGTGAGTTAAGCTTGCTGTCTATTGTGTTTGGATTGCGCAAGAAAATCTTGTAGGTGACCTAATTAAACTCTCCATCCTAATTCACCAATATTGTTCTTTTTCTTTTTAGGGAGCTTATTGTCTGGTGCTTGAATGTTTGATCACCAGCTTCCATAGGGATCGTTTGTTGGCCTAGCTTCGGTCTTGACGAGTTATTTCGTTTTTTTAATAGATAAATGAACTTTTTATTTTTTGCCGCCGCATTGAGACAGTGCAGTTGAGTACAAGGAGTTTCTCTTGGCCTCTGCAACACCGTGCATAAAGCTAAAAATAAAAAGCAAAAGGTTCACACACTCCTACCCGAACATTAGGATTACAAATAGGAATAACATAAATAAAAACTAGCCATCTTTGACAATGGTGAGCCGTCGAAGATTCTCATAGTCAATGGTTGAAACTCTATCCATATATGGTGAAGAACTCTCATAGGACCTTCTCAAAAGACTGGCACATGTAGACAACTAGCACCTGTCCCTTCAGATATTGTAATGTCGAGCCATGCGGAAGGAATGTGGAGTTGACTTCATTAGGCCAACCCAAAAACGGGAATCTCCTGTCTTGTTTTTAACATGTGCGAGGGTCTTGTATTTTAGGTACTTTCATCTGAGGATGGATTGCCAAACGCCCTCCTCATTGAATAGCCTGAATAGCCACTTGCATAGCATACTCACATTTTAACACTAAGGTCTTGGATCCCAAGACATCCTAATCCTGGGGTTAGCAAAGTATGCTCTATTTAGCGAGTCTATATTACTTTTTGTGCCCATCACTTTGACAGTAGAATCTGGAAGAAAAGTAATCGACTCTTTTAAGCACCCCACGTGGTATCTCGAAAAAACATAGCATATACGTGGGTAAACTAATTGAGCACAAAATTTATGAACGCCAATCGGCCTCCAATGGACATGTGTTTACCTTTCCAGCTACTCAATCGTTTCTCAATTGGATCCTCCACTGCTTTTCATTCGGCATTCCCGAGCTTCCGATGATGAGTTGGAATACCCAAGTATCTGAATGGGAAACTTCCCAATTCGCAGCCAAAAAGTTATCTACAATCAGCCTCGTGTGTCCTAGCATCGCCAAAGTAGAATAATTTGATGTTGCCGAAGTTAATTTTGAGGCCAGACAACTGCTCAAAGGCACTTACAATGAGTTTTAGATTTGCAGCCTGTTCCAAATTATGATCAATGAAGATTATAGTATCATCCAAATATTGAAGAATTGAAAGGCCAGCATCTACCAAATGGGGACCCACCCCACAGATTTGGGTGTCTAGTTTGGCCCGGTCAATGATGATTGCCAGATGTTGACAACAATGTTAAAAAAAGATGGGTGATAATGGATATCCTTGTCTTAACCCCTTTGTAGTTTGAAAGTATGGGCTATATTATCATTTATTTTTATACTGACATTGCCCTTTGATACCATTTCCTCCCGTAACATCCGGGCCATCCTATCATTGGCTAAATGCTTTTGATGAGTGTCATCGTCAGATAGCTCAATAGATTCGACCTGTTGGTCGAAGGCATCAATAATAGATAAAAGTTTTTTTTTATATGCCCTACTAGTGTGTTTAGCCCACGCATGCAAATACCGGCATAGATTTCAGAATTTTTCTTGCCACTTGTCAACGGGGGAAATTCCCCTATTCTCTTGTTTCCAAACTATGGCCACCATGTCTTTGATACCATCTCTAATAGCCATAAGTTCAAATTTAAACAACAGTTGATTGCCGCTATATGATGAGGTGCCCATGTCCAGCAAAAGAGGAGTGTGGACTCAAAGCGCTCTCTCCAAAGCCTGAACAGTGACCATCGGGAACTTCTGTTCCCATTCCATACTAGAGAGTACTTTGTCAAGGTTTTCATAAGTGGGGTGATTGATTGAATTAGCCCATGTAAATTTTCTCCTGAATGACATGATCTCGCATAAATCCAACTAGTCAATGGTCACATTAAAAAGAAAAGGCCATCTAAGTTCAAAATTATCGTTATTTTTTTCTCTAGGTTTCAAATGATATCGTGGTTGAGTTGCGCCATAAACAGCAACTAAAATCCACTGGAAATCACCCTGCTTGTTACGCAATTGGATTTTACAAAAGTATTGTCCTTCCACAGTTGTTATGATGTCAAACATGGCAAGGTTTACTCCTAGGAGAATCCCCCGACCACCCCTTAGGCTGTAGGCAATGCCACAGAAAATCACGGCGACCACTCAATTGGGTGACCACTCAATTGGTCGAGGGTGGATTGAGAGAGGGAATTTTTCCAAATTTGAGAAGAGCAACAAAATCAAGGTTGTAATCTTTGATCATCTCTGAAATGTTTGAAATTTACCAATTCTCCCAAATCTCTGCTATTCCAAAATATATCTTTCATCAGGAACTAGCATCTTTCTTTTTGCAGAGGCAGATTTAGTTTTGTAGAGAATAACTTATAAACTACTACATAAGTGGTCCAACCCCTCATCCATGACATCATCAGTTACAGTTCCACAAATGTTAAGTAAGGTATCCGGGTTTGAACAACCCTCCTCATCCTCCTCTTAGTTATCAAAATTTATAGGAGACAAGGGTTGTTTAACCGGTGTTGTGAAAGATAACCGTAAACGATAAAAACTCTATATTCTTTAATTTAGATATTGACATAGAATGCTCTACCACCTTTTGACCCATAGAGATCCCAAGTTTGTCTAAGTTGGAGGTAATAATACTATTTGGATATGAAGTAAACGAATTGCATTTAGGAATATGTGTACCTTCTAGTGCATCTAGATTGTGCTCAGTCATTTGACGCATGGCACGCGTCATAGAATCCTTCTCGGAGACTGGTATGCGCTCACATTTGGCTTGGCGAGGCGGTCATTGTGACAAAGATCACCATCTAGGCGAGCTGGCCCAGACTTGGCCACCCCATGGCCAAGCTCAACCTCGCTCGGCTACATGGGGCCGTCATTGGCCATGGGTGGTGTGGGAGTGCCACCTACGCTTGCCTCCGGGGCATGGTATGAGCAGCGCACAACTGCTCTCTTGGCGGCGTCACACTCCCATCAGCGGTAGCCACCGTCAAATGTGGTAATAGTTATTGCAATGTTGATGTGAAGGAAGATGACGCGCCCTTGGGCAGCTCACAAGAAAACAAAACTGCCAAAATCTCCCTAGCCCTTGACTTGGTAGCTGTGGCTCCTCCACTGATAGATTTTGGCTCATTGAGAACATGATCATTAGTTGCATCTTCCTCCTTCCATGAAGCAAATCAAAATTATTGTCAAGTGATGCTGGCTATCCTGGGGTAGGTGTAACACCCTACATTCCAATCCGACCTAGGCCTATCCACATATTGGATAGACTACACCCTAAAAAATTAACCCATTTGCATTTTTCTAACTCCACGTATGCAAAATGGTTAACCCATGGTTAATTGTCTTGGTACCCTTGGAGCTTATATATTGGTGGTGCTCAACTTTGCTAGGCGAGGTGAGACTATTCTTACACATGTGCTCATGTGCATGCATCCACTAATGGGTTGTACTTGGGTGTAATTCTAACTCGGCTAGTTGTCACATACACCAACCCTCAAAGGAACTAATGTCCTCATTGGTGCACCACCAACATACCAGCATCGAGCAAATGACCAGGATTTTCCCCTCTTGGCACACGGCCGTGCATTCAGTGCCTGCACATACACCATGCTCTATGTCCATTCTAGGCCCACACAAGCCATGTGGCATATGTTTGCACCCTTGACCCGCACGTGCACACGTAACCATGAGAGTCGGCTTTGATACCATTTGTAACTCCCAGGGTTCCAATCTGCCCTAGGCCTATCCACATATTCGATACACCACACCCTGCACAATTAACCCATTTGCATTTTTCTAACTCCATATATGCGGAATAGTTAACCCATGGTTAAATTGCCTTGGAACCCTTGGGCTTATATGTTGTTGGTGCTCAATTTTGTTAGGCTAGGTGAGACTATTCTTTCACGTGTGCTCATGCATGCATCCACTGATGGGCTGCACTTGGGCCTAATTCTAACTCTGCTAGGTTGTCACAATAAGAGTAGTGCGAGGACAGATAGTAATTTTGGGAACAACCAACAGATCATTGGCAACTTGCTTAGAAGGAATAGCCTTTGTAGCCAGCACATCTTTTTTCTTAGTTGAGTTTTATCTGTCTCACCTTTTGCACTTTTGTGTTCCCTGTCATTATTTTTTGGTTCTTTACAAGCATATCATTGTCTTCATCATCATGTTCATCATCCGGAGTGGCATCAATATTTACATTGGTGGTAAATGGGCTTTCTTTAGTGAATTTTTTTCATACATTATGTCAACCACCACAATATCTAGAATGTACGGAATTAGACTTTGCTCTATCATGCCAATCTACATCCGGAATATACCTTGCCTCTTTATGCTTACCATTTCAACCACAAGTGGGGCACCAACTGTTGAGCCAACCATGCACAAAGACATATAATCATGGATCTCATATGGTATGCCATGCACCTGTACCCATACTTTATGCAGCTTATACTGGACCTCCCATGTGAATGAGACGTCAGAGTTCTATTTTATTCAGGAAATTAATTAAGAATGAATTATCACCTTGTTCCTTTACTTTCCAGTTCCAAGGGATTGGTATAGCCAAGTGCATTCAGCCTTCGCATATTTAGTTGCGAGTGTAGCACCCAAAACCGTGACCCATGACATAGTCAAGGAGTCTCTCATAGGTTTCTTTTTACCTTTAGCGGTAATATAATACAAACCCACGTTATTATCACTTGCATATCCACATAGCATAGCCATCGTTTCGGTAACTTGAGTAGAGGACACTTGCCATTGACATGGTCATTTGCTTGATCACAAATATCACAAGATTAAATTGTTGTGCAGTCGCAGGAATTATGACCCTTGCATTGACATCTACTGTACTTAACTTCAGTCCTTACCGGCCACGCTTGCGGGCAGCAAGTGTAGCACCTATCTTAGTGAAGGTGTTGAAGACCGAGGGATGGCCATGCTCCCGCCCACGGACTTTTCTGCCTCTATCCCTCTCATACAGGTGAGCTCGCTGTGGTTGACGCTTGTCATGGCAGTTGTCATCATCGTGGAAGTTGTTAGGGTTCTCGCCCGCCGAGAAGCCCATACTTATCTCAGTGAAAGTGTTCAATGCATTATATCTCCATATTACTATGATATTGAGCACCAATTAGAATTGCAACCCAATTCCAACTCCGCTAGAGATTGAACTGCCTCCCTTTCAACAAGACAAATTTAGTTCAGTTGCAGAAAAGAAGAAGCCAAAATCGGTTAATGCATCCAAGCAGACGTAAAAGAAATTGAAAATCAATAATACATTGAAATTTCAGCCTTACACTATGAAATTAAAAACTTTCGGACTTTAGTAGCAGGCTAGCAGCAAACTTTGAATTCAATGTCTTGAAGGGAACATAACCTCGAATATTCTGAGTTTATATCTCGGGTGCAAACCTTTTTCAAATCGAATTCTATAAATTATGGATTTGAAGAAACAAGGGACGATGATGAGATGAAACTCCTTTAATGGTATCATGACGCGACACTACACATGGCGTTTATTATATGCGAAAAAGCTCAAAAAAAAGGAATAAACAAAAGATCCCCAGAACCTATCCACCTAGGACGCCGCTCTCGTGCCGCTCTCGTGCTTCCTGTCAGCGGCAGTGCAATCAATCATGACGTGGTGTGAGATGGAACCCGGCGGGCGGCCGGCTGCCTGTACCCATCAATGCCCAATCATACCTTCCATACTCGTCTTGCCTATTGCATCCATCCCCAGCTCACACTCCTGTACACATCAGCCGGACAAAGTCACCAAACCCAAAACCTCCGCACAAAACAGAACTGGGGGTAGCAAGCGAAGCAAGGCGTGAAGCGGTCGAAGGAAACTAGCATGAGTCGAGTCGAGTGGACGCAGGCACCGCACCGGAGATAAAATCTACGGGAATAATTGAAAGGCGCGAGGCAGACAGGGACAAGGAATCCCGCGAAACCGTGCGAACCCAACCCAAACCTCCCGGACCCAAACCCAACCAAACCAAACAAACCCACCTCCCCTTCCTCCTCCTCTCCTCCTGTTCTGCCCCACCTCCCTCCCGAGCCGCATCTCCCAAACCCTACCCATATAATTATTAAACCCATCCACGAGTCACCCTCCCTCTCTCTGTCCACCCTCCTCCACATTCCCGCCGCCGCCTCCCGCAAACCCTAGCCGCCCCGCCGCCGACTAGGCCCGCGCACCGATCCGATGGCGTCCGCCGAGGACCAGGCCGCGGCCGCCGCGCTGCTGGGCGGCGACCCGGCGGCGTTCGACGCGCTGCTCTCCACGCTCATGTCGGCCTCCAACACCGACCGCGCCGCCGCCGAGGCCGCCTTCCACCGCCTGCGCGGCTCCCACCCGGAGCCCCTCGCGCTGCGCCTCGCGTCGGCGCTCTCGGCGCCGGCCACCCCCGCGGACCTACGCGCCATGGCCGCGGTCCTCCTCCGGAAGCTCCTGTCCCCGACGCCCTCCTCCGACTCGTCCGGCGCCGCGCCGGCCCCGCTCTGGCCCCACCTCTCCCCAGCCGGCCAGGCCGCGCTCAAGTCCCACCTCCTCAACGCGCTCCAGTCCGACCCCCCCAAGCCCATCGCAAAGAAGGTCTGCGACGCCATATCCGAGCTCGCCGCTCTGCTCCTCCCGGAGAACACGTGGGCGGATCTGCTCCCGTTCCTCTTCCGCGCGGCCTCGAGCCCTGAGGCGCCTAACCTGCAGGAGTCGGCGCTGCTCATCTTCGCGCGACTTGCGGATTACATCGCGGAATCTCTTCTAGACCATTTGATGACCATCCACAACCTGCTCGCATCTGCCCTGGCGCACCCAACATCGCCTGATGTGCGCATCGCCGCACTGGGTGCTGCCGTTAATCTCGTTCAGTGCCTGCCCACCAACGCCGACCGAGACAAGATGCAGGATTTGCTGCCCGCGATGATGAGGGCGCTGACGGATTGCCTAAACTCTGCCCAGGAGGCATCCGCACAGGAGGCGCTGGAGCTGCTTGTGGAGCTGGCTGGTGCAGAGCCAAGGTTCTTGCGGCGTCAGATTGCGGATGTGGCCGGAGCAATGCTGCAAATAGCTGAAGCTACACAACTGGAGGATGGGACTAGGCACCTGGCTGTGGAGTTTGTTATTACTCTTGCTGAGGCGAGGGAGCGTGCACCAGGAATGATGCGGCGGCTCCCACAGTTTGTTGGCAGGCTCTTTCAAGTGCTCATGCAGATGTTGCTTGATGTAGAGGATGACCCTGCTTGGCACACTGCAGAAACTGAGGATGAGGATGCAGGCGAAGGGAACAACTATGGAGTGGCGCAGGAGTGCCTTGACCGGCTTGCCATTGCCATTGGCGGAAATGCAATTGTGCCGATTGCATCTGAGCTGCTTCCACAATACCTTTCTGCTCCTGAGTGGCAGAAGCACCATGCTGCGCTCATCACACTGGCACAAATTGCAGAAGGATGTGCAAAGGTCAGCATTATAACTTTTTGGCATTTCAACTATGTATGCAATAAATTTACTTCAAAATCTTGTTGAAATGCTTGAGGCTTATTTAATGTTGTTCTATTGGTTATTGAATAGGTAAAAGAAATATCCATTAATTAACATTATTGAATTAGAAATAAGAAATGGGGCAACAAGATGTTGGCTGCCATTCTTTTCCATCAATTCCTCAATTTAAGCAATTACAAATACTAAATTGCCATGCCTACAAGACCTTTTGGCTAGCATTGAGCCACATAAATGTGTTCTGTTCTTTCATTTCACATGTAGGAAGTAACCAAAATAGCTCATCTTCTTATTAGTTGCTGTTTGTTGCTGGCAGGTTATGCTTAAAAATTTGGAGCAGGTGGTTTCGATGATATTGAATGGATTCCAACATCCTCATCCTCGTGTGCGGTGGGCTGCAATCAATGCCATTGGTCAGCTCTCTACAGATTTAGGCCCAGATTTGCAGGTTCAGTACCACCAGAAGGTGCTGCCTGCATTGGCTAATGCCATGGATGATTTTCAGAATCCACGGGTGCAGGCAAGTGTTGAAATATCAGCATTTAACTTGATCAGTTGATCTCACACCTTTTAACTCCAGAATCCTTTTTCTTTTATAATGGTTCGTTTTAATGGTTTTTGAGTGCTTATGTGACTGAGATTACATAAGCTGAGAACTTGGATTGAGAAGATTTTAGTATGTTTTGTACATGCTGAACCGAAATGTTACAATTAGATATAGCACATTCAGATATAAGAAACATACTCCCTTTGAGCTTCAGACTTGTAACAAGGTTCTCCAATGGACATAGCACTTCAATCTATTTTGTGCTCTAGTTGGATTAAATTAGGTATTTCATTAACAATATGGAAATAAGTGAGCAACAATGCAATGCAAACTATCTTTGTATTCTCCAGCTGCTATCTTTAGTAAATTAGATATTTGACATTTACTTTCTGAAAGGTTGTTATCAAGTCTACGGCGTGAAATGAAATGATCTCTATGGAAAGATTCAACACAATTATCTTGAACTATGTTCTTAACTTGTACTTAACCAATTGATTAATAATTTAGTTTTCTGAATTCATATAAACTTGCCCAATTCTGCCCCTTTCCAAGCGTTTGCCTGCCTGGCTGGCCCCTCTGTATCCCCTCTAGGCCATGCATATCTGACATTTTTCCTCTTTAACCTTTCTGATCCTTCTAAATCTTCTGTAAATTGATTATGTCAATAATCATTTTTGTTTGTTTAAACCCTGACTGGATTTTTACTCCGAAGATATCATTTAATTTTTGTTGTGCATGGCCTACTTGCTCACAGTAGCAAAACACAGAAACTATTATGCATTAGATTTGTATATAATATGATTAACTTATTAACTCCGTGCGTTGTTTACTGAGCTTGGGAAACTGATGCTGTTTTAATGTTTTGCACGCGTTGTGACATTAATTTTCTGAAATTTTTGACACTTTTGTTATAGCCGGGAAGCTTTGTGCGCCTGTTTACATAATAGGCATAATTAGTAATCTTATATTGATTCATTGTGTTACAACCCTTCTTGACAGGCACATGCTGCGTCTGCTATCTTGAATTTCAGTGAGAATTGCACACCCGAAATTTTGACACCATACCTGGATGGAATTGTTAGCAAATTACTTGTTCTTCTCCAGGTATGCATTTACCTCTGTTGAATATATTTCAGTTGCTTTAAGCATAATTGTTTATGTCGGTAGAAAATACGTTAACCTCTCATGTTGCATTTCAGAACGGTAAGCAAATGGTGCAAGAGGGAGCATTGACAGCTTTAGCATCAGTAGCTGATTCCTCACAGGTAACTGTTTGTGTGGAAGTTAATAGCTACATTCAGTATCATGTGTAATGGATTGTAACACTTCTTTTTCATGATTTGAAGTTAGCTGATTATGATGACTTTATAACATTGTATGATACATGTTGTCTTGCAGGAGCACTTCAAGAAATACTATGATGCTGTTATGCCATACCTGAAAGCTATTTTAATGAATGCAACCGACAAGTCTAATAGGATGCTCCGTGCCAAGTCCATGGAGTGTATAAGTCTTGTCGGAATGGCTGTGGGCAAGGAGAAGTTTAGGGATGATGCCAAGCAGGTTGGCATCTCTTTTCATTTATAATTTTTATGGGATGCACATTTCTATCCTGCTTTAATTTCCATCAGCCATCATTGTTTATGTTTCTTAATCAGTTTTACTGTTTACCTGTTTTCTCTTTCTATAAAAAAAGTTGATGAACTGATTTTATATTGGTAGAGGGATATTAATTGGATATTTTTTGGTTTGGCATATACTTACCTTTTTATATATTCTTGGTGTTCAGTACTTCAGTTTATAACTTTATATTTGATCCTTCTATAAACTGCCTTTTCCACTTTGCATCCTGGATGGCTGTAAGTTTTTTAATCGAGACATTTTTCCTAATTCACCTGATTATTTCTAGGTCATGGAAGTACTTATGGCTTTGCAAGGAACTCCGATGGAAACTGATGATCCGATAACCAGCTACATGTTGCAGGTATGCTTCAAAGCCTGAAAAATTGGGTGTAATAATATTTCAAATATGTATAACAATTATCCTGCATGTGACAGGCTTGGGCCAGACTATGCAAATGTCTTGGACAGGATTTTCTTCCTTACATGAGTGTTGTTATGCCACCACTGCTTCAGTCTGCTCAGCTGAAGCCTGATGTCACAATTACTTCAGCTGAATCAGATGATGAAATAGAATCAGATGATGATAGGTTTGTGTTACCCATTCAATGATTCTATTGTGATGTTTGTGCACTGAATTAAAAGTTGGTGCCTTTAATCCTGGAAATCTTGGTAAATAAACTATCCTCATTTAAATTAATATTTGTGCTTGAATTACTCTGTACTTTTGGAAAATAGTAACAAGTTTATTTCAACCTCATGGTTAATACTACTTACAAATATCTCCAAAAAAAGAATAGTACTTACAAATAGGGGTTCTTCTTCTCAATTCATAGTCTATGGTTAAGGTTTTTTGCACAACTTGGCCATCTATTTATAACCCCAGTATCCTCATAGTGAATATGCTATCTCATGGTTATACGTCTGCTGGAGTGTTCATGGAATGTTTTTTGTGGTTCAATATATATGCCACCACAAGACCTTGTTAATCCCCGGGTTGTTGTGTAGGCACTGTTGCTTTTAACCACGTATTAATTTTGCAAGAGCACACCTGAATTTTTACATTTCATACAGCATTGAAACAATCACACTCGGTGACAAGAGAATAGGAATCCGAACTAGTGTGCTGGAAGAGAAGGCAACAGCTTGCAACATGCTGTGCTGCTATGCTGATGAGCTCAAGGAGGGGTTTTTCCCATGGATTGATCAGGTTTATTATCCCATTCAGTCATTCATCGAATCAATTGTTTGATTCTCAACTGCTGCTTATGAGCATATGTGGTTGGAACAAATTTCCATCTAGGTTGCTCCTACGTTGGTCCCTCTGCTTAAATTTTACTTCCATGAAGAAGTGAGGAGAGCTGCTGTTGCAGGTACTTTGATGGTCTACAATTATTTGTCATGTAATTTTTCATTCTTTCTACAATTATTTGTCATGTAGATTTGCATTCCTTTTTACATTTTTTTGCAACAACTATGTAGCTATGCCTGAACTGCTGCGTTCGGCAAAATTGGCTGTTGAGAAGGGACAGGCTCAAGGACGTGATGAGTCTTACGTTAAACAATTGTCTGATTACATAATTCCAGCTCTCGTTGAAGCGCTGCACAAGGTCTATGCAAAATCTTGCCCCTAAGTTCATGAGAACATTGATTATTTGGTTTACTCCATGCTAACAGCCGGAATTTCTTGCATCCATCCACCATACAGGAGCCAGAAACTGAGATGTGCTCGTCCATGCTGGATGCATTAAATGAGTGTATGCAGGTTTGTTCTGTTTACTGATCATATTAAGGTAGTGCAATGGTGTATGCAGTTCTTGTTGATCTGGTGGGTTCTGTCACTTGTGCATTTTAGAGAGAACATCTGGTTGTGGGGACATATATCTGTTGTGTTTTCAAGCAGAAATTTTAGCAGCACAATAGTTGAAGATGAAATGTCATCAGTGATAGACTATATATGGCCCATATTGTTAATCCGTGTTTTTGTTTAGATTCTAATGTACAGACAGTTAAGTTGCAATCAGTAGGGAGAACAACCTTACATTCTGTATGGATTATTGTGCTGTTCACCGAACCAAAATTCCGATCCTGTCTCAGTAATGCTGAGGAACTGGGGGAGTCGCACTACCTACATGTTAATGTCAGGCGGAAGGTTCACATCATTTCAGTCTTCATTAACTCACAGATCACTTCACATTATATTTTGGTGGCATTTGTGAGTGTTGGTAATAACATGAAATTAGTTTTTCCATAAGAAAAAAAATTCTTACTACAAGCCAAATGCACCCTTATAAACTATGCAGGAATCATCACGTATAGCAAGCTATATTTCATATTTTCCTTATTTGTTATGCTCACAATAGGCTTTTCGTTGAAGCTAGAATGAATGGACTGTTCCTCATTACACATTGATTGTATTCTCATTGACACAAATAATTTTTTGAATGGATCAACCAAAGCAAACACTGGTGTGATCATCTATAACATGTTATTCAATTATCTATTCTGTAAGGCATACTTTTTAGCAATTCCTTAATTTCTAAAGAGTTGTGACTTTACAAGATTTCTCACTGATGTTACTTTCACTGAACAGCTTTCTGGCCGTCTCCTTGATGAAAATCAAGTAAGAGCTATTTCAGATGAAATTAAGAATGTTATTATAGCCAGTGCAACCAGGAAAAGAGACAGGTCAGAGAGAACAAAAGCAGAAGATTTTGATGCTGATGAAGGAGAACTACTCAAAGAAGAGAATGAACAGGAGGAGGAAGTGTTTGATCAGGTTCGTGTGTCTTGACATGATATCCTTTAGCCCTTGGAGTCACTGATCTTCGAAAAGTTTATCTTTGATTTAATATTCCTTATTCATTAACATTCAGGTTGGCGAGTGCCTGGGAACTTTGATTAAAACCTTCAAAGCTTCTTTCTTGCCGTTCTTTGATGAGCTCTCTGTGTACATTACGCCAATGCTGGTAAGTCGATTGAATCCTGCCTTGTGCGCGTTTGTGTTGTGTTGTGGGCACACATTTGTTTGGAGTTCAGTTGCAGTTTTATTTAGAATTTTTTTTAGTTATCTCGTTAACTTAATTAGCATAGAGAATGCATTCAAGGTCACACCAGATGTAGTGATCAAATGTTGTGTTGACAGATTTTCTATATTCCTGGCTGGCTTTGTTTCATTGGTTTTGGGAAAGAACTGTGGAAGAGAATTGAACGCCTTCCTTCAATTGAACTGTTTCATTTATGAAAACCTTAAAACAGAGATGGCAAGTAATAAAGTATGCTGAAAATTGTTAGCTAGGACATAAATGATTACTTGTAGCCTTGCAGTTTGCCTGCCTCTCTGTGTAGTCACTTCATTTACGTGCTGCCAAAGACTAATGGTTATGACCATTAATGCATTGTACTAGACCTGTTCCTGTTGGGCCGTGCCCATTAATTTTTGGTTTCCTATTCAATATTTTTTGGTATCTCATCTTTAATTTGCAGGGAAAAGATAAGACAGCTGAGGAGAGAAGGATAGCTATCTGCATTTTTGACGATATTGCAGAGCAATGTCGTGAATCGGCTCTGAAGTATGTTTTCTCGAAACTAGTTATTTGGAAGCTCGGCGTATGTGCTGAAGTATGTTCCTTAATTATAACTGAATCATGTCTTCGCCTGAGCAGGTACTATGACACCTATGTTCCTTTTCTGCTGGAGGCATCGAACGATGATAATTCAGATGTTCGGCAGGTCTGTATTTATGTTCTCATGTTTACTAATTGATTGTCCTATTTGATATTTTTCGAACATGATACTGATGTAGTGAAGAATTCATTTTTTGTTTTGTTTTAGGCTGCCGTTTATGGTGTGGGCGTATGTGCTGAGTTTGGTGGTCATGTTTTTCGTCCTTTAGTTGGAGGTAAGTTCTGAATCTCACGGTTCAATACTTGTACAAGAATTTTGAAGTCAATCCATTAATAAAATGCTTTCAAATTCAGAGGCCCTATCAAAGCTGAACAATGTTATTAGGCATCCTGAAGCACAACATCCAGATAATATTATGGCATATGACAATGCTGTTTCGGCACTTGGAAAAATATGTCAATTCCATCGTGATGGTATTGATGCGGGTCAGGTATATGGTTAAACCTCGATTCCAGGTTCTGTCAATAGAGTCAACACTCTGAGGTTGTACATTTTCTTTTTGTGATATCTGATGACGCCGCATTCCACGCACAGTAACATGTGGGCTGTTAAGTGACTGCAAGTAAATACTCCATTGTATTTTAGATTTCGAGGGGGAAAAATCTAGTTGTCCGAGTTCAAAGTTCGAGCTGACATAGAGCTAGCCTCTACTTTTGCTGTGCATATGTGTTAGATCTAAACACTAAATAGTCTAAACTGAATCTATTTATGCTTCTCAGGTCATTCCCGCATGGCTTGGTTGCTTGCCTATAAAAGATGACAAGATTGAAGCAAAAGTTGTACATGATCAGCTTTGTTCAATGGTGGAGAGGTATTTGCTCTCTACTGGCAGCATGACAACAACTGTAGTGTTTTTTTTACACTTTATGTAACCTTTTTTATGTGCAGATCGGATGCAGACATTCTTGGACCTCATAGTCAGTATCTTCCTAAAATTGTTTCAATTTTTGCCGAGGTAATTTCTGACTTGACTTGTGTGCTTGCTCTATCACATCCAGTTTAGGGGGTGATGTAATTTTGCTGACTGGAAACAGTACAATAAAACTGATTTCTGTACATCGAGTTTGATGAGTGAATTTTCTGTGATCAATTTATCATTGGAGTTTGGACCAATCCTCGAGCTAGTCAGTAGTGGTAGTGACAGATTTTTGTGCTAGTATTAGATCTTGTTATCTGATATCCAAGTTTAGTTTTCTTGAATAAATTTATAAATGATTGTTGTCTTCAATTTGGATTTTTATGTAGGTTCTGTGCAGTGGAAAGGAGCTTGCTACAGATGAAACAACCACCCGGATGATCAATCTTTTAAAGCGGTTTCAGCAGACATTGCCACCTGATTTTCTTGCCTCAACATTTTCCAAGTTGCAACCACAGCAGCAGCTTCTGCTACAGTCCATCTTATCGTCGTAGTTTTTCTTTTTTGTTTTGTGGCTGCAAGGTCCAGGCTTGGTTTTTTAAAATATAATTTCATCATTGTTACTGTCAACCAATTTTTTGTGTTGAATCTTTTCTGGGGGAGTTCATTTGTGAATGCATTGCTCGCTTCAAGGAATTGGAGGTTGCCATTTCATATGGTTTTGATGTAGAGTGTATATTATCTTGTATTCAAATATGATTTTGAGAAGTGCTGCGTCAAAGATGTAAGGGAAATGGCAAAATCTATTGTCGGTTGAGTTGAACAGATGGTGCATCAGTTTTGGTAATGAGATTATTATATTTTGGTGTGATGTTCGCCTTCTGTTTTGCATCATTGCTCATTGTGTACATGATGCTCAGGTGAGCTGTTGATTATAAACTCTATTATGCTATTTGATTGATAGTACTCATAATGCTTCTTTTCCCTTTTCCATGCTCTATAGTATGCAAATATACGTGTATTACGCTCAACTGGAGGTGCATCGTTTGCATCTTCACTGATGTCTCGCACAAATCAATGACAGGTCAGATGTTTCGATACTAGCTTCTACAAGGACTATAGTTCATTGGGATGGTATGCAGGATTATACGTTGCACCAGAGCTGATTCATTTTTCACCTTATCTGCGTACTAGTGGTATTAACTGTGGTACAACTGAAGATCCCCAATGTCCCGGAAGCCGAACTTGTCCAAAAATCCCAAGCAAATAATGTTGTTCTAGCTACCTTCGATGATGTCTGAGATGGTCTTATTCTCGAGTTTTTCTACGCAAATCAATTAAGCTATAAGCAAGTTGTAGATGCATGCACCAACGGAGAGGAATCGCTAAAAGAAATACCCAAGGTACCTTTCAGATAATCTTTCCTGTATCAAGACTTGACATCAGAAACTGCATTTGAATCAGTCATCTGAGGATTAGCTCCTAATTCACGCAAGTGGAATATCTCATCTCCTCCAAGTTCATGGCGGCTCCCAGTGAAGACAAATCTGAAACGAACCTAAAGAATAGATGCGAGAAGATGCCGCCTCTTGACTTTTGCGCTGCCCAAAAAGTGGTCTTTTGTCTTGTTTCGGAGGATAGTCTACCAGGCTCGACAGGAAATGCACCTTAATAGCGACAAAAAAGGCATCTATTCTGCTATAGAACAAACGGCCATTAGGAAGAACCTCTTTGGAGCCATCTCCGAGTATAAAATAACTCTAGCCTATTGCTCAATCAACAAGCCAACATAGAATATAGTAAGCATGTCAGGTGACAACTTGACAAAACTCACCTTTTTGATCGATGAGGTTGGAATGCCTTGGTCTACCATTTTGCTCCATGACGATTACCTTTTCTCAAATGCAAGTTTATGGATAGAAAAGAAAAGGACCTGTTTCATTAGACTAGTAGTGGCGTCTCTTTTGTTGTTGAGATTAGATAGAGCTTTTGCCATCAAGGTTGCTTCAACCTTAACCATTTTGTTGCAAATCTCAAAGGTAATTGAAAGATACTTCAAGTCCTGGACTTTTCTTCCAGTGTAAAATCATGATGCTCCACAAGTATATAAGTAGTGATTTTAGATGTAAAGGGCAAATCACTATTAGCTCCCAAATGAAACTCCTAATTTCCTACCAGCCAGGGGCAAGTCACAGTAAGAAGTTCATAGTGACGCCATCGGTATTTTTTCCTGGAATCGCCCCCCTGCTATCAGGCTATCACCTATCTGAAGCAATGACTTTGTGATGTTCATGTTCTGAAGTAGTAATGCTTGCTCTTACGTATATAATACGAAAAACAGTTTGGGGGCGGCTGCCGTGTTACCTGTGCACGATATTCCATATATCTGTAGAAAGATGCTCCCATCCAAAATTGAACTATAAAAGGACGTCTACCTCATCCAGTGAAGGAGAAAGACTTGGCAGATGGCGAATTTGTCAAGTGACTCTGATAAATAAAACAAAAGCTGTACGTGGTTGATGAAAAGTTGTTCTCCGTTTGTACTGACACTGGTTGTCATCATTGTCCCAAAATCCGCCAAGTGGCAGGCTGCCCTGCAGTCGACTTGATCTCTGGTTTTGACTAGATAACCACAAATTAGGGAAGAACAGGTCCAATCAAAAGTTTTCAGTTAAGCTAATGCATGTTGGTGAAGACCTATTAGTAGTAAATCACTCTTTCATCCAAGTTAAGGTGGGAACATGTTGCTGGTAAACATTTTTATGGCTTCTTGCTTTCTTAGTTGCTTGCGTGTTCAGCCAGTGGCCCAAAAGTTTTCAGGTAAGCTAATGCATATTGGTGAAGACCTAGTAGTAGTAAATCACCAGGAGAGGTAGACCCCTTGACTCAGGTGGGAGCATGTTATTTTGTCAACATTCTCCTGGCCTTTTGCTTGCTTGGATGTACAGTTTTGGAGAAAGCGAAAAAGAAATTCCATTGTTTAAAGTCAAAATAAAATGAATATCTTAGATGTCATACAATAATATTTAGCTAAATTCAGTACAAATAAGTCTCGATATATCGGGTAAGTTTATGTAACAACTGAATAAATATTCCTGCTTTTGTTCAAGTATGATTCTATGAACCAAAACCACCACAGAAAATACATATTCCAGCTTTTGTTCAAGTAGGAAACAAAATCACAGAAAATGCAAAAGGTCAATTATAGTGGTGATGCACTACAACCACCAATATATCAATTTACTGATTCCACCACAACAAAAACTAATGAAATACAGAAACATAAACGACTTCCTTTGCTAGTTGCTCATCGAAAAATATATGGAACAAACCAAACTGAAAAGACAAAAGTGATCCTAGCAAGGCACCTTATCTTCAACACATATTTTCACTTCCATGTGACAATGTATAGTATAGTGTCCCGTATATGAGGAAGTATCTGTATACGATTTTCTGGATTATCGGAATAAGAATACGTATCCGGCAAGGATCCCCAGGAGATAAGGTAACCCCCCGTAAGGAGGAAAGACACCCCTTAAACTAGGGAGTCAATCCCGACGTTTAAGGAAGCCAGAGTCCTATTCGAGCATAAGTCCGTGTCCGGTACGACTCGGGGAGCCCCCCCTATAAAAGGATCAGCAATCCTATAAGGGAGGGGAGGTCTTTGAAGTCTAAGAAGATAGATAGGTCCAACAAGTCCTTTAGATTGGAGATCAAGTTAGAAGCCTAAAGCGATCTAGAAGCCCTAGCAATTCGCACGAGAAGACCCGCCGCCTCGAAGGAGTCGAGCCCCGCGGAACTAGTCGAAGTAGCCTCCGATTAGGTCTAGGATAGCCACTAACATACACATCCCTTGTAAGATACTCTTTTGATCAATATATAAGAACATGACGTAGGGTTATTATCCTGAGGAAGGCCCGAACCTGTATAAAAAGGGCGTTTCCTTATCATCATATCTCTTGGCCTTGTACCCTAGGGGTCCCTACCCAACAACAAGTATCTCTCTCACGACTATCGTAAGATCGATGGTTTACCAATCGTCGACAGATGGCGCCGACCGTGGGGACCTCTCCGGCTCAAGCCGTCAAGGAAGTATCGGAGTCGGCAAGATGTGCAACTAGTCGCGATCAGCCCACGACGCCGACTGCGCGGCCCTCCTCGGTTCAGCCCGAGGAGGAAGAAGCAGGTTCGGTGGGGGATTCAATCGCACTCACGCGACGTACCGGGTATTCAGATCTAGGCTTCTACGACAACTTTGGCCAGACAGATCTGTACCCGGCACCCGACCACGTAGATCTTGGAGAACACGTCACTGGCGAGTACTCGGATTGCGAAGTCGATGACTTTATGACTGAGTGCGCCAGGGCCTTCGGGGGAACGTTGGTGCTAACCGACGATTCCCAGGTAGGAGCGACCAGCCCAATATCCGGACGGTCGCCTGCAACTTCTGATCGACTAATCGATCAAGATCTCAATCACAGTACTCCTCCCAATGAGGAAGACACGATGGAGTGGGACTACACCTCATCTAATCTAGACCCTCGAGTGGTTCTCGCGATCCAGGATGGTCGGGAAGATCTCGAGGACCTGGATTAGCCCGGGGGCTCACAACGTTGAAGCCCGACGGCTACTCTCTGTGGTAACGGGAATATGCCTACTACAACAGACAAAACCCCTCAAGGGACGGCGGAATACGTGTCCCGAACTGCTCGAAGACTCACCGAGGTGCACAATCTGCTGTCACGACCACCGGCGGTAGATTTGACGACACCCGATGGAATACAGTGGCTACAACGGCTGGGGGCTGAACTACAGCAGGCCCAAGGCCAAGCCGAGTCTTCTCGACTCCAGTCGGCAACACAAAGCTCCAACCGAGGGAAGACCCCTCTCCGACCAGAGGAATCAGGCAGAGAAGAACGACATCCCAAGTGTCAGTCTCACCGGGTGGAACAGTACGTCGACCTCCGCGATGCTCAATGAGCGCCGATCCCAAAGGCGCCAGCTAGAGCAATCTCCTTCCCGGGGAGACCACAGACACCGTGCTAATGGTCGAGGACAGTCTCCGACCCCAAACAACGGTGAGAACGCGCCTTATCAGAGAACCATCAACGGATGCCAAGCGCTGTGCCAAGAGCTTCGACATGTGCGCTGGCCATCTCGCTTCAAGCCTGGGGCCATAGAGTCGTACGATGGCACCACGAATCCTGCAGAGTTCCTGCAGATCTACACTACGACAATCGAGGCCTCAGGTGGGAACGAGAAGGTCATGGCCAACTACCTCCCGACCGCTCTCAGAGGAGCAGCCATGACTTGGTTGACGAACCTACTCCCAGGAACGATCCGCTCCTGGGGATAGCTTTGCGACATGCTTCTCGGAAATTTCCAAGGTACCTTCACACGTCCCGGCCGGATCGATGACTTATTCCTAGTCGTCCAACGCCCAGACGAGACCCTATGAGAATTCACCAAATGGTTTAGTGCTGTTCGCAACACTATTCCTGAGATAACCGACTTGGACATCATCCGCGCCTTCGTTCGAGGTAGCAGAAACGAGATGTGCATGCACGACCTGATCATGTATCATCTGAAGACAATGACACAGCTGATGGACCTAGCCGAAAAGGCTGCCTGTGCGGAGGAAACCCTATATAACATCAAGCAGCAGTAGAACAGGCCGCCCAGGTCTCCCCTTTAGACCAGAGACGACTCAAAGAAGGCAAAACGCAAGAAGAAATCCTCCGGAGAGAACAGGGAGAAGAGAGCTAAGACCGATGAGGTGCTGGCCGATCTCCCCGAGAAGCGTACCTGGCGACCGCGCACCAAGGATAAGCAGACGACTTCCTCCGACAAGACAGGAAAACTCTGGTGTGATTTCCACCAGACCGATTCACGTGATCTGCGTCAGTGCCACATCTTCAAGAAGTACCTCACGGAAGAAAGAGAGAAATCCCGCGGGGAGAATCCACAGGTCGCAAACAATAGTCGGGATACGACTTCCGATGATGACTCCGTCCTTGAGCCATTTCAGGGGCATGTCAGAGTGATCGAGCATATATTCGCGGGCTCGGTCTCATACGAGTCGAAGAGGCAGTACAAGGCGATTGCCCGAGAAGTTCTCACGAGTATACCGCAAGTCGCTCGAGCAGTCAAGTGGTCGGAGGTCACGATCACTTTTGACCAAACCGATTGCCCCAAGAACTGTGCTCGACCAGGACGATACCTGATCGTTGTCGAACCAATGATCAATAATTGACGAGTGGCCCGGGTGCTCATAGACGGAGGGAGCTCCCTCAATATCCTATTCACCAAAGCCCTCGATGCGATGCAAGTGCCGCGGTCATCGATCCAGATGGTGACACAGACATTCCACGGTATCGTCCCAGGCTCATTGGCTACGCCGATCGGGCAAGTTACACTACCGGTTACCTTCGGAACACCGGAGAACTTCCGAACAGAGAAAATCCTGTTCGATGTAGTAGACTTTGAGACGGTATACAATGCCATCTTGGGGCGCCCAACTCTGGCTAGGTTTATGGCAGCAACGCACTACGCCTACCAGTGCATGAAGATGCCTGGCCCGAAGGGCGTCCTCACGATAAAGAGCTCTCCCCAGGAAGCACTACTCTGCGACAAGCGTAACCTCGACCTTGCAGAAAAGCATCAACTCTCAAGTAGGGAGATAGACTCCGATGCCGCTGCACACACCCCCGCATCAGCAAGACCTCCACTGCAACTACGAGCAACGACTTCAGAAAACACCCCCTCCAAGTCGGAGAGTAGGTTCCACGACTAGTTCAGAGCCAGGGCACAAAGGGCTTCCTTCTCAGCTGGACAACTGCTCCACAGGAGAAGTCGCCCGATCCAGGTCGCTCGAATTAGCAGTAAAGAGACAGTCGAGTCCCCTTAGAGAGTCCTTAGTCCAAGCACCTTCGGTAAGATCGCGCAGTCATCACCCCTCCAACCGCCAGTCCGTCTCAGGTTGTGCCAGCTCTAGCCTCAAGTCGTTAAGCTACGAACAAGCCGATGGTAAGACGCTCCGGGCGCTATCGCCTAGCACGCGCACTCGACAAGCTTCTTCAGCGGGTCACGACAAGAGCACAGGAGTCTCCGGAGCAACCAACGACGACTCAAGAGGAGGGGATGATATTTTTTATTTTAAGTTTTTTCCCTAGAAGTTTTTTCTTACAAGTAGCTTGTAAATGATATTTCAGTCAATTCACAGTTTTTTTTCTAATTCGATATTTATTTTTTCAGACTACCTATCCGAGAAACTTCTCGAATAAGACAGTTAGTGGCTGGATAAGTATGTGGCATCAAAACTGGCGTACGCATAGACGCAACCAACGATTCGACCTGCACAAAGGGAAAATGGTTCCACACTACAACCGTCAGGGATGCGAGGAAAACCCCTTAACATGTCTGCAGGTGACAAGGGAAGCCACTGAGCCCCCCATCTGACTAGACCTAAGGCCTGGTCGACTAAGCTCCCCGGTTCCGTAGTAAAGTTCCCCGACCATGAGTAAAGGGAGAAGAGAAGGTGCGAATATAACTAAGCCAACAGGACCGGCTTGCTCATCCGCATCCCTGACCACTTTGAGCAGAAGGCATCACAGATAGAGTGCAATATTGTCGTAATCAGGACAAACGTAGGACTTACTAACTGGCATCCAATATCCCTACGGCAAGGGAACGCGGGTAGCTGCTATGGCCACGATAGGCTGTACGAAGACCCCTTATCGCGTTTACTGATGACAAGGAACCAACGAGACTTCCATCCGACTAAATTTAAGGCCTGGTCGATCGCAATTAGCAGCGTACGGCACAACTCGTAGACCTAAGTCAAGGAAATTAGACGCAAAGTTCGACTAAGTCTACGAGAATCCTCGCATATGACCAACATTCACAGAGCAGTAGAGTTCAGGTTTTCAGAAAATAAAAACACACGGATTAATGCACAGTTACTAATCACAGTATATTACATAGTTATTTAGGCAGCCCAGGTGCCTGAACCCGATCCGCAAAGACGTCTGCTACACCCTGCATAGCATCGAGAAGTCCTTCTTCCTCTTCCGACAAGTCAGCTTCGAGGGTGTCCAAGGACAACTCTGGGTGCTGGCGTTTAAGAAGAGCCAGGACGAAGGCCAAGGCGTCTCGTACACCTTGCTTGAGCTCGTCGTCAAGGAACTTCTCAATGACAGGCTTCAGGCGGGAGACCGACGCCACGAGCTCCACCAACCGGATAGCCCACGGAGGGCTGGGAAAGACGGTGACTCCAACCTCTATGAGCGCCATCTCGAGCGTGCAAATGGCGTGATCAAGGTCCTCCTCCAGCTTCCCCGGATAGGCTTGACTCCGGTTCAGTGAAGACTCAGTCTCTACGAGGCGGGCCTTCACGACCTGGAGCTCGGCCTCGTTCTCCGCTTGCGGCTCCTCGGACTCCTCAAGTCACTTCTTCAGCTCCTCGTTCTCCGCCCGGCGCGCCTCCAGTTCAGTCTGCGCTTTCTGGAGCGGAGGAACCTGAGAAAGAGCAAGCTGAAAACAATGAGGTCAGTATCAGTACATTATCTTTTTTGATTACTAACTCTCTGGATTACCTGTAGCAGGGAATACAAGTTGACATTCTCCGGCACCGATGCCTCCAACGCTGGGGGCATAGCATGTTCAACCGAGGGCTGCGTCGGCCTCGCCGCCGGGTGCTGCTTCTCTGCAGCAGCCCTAGTCGTAGCCCTGATTGGTCGGATGGTCAATCTAGTCGAAGAAGGCAGCCTATTAGCCTTCACGAGAAGTAGAAAGAAGAATGGTGAAGAGGACCGAGAAGAAATCTTACCGTTGGCGCTTCGCCGGGGGTGAGATTCCTTTCGCTGGCACCTCCGAGCTCCGCTTCTTGGCAGGAACCAGCAGCGACTTTCCCTTGTCCGTTGGAGGGCTCACGACCGGCGCGTCCTCCTCCAGACGAGTTGGCGCCGGCTCCTCCGGGCAGGGATCGCTCGTGTTCTGTGTTTCGATAACCCACTCCCATCATCCTAAAGCGTGGAAAGGTCAAAGGGAGAGAACTAGTCGAGTACGAGTTCGTACCTGAGGCTGGGGGCTCAGCGGAGGAGAAGGAGCCCGAGTAGGAGACTTCGCTCGGGCAGTCTCCGCTGTCGCCTCAGCCTCAAATGGACCTTCGACCCTTGTCTCAAGGGTCGGAGCAGTCTCACCGAGGACTTCATCGTCCTCGTCCTGAACTGGGGCACCCGCCCGCTCAGCCTTCGAGTCGAGAGCCCCGCGGCCTACTCGCTGCAAAAGAAGACTTGGATAGCGTTAGTAGCACTATTCAGACGAACCACGAATAGACAATGCAGAAACCATTAACTCACCGAAAGGATCTCCTTTTGGTTGTCGGAGTTGAGCTTCAGGATCGGCAAGGGTGCATCAGTCCGCCCGCCTTGAGGAGATTGCTCGAATAGGTTGTTCAACCTATTCTGAAGCTCCTCGGGGGAAAGATCTACACAATCGATGGAAACCTAACGAGTGAGAAAGACAAGAGTTCTCCGACTAGACGACACGGAAGGGTTCGGACGATCACCTGTGTCGAAGTCCCTTGTCTGGTTTTTTCCCTCCAGGATCACCCAAGCGGGCGTAACCCTCGACTAGAGAGGGCTGATCCGATGCCAAAGAAAGTCCTCGGTGACATCCCATGCCGACAAGCCTTTGCCGGCAAGGACGGTGATGTCGCCAACGAGGGCCTTGAGCCACCTGGTTTCATTTGGGGCTTCCGACCAGCTTTTGTTTGGGAGGGGCACCAGGCCGAGGTAGTTGATCTCAGAGGAGGGTGGGGGCTGGCAGTAGAACCACCTTGAGTGCCAGCCCGACCACGACGACTTCTAGGAGGAGGAGATGTAGGCGTCCTTCCTCCCCTCCCGGGGTCGAAATTCGGTGCCGCCGACGACGCCTCCACCGTCGGCCTTCATCCGGCGGAGGTTGTAGTAATACCTCCAGAACTCCAGGCTCGGCCCAATGCCGAGGTACGCTTCGCACAGATGTGCGAAGACCGCCAGCATCAGGACCGAGTTCGGGTTGAGGTGAATCAACTCGAGCCCATAGAGCTGAAACACTAGGAGGAAGAAATGAGAATGTGGGAATTGGAATCCCACCTAAAGAAGTCTACGAAGAAGACGGTCCAGGTCATGTCTGGACTCAGGACCGTCTCCTTCAGGGCCCCCCGATGAGGTACGAATACCTCCGGGAGGATGACCTCTTCCGCCACGAGTTTCTTGAGGACGGCGGAGTCCATCACCGAGGGCTCGAACTCGGGGATGACGACGATCGGTTCTCCCGAAGGATCCTCCGCTGACCTCTTGGTCTCGGGGGACTTCTTCACTGCGCTTTTCTTTCCCATGATTGTTGACGGTGATCGGCGACGATGAAGTGGAGATTGGAGACAGGGGCGCAAGGTAGAAGATGGGAATGCTAGGAAACAGAGAGCAATACGGGCAAAACCCCAACTTTCGGTTTCTTAAGAGATTCAATTTTCGCCTGACCAGAGCGCGGTTAACGGCACGATCTGTTCCAGCGCTTTAAATACGGACAGTTGCTTTTCCCGCATGCGAGACGACGTGCGCGGGAAAAGGAGGGTCTGACAAACCCGCGACCCCGATGAGCGCGTTACGTTTTGGCTAACGTCAGCTGAACAGTAGCGCAGAAAAAGGAAAGATTCTTCATCACCACGCGAAATTTCCGCCACGACGGTTCGGTTTCCTAGAAATCTTCCAGGTGAACGCGTGTCCGTGATCGACGGATTAGATTAAATCAAAAGATGCTTCTCGGGTAAGCTAGCTCAGAAAAATGCCTTGGACTACTCGGAGGTTTACTCCGACAAGGATGTCGCGACTACCTGGTAGAGATAATACCTACTCGGAAATATTTTCAACCAAGTACTCGATTTCGCCTGCTCGGAGTTGTTTCCCGAGGAGGGCAGATTTCCTATAGAACAGTCATGATCTCACTTCACGTACTGATGGGGGGCTTGACGATGTATACTATAGTGTCCCGTATACGAGGAAGTATCCGTATATGATTTTCTGGATTATCGGAATAAGAATACGTATCCGGCAAGGATCCGCAGGAGATAAGGTAACCCCCCGTAAGGAGGAAGGACACCCCTTAAACTAGGGGGTCAATCTCGATGTTTAAGGAAGCCAGAGTCGTACTCAGGCATAAGTCCGTGTCTGGTACAACTCGGGGAGCCCCCTATAAAAGGATCAGCAATCCTATAGGGGAGGGGAGGTCTTTGAAGTCTAAGGAGATAAACAAGTCTAACGAGTCCTTTAGATTGGAGATCAAGTTAGAAGCCTGAAGCGATCCAGAAGCCCTAACATTTCCCACGAGAAGACCCGCCGCCTCGAAGGAGTCGAGCCCCGCGGAACTAGTCGAAGTAGTCTCTGATTAGGTTTAGAATAGTCACTAACATACACATCCCTTATAAGATACTCTTTTGATCAATATATAAGAACATGACGTAGGGTTGTTATCCTGAGGAAGACCCGAACCTGTATAAAAAAAGCGTTTTCTTGTCGTCAGATCTCTTAACCTTGTATCCTAGAGGTCTCTACCCAACAACAAGTATCTCTATCACAACTATCATAAGATCGACGGTTTACCAATCGTCGATACCATAAATGTATAGGACATATAGGACATGATCATAACTCTACTTTGACCATGATTGACCAGCCCTGAAAGCAACCCCACCCACAGGCACCACTAATCCCGTGCCCCTACGCTCCTCCCGCCTGAAAAATCAGATCATGCTCAAATCCCCTATAAATCCTCCCCTTGTGCCAAGCAAGTACAGCAAACACTTGGCAGACAACTGCCTCCTTCCTCCTACTCCTACCTCTCCAAGCATCTAAAGCCAAGCACAAGCCAGCCAAGCTCACATGGAGCTCCACTTCCAAGCGCAACTCCCAGTGCTCCAGGTGCAAGACTACTGCTACTACTACTACCAGGAGGCCGCCGCTGCGCAGGCCAAGCCCCCCAAGCCGCGGGGCAGGAAGAAGGGCGGGAGCAGCCACAGCAAGTTCGTCGGCGTCCGGCAGCGGCCGTCGGGCCGGTGGGTGGCCGAGATCAAGGACACCACGCAGAAGATACGCATGTGGCTCGGCACCTTCCACACCGCCGAGGCCGCCGCGCGCGCCTACGACGAGGCCGCCCGCCTCCTCCGCGGCGCCGAGGCCCGCACCAACTTCGCGCCGCGCATCTCCCCGGACTGCCCGCTCGCCGTCCGCATCCGCGGGCTTCTCCACCACAAGAAGCTCAAGAAGGCCAGGTCGCCCGCCGCATCCGCGAAGATCTCCGGCTCCTCCAAGCGTGTCTCCTCGACGCCCGCCACTCCCGCCACAACCACCACAAGCAATAGCAATAGCACGAATGGTACTTGTGGTGGCTCTAGCAGCAGCAGCAGCAGCACGGTTAGCTGCAACGGCGCCATGAAGCAAGACGGCGCCACCCTGGACGTCGGGGAGGTGTACCGACCGGACTTTGCACCCGTCGGCGCAGACGAGTTCGATTCTTGGATGTTCGACTCGGCGTTCGGCCAGTTCCCGGCGCTGGACGGCTTCGCCGCCGCCGACGGCTGCACGCCACTAGCGGCATCGCCCGAGGAAACGAGCGCCGCGCCTCCGGCCGAGATGGCGGAGTTCGAGCGGATGAAGGTGGAGCGGCGGATCTCGGCGTCCCTGTACGCCATGAACGGACTGCAAGAGTACTTCGACAAGGTGTTCGACGCGTCTTCCTGCGATCGGCTCTGGGATCTCTCGCCGCTGTGCCACTAGTTCGTCTGCTCCGTCGACCGGTAGGTATATCGCCGTTCTTGCTCTTTTGCCTCCTGGTGTGTTGGTCTCCTGGGGAAGACGCACCAGGTGTATGTGTATGTATGTGCATGTTTAGTTGGTTTTTGCTGCGGCCAGGCAGTGCAGTGTAAAGAGGAGTGTTGTTTCTAGATTTCCACTCGTTGCAGTCGTCAGTCGATGCATTTTTTGTGAGCAAAATGCTCCAAATTTGCTTTGTGGCGTAGCAAATCACTGTGCATTTCATGATATAGTTCAACTATGGTGTACTAGTTCAATTCTCGAGATCTAAAATGGATAAGAAAACGGCAAGTTCTCCTACTTTCCGTAAGTATCAATGTCCATTGTTGATTAGATTGTTGTATTGCTCGAAACCTTGTGCAATGGCTCATTGCTGCAATGGGTCCTTACTGGTTGGTGTATGACCGAAAGAGCAAAACTGAAATATGGCACCGCCATTTCAAATTTTGTTTTCAGAAAAATTTCAGGAGGGTTCGAAATTTCGGAAATTTCACTTTTCAATTCGGGCAAAAAAGGGCCGAAATAGTCGTTTAAATTTGATTGGATTTCATCAAAAAATTAATGACTTTATACCAAAATTTGTATTTTGGTTGAACTTGGTCTGAATCTATATGTAACGGAAATATTTTGATGGAGATACAAAAAATTCGGGACCCACCGAGATGTCCGAAATTTCAGAAGTTTGATTGAATCTTTTTTCTTGCTGGCAAGTGCCAACATATCTCTTTGATTCGCGAGAATTTTTCCTTTTCTTGCGGGGCTGAATTGTTTGGGCGAAATTAATATAAAATTGGTTTGTAAAATAAATCAGGCCCCTAAGTTTGGGTCAATCTGAAAGGTCCCTAGGCCCTGTTTGTTTGGGCTGCGGCTTATTGAGAAGCAGCTGGAGCTGGTAAAATCTGAGAAGTAGCTGGAGCTGGTCAGCTGGTGAGAAGTAGCTGAGGTGTTTGTTTGGGCTGCTTCTGGACGGCTGGTGAACATATGACTAGTGTTAAATGACCAAAATACCCTTTTATGCTGAAGATCATTTTAACTCCTGATTAAGCGTTGATTTCCTTTTTTTGTTTGATTTAGCATAATTAACAAGTTTATAACTTATAATTACCCTCAGATCGAACACTGTAGCCATTGATACATTTAGATAATCTAAAAATAAAAAATAAAAAATAAAAGGCCGGCGGGTCCTAGGGCGCGGGCGGCTCGGGGGCGAGATCGGGGCAGCGGGCGGGGGCGCTCGGGCGGTGGAGGTCGGGCAGCAGGCGGAGGCGCTCGGGCGGGCTGGGGAGCGCCGGCTACGAACTCGTCGGGCGGCTTGGGAGGGTGGCGAGGGAGCTCCGGCGTCTCGGGGGGAGAGGGAGGTCCGGCCGGCGGCTCGCGGAGGCACGGGCGCGGATGACGGGCGACGGGCGGCTTGGGGAGAGGGAGGCGACGGAGCTCGACGGGCGGCGGGGTCAGGGAGGACGCGGTCGGGGCGGCGAGATTCGGGCGGCGCTCGGGGCGGCGAGATCTGGGCGGCGCTCGGGGCGGCGGGTCGGTGCGGACGCGGCCGGGGACGGGCAGAGGATGGCCGGAGGAAGGGTGGAGGACGGCCGGCGGCTTCGGTTGGAGACCCACCGGTGCTCGGGGGCTGAGGAGAGGAGCTCGAACCCTAGAGGGGATGGGAAGGGGAGCACGGGGGAGGAGATGGGGATGGATGGGGATGGGAAGGGGAGCACGGGGGAGGAGATGGGGGCAGAGACGAGATGAGGGGTGCGGGAAGCTGCGGGAAGCACCTAATTCGGTGCTTCTCAAACTCAACGCAATTTTGAGAAGCGCTTTTCACAAGCAGCGATGAGATTTTTGGTGTTTGTTTGGGCTTCAGCTTCTAGAGGGCTAGAAGCCTCTAAAGCTGAAGCTGAAGCCCAAACAAACAGGGCCCTAAACTCCTGACCGGGAGGCCCAGCTTCTAGTTTCGGTTTTGGCAGGCACATGACGGTCTTGTTGGTGGACGCTTCTGGTTTCGGTTTTGTTAGGCGCATGACAGTCTTGTTGGTGGAGTAGGGTCTTGTTGGTGAAGTTTTGGATGCCACCACATATGGTCGAGGAGCAGCCTTCTTTCAACTCGATCCATGGCGTCAGTGATGGCTCGGTTCACCGTTGGAGAAGTGTCTTCAACAACTTAGGCCACGGTGGTCTCCCTAGATTACTCCTGTCCGGTGGGCTCTCATGGAGGCAGATAGGATGCTGCTGGCCTTTCTCCTTCATTTCCGACAGTGACTATGCGCTTGGGGCAGCGATGAGACCTCCTGGTGGTTTTGAACGGCGGTGCCTTCAGCGGCAGAGTGCTCAGTGCTTTACGTCCCATGACACGCACGGAAACACGTGGCTCTTGCCGAGGCTGCCTGAAGGCCACGTGTTCTTAGAGGTAGGAGCTGTTTTTATTTTTCATCTTTATGTATCCTATTTTGTGAGAGAGAACGGATGATATGCCCCGTTTTTGGGTGCCACTGGACCATATGCCCCATTATTCATTGCAACGGACAATATGCCCCGTTTTTCCTCTCAGCTTGGACCATATGCCCCATTTCTCAGATTTCGTGGTGACTAGGACACAGAGTACGTGATCTGGCTGCTGACTCGGATTAAGACTCGCGGCCCCGCCACTCCATCGCCGGCCGCCGGCGACGCGACGCTCGGCTCCGCCTCTGGAGCCCCGCCGCCGCTGCCGTCGTGGCCGCCCTCCCGCGTGGCCGCCGCCGTGCCCCGCCGGACCGCCATGGCCAAAGGCTGCCATCGCCGGACCTAGCGACGCCTTCGCCGCCCCAGCCCGTCGCCGGATGGGCCCCGTCGCCGACGCCCGAGGCTCCGCCGCGCCCCCGGGAGTCTCCCCATGGCCGCCACCGTGGCCGGCCCTCCGCCCTTGCCGCGCTCCGCGCGCCGCCGCCCGGGTAGCGCTTCGCTGCCGCCGCCATGGCCGGGCCTCCGCCCCCATGCCGTGCGCCGCCGCCGCCGGCCTCCCGGTCGCCACCGCGCGCCAAGGAGCCGCCGCCGTCGCCTCCACGCCGTGGCCGCCTCGCCGCCCGCCGGCTCCCCGCGCCCGCCGGCCCCTCCGCGTGGCCGCGCGCTGCCGCCAAGGGGCCTCCGCGCCCGCCGGCCCCTCCGCGTGGCCGCGTGCCGCCGCCATGGGGCATGAGTGAGGGCATGGGGATTGAGAGGGAGGAGGAGGAGAAGACCGGGGAGTGGGAGGAGGAGGCGGGCGTGTGGTGGAGGAAGACCGGGGGAGTCTTAATCCGAGTCAGCACATCTCATTGCCAGATCATGGTACTATGTGTCCTAGTCACCAGGAAACCTGAGAAATGGGGCATATGGTCCAAGCTGAGAGGAAAAACGGGGCATATTGTCCGTTGCAATGAATAATGGGGCATATGGTCCAGTGGCACCCAAAAACGGGGCATATCATCCGTTCTCTCATTTTGTGAGGCCGAGATGTATTTCATGGTCTTTTGGCCCTATCTCCTGCTAATCTAATAAACAGGGGTTGTATTAAGAAAAAGAAAGAGAGAACATCGAGCTCCATGGCAGCAAAAAATACTGATAGTTTTCGCTCTTGGTTTGCTACTGCTTACGACAATGGCACAAACAAACGCACATGTCAGGACAAGAAGAGGTGGAGAGCAGCTTTCTATAGGGCAGCAGGTAGCATCCAGGACAAGTTCAGTGTACTCGGGAATGAAGGCAACAGCAGCGGGTGAGACTGCTCAGCTACTTTTGGCTATAAACCGGACATCGCAGGGTGAGTCGGTCGGCGCGCCACGTGCTTGTGCGGTTAATTACTAAATTTTAGTTGTTTCATAGATAATTTTATAAATATTATTATATATATTATTGAGAGCCTATATTCGTGAGAATAGATTTAATGAAGAGAAAAACATTATCATATATTCTCGTGTCTATTTTACTTTCTGTACATGTTTAATCTACTACTCATGATGTTGGTTTCACAACAAGTCATCGACATGAGACTCTCCTCGAGTCTACTGATCATGCTACCTTTAAACGATTTTGAGTAATCATCGAACCGATGACCGTCACTTAGATCTAGTAGATCAAGATTGAATGTTCAGATTGTTTTTTTGCTTTGCTCTCTCGTTTTCTACATTGATTCTTCTTTTGTTTGCTATATCGTGTTCTTGGGGATTAATCTAATCTGACTTAAGGAACATCATATGTTAACATATGGTTTAATAGATGGAGTTAGAATGATCACCGACCCGCACATAGGTGGGTATTGCATGCAATCGGTGGCACCGAAAAAGGATAAGCTACAAGTAAACCCCACCATAATGTGCCATAGGTCGGCCTGGTCTGCAATTGCACGTTGTGGCATGAGGTCGTCACCTCAACATGAAACCGAGGGTGATATTGTTGCCTCGCCACAATAACACTGCCGTTATGACCGGACGACGCATGAAGCATCATCGCTAACAATAGCTGAACGAGGTAGCATCGCGCCCACCGTCACCCTGACAACCATCCCCGGCACTGTTGCGGTGCCACGCAGTCACCGCGGGTAATGTGCACCACCGTGCCACGTAGCTTGCAGCAAGTGCCTCCAAACCAACGTGACGCCCCGTATTAGCGCACGCACGCCGAGCAGACCGCATGTAGCTTAGTGGGTGAGTGGGCGGATCGCGCTGTGCGCATGCGCTTGCCGGCCTGACGGGCTACCGCTTAGGTTAGGTGGATCGGCCCGTGCACTATAGGCCGTGCCGACTAGAAGCGGGTCACGGCGCACAAGCAGGCCGCGTGACCCAGGCATGCTTGCACGAGCAGATCACATGGGCTAGGCACGCTTGCTGACCTAGCAGGCCAGGCGGGCGGGTGCGGCATGACGGCAAACCGCGGCGTGCGGCCTGCAGGTAGGCTGTGCCGTGCTTGCTGGCCTCATGGGCCAGGCCGGCGAGCGGGCAGCTGCAGCATAGCGCGCTGCGCTTGCCAGCCTCCCGAGCAAGGCGGGCGGTACGGTAAAGGATTAAGCGCCTGTTTGGTTGGGCTGTGGCTGTTGACAAAGCTGCTGTGGCTGTGAGAAAGTTAACATATGGCTTTTGGTTGATCCAAATCATCTACAACATTTTGGAAAATGAGCACTGAAGCTTCAACACATTGCAAAAAGCTGGCAGAAGGCAGCTTTTTCAAATAGCTGAATTTACACTGCAAAGCCCACAGCTACCGTTGGCAAAAGCTGCTGAAAAGCTGGTCATTTGGTTGGGCTGCAGCTTTTTCCAGTGAAAAGCTGCTGAAAAGCCCAACCAAACACCCCCTAAGATGTTGGTCTGGAGGGCGGGGGTGAATAGGCGACTTTAAATTTTTAGTCAGTTTATTGTTTAACTTGCAATTAGGCGGAATTCAGGATTATCTAATGTAAGAACTAAATGAGCACCCTAGAAACTAGTAGCACAAGCAAAAACATACAGAGTAAACTTGAAAAAAGTAAATAGAGGGACGCGAAACCAAAAGGGACATGGAGAATTATTGCCAAAGTTCCGATCCTTGGGGAAGTCCTATGTCTCTGTTGAGGAATTTGGTCACAAAGTCCAAACCGGCTCTCTTTCAGGCCTCTTTCTTGAGAAGGTGCATGGAGCAATTCTTTCATTCCTTCTTGGTGATACTTTCCTTGTAGAAGTCAGATTCTGATTCTTGACAAACTTCTTGAAGCATGTCACATGAAGCTTGGTGGCTCTCAAGCACTCCTAGCCGTCTAGGAGTATCTAGGATTAAAAAAATAACAGAGATTTTCTAGCCTAAAGATTGTCTCAAAATAGTTTGGCAGACAGCTACCCGGAATATCCGAGATGGATTCCAGAGACTTCGGCCACACTGAGAGCACATCCTGGAGAGATTACTCAGACACTCTGGATAGACAAGTGTCCGGAGTATGTGTCAAAAATTACAGAGACCCTAGGGGATAGACATATATTTTTTCTAGACTATTTGGGATGATACTTCAGGATTCAAACGAGCAGAGCCCAGAGCAGCACACATATACTTTGGACAAGTCCTCGTTCAGAGTATCCAGCAAAAAAGACACACTTCGGGACCAGACAGAAAGATTTCCAGAGTATCCGAGAACAAATCCGGAGACTCCGGGATACAACAACCCACAATCCCAAAATGATATGTCTTTTTCTAGAGTATCCGTCCTAAATGACAGGCAATCCGGGAGCAAGATAGAGAGTTTTTTGGAGTGTCCAGGAAGAACTTCGGACACCCTGAGCAAATCAATCACAGGGCAACTCCACATCTGACTCTCACTGAGTGTCTCTGGGTTAGGACTAAGCAGAGACCCTACTCAAGGAGCCGGAGACTCTAGACCAAGTTTAAATATTGCCGAACGTAGAAAGAACAAGAGTTACAGTTTTTGTGGAGAAAAAGGTTTGAGGCAAAGATTTGATTGAGCATTTAAGCATTTAGCCTAATCTCTAACCATTCATATCACCTCTCATAATAGTACAACGTTTCCTATACTGAAAGTGATTTTGAATCTCCAAAACTAGAAAATATTTCTAATATTCACATTTTCCTTACTGCTTTCCACCTTCAACTTTTGGGGGGTCATCAATGCCTATTGGACTTCACTCATGGGAATAAATCTTGTTTATACATTTGACATAGCCATTAGTCTCTTAATCATTCATCATTAATCACCAAAACTCAGTAGGGGGCCTAGATGCACTTTCAATCTCCCCCTTTTTTATGATTGATAATAACATGATTAAAGTTTCGATTTTGGATAAAAAGAATTAAGTTTTGGGGTCTTGGATATATGATGAGCTCCCTCTAAATGTGTGCATTCAAAAACGTTGATTTGACTGCAAAATGCACATATTTTGCAAGGTGAAATGTGAGAGCTCCCCCTATATCCAAGACTCCATGGGAGTGGATAGTGTACAATAAAGCAAATTATGCATCCAAGAGTAAGACATGATATAAATGGCATTAAGCAATCTAATTTGGCATGCATGTCTTACACCACGCTAGATATCATCATCACTCGGTGCCATCTGGAGAGATGTCTGGCATGTTCATGAATGCTTGCATCTTCTTCATCCTAATGGCGTTCTTCTAGATCTTCTAGATCTAGGACTATTCTGTTTTGATGCTCTTGCACATGAAGAAGATGGACTTCAAAATATCCATGGTCGAGGGAAGGACACTCTAAGGTGTGGGGGGAGGTCCTTGGTGGCCTCAGAGGAAGGGGGCTTCACCACAATAGAGGCATGCTTCTCTTGCCTAGGCTGGTACACTCCATGAGTGAAATCCTTATGGAACTCTTCCCTGGAGACGGTATCCACCATCCTCTGAGTATATGGAGAAGAAGGAAGAGACCTCTTCAGCACCACCATGGCAAGCAGAATCTCATTAAAGATAAAATCCATCACATGAATCCGCCATCGACCGTGATACTTCATATCTTTCAGGAGATTTAGAGTGTAGTTCCTGACATATGAAGCATCCCTTGCCTTGATTGACATGGTGTGCCTAAACAACTTGTTCAGGGTCGCATAGTGTGGATTTAAGCTACTGATGTGTCCATGTATTCCCACAGTGCCTCTCTAATATAAGCTCAAAATCGCATCCGAAGCAAGGGAGTCAACATCATGGAGTCTCTTGGATTCAGTATCCTTTGACCCTAGAACTCTGAGGATTCTTGCGAAGTCATAAAAGGTTGCATAATATTTCTTGCCATTCGTCATCCAGTGTAAAGTTTTGGCATTGTCCTTCTTGATGTAGAGGTTGGCATAGAATTGCATGATGACTCTGTCAATCTAGTTGTACTGGATCGCCATGAGGTGGTTCATCCCCTTCTCTTCACAGGCTTCGTACACCACAGGGAACTTGTGGGAGTGTGCCCTAATGTACCTCCAGTACACTGACTGCTGGCGTATGACAGACCGCTCTAGCTTGAGGTAGATGGACTCGTATATGTCCTGCTACACCAAGATGTGGAAACTTGGGTCAATTGAGCCCGTCTTCCTCGTATAGGGGTTGATGTCCCATCTGATCTTCTAATACTTGCTCTTGGGCATGGCCTAATAATCCTCCACCTCTCTCGAAACACCTTCTGGAAAACTAGTCTCCTTCTGAGACTGATGGGAATCTCGTCATCATCTAAGTTATGAGGACTTTCCACCCCTTCAACTATGGCCTTCTTCCTTCTCTCTTCTCGCACACGATGTTGCTCCTTGCTAGAGTCAGAGGTGTCGTGGTGTTCCACATGGGATCTCACTGTGAACAAGTAAATAAGAGAGTAAGGTAAGTACACATGAGATCTCAAAGGAACCATAGAACAATCGTCGACAAAATTCATAGGGTTAAGTCTTCAAACTATCTGTCTGAATACTCTATGTTTGAATCTGGAGTATTCGACTTAGTCAGAGTATATGGAACTGAAACCTGGAGTATCTAGACAGACAACCAAACCCTAACCTTAGAAATCTAATGACAGTGAAATTGACAGAATCGAGCTGTGAATCTAAAGGAATCGATATTGCGAGATACAAGGATGAGATGGGAAGATAAATTACCCGGAGTATTCGAAGGATTTGAACCTGGTGGAAGGTTTGTGCATCCCATTACATACAATGAAGAGTTGAAAAATCTGCACGGTGAGGAGCTCCGGTGAGGAAGTGGAGACCGGTGGGGACGACTCTAAGTAGTTGCGCCAACGGAGAAGGGTCGCAGAAGAGTCCGGGAGGCGGTGGCGGTGACTAGGGTTTCGTCGAGGCATGGCTCGAGCGAGATGAGACATGAGGATGTGAGAAAACACTTCCCAGCTAGGCACTTAATTACCTAGAGACATTCCTGGAGACTTCGGGAAGTCATCAGGAGTAACTGGGATGAACTGAAATTATGTCTAGCTAGAGAGTCTGGAAACCTCTGAATGTTTTCAGAAACACATGTCCGGAGACTCCGGGATCGATTCTGGAGTATCTAGAAAACTTTCCATTTGGTTTATGGAGTCTCTAGCAAAGCATCCAAAGACTTCAGAGAACTTTATGTTCAAGGGTCAGATATTTCGAAAAAGGGTCCGGAGTATCCGAGAGTCCGCTTTCAGATCCATGTGCTTTAGATAAGATGAAGTGCTAGATGAGGTTTAGATAGAGCAATTCTAGGGTGTCCTTATGGGTTTTGTTCACATCCATTTGGGAAACATTCAACCACTCAAGGAAACAATTGGATATGGTTAAAACAAAGTTCAAATTAATAAAGAGATAAAAGGGGCTGTCGACGATCGGTGAATCGGCGATCTTACGGTATTCGTGGAATGATGATTACTGGGGGGTAGGGACCTCTAGGGCCCAAGTGCCAGGAGCTCTGACAGCAGGGGACAACCGTTTTTATACAGGTTCGGGCCTCCCTCAGGATAATAACCCTACGTCCTGTTGCTATATATTGATGGAGAACACGCTTACAATGGGGGTTGTATGTTAGTGGCTACCCTAGGCCTAATCGTAGACTAATCTAAGCTAAACCGCCGGGCTCGACTCCTTCGAGGCAGCGGGTCTTCTAGGGCTTCGCCTCCGAAGATCATATGTTGCTTGTGCTGCGACTAGATTGATTTGTTGGACCTTGTAGAACCTTCCCCCCTCCCCTATGGGATTGCTGATCCTTATAGAGGGGGTTCCCAGGGTCGTACTGGACGTGGACTTACGCTCGAGTAGGACTCTGGCCTCCTTAAACGTCGGGATTGACTTCCTAGTTTAAGGGGAGTCTTCCCTCCCTAAGGGCTTGTTTGGTTCCCAGGGAACTAATCCCCTAGGGGAACCAATCCAAAGGGGGATTGGGTTGATCCCTTCCCTTCACCCAATCCCCATTGGGATTAATCCCCTTCCCCCACCTCAATCCCTGCTGCTTAAGTCTGTTTGGAAGTTTTGAGTTTGGCGTTTGGTGACCGGCCATTTTACTCACTGACAGTTCAGTTCACGCGCAAGTATCTCAGATGTTCAGAAGACTTGGTCTGAGATTTTGTCATTTTCTGTGCAGTCTCTGAAGTCTGAACCAGGAACACATGTGAATCGTTTCCAATTCCATGTAAAATTGGCATAGACCAAGAAATAGCTATGAATTACCAGTTGATTGCCAGATAATTCTAGTCCAAATTTGCCATACACAGCATGCCACCTTGATGCTGAAATGTGCTATTCTGCATCTTCAGGAGACATAATGGACACACGACTACAGGAGCATACTGATGCAGTATTTTTTTTCAAATGCAATATGATGACCACAACAACTTAAACATCATTTGCGGGAGTTAGTTAACATATAAATATAGAATCAGCACAGCATCATATCATGGCTATATCAATTCGAAATATAATGGATTGCACTTCTCATCACCCGTGGTGATTTGAATGGCAAGGGAAGTCCAGCAGGAGTTAGATCACAAGTAGTATAAACCGGTGTGTAGAACCAATCAGCCTCCTTGGGATTGAGTGTCCGTACGGCACTAGACAGCAAGAAACGATGCATAAATATTTCTGCAGCAAACATATGGTTGAGGCACCGGGGATCCTTGGTGACCATCTTCTTGTTGTACTTTCTTGGCAAGTCATAGATGAAGACCTTCAGCCTTCCCACAGGATTATCTTCTAGCACATCGCCAGCACTCCCTGCAGTTCAATAACCGTGGATTTAGAACGTACACACAAGCATGTTATCTGAACCAAATACGAAACGATTAAAGTTGTATAGGAACAAAGCATGCAGCCATCTCCAACTAAAATTGTGAAATTCTGTCAAGTATAAACCACTTTAGCATGATAAAATGAAACTTGGGATTCCAACTGATCCATGCTATCTCAACCAATTGAACCAGAATCACAATCATACTTGCATACAACCGCATAAACATAGTGTTGGCAGCAATGAACCAACAGAAGCAAGAAATTCTGGAAAAGGAAACAGGGAATAATAGGCATCCCAGGTTTCCATAGAATCAAACTTGAAACCGTAAATCTAACACCGAAATCACAGCAATATCCGACAGGAAAGGCACAACTTAATTTGATGCAACGCGTATAAAAATGATCAAAGGACCAATAGAGCAGCAGGTAAAACAACAACAAAAACAAAAACTTTTATACCTTTTCTACTGCCTGCAGTGACCCATCCGTCTTCTTAACCACATAAGACGACTAGCTTCATCTGCACTAAGGAAAATTTCCCTATTCTGCTCACTCTTGAACACTTCGAAGGCATCAGCTTTCTCATCAATTGATAACTCTCCCATTGTGTTCACCACTGAAATACATTTCTTGATGGAGAAATCATCCACAGTCTTTGACTCCTCGGCTCTTTCTCTAGCTAACGTTGCAGCTTCCTCCTCGGCTTGTTTTGTTCGCAATGCAAGATACCTCTCCATCATAGCAGCAACATCTCCATTTTGCTTACGCTTTTTTGGCTCATTTTCTACTTTCTTCCTTGTAGTAGCGTGATTCTTCCTTTGCTGATTTTGCTCGTGCTCTACTCTAGTCTCTGGTTGCTCACTTGAGAAGCTTAGATCCTCATCATCATGCGCCATTGTTTCTTGAATATCAGGAAAATGCACCTCTGTGTCGGTAGAGTCATCAACAAGGTCCACTTGTGTAAGAATAGGATATTGTGATGGCTCAGCAGATGATGTGAAGTTATAGCTACCCTCAGCAGTTTGTCCTATGCAAAAGAAATAAATTGATAAAATAGAGATAAGCATAAAGTACAAACAAACAGTAAAAGTACAAGCTGCCATTAGTTTATCTTACCATCATAAAGTTCACCTAAAGCATCAAAGAGTGGAAAAGATTTACTACGAAACTTCTTGGCTCTAGGGAAGGACTGCAAAGTGTAGGAATGAAAAAAATGAGTGGCTACAGAATTTAGCTCATAAATGAATTAGATAAGATTTGAAAGAATATCTTATGATGATGATGTTATTCCAAAGAGCTGGTTCAGCTTCTATCATACATCTTTGTTCATTCCATGAAGCTCCACTCTGTTTTCTTGCTTCCTTGAGCATCCTATAGTCTCGTTTCAACTCTTTTTCTTTTTCTTGTATTTGAACCTTTGTGAAAGTCACATACGGATACTTCTCATGGAATTCTTTCACAATTTTGTTCCATGTTTCACTTGACCACTCATTTTGTCCTCTGAAGGAAGGATTGTTATGCTCATGGAGCAAGTCAACTAGAGATTTTTCTAATACTGGATTCCATGAGGCTCTAGATTTATCCACTATTAGAAGAAAAAAGTTAAATACAATCAAAGTCAAATACAAGGCAAGTTGCTCAAGACAAAGCATATCATAATACCTTTTGGAGATGGCCCTTTCCTTTTGGCTTGGTTGAAGAACTTTGGAGAACCCCTTCCCAACATTATAACTGTTGAGCATGATAATATTTCTTAAAGAGTTCACATATACTAGTTAATAACATAATACAAAAGCAATAAAGAGTTCACATATACTAGTTAATACATGATAAAAGGTCAAATGGAATAGAACTCCTCTATCTACTATGCATGTCGAAAATCTTCCCACATTCTCATTGCAATTATGTCTCTCTCATTGTCACCATGTTTGTTGTTCCCACGGTATTGAACATCACCGCTCGGAAGATCAACAAAAGATTCTGGAGGTATGTTATTTGGTTGATTATCTAGCCAGCGCTCGTCGCCATTGTGCAATCTGATAATGTTATGGAAGACTGCAGCAGCTGCTGGTATCTTCACTTGGTTTCTTATTCGGTAAAACGTGCCCACTTTGAGAATAGGGAAACGCTTCTTCAGAACTCCTAGGGCCCTTTCAATGTGATTCCGTAATACTGCATGCCGGTGATTAAACAACTCCTTGTGGTTTTGGGGTCGACAGCGACCGTGCCCGAACTCCTTCAAATGATAACGGACACCACGGTAGGGTGCAAGGAAGGACGGAGTGTTGGCATAACCACCATCAACGAGATAAAACTTTCCCTGAGGTACTTGAAAACCGCTGTTCATAGCAGACCTAAGAACCCTAGCATCTGTAGCAGATCCCTTCCAGCCACCATAACATTTTGGCTAAGTGTGCCCTTTCTATTCCTAAAGGGTGCAGCTTTATCTTCTGATATTGTTATGGGGACATGAGTGCCATCGATGGCTCCTATGCAGTTCTGCAAAGAAAGAAACTACAAGTGATTTTCAAAGATTTTAAATAGTTGATATTGGTTTTGATGGAAATGTCAAAGTAAGCACCTTGAAATAAGGGAAGAATCACGGGTCTGACTCGATCTTCCAATGTGGTTGCTGAAGATTGGGAGGTTTCAGAAATCGATGAGAGAGTGTAGGGATTATCTTGAAGACAGATTTGATGTGGCGATGGAAGGTCTCTCCACTATGCTTGAACTCATATTGAAGGTCCTCAAAGGATGCATTGTGTGATAGCATGAATAAGAAGAATGCTAGCTTCTCCTCGACCTTCACTCTTGTATCACGTAATAATTTTTCCCGTCTAAGATAATTTGCCAAAGACTTAAAAATTTCGGGCTCCATCCTAAATGCTACCCGGCAGTCCTTAACGTGCCCTTCAAGGATTTCCCTAACACGATCCTTGCCGGATAGCATCGATGTATGACGTGGCCTTTTTTCTCTTTGTCCTCTAGTTTCCAAAAGATGTAATGTGGGGAAGAGAAAGAGCATCATGTCGTCATCCTCCTCCTCCCTCCTCTTCCTAATTCGATCTATCCTTCGCAAATTCATTTTAGCACTAGAAAAATATAAAATAGTTAAAAAGCTAACACTTATTCCATAGCAAGAGGAGCAATAAGAAAGCGGGAAGGCACAGCTCACCTTGGTCTTGACGTTGTCGATGATGTCGTTGTTCTCGAACTCGAAGGTGATCCGGTGTCACGACAGGATCCCACGACGGTGGAGGTTCGTCCTCTCCTTCTCTAGTCCAAGCGGTAGCAATCTAACAAAAGCAATCAAGTATAAATTATCAGGCAAATCTTTTCTCAACTCCTTCTCTAGTTCAAGGTTTTAAAATTGACGTTTTCCTTTATATAACAGTAAAGATACACTGCTTCATTTTGGTTTCTAACAAAATGAAACAGAAAAAAAAATCCCCATCTAAAGAATAACAGGGCAGCTAGTTGAATAGTTGTTATTTGTTAACACACTAAAGTACACCTCAGAGAAGCTAAAAAAAAAGAGCTTGTATAGTTTGCACCCCTTGACTCTACCTAAGTCCAGAAAACACTTATAACTCCAAAACCATTCACTTCACAACTTTCATGTCGGGGTGACCCTACTGGTTAAGATGCCACATCAACATAAACAAAAGCCCATAACAGAATCACAACTCTTGAATATAAGTACTACCCAACCCAATTCCTAACAAACTCTAGTTCAAAGGCACTAACTTAGCAATTCAAATAGCACAGGAAATATACATTAAAACATATACATGACATATGTCTGCATAAATACAGCTTTATATTCACTGCTCTACGATTCAGATAACGCATCTCCCTTTGGTGCAATTAAAGAGTGAGATCCTCTACTTCACACACAAACAGTCCAAGAATTGTACAATGGAAGCCATTTCAGCATTACTCAGGCATCAGAACCACTAATTTTGTACATCAAAATGCACACAATTTGACATTTCAGCAACTCATACACTTTGCACAGAATAGATTCACACTTCATACATATGCACCAACCAACAGCATCCGGCCAAAACTTCATCTAGCATCCGGCCGCCGCGGAGATGATGATGGTGCCCACCGGCCCGCTCCTCAACAAGGTCGACGGCCCCGCGCCTTCCTTCTCCGCCGGCGGCACGGCCTCCAGGAAGGTCGGCCTCAGGAAGGTGGTCGGATCTGGTGTGGGGATGGCTCGAGAAGGACTGATCTGGCGGGAGGATGTCGGCATCCTGTCCCGGGAGGACGTCAGCAGCCTGGTGCGCGGCATCGGGGGAACGCCGCAACCGGCAGTATGCGGCAGGCAACGGAGGAGATGCGGCGATGCCCCCAGCCAAAACCCTAGAACGTCAGGACGAGGGGAAGGGACAGGAAGAGGAGGAGCTTACCGGGGAGAAGGCCGCCGTTGGAGAAGAACGCCGCCGGGGAGGAGAGGACGGCGGCGCCGTCGACGAGAAGGCCCCTGGTCGCGTGGCGTCACCCGTGGCGTCGCCCGTGGCGTTGGTGTGGAAGTTCCACAGGGGGGGAGGAGTGGCTGGTTAGCCCGGTGGAAACGGCCCGCAGCTTCGGGATCGGACGGGTTTTTCCCGGGTGAGCCCAAAAACCAAACGGACAAATGGGCCAGGCCGTGAATTGTAGCCCGGCCGGGCTGATCCACAGGGATTGGGCTGCAATCCCAGCCCATCCCTGTGAAACCAAACAAGGCCTAAGAGGGGTTACCTTATCGTCTAGGGATCCTTACCGGGTACGCTGTACCTTCCTAAAGTCCCGGGATTCTGTATACGGATACCCCTAATATGCGGAAAACCGTACTATTCATCATCAAGCCCCCCATCAGTACGTAAAGTGAGGTTATGATGGTTCTGTTGGAAATCTGCCCTTGTCGGGGAGGAAACTCCGAGTAGGCGATCCGAGTAGGCCTTGTCGGCGACTTCCCCGAGTAGGCTCAATTCCTACCGAGTAGTCGTGAAAGCCTTATCGGAATAATCCTTGGGAAAACCCAGAATACTTTCTGATCCGTTGATCACGGACACGCGTCCACCTGGCATATTTTTAGGAAACCGAACCATCGTGGCGAAAATTTCGCGTGGTGATGAAGAATCTTTCCGTTTTCTGTGCTACTGCTTGGCTGACGCCAGTTAGACCGCATCGCGCTTGTCAATTGCGACGAATAGGAACTTGTAGCCCCCGGGCGAGACCGGGAAGGGCCTCAGAATATCCAGGCCCCATGTCGTGAAGGGCCATGACAAGGGAATCGTCTGTAATGCTTGGACGGGCTGGTGAATACATCTACCGTGAAATTGGTACTGACGGCATCGCTTCACCAAGTCGCTCGCGTCACGGAGAGTTGTCGGCCAATAGAATCCTTGTCTAAAGGCCTTTCCGACCAGGGTTCGGAAAGATGCATGTGCCCCGAACACCTCTCCATGGATTTCCTCGGGTAGTTTTTTTTTACCCTGCGTCCGAGTGATACACCTCATGAGCACTCCGTGAGCTCCTCGATGATAGAGGGCCCCGTCGCCCAGGAAGTACGTCTAGGCGCGTCGGGCAACCTGCTCAGATAGTGCATCGTCCTCGGGTACTGTTCGATCGTGAAGGTACATGTGGATGGGTTCTATCCACGAATCCTCAAGACCGACGGGAGCTACGAGTTGACCCGTAAATCCACTTGGAGCGTCAATACCTGGTGACATCCTTGAACGGCTCTTAGACTCGAAGTCAGCCATCCCTTCGTCCACAGGTTCGCTAGAAGCTATGGACGGTGTCGAAATCCTTTTTGCAAAGGTCTCGGATAGACATAGAGATCATGAGGACGCCAGGCGGGCAAGGCTATCGGCTCGGCGGTTATCCTTCCTTAAGAGGTACCGTAATTCGAGCCCGATGAATTTCTTCTCTAGCTTCCTCACCTCTGCTAGGTAGCTGCCATGTTCTGGTCTAAGGTCTGATATTCCTTGGACACTTGTCTCGCTATCAGCTGTGAGTCCCTACTCACGAGTAGGCAACGGATACCAAGTGCGGAGACGACTCGGAGACCGGCAAGCAAATCCTCATACTCGGCCCCGTTATTCGTGGCCGGGAAGTCAATCTGCAGTGCATACTGCAGGCATTCTCCGGTTGGGGGAGTCAGTTTCGGCATGGGGCTAGTCGGCTGTGGAGCCCCCAGCTCAGGACGCCTGTCGTCCGACTTGAGCGAGGGTCTAGCCCCCCGGTCGCGGTGCTTCTAGATACAATAAACAACTGAAAACGTTAGTCGTAATTTGCCTTTACTGAAACTAACCATTTGCCTTTTTGCTCGCTTCGTCCGTGACCAACGGGGAACCAACTGCGAGGCGAAGAGGTCTCGAACGGTTGAATGTAGATAACCTGCTAAACTGACTTAACACTTTTTGATTAGTAACTGTGCTTAATCTGTGTGTTTTTTAGTTTTTCAAAACCTTGTCTGATCTGCTTATGTGAAACCTTGTCGGATGCAAGCGTAGACTTTAGTCGGAACCAATGCCCTTTGCCTCCCTTCGGTGCAGGTATACGAATAATGCCGTAGGTCGTTCTTGTTGTGATTGACCAGTCCTTAGGTTTAGTCAGATGGAGGGCTCCGTGGCTCCTCGTCATCAGTAAACGCGATAAGGGGTCTTTCGTACAGCTTGTCGTGGCCATGGCAGCACCTCCGTATTCCTCTGTTGAGGGAAGACTCCGGTGTTTGGCTAGTAAATTCTACACTTGCCCGATTGGCAACGTTTCACTCTACCCGAGGTATCTTCTGCTCCGAGTAGTCGAAGATGTGAATAAGCGTACGGGTTCCGTTGATCTAGTTGTACTCGTACCTTTTTCCCTTCCTTTACTCGGGATCAGGAGACATTGCTACGGAACTAGGGAGCTTAGTCAACCAGGCCTTAGGTCTGGTCAGGTGGGGGGCTCAGTGGCTCCCCTGTCACCTGCAAACGCGTTAAGGGGTTTTCCTCGCGTCCCTGACAGTTATAGCGCAGAGCCCTTTTCCCTTGTGCGGGTCGAAGAAGTTGGTACTCGTACTCGTACATCAACTTGCCGTGTTCTTATCCAGCCCCTGACTGACTTTTCGAGAGATATCTCGGATAGGCAGTCTGAAATAATTAATGATGAAAAACATTGAACTAGAGACTTGGTATAATTCAAAACTGTGTCTTTTACAGGCTACTGTAAGAAAAATAATTCTATGAAAACTGAGAAAAACTAAGCCGTCCCCTCCTCATTTAGCTTGTCGCCGGTTGCCCCAGAGACTCTCGTCCTCTTGTCTTGACCCGCTGACGAAACTTTGTCGAGTGCGTGTGCTGGGCGGCGGCGCCCGGAGCGTCTTATCATCGACTTGTTCGTAGCTTGACGATCTTTAAGGCTGGAGCTGGTGTAACTTTGGAATCTGCCGATGAGGAGGCGACGGTCGTGCGATCTTACCGAAGGTGGTTGCACGGGACTCTCTAATGGACGCGACCTTTCTACCGTTGGCACGAGCGACCTGGATCGGGCGGCTTCTCCCGAGGAGCCGTTGTCCTGTCTAGGGGAAGGCCCTGTTTTCTCCCTGTTTCGACCTAGTCGTGGAGCTCTTTCTCCGACTTGGCGGGGGTACTTTCCGATGTCGTCGCTCGTAGTCGTGGAGGTGGTCTTGACAACGTGGTGGCGGGAGCCGCCACGCTGGCGTCTTGGTTAGAGGGTAGGTGCTGCTCTGCGAGGTCGAGGCTGCGCTTGTCGCAGAGGAGTGCTTCTCTGGGGGAGCTCTTTATCGTGAGGACACCTTTTGGGCCGGGCATCTTTATACACTGGTAGGCGTAGTGCGTAGCTGCCATGAACTTGGCCAAGGTAGGGCGCTCCAAGATAGCATTGTATGCTGTTTCGAAGTCGACCACATCGAACAGGATCTTCTCTGTTCGGAAGTTCTACGGTGTACATTCCCGGGGGGATCTCCCCACAGCGGCAGGCGGGTCTCCGTTCCGGTGAGGAGTTCTTTCCCCGGTGGCGGGTAAGCCCCCGTTCATGTGGGAGGCAGCCATTGCATTGTGCTACTGCGAGCCCCCGGGCAGATTCTGATCTTCGAGGTCTTCTCAACCATCGTCGATCGCGAGTACCATTCGAGGTCCTTGGCTAGACGATGTGTACTCGTATTCCATCACGTTGTCCTCATCGGACGCGACGTGGGTAAGATCTTGATCGTTCTCATGATCAGAGTTTACAGGAGAAATTCTAACCATGGGGCTGGTCGTTCCTGCCGGGAAGTCGTTGTTCAAGACCAACTTCCCGCTGAAGGCCCTGGCGCACTCGGCTCTGAAGTGCGTACTCTCCGAAATCCACTCGATCCGTAACCGTATACGGGTCCGTAGGGCCAAAGTTGTCGTAGAAACCCTGGTCCGAGTACCCAGTACGGGGCGAGATTGCGATCGGTTTTCCTGCCGGGTTTGCTGCTTCCTCCTCGGTCAAAACCGGTGAGGGCTGTGCAACCGGCGCTGGGATCTGATCGCACTTAGTTGCGCGTCCTGCCGACTCTGATTCCTCCTGGACGGCTCGGTCCGGAGAGGTCCCCACGGTCGGCGCCATCTGTCGATGATCGGTGAATCGGCGATCTTACGGTATTCGTGGAATGATGATTACTGGGGGGGTCGGGACCTCTAGGGCCCAAGTGCCAGGAGCTCTGACAACAGGGGACAACCGTTTTTATACAGGTTCGGGCCTCCCTCAGGATAATAACCCTACGTCTTGTTGCTATATATTGATGGAGAACACGCTTACAATGGGGGTTGTATGTTAGTGGCTACCCTAGGCCTAATCGTAGACTAATCTAAGCTAAACCGCCGGGCTCAACTTCTTCGAGGCAGCGGGTCTTCTAGGGCTTCGCCTCCGAAGATCCTATGCTACTTGTGCTGCGACTAGATTGATCTGTTGGACCTTGTAGAACCTTCCCCCCTCCCCTATGGGATTGCTGATCCTTATATAGGGGGTTCCCAGGGTCGTACTGGACGTGGACTTACGCTCGAGTAGGACTCTGGCCTCCTTCAACGTCGGGATTGACTTCCTAGTTTAAGGGGAGTCTTCCCTCCCTAAGAGGGGTTACCTTGTCGTCCAGGGATCCTTACCGGGTACGCTGTACCTTCCTGAAGTCCCGGGATTCTGTATACGGATACCCCTAATATGCGGGAAACCGTACTATTCATCATCAGGGGCAAAGATGCTTCAAAATATCCGAGTGTCAAGGCAAATGAACACAAGTCCTAGGGAACCAAAGATGAAGATGTGGTTGTGTTGCTACCATGTATGAGTTTTAATATACACTAGGAATAATATTCGTTTGAGAATATAATCCCAAGAGGCAAAGGCTTATTCTTTGCAAATTTATCACTATAAGAGTAAGTCCTTCACAAACTTTTTGATTTGTTTGCATATAGGAAAGTGTGAGTACACCGAGAGCACAACACTCCCCCTTAGTGTGTTCTCACATCTTCAGCTCCGAAAAACACAAGCAAGATAAATAAGTATGCAAGAGATCATGCCATGTTTCTAGGATCTAAGATTTAAGCTCATTCCTTAACTCATAAAACCTATCATGGCTAACTCTATATCTCCTTTAGCAACATGATCCCTAAGGAAGTGGTGTCGGATGCTTATATGCTTTGTACAAGAGTGTTGGCAGGGTTGTTGGCTATTTTGATTGCACTTTTATTTTCACACAATATAGGCATACTTTTCATATCAATTCCATAATCTCTCAAAGTTTGCCTCATCCAAAATAATAGAGCGCGGAAACTACTTGAGGAGACATACATCGCCTCGGCGGTGAATAAGGCTATGGAGCTTTGTTTCTTGGAGGATCATGACATTAAAGATCTACCAAATAATTGGCATGTGCCAGAGCTACTCTTCCTACCAACCTTGCAGCCCGCATAATCTGAATCTGAATATCTAACAAGATGAAAGCTAGAATCCTTATAATACCAGAGCCCTAAGTTTGGGGTATGAACAAGATATCTAAGAATTCTTTTGACGGCCACTAGGTGACACTCATTTGGAGCGGCTTTAAATTTAGCAGACATGCACACACCAAAATGATATCGGGCCTAGATGCAAAAAACTAAAGCAAGGGGCTAATTATGGAGTGCTATATCTTTAGATCAATAGCCTTATCGTCACCATTGAGATCGAGGTGGCTATTTGTTTGCATGGGGTCTACATGGACTTGACATTTACCATGTAAAACTTCTTGATCATATCTTTCACGTACTTGGTTTGACATATGAATATCCGCTCCTTGAGTTGCTTGATTTAAAATCCGAGTAATAATTGCAACTCTCCCAGCTAATGAGTATGTGCACACCTTAATGCTGAAGATGAAAAAATCTTGTATCCACAACAAGAAATAGTCGGGTACTAGAAGTGCATTATGAAGAAACTCCTCATGAAGATATTCCATCAACTATATTGACATGTGAGGAAAACAAGCATGAAAAACTGTGATTACTCTGAAAAAGCAAAGTATTTAGAGAGAATTGCCTCAGTACCACTACAATTTCTACCACTCTCCAAAATACCACTCAAACATTGCCTCTCTCCAAAATACCACTCAAACATTGCCTTTCTCCAAAATAGCACCCAATTTAGTCACTGTTACTCCAAAATAGCACTGCCGTTTGATTTTGAGCTCACTCACGTTAGTCTCTCCAAAATAGCACTGGCGTCGTTGTGGTGGCCGAAGTCGGCCTTGCCGGCACGGGCGAGGTCGTTCTCCATGAGGTCGAAGAGGCCGCCGTACACGTCACGGAACGCGGGGATCACGTGCTGGCGGCGGTTGGAGAGGAGGTGGAAGAGGAGGGTCTTGAGCGGCGCGTGGTTGGGCTCGGCGGGGTCGACGTAGGAGAGCACGCGGTAGCCGCCGGTGAGGTCGGTGGAGGGCATGAAGGTGCCGGTGAAGAGGTCCGTCTTGTCGACGAGCGAGGTGTCGAAGAGGACCGGGAATCCCCCGCCCTGCGCCACCTCCGCCTCGGCCTGGGCGCTCCAGACGTCCTCCCCTTCCCCGCGCGCCAGCTCCATCTCCACCTCCGGTCGCTTCCCCTTGCATCCATCACCGCCACCACAACCGCCGACGACGACGGAGTTGGAACCGGCTCTGGCGCCGGCCGAAAGCACCCCATCCAGCGCCCACTGCTACCCCTCGCCCCGGCCGGGGAGCGGAGCGCCAGGTGGAGCCGTGCCACAGCGCGCGGCCACCGGGACTGGGCCCCGGGGGTAGGAGTGGTGGCGCGGCCCATCGAGGCGGCGCCGGCGGCGATCATACGGCGAGGAGGTGGCACGGGTGGGGCCGGCGAGGAGACCTAGAGGCGGCGGTGGTGGTTGCTTCGGGGGGAGGGGAAGATGGGGGCTGAGAGACTAACGTGAGTGAGCTCAAAATCAAACGGCAGTGCTATTTTGGAGGTACAGTGACTGAATTGGGTGCTATTTTGGAGAGAGGCAATGTTTGAGTGGTATTTTGGAGAGTGGTAGAAATTGTAGTGGTACTGAGACAATTCTCTCAAGTATTTATGGCAAGCAGTTCATACTCCTCCCCATGTGATCTAAGTTATTACTTCTATTAAAACTCCAGTCATTCGTGGAATTATTTTTAGCTATTTAATCTCAGTGGCAGAAAATTTGAATGATATTATTAATGGATATGGTATAAAATAAGCAACTTTCTTTGCAAGAAAGGCTACACAAACCGTCAAGGTTATCCCTGTATTTTACACAAAAGTCTCAGAATGATTTTTGTAATGATGTATATATCATCGTGACAGCATAAGATAAAGGAAGCAAGTCCGTGCTCGAAACCAAAACTTGAAATGAAGTAAAATGGATCTAGGTAAGATCGAGATATGTTTAGACTTGCAGCTCAACAAAATCCACAAAGTGATATAATACACCAACTTAACCAATCCTATGTGAATGGATCCTAACACAATGCAAACTATTTTGCACATTTGAGTCTAGAAGACCCCATAGAGAAACTCCAATTTTAGAGATTGGAACCCATGTTTTGGATTTTCTACAGAACCATACATGCAGATATGAGTCTAGGTAATAAATTGTACTATAAGAATGCACGGAGCCTTATGATAATCATCTACTTAACTGAAGTTTTCATGAAGTTGAAACAATTTTTATGACACAACTGAGATTGGTTATACTACACACTAATGTCATGTACTACATAAATATATCACTCACATTGAATGAATAAAGGAGAGGGTAAAGTAGAAAATTAAGAAAGGCTTATCATAATTTTCAAAATTAAGCGTGAGAAGGGAATCAAAAGATCATTATGTGATAGTTGTACTCTACACCTAAATAATATCACTTATTATTCTAGAAACATCCAAGTTAGACATGAAGATTCTAATGAGAGCCATCTTGAGGGGGAGTATGCAAAAGAGAACTTTAATTATCATACTCGAGTTATGAAAATTCATAATTTTGATTTACTTAGGAAAATCAAACAAAGATAATTACTCTGGTCTATGAAATATTTCCTACGAAAAATGTAGTTTAAAATCGTCGGTTCTCGAGGACTTAGCTAGAATAGAAATTCACGTAGTATGCATGAAAAATTCAGGAGGAGTTCCTTAATTAAATATTAACCAAATGATATAGTAATGATGAACATTACGAGGATATATCATTATTGATTAAATCAATTTAAGATTAATCAAACTTAGATGGTTGTACTCTTTTTCCTTTTGATGGTTTTCGTAGAAGTTTCTTGTCGAAGTATTATTCCGGCAATACTAATTATGGGGCGGCGTGAGCACAGCAAATCAGGATGGCTGCACACGGGAGACAAGATTTAGACAGGTTCAGGCCCTCTCGGAGAGGTAATACCCTACGTCCTGTGTTTGGTGGCTGGTATTGCTATATCCCGAGTGCCGCAAGCCCTAGAGAATCGATCTCGAGGGGGCTTGAGCTATGAAACAATGGAGAGTTGATCAGAGTAGATGTTCTGAGGTAGGATAGGATCTGATACCGATCGGAGGTCCCCTACCGGGCCTTATATAGTCGGCCGGGGCTAGGGTTACAGAGTCCGGATCGGGTTAAGAGATATGTTTCCTATTCGGTTACAATTGATTCCGGGTAAGCCGGACGGGTACTAATCCGTGTCTTGCACTCCACGCTGGTGAGGCGCCCCCGTGTTGTAGTCGGACTCCGAGTAGCCGGCCCGGCCCATCCCATGGCTGGAAGGCCGGATTCGTCCTCCTTGGAGATACCCGGGTGGCATATCACCATCAGTAGCCCCCGAGTCCTTCACGATCTCGCCGCTGCCGGTCTTTGCCTCTGGATGGTCTTCCCGACTGACCTTGGCTCGCTGGGAGATTGCGAAGGGCTAACTGGACTCCTGCAAATAAGACAATTAAAGCCAAGCAACATTCACCCGTAAGGCAGGAATGTCAAGGCGGATGAGCTATTAACGGGTAATCTCTGGTGGCATCCGGTCCACCCCTGGGGGCAGGGACCGACTGATAACCCGGCGTGGGGCTCGCCATAAATCCCGACTGAATTCCTGAGTAGCACCCGGCCTTCCCGAGAGGGGTATGGCCGGCTAGTGTCCCCTGAAGGAATGCCTCTGAAACTCCAAGTCCGAACCAGAGAAAACAGACATGGCGCATAGGTTCCTGAGTATCGAAGTCTCACGCCGGGTCATTCCACTGAGTCTGGGGATCCCAGACACCAGAGCTTCGAGGCTTAAATGCTCGATGAGTCTGGGTGAAGAATCCAGCAGCTCCGAGTTGCTCAGCATCCGACTCGTGGCCTTCGGGAGGCACGCCATTACTGTCCCTCACTTGGGTGTACTCAGCCGACTGCGTTCCTCGCTGGAGGCCAGCCTCTGATACCCTCCGTGGCCAAAACGCCCAGCGCCGAGTCACCCTCGGCGGCCAGCTAGCGATTCACGGAGAATACGCTTTAGCCACCATATAGCGGAGACGTATTCCACCGGGTTGTAAAGCCTGGAAGGCTAACCGTTGGATCTCCTTAATGAAGCCGCACGAATCACAGCGCAGCCAGGTCGTGGGCGCGGAATCAGCGCGACGTGGCCCGCCCAGAACGTGCGGTGGAATCTGAAAAGGCGCGGTCGTGGGCGCGGCGAATCCGGGACGTGCGGACGTGGAGAATCCGAACCGCCCCGAGCCTCCCCTTTTATACCCGGCAGAGGCTGCGGGAGTGGCCCACGCTCTCAAACGCATCCGTATTCTTCTCGCGCTCGCCGCTTCGTCTTCCTCTTGCTCCAATCGCTCCGCGCGCTCCACCCCTCCACAAACCCTAATCCCCTCCCCGGCTCCCCTGGATGCAAGCCCCGGACTGGGAAGCCGCCCAAAGCGAAACCGAGGAGGACGCCTTGGTTTGGAAGTTGCTGGGCGAGGAGGGATCGTCTGCCGAGCCAATGGCCCCTTCTCCGTGGATGAAGTCGACGGCGACGGAGGAGAAACTGGAGATCTTGGTCCGGATGGGGTGGCTGTCACCGAAGGAGCTGATGGGGTGGCGCGCCGCCGCGGGGGAGACCATCCCCACGCCGGACACCGGCGAGCTGGTGGTGAACAGCTTGTTCTTCGAGCAGGGGCTCTCAGTGCCGGTCCACCCGTTCCTGCGCGGGCTCCTCTACTACTACGGGCTGGAGCTGCACAACCTCAACCCCAACAGCATCCTGCACGTCGCCAGCTTCATCACGCTCTGCGAATGCTACATCGGCATTCGCCCGCATTTCGCGCTGTGGAAGTATCTGTTCATGGTGAAGCCGCAGCCGAGCAAGGACCATCCGGCCGTAGTCGGGGGCACCGGGTTTCAGTTGAGGGCGAAGTTGGCGAAGAGCTACCCGGCCCCGCCGATGCCATCGTCCCTCAAGGGCTGGCACGCCCAATGGTTCTATTGTGCCAATGCCGACCCCGCGCTGCAATCCTTCTCGGGCCAGGCGCCGGTAGGCAAGCCCAGCTGGACGGATCTGCCCCTCGACCGAGAGCAGGACAGCGTCGACGTCCTGATGGCGCAGCTCAGCTAGGCGATGGCGGCCGGGGTCACCGGGGCGGCTGTCGTTGCTACCTTCGTCCGGTGGCGGGTGCAGCCGGCCAAACTCCGGGCGCATCCCATGTACGAATACACCGGCGCGGAGGATCCGACCCGGGAGGCCGCCGACGAGCTGTCGGAGGGCGAGGTGCAGAGTCAGCTCGAGAAGATCCTAGCTCAGGGGACGAGCCTGGACTTCTCCGGACGGCCGGCTCCTTTCTGCCGAGCGAATCCGCCGAGCGACGTAAGTAACCGACGCTTTGTTCTTTCCACTAAGTTCGTGCCCGAGTCTTACTCGGGTGTTGGCTTCGTATCTTTGCAGGTTCTGTTCGGCTTCTGTTCCAGCGCTCCCCTCCCGGAGGACGAGATCTGGAACCAGTCACGGTACGCTGACGTACCAAAGGGCAAGCCGCCGCCGCCGGGAGTGGCGGGGATACCTTCTTCATCCGGCGCCGGCACAGATAAGGGCGCCGGGCCTTCGAAGGGTACCAGGTCCTCCAAGGGGAAGGGACCGGCGGTTGCTACGCCCCCTCCTCCTCCCGTGAGCACGGCGGCCCAGGAGGAGGAAGAGGAGGAGTCGGAGGCTGGCGGCACCTTCTTCGTGCGGAGACGGAGGCCCCAGCGCAGCGATGACCCGTTGGCGGCGACCGATGTGGGGGTCGCATCCGACGCTGCGGAAGAGTCTTCCACCGGTGCTGTGCCTGCGGCGCCGGCCGCTGCGCCGAGTGAAGCCACTGGGGCGGTTGGCGACGACGCCCCCACTAGCCGGGGGGAGAAGCGCGACGCCGACACGGCCTTCGGGGCGTCCGGCGGGTCGGGGACCTCGCCAGCCCCGGCTGCTGCTGCACCCGGGCCGCGAGCCACGGGGGTAAAGAAGAGGCTCGTCGTCGCTTGATCTGCGAAGTAAGTGCTCTGCCGACTGACTTCCTGGATTCTTTCCTCTTCACATGCTGACATGGTTGATCTTGTCGTTTCCGCAGGACGCGGAAGACGGGGGACACCACTAAGGCGCCCCCGAGTGGCCCGGGATCCAGCCAGGGTGGAGACCCCTTGGCGCAAGACACCCGGGCGTCGCCGCCTCAGCCAGGTGCTGCTCCTTCTTCTTCCCGGCCGGTGTCGCCTCCACCCGTGGTCGCTCGCGAGCCAACCCTCGAGCAGCCCGGCACGCAGGTAGACCCGCCGGCCATCCCTAGGGAGGAGCCCTCCGCCGGAGCGTCGGCGCCGACGGGGTCCGCGGATGCCAGCCGGGACGTGGCGATGGCGGAAGGCGCGGATCCGGAGGCGGTCAGGGCCGCTTCGCCGTCGCGTGAGGGCGAGCCCGCCGCGACCTCGCCAATGCGGGAGATCAGCGGGGCTCCGCCCTTGAAGCCCTGCTCGGAACTGGTGGCGCGGCCGCTCCGAATCGGGGAGAAGGAGCCGGGGCAGCCGGCCACGATGGTCGTCGACGACACCGAGGAGGAGAGGGAGTGGCAGGCGGCCACGGAGTGCGCCGAGCAAATCGGGGAGATCCTCCCTGCTTTGCTGAAAGCGTCGCGGGAGGCTGCCAACCTGCTGAACGGCAGGCTGTGCCCTTTAATGGAGGTAAGTACTTTCCTCTTTGCGAGACTGTGTCCCTAGGAAGTAGCCCCCGGGCCTCTGCCCGACTAAGTTAGTCGGGCGGAGGTCCTCTTGTTTCTTTGTAGTTGCTGCTTTGGGTGCACGAACAGTGCACCAGAGGGTGTAGCCCCCAAGCCTACGGTCGACTAGGATAGTCGGGCGGAGGGTAGATGTAATTTAGTCTGTAGACTCTTCTCCGGGTGCACGAACAGTGCACCCGGAGGGTGTAGCCCCCGAGCCTCCACTGGGTCCTTGGGACCGAGTGCAGGGTTTTGACGATGCTGCCGGGCGGCCTAACTTGTTTGTCTTCTACAGCAGGCACTGAACCAGCGGTCGCAGAGCAAGACCGCCGTCCTCCAGGACCGACTGCCGGTGATCGAACGGATGGAGCTGCGGAAGTCCGAGTGGGACAAAATAACCGCAGCAAGGCAGACGGCGGAGGACGTGGCGCGCAAGCGCGGAGCGGAGATCACCGGCTTGAAGGCTGGTCTGTCCCAGGAAATCTCCAAGTCCAAAGGTGAGCCCGCCGAGTAACCTTTGTCCTCTGCGTGTTGCGATTCATCTTGCTGAAGCGTTGTTTCTGTGCAGCCGCCGAGGACGAACTGTCGAAGCTGAAGGCGGAGCTTGAGGACGCGAAGGCCCGTGCCCGGGACCTCGAGGAGGCGCTTGAAGCGGAGAAGGCCTGGCGGGCGCAGCTCCAGCGCGAAGCCGAGTCGTTGAAAACCCGCGCCCGGGACTGCGACCTTGCCAAGCAATGGGCCCGGAGAGTCGAGAAGGAGCTCGAGTCGGAGAAGGCCCGGGCGGACTTGGCGGAGAAGATGGAGAAGCAGACGAAGCTTGACGCCGTGTCGGCGGCCAAGAGGGCCACTGAAGCCGAGGAGGCGGCCAAGGCCGCGAAGAAGGACGCCGAGTCGGCGGCCAAGCGGGCCGCTGACGCGGAGGAGGCGGTCAAGGCGGCGAAGAAGGACGCCACAGAGGCCGAATCCCGTAAGTGCCCTGACCGCTCCGTGTCGCTTTGTCCAACTTGCTGGCCGTGGATTTTACCCGGACCTTGTCGCCTGACTGGTTGCTTGTTGCTTTGCTGCTGTAGGCTGGAAGGGGACGGCTCGAAAAATCCAAAGGGATGATTGAGTCGTTGCTGAAGGCGGGGCAGGCGGCATGCGGCGCCATCTGGTCGGATGACTCGGCGCCGGACTCCATCGCGGCGGTTGCCGAGCGGCTGCACCAAGTCCCCGACCAGGTGGCGAGCATCGAGTCGGAGGCCGCGCGGACGGGGGCCAGCCTAGTCTTGGCGGTGGCGCGGTCTCATGACTCCGAGCTGGACTTGGAGGCGATCGGGGAAGGGTACGCCGCGGACTTTCCAGATGAAGACATTCCGGAGATGATGCGGATCGTCGAGCCCACCGTCGAGACCCTGCTGACGCGCTCCAACCTGTAGACAAGTAGGAGTAGCTGTGAAACTGCTCGGGTTAGCCGAGTAGAGTTTTGTAAGGGACTCGGGGATGCCGAGTAAGTTTTGTAAGCACTCGGGGAGCCGAGTGACTTATGTAAGCACTTGAAGTTTTAACAAGTTATTTTGGAGTCCGCCATGGAAAGACTTGTGTTCCTGTGCATGTGATCTTGCACGTGTGTGCTCTTCGCCAATCCGTCGTAGCCTCCTTTGCGTAGGGATTAGCCGTGGGCGTGTGTCCCGTGTAGCGTAAGGGTGTGGCGTAGACCGGCGATCGGAGTCGAAGAGTTAACGGTAGACTTTATACACAGTACTTAAGTATTCCTACGGATGGTGGACAAGCCAAGTATGCGCTGAGTGCCCGCTAGTGGGGCAGTCGGGAAAAGAAATGCCTTTCGGATGGAGCGAAAGAGAACCCTTTATTTATGTTTTTGATACACTTATAAAAGAAAGAAAAATTCAAGCATAGAAGCGACGTAGCTGTTCTATGTTCCATGCGTTGGTGAAGATGTTGCCGTCGCCGTCCTTCAGTCGGTAAGCCCCCGGGCGCAGTACCTCGGCGATTATGTACGGGCCCTCCCATGGCGGCGAGAGCTTATGCTGCTCCTTGTTTGTCTGGACTCGGCGCAGAACCAAGTCGCCGACGTTGAAGGAGCGGGCGCGTACGTGCCGACTGTGGTAGCGCCGCAGGGCCTGTTGGTACTTTGCCGACCGAAGGAGGGCAACCTCGCGGGCTTCTTCAAGCTGGTCGAGGGCGTCGTGCCGGGCTTCTTCTGACTCGGCTGCGTTGAAGGCTCGGACACGCGGGGACCCGTACTCCAGGTCAGTCGGGAGGACAGCCTCACACCGAAGACCATGAAGAAAGGTGTATAACCCGTTGACCGGTTAGGCGTGGTCCGGAGGCTCCAGAGGACCGAAGGTAGCTCGGCTGCCCATCTGCCTGCGAATTTGTTCAGACGCTGAAAAATTCGAGGCTTGAGGCCTTGTAGTATTAACCCGTTGGACCGCTCGACTTGCCCGTTGGTGTGTGGGTGTGCCACGGCGGCGAAGTCGAGGCTGATGTTGTAGTCGTCGCAGAATTGGAGAAACGCCCGGCCAGTGAACTGGGTGCCGTTGTCCGTGATAATGCTGTTGGGTACGCCGAACCGGAAGACGATGTCCCGCACGAACTCGACGGCCTTTTCAGCAGTTATCGTGGCGACCGGCTTGGCTTCGATCCACTTGGTGAACTTGTCGACTGCGACAAAGAGGTGCGTGTAGCCCCCGGGAGCTTTCTTGAGCGGACCGACCATGTCCAACCCCTAGACTGCGAAGGGCCAGGTTATCGGGATAGTTTGGAGAGCCTGGGCCGGCAAGTGTGTCTGCCGGGCAAAGTGCTGGCAACCCTCGCAGGTACGGACGATGTGTTCTGCGTCTGATACGGCAGTCGGCCAGTAGAAACCTTGCCGGAAGGCCTTCCCGACTAGTGACGCGGGCGCAGCATGGTGTCCACACACTCCCGAGTGGATCTCGCGCAGTAGCTGCTTGCCCTGATAGTCAGGTATGCACCGTTGGAGTATCCCGGAGGTACTCTTCTTGTAGAGCTCGTTGTCGACGATGACGAAGGACTTGGCGCGTCGCGCGATGCGGCGTGCCTCGGTTTTGTCCGACGGGAGGGTGTCCCGCAAAAGATAGTCCAGGAACGGTGTAGTCCAGTCGGAAGTGACGGCGAGGATCTCCGCTGGAGGCTGCTGAGTGGCGTCACTCTCCGGAACTTGCGGTTCTTCGGTCTCGGGTGGTGCGTCTGTCTTGATAGAAGGGGTGCGCAACTCCTGGAGGAAAACTCCGACCGGGACGACGTCCCGACTGGATCCTAGCTTGGCGAGTGCATCTGCATCCTCGTTATCTCGGCGTAGGACGTGAGTAATTTCAAGACCGTCGAACTTGGCTTCGAGCTTGCGGACTTCTTGGCAGTAGGCTTCCATGGAGGGGTCGCGACACGACCAGTCCTTCATGGCTTGCCGGACTACCAGTTCTGAGTCACCACGCGCAAGGAGGCGGCGAATCCCGAGTGAAACCGCAAGACGAAGACCGTGGAGCAGAGCCTCATACTCGGCGACGTTGTTGGATGCCGGGAAGTGGAGCTGTAATACGTATTTGAAGCGCTTGCCCTTGGGAGAGATGAGCACAACGCTAGCCCCTGCACCCTGGAGCATCAGAGAGCCGTCGAAATAGAGTACCCAATGCTCGAGGTCGACGACGGAGGGCGGGGACTGGACTTCTGTCCACTCGGCCATGAAGTCGGCGAGAGCCTAGGACTTGATAGCCGTGCGAGGAGCGTAGACTATGCTAAAAGCCATAAGCTCCATGGCCCATTTGGCGATCCTGCCCGTGGCGTCACGGTTATTGATGACGTCGGAGATCGGGAAGGAGCTGACCTCCGTAATGGGGTGGCCCTGGAAGTAGTGGACGAGCTTCCGGGACGTGATGAAGACCGCATAAGCTATCTTCTGGATCTGAGGGTAGCGCGCCTTGGACTCGGAGAGGACTTCACTGATGAAGTAGACCGGGCGCTGTATCTTCTAGATGTGGCCGGGCTCTGGGACGTTCCACAACCAAGACCGTACTGACTACCTGAGTAGTCGCTGCAACATAGAGAAGCAGTGGCTCATTGGGCATGGGGGACGCCAGCACCGGGGGGGTAGTTAAGAACTTCTTCAAACCGTCCAAAGCACCCTGGGCTTCGGGAGTCCAGGTGAAAGTCTCCGACTTCTTCATGAGCTTGTAGAGGGGCATAGCCTTCTCGCCGAGTCGGGAAATAAATCGACTGAGAGCTGCCATGCACCCGGTAAGCCTTTGGACGTCTTTGAGGTTCCTTGGCGGGGCCATCTTGAGGATGGCGTCGATCTTCTCCGGGTTGACCTCGATCCCTCGTTCGGAAACGAGGAAGCCGAGTAGCTTGCCCGAAGGGACCCCGAAAACACACTTCTCGGGGTTAAGCTTCATGCTGAATCTTCGAAGGTTGGCGAAGGTCTCTCCCAAGTCACTCAGGAGGTCTTCTTTCTTTTGGGACTTGATCACCACATCGTCGACGTAGGCTTGCACGTTCCGGCCGATCTGGGACTGGAGGCAGCGCTGTATGCACCGTTGGTACGTGGCGCCGGCATTCTTGAGTCCGAAAGGCATAGAGACGTAGCAGAAGGCGCCGAACGGAGTGATGAAATATGTCTTGATCTCATCATCCTCCTTCATCTTGATCTGGTGATAGCCCGAGTAGGCGTCGAGAAAGCATAAAATTTCGCACCCGGCCGTGGAGTCAACCACTTGGTCGATGCGAGGAAGAGTGAAAGGATCTTTGGGACACGCCTTGTTAAGGCTAGTATAATCAACACACATCCTCCACTTTCCATTCTTTTTGCGAACAAGAACTGGGTTCGCTAACTAGCCGGGATGATACACTTCTTTAATAAAACCAGCTGCTAGAAGTTTGGCTATTTCTTCTCCTATGGCCTGTCGTCTATCCTCAGCGAATCGGCGTAAGCGCTGTTTGACCGGCTTGGCATCCGGCCGAACGTTGAGAGAGTGCTCGGCAGCCTCCCTTGGAACCCCGGGCATGTCGGAGGATGGCCAAGCAAAGATGTCCCGGTTGTCCTGAAGGAAGCTGACGAGCGCGCTTTCCTATTTGTCGCTGAGTGCAGTCCCGATCTGCGTCGTCTTGGAGGAGTCTTCAGGGTCGAGTTGGATCGACTTGGTGTCCCGAGCGGACTGGAAAGATGTCGACGTTGAAGCCTTCTTGGATGGCGGTGCTTCCTCGACCGCGGCCGACTTGAGATCGGAGAGGGAGGCCTCGGCGATCTGGGCATGCGGCGAGGTTGCAGTTCTCGAGATCACACGTGTAAGCATGCTGGAAGCTGCTCTGCACTGTGATAACCCCATGGGGGCCCGGCATCTTGAGCTTCAGGTAGACGTAGCTGGGGACAGCCATGAACTTGGCGTAGCAGGGACGACCCAGGATGGCATGATATGATCCCGAGAAGTCGACGACCTCAAAGGTGAGGATCTCGGTCCGGAAGTTGTCGGGAGTGCCAAATGTAACGGGCAGGCTGACCTGCCCGAGTGGACTCGCCATCTTGCCGGGTACTACCCCATGGAAGGGGGCACCAGTCGGCTTGATCTCGGATCGAGGGATCTTCATGTCGTCGAGAGTCTTGACGTAGAGGATGTTGAGACCACTCCCGCCGTCCATGAGGACCTTGGTGAGGCGGACGCCGGAGACGATCGGGTCCACCACCAAGGGGAAGCGTCCCGGCTGGGGTATGTAGTCGGGGTGATCCGTGCGTCCGAATGAGATTACGGACTCGGACCATCGCAGGTACTTGGGCACGGCCGGTTCCGCTGCGTTGACCTCTCGTTCAATGATCTTCTGGCGACGTTTGGTCTCGTAGCCGTTGGGACCGCCGAAGATCATCAAGCAAGCGGTCTCTTTCGGGAACTCGTCTCCCTCGTCTTGAGGGGGTTCCTTCTTGCCTTTGTTAGAGGCGTAGGGCTTGTTTAGGTTTTTCAAGAGGTTGCAGTCGCGCGTAAGATGATTGGACTTGGGTCCATGGAAGTGACACGGCTGGCTCATCATCTCCTCGAAGGTTGTGTTGGTGCGCGGTGGACGGCGCGCCGGGGCGCGGTCGGCTGCAGCAACGAGATCTCCGCCCTTACGCTTTCGGTGCTTGTTTCTGGATGACCCGGGGTGGTCGTCCCGACTGGGGGACTCGGACGTCTTGCCCTTGCCTTTGCCCTTGTCATCCCGAGTAACACTGCGGATAGCCTCTTCGCCGGTGGCGAAGTTATTGGCTATGTCGAAGAGCTCGCGCGTAGTCTGAGGATTCTTGCGCGCAATCTTGTGGATCAGGTCTGTGCTCCGAACTCCCTTGGAGAAGGCGGTGATGACGTCGCCCTCTCGGACCTCGGGCAAAGAATTCTTCTTCTTGGAGAAGCGCTGGATGTACTCACGAAGAGTTTCATCCGCCCCCTGTGTACAACTGTGGAGATCCCATGCGTTCCCGGGCCGATTGTAGGTGCCCTGGAAGTTGTTCACGAAGAGGGTTTCGAGGTCTTTCCACGTATGGATACACCCTCGGAGGTAGGCTGGTCAACCAGGCTCGCGCCGAGTCGGCCAGGAAGAGCGGCAGGTAGTGGATCGCGACGTAGTCGTTCCCACCGTTGGTTCTGCACGCTGTGTGGTAGTCGGACAGCCAGATGTCCGGTCGCGTCTCGCCCGTGTACTTGTCGACGCCGGTGACCCGGAATCGCGGCGGGAAGATGACGCTGCGGATACGTGGGCCGAATGCTTTCGGCCCGAGTATCCCAAGCCGGAGGAAGTCGGAGGCGAACGTTCCCGGCTGGTGGCGCCGCTATCATTGCGGTGGTTGCCACGACCTTCTCTCCTGGAACCGTGATGAGCGCTTCTCTCAGCGTCCGCGGGGGTTCCTGGGTCCGAGTCGATTGTGGACCGGCGTAGCCTGGCGGGCGTTCTTTTCCGCATCTCGCCGAGCACGGGTCCTGGCGTTTATAGTGCCGCAAGCGTCTCGATCGGGACCGAGTCGCCCATGGACGTCGCCGGCCGGCTGATGCCGGTCGGGACTTGCTCGTCGTCCATCCATGCGTGATGGACTCTTCGGGGGCGTAGAGCGCCGACTCCTTGCACCTGCGGAGGAGCCGGGGCGGTCTTCAGAGGCTTCAGCATGCTGGAGGGCAGTTTCCTCTAGCAGGACGCGGAGCCGCCGAAGTTCTTCGTATCCCGGGTTGCCCTCGGGGATCTCGATGGCGCGCGCCGCCATTGTGGCCGCAACGATGTTGTGACTCGGGAGGGGAAAGATTGTAACCCCATCCCTCTCACGCATGCGGAGCTCGTTGTGGACTTGGCGTCCTCGAATCCTCAGGCCGTCGTTGCGTTGTTGATCACCACGTTGGCGAGCGAGCCGGGTCTGCTGCTCGATCAACTCTTCCTCCTTAGCAAGGAGTCGGAGTCGGGTGGCCTCGAGCTCGGCCGGTGTTTGTTGCTCAATGGGGACTTCTTGGCCATCATCGCCGTCTAGCGAGCCGGCATTGGCCATGAAGACTTCCCGGGATGGATGGTGGCTGCCAGAGCTTTCATCCTCGTCCGAGCAATACTCGAGGACAGGGAGAAGAGAGTCGATGGCGCCCACCAGTCGGGATCCGAGTGCGAACTCGTGCGCGACAAACGGATCTGATTTCGGCGAAACCTCTTCCCTGGGGAGAGGGGCCGAGTGCGCGGGCTCCGTGGGAAGCCCGTGCTGAAGAGCTGGTGAAGCCTCTGTCGATCGGGACGCCGTCGAGTAGCAGAGGTGAAGCTGGCCGACCTTGTCGGCGATGAAGTCCAATCTTCCAAATTGAAAGAGTTGGCCAGGGTCCGGGACAGCGCTGATGAAGGTGAACTTCAAGATGCTTCCCGAGACGAAGACGTTGTTGTTGATGAAAGCCATCCCGACTCGTGCAGGTGGATCTATGCGCACGAGCCCCTACCTGGCGCGCCAACTGTCGGAGTATTATTCTGGCAATACTAATTATGGGGCGGCGTGAGCACAGCAAATCAGGATGGCTGCACACGGGAGACAAGATTTAGACAGGTTCAGGCTCTCTCGGAGAGGTAATACCCTACGTCCTGTGTTTGGTGGCTGGTATTGCTATATCACGAGTGCCGCAAGCCCTAGAGAATCGATCTCGAGGGGGCTTGAGCTATGAAACAATGGAGAGTTGATCAGAGTAGATGTTCTGAGGTAGGATAGGATCTGATACCGATCGGAGGTCCCCTACCGGGCCTTATATAGTCGGCCGGGCTAGGGTTACAGAGTCCGGATCGGGTTAAGAGATATGTTTCCTATTCGGTTACAATTGATTCCGGGTAAGCCGGACGGGTACTAATCCGTGTCTTGCACTCCACGCTGGTGAGGCGCCCCCGTGTTGTAGTCGGACTCCGAGTAGCCGGCCCGGCCCATCCCATGGCTGGAAGGCCGGATTCGTCCTCCTTGGAGATACCCGGGTGGCATATCACCATCATTTCTCATCCACAAGGTTTTAATGATGCAACTAATGCATTATAAAGTAGTGAATGGTAGGTGCTCTTTCTCCAAAAATTTTATTGGATTTTTGGGAGTTTTAATGAGACATGTGTATTTCGTAGTAATTAACCAAGAGAGAGTGTTATGAAAACAGCCTTCTAGGGGGTGGACCGGCTGGCATGCTACGGCCCCCTAGGGCCCATGTGATCAATTACTAAATCCTGACCATCACGTAGATGATCTATAAATAGAGACGTGACCTCCATGTTGAGCTCGTGCTCGTGAGAACATTCTAATGAAGAGAAGAACAGAACCCTGTGTCCTCCTGTATATTCTATCTTTTCTATGTATTTGATGTATTACTTATTGTACGGTCGTGGGATCATATTTTATGACGTTGATTTTATGACTCTTACAAAGTTTATAGTTTAATTCTATTCTTAGTTAGGAGTTACGAGCATTGCCATTGGGAGCTTGAGATGGGTAGGGTGGCGCTTTATTCGTTGACAAGTCAGAAGGCAATGTGACAAAGGAAACATTTCTTTCTAAGAGCAACTCCAACCCTTTTGGCATATTTAGCGATTTTTGCCCAAAAACCCTCTCCAACCCATTCGGCAAGGCAATCGGCAAATGCGCAGCGTCGCCATCCCATCCCCATCACTCGGCAAAGTCACATAAGGGATAGGCGTCGATATCGAGCAACTGCCGTCTCCCTCGCCATCCCCGCTCCCCCAGAAATCTCCATCCAGAGGTACGTACCTTGGCCCAAACGCCGCCGCCGCTTCGTTCGTTGCGCCATCACTGCTGCCATGGTTGCGTCGCCGCTGATTCGCTGCTCGCATCATCGCCGTTGCCTTGGTCCTATGGCCACCGCCGCTTACATCCTTGCTGCCTTGCATCCCCGCCGCTTGTCAGGTCGGATGAGGTGGAGACGGGGGTTTGTCTGGGGCCGGGACAGGAACGAGGACCGGGGGCTCGGTGGTGGGACGGATGGGGACTCAGCGGCGGGGCGGATGGGAACGGGGACGAGGACCGGGGGCTCAGCAGTGGGACAGATGGCGTCGACGGGGAAGGCGGCGGTGTGGCGCTCGGCGGTGGGGTGGACGGAAAGGCGGTGAGAAGGAGGAGGAGTAGGTGAGCTGGGCTAGTGGGGAGATGGAGGTGGATGTGGCGCTCAGCGGTGGGGAGATGGAGGCTAGCGTGGCGGTCGGCACTGGAGGAGGACCAGCAAGTCGACGGGAGGGGGCGGGGGGAGAAGGTGGAGAGGGGCCGGAATGGGGAGGGGCCGGCGTGTTTATGTTGCTGGAGATGGAGGATTGGGAGGAAGAATTGTAGAGAGAGAGAGAGAGAGAGGAAGAATTGGAGATTTTTGAAGAGGGATTTTGAGAGAGTTTGAGAAATTGGTTGCTTCAAGATTTTGAGAGAATTTGACAGATTGAGAGATTGAGGGATTTTGAGAGAATTTGAGAGATTATGCTGCTGTGCTTGCTTTCGCTGGCTGTTGCTGTGCTCGCTGGTGCTGCTGTTGTGCTTGCTTTGCTCACTATGTTGGTCAAATATAACAATAATCTCATGTGCAAATTAAACTCTAACTGTAGGTTGCCTCCATGGATGGTTACATGAACTTGTTGAGCCAGGGTAACACTGACGCATATTGGGATGAGAGTCAATTTGTTAGCCCACAAGAGGAACAACAACCACCAAGTGTAGAAGCTACTCTATCCGTGAAACGAATTTCGAAAAGATCAAAAAATTTCAGCGACAAGGAAGACAACATATTGGTGTCGGCATGTCTAGAGATTAGTATGGATGCAGCACAAGGAAATGAACAATCAAGAGATACTTATTGGATTACTTCCATGAGCACATGGACTTTGAGTCAAATCGTGGTGAAAAATCATTTTGCAATCTTTGGTCGGCCATTCAAGAGTTTGTTAACACATTCTGTGGACATTATGAACAGATTAATAACCATCTGTGGCATCCGCTGGTACTCCATAAGTTAGCATTCTAAACGCTGTAGTAATCTTCAGCAAAGAAGATAACCCAAGACCTCCAACACTATCTCATTTCTGCATGAAATAGTTGTGATGGTTTTCTACAGCTTGAACTATACAAAGAAATAACATACGAGACATTCTAAACCTATACATAAAATAAGAATGAGCCGTAGAGAAGAGGGTCAATAAAAATGTATATTCACTAAATCATATATACACTAATTGCAAACTTGCACCGAAAGATTGTTGGGCCATAGGTAGGAGCTTCTGAAAAGTAGTCTTTATATAGCCTAAAATGCCCGGCTTCTCTATCGTGATGAATTACCCAGTGTCCAGGCACAGAACCGCGCCGATTTGGAGCATTCATCTGCTCATACTGATTGTGTGCTGCGTGTAATGCTGCTAGAACGAGTTCATCGTCATTGTCGTCAGACAACGACGACGAGAACTCATGAGAGATCTACGACTTATTTGGCTGTGGGCTGTGCTAGAGTAGGAGGAACAAGGCGAATGGCTTAGAGAAACAAGTAGGCGAACCGTCTTGCATATATAGACTAAAAAATAGCCGTTGAAAATATAGCCATTATAATTATGACCGTTACAAATATAACCGTTGGAAATATACCTGTTGGAAATATAGCCGTTCGAAATATAACCGTTCGAAATATAGTCGATAGAAATATAGTCGTCACAAATAATTTGTTAGTTACGAAATATTAATAAAATATAGGTAAGAGAAATATAGGGAATGAGATTTAGGAAATGAGTTAGAGCACGAGGTAAAATAAGGAATAAATCTTTTAAGGAGCTTCTCTATATGAAAAGATAGAAACCAATTTTAGAGAATGAGCTGGAGTTCCTCTAACTACTGTGCAAGTTGGTGTCGCAGTGTCAGCTAATTTTGGGTGTCACATATAGAAATCAGCGCGGGAAACGGCCAGATTCCGGCCAAGTTTTCCTCTTCTTTTCAGCCCGGTTTACTCGTCTGAAAACCCGTACCATGTCGCAAGAAGAACAGAGACACACTGTTTTGTATTACAACATCTTCTCGCTATTAGTCAGAAAGGTATTACAACATCTGCTCGTGGTATCATAGAGCAAGTAGTCTTTGCACCAGCGGCATAAGCTGGAGTGTCAACGGTGTCGGCGAACCATGGATGTCTGAGCGCGGCGGTCGCCGACAGCCTCTTGTCGATGTTGCAGGAGAGGAGCCCCCTCAAGACCTGGAGGCCTTCCCAGGAGAGCCGGTCCTCGGGGAAGAGCTTGCGCAGCTTGTTGCGGTGGCGGACGCGCGGCGGCCTCGACAGCTTCCCGGCGAGCGGCAAGGACTTCTAGGCCGGCCAGGTGCTGTAGCCCGGCACGCCGAGGACGTCGAAGATTCTGAGGAGCTGGTCGCCGTCATCCTTCCCGTCGAAGAGCGGCTTGCCGGCGAGGAGCTCGGCCATGACGCAGCCGAGCGACCACATGTCCACCATCGCGTCGTAGTCGGGCTTCCCAAGGAGCACCTCCGGCGCCATGTAGCGGGGCGTGCCGCAGCGCGCGTGCGGAGGGGACTCGAACGTGGACATGGCGAGCCCCAGGTCGCATATCTTGATGCCGTGGCCGTTGCCGATGACGATGTTATGGGGCTTGATGTCGCGGTGGTCGATGCCGCGTCCGTGCATGTGCTCGGCCCGGCTCAGGAGCTCCCTCATGATGCAACAAGGATACGTCGGCCTCTGGGAACGGCCTGCCGCCGCGGTGGTCCTGGAGGACGTGGTGCAGGCTGGGCCCGACGTACTCCATCACGAGGGAGAGCTCGCCGGTGATGGGGTCGCACGAGAGCTCCCGGAGGTCGACGAGGGAGAGGTGGCCGCGGCACGCCGCCAGGAACGCAGACTGCCGCAGCGTATCGCGGACGGCCGCGGCGGGATATCTCCTGCTCCCCGATCCCGAGTGGAGGGTCTTGACGGCGACGACCTCGCCGGTGGCGCGGTGGCGCGCCTTGACGACGTGGCCGAAGGCGCCCTCGCCGAGCACACCCGTCTCCTCGTAGTCGTCCGAGCACCAGACGCGCCTCCTCTTGCAGCTGCTGGTTGGTCTTGAGCTGGAGTACTGCACGTCCGCCACGGACACGGAGTCGACGGCGCAGGAAGCGGCGGCGGCTCGCTTGACGGCCATCTAGGACGGGGGAGAGGAGAGGTCACGACGCGGGGGGAATGGGACGGGAGGATGGTGTTAAGCGATCGCAGAGAGGAGAGTTCGAATGGCGTGGAGGAGGTTCGTCGCGCTGCCGCCGCCTCCGCCAACTCGCCGAGGCGATCGAGTTCGAGTAGTTCTCGGAGTCGGAGAGCGCGTTGCGTGGCGCGCGAGGCAGCCAGAGCCAGAGCCAGGCATGCACGCGTCCGGATTCGTAATGCGAGAAGGAATGGAAAAGAATGCGGCTGCGGATGACAGGGAGGTCGCTCTCGCTGGCCCAAATTAGGTTAATCTGGCCCAGCAAAGATAAATCCATTTAGTAACGGAACCTAATTGGGTCTGATAAAAGCCGAGCTGCGTTCTTGCATTTGTTAGTTGGGCCGGAGCAGACTGCGTTGCACGCTAGGGCCGAGACGCCTGCAGTTTGGGTCTTTCCATCATATTCCCCCGTTCCCGTATTAAGTGTGTTTGGGAAATGATCTAGGATACCGAAAATCATACTCCGCAGTCGATCGCGCCTAACAGTCAATTCCGACAGGGTTGAAAGTTGATTATGTTGTAGTTGAAATCTAACCGTATTGTAGTTGAAAGTTGTAGTTAAAACCTTACCGTATTGTAGTTGAAACCTGACCGTGTTGTAGTTGAAACCTGGCCGTTCCGACAACTTTACTGTACCTGTCGAAATTGACCGCTCGGGACGGTTGCCCGTAAATTACCGGAGCCCCTAGGATACCCAGACGAGTTAAGTTAGGCTGCTCTTTTACCATCCTATCTCTATTAAATCAAGTGCGTCGGACTGTCGGAGTCAGTTAGTAAACGAATCGAGGCTAGGTGGTTGGTCTTATCTTTTCTGCACCATGGGCTAAGTAGTAAAAGTGCATAGCGATAAATAATTGGATTTTTCAGGTACAGAGCGGTAAAACAGGGAAGTGCATGACAACAGATTAATTGAATTATTTCAACAGATAGCACTAGTAATCCTTTCGTCTTCTTAATTTGGCGCCAGACTTTTTATCTGGCCGGACTGTATAAATACGATTGCTCTTACTACACATATACCATCATTTTCTCTACTTTTACTCACAACACAAGATATCATGAAGCCACTTAGAATAGATTTGAACATGGAGCCATATGAAAGAATTAGAGTAGATTTAAACATGGAGCCACCTCAACGAATTGGTGTAAATTTGAACATGGAGCCATCAGAAGAAATTATTTATAGCCATGCAACTTCTACCAGTAAACTCTCTCATGTTCTTTCTCCTTTGTAGGTTGCATTGACCCTTTTTCAAGCTTGAAAATCTAGTGACTTTTTAGTTATGAATCCATCTTTTGTAAGTCTAAGCATACATAATTTTTGGACTCTAGATGTTGAGAATGATACGGATGATGGGATTGGTGCGGGCGTTGACAAGAATGTGACACCATCTTTTAACAGTAAACTCTCTCATTTTGTTTCTCCTTCCAAGATTTTATTGAGTTTTTTTAATTGAATCAATTTTTTTGTAAATCTGATCATACATTTTTTAAGTGAATGTAGGCAAGAAAGATTTGTCGAATGATATGCAGAGAAAAATATTTCAAGCTCTGCTAGCAAAATGTACTAATGGAAAACTGAAGTGGCATGTGATAGGAAAATTTGTTGCATAATTCTCGGTAAATATTCGATCAGTTCAACGCATTTGGAAACGAGATAAAGATAATCTTGATCAAGGCATTACGGTTGATATTTCTAGCAGAAAGTATAACTCTGGCTATACGAGAGTACAAGTAGATTTATCTATGCTATGCGATATTCCTTTTACAAATCGGACAACAATACAAGATGTATGTGCCCATTTGCATGTGGGTAAAACTAAGCTGTACATACTTAAACATGAGGGTCTTGTAAGGTGTCACTCAAACATCATAAGCCGTACTTAACAAAGCAAAACAAGAAGATTAGGCTAGAGTTGTTTGTATGTGTGCTTGACCCACAAAGCATACCTAATGATCCAATGTTTAAAGGTCTATTTGATGTTGTCTTCATAGATGAAAAATGGTTTAATCTTACAAGAAAAACTGAGAAGTATTACATGCTTGTTGATGAAGAGGAGCCTTTACGAACTTGTAAAAGCAAAAAATCATCCATAAAATCATGCTTTTGTGCACGGTTGTTCGTCCAAGGTTTGATTCGGATGCAATTACACTTTTGATGGAAAAATTGGGTGCTTTCGTCTTGTTACGTACGAAACTACGTAGAGAACAAGTGTTAACCGAGCAATAGGGACAATGGAAATGAAGCCAATCAAACTTGTTACAATGGAGGTCATTAGAAGTTTTATGCTTGAGAAGATCTTGCCTGCTATTCGAGATAAGTGGCCAAGTGAAGGTGTGAACAGTTCGATCTTCATCCAACAAGATAATGTAAAACCCCACATCTTACCTAGTGACCTATCATTTTGTGAAGCTGCTACACAAATTGCTTTGATATATGACTCATTTGTCAACCAACAAATTCACTTGATTTTAACATATTAGACTTGGGATTCTTTCGGACTATTTAGTCAGTTCAATACAAGAAGGCTGCAAAAACAATGCCGAAATTGTTTTGATAGTTCAAGAGGTATTTTGTGTATGTTTCATTCATTGCTCATAGTGTACTCATTTTTCCTTCCGTGATTATTCGGTATAGAAGTCTAATCAAATTTCTTGACGCTTCAACTCGTTATGATGCAGACTGTGAAGATAGGGGGAGGAAATGGATTTAAGATTCCTTATAGCCAGAAAGAGATGCTAGAAAGACAAGGGCGTCTTCCTCTTCAGATTAGTTGCAGCAACTCGTTGTTAAGCGAGGCGATGGCATTGCTCAAAGAACAATTTGTGGAGACAATAGCTGCATGCATGTGAACTATCGAGATAGTTTTGATTATATGTATGATCGACTAGTGTTTGTCATTAGCATTTAAAGCACTACTTGTTTTATTGCCATGCATATTCCGTACACACATTCCCATCTGATGCATTGGTGGACAAAACTATGCTACTCTCAGAGAAACAACAAAAATCACACAAGAACAAGTACTTCAACTCAGATACGACAAGTCAAAACACTACTTAAAATACTCAGGTAGGAGGATCTACAACATACTGTCCTTACTTCTTTTTTCCTCTTCATTTTCCTTGAAAATAAATTTAATATTAGTAGTAAACGAGGTTACTTCATCATCGTTGTCATCCTTCGTGATGGTCTGCATAGTAAATTCTTTCGCAGCACCTTTTTCATCTCCAAAGTTCTCCTTTTCCATGAAGTCTTCGACATAACCCCAAAGCTTCTCATCCTTCTCCACGGAGTCCTTGAAGTTCTGGGCAAATCATCCTTCTCCACATAATCCTCCACATGCCACCAAAACTTCTCATCATTCTCCATAGAGTCTTCAACATAACTAAAAAGCTCCTCATCCTTCTCCACAGAATACTCAATGATGTTCGTGGGCAACTAGTACTTCTCCATGGAGTCCTTGATGAAATTCTTGGTCAAATCATCCTTCTCTATGGAGTCATCCACATACCACAAAGCTTCTTATCATTCTCCATGGAATCTTCGATATAACCAAAAAGCCTCTCATCCTTCTCCACATAATCCTTAACGAAGTTTCTGGGCAACTCGTCCTTCTCCACCGAGTCATCGACATACCACCAAATCTTCTCTTGATTCCCCATGGAATCCTGGCATAACCCCAAAACTTCGAACCATTCTGGTTCTTCAATCTTCTCGCTCTCTCGAGATGACAGTGGTGGCGACGGCGGTGACGATTGTGATGGCCACTATGACACCGGCGATGGGGCCAGCGACGACCGTGACGCCGGCGATGACACAACCTTTTTATATTCTCTTGCACTCTCTAATATGTTCTATTACTTCTTCGTGGACTAGTCATTCCACACGAGTAGTACTAGTAATAGGATGAATTGCAGCAGTACTCCATGTGTAATTTTGAGAAGTCCAATGAAACTCATTTAAGCTTATGCATACGTAGCTTTGAGAAGTGCAACAAACCATACAGGTAAATACATGCATGCACATGATCCATAACTGCTCCAAGGGTAAAATTAACTAAACCAGGGTGAAACTCATTCAGCGATAGCTTTTTGTGAGCTATGCATGCAAGCGTTGTATGACAACTAATACGGGAACGGAGGGAGTAACACCCGAGTGAGCTGAACGGCACTACCAAAACAAGAAAGGAATCACGGTTGACCGGGTCCATTTTCGTGCTTGAGAGACTTTTACTGGCCTAAACGACTAACAACCAGTCAAAAATTTTGTATTAGCGGTTCTGGGAACCGGGACCAAACCCGAGTTCTCGAAAGCCTCAAGCCTGAAGAAGACAACTACTTCCATGCATCATTGGGCTACCTATCCTACCAGCGGATGCACACACACTAGCTGCTAGCGCCAGGTCGTTCATTTCTGTCTCCAGAGCAAATACACTCAAGTTGTCACCTTTTAGCCTTTGGACAAGGGATATCTCTAGCCATCTCTTGCCGTACGTGCCAAATAGGGTTATGAATGCTTCCTATCCTGCCCTGTCATCCTGTGCACATTATATCTGAAATGCAAATTGCTAATATCACCTCTAAGAGTCTCCTTAAATTTGTCTCCATATATTTCACATAGAGTCTAAAATTTCCTTCTTTATATCTCTTTGCACTCTAACAGACTTTTCATATTCCACTCTTCTATATTTTATTGATATTCTATAACTAACAAAATATCTGTAACGACTTTATTTGTAACAGTCATATTTGTAACGGCTATATTTTCAACTGCTATATTTTCAACGGCTATATTTTTCGGGTCTATATATACAAAGTCATTCGCATGGTTGTTCCTCCTCTACCATATCACAATTAGTCGTCGCAACTAACCCCTGCAATCTCTCTTACATTCGTCGTCATCTTCATCTGACGACGACGAACTCATTGTTGCTACAGCGTACCAAGCACACAATGAATATCAGTGGTTGAGTGTTTGATGCCATGGCGGTTCTGTGCATAGTCATCGGGTACTTCATCGCAACCAAGATTATTTTTTAGATGCTCATACGTACGGCCCAACTATCTTCGCCGCAGTTTTGTAATTAGTTCATATGTTTTGTTGGCCTTTTTCTTATCATCTTAACTAGTAGAATTAGTCCATACGGCTCATTCATCTTTTCCCGCAGGTTTAGAATAGCTTGTTCTCTATTTTTTTATAGTATAAGCTGTAGTAGAGCATGATAACTATTTTCTGTAGAAAAGAGATAGTGTTGAAATTCTTGGGTTATCTTCTTTGCAGAAGATTACCGTAGTATTTTGAATACTAACTTATGGAGTACTAGCTGATGCTATAGATGATTATATTCAGATTGGAGAAAGTACCGCTATAGAGTCTTAAAAGGTTTGTAAAAGATATTGTTGAAGTCTTTGGAGATGCGTATTTGAGATCTCCAAATGATTATGACACCACTAGATTACTTATAATTGGAGAGAAAAATGGTTTTCCTGGAATGCTAAGTAGCATGGATTGCATGTATTGGAAGTGAAAAAATTACCCTGCAGCATGGCAAGACACGTATACTGGCCATGTGCACGATCACATAATCATTCTGGAGGTCATTGCTCATAATTTTTTGATAGTTCATACAGCATATAAAAGAGTACAACAAAATAATATAATAGTCCATACAACAAATAAAAGAATACAACAAAATAACGTAATAGTCCATACAACAAATAAAGAATACAACAAAATAACATACAACAAATAAAAGAGTACAACAAAATAATATAATAGTCCATACAACAAATAAAAGAGTACAATAAAATAACATAATAGCCATACAATAAATAGTGCATCTCAACCCGAGTTGTTGCATCGTGGAACGGTGATCTCATTCTGCAAGCTCACGTAGTATTGTTATTGTAGCCTAGTCATAATATTAGTGTCCATGCTCATAATTCTATCATTTTCCAAGATTCTTTTGAACTATAATTCTTTTTCCTTTACTGCAATCATTTGCTCTTCTAGTTTAAATGTTCGTTCATAACGCTCAGCTTTCTTGGCCTCTTTCACAGCCTCCGCCTCTCTCATCTTGGATCACACATTTTTCAATGCTTCCATGACAGTACTATCATTTGAAGAGGCAGAACTTTTACCTTGTTGTAGTCGTTCTTTCTCCGCCTTCTTACAATTGGTCTTCTCAAGGGATCACCTTCTGGAGTAGGAGCCTCCGCTTCATCACCATACTGACTTGAGTTGGTAACGGGAGTAGATGAATCTGGACTTGCATTGGAAGTCGTCTTCTGCTTTTTCTTAGATAACTATTAGTCCACTTTGGATGGAGATGTAGCATTTCCCAGTAATGCAATAATCCAAACGCTTTGCCACCCTTTTCTTCTACCTTGTACAAAGCACATGTAGAAATAATCTGCGCAAGTAAATATGTCTTATTAAACTTGCACACAATACCTGAAGTTTCAATAAATTGAAGAGATATGTGTATACCTTATCTTGCTCTGTCATTGCGCTTTACTTTCTATTTTGAATCCGGTCATAACATCCACAGAACATGTTAACTTGTTCTTGAATAGTGGACCAACGATGCATGAGGAAATTAACAATATGATCAGACTTGAAGAACTTGTTCTCGTGGAAGTAATCATGGATCCTCGTCCAATAAGTAGAAAGATATTTTTCATTTCTTTTTGCTGCATCCATACTAATATTTAGCTATCCTGACACTAACATATTGTTTTCATTCTTGGTGAAATTTTTGATCTCTTGTTGTTTGGTCTCATGGAGGGAATAGCTTGTTTAATTGGCGATGGTTGCTCTCCAATTAGACTACAATTCTGAGAGTCATTCCAAGTTGCTCCGTCAATTCTATCATTCAACACGTCTATATAACTATTCATGAGGGCACCCTGCATAAAATCGAGTACAATTTAGACATTGCAATTTGTACTATTTATACGTTCTCAAATTAGTCATCGCAATTATCAAGAACAACACGCAAGAACGAAATATGCTAATATTTAGCAGCAACATCATGCAACAACAATCAGCAACAGCTACATCTTTTCATTCTCTGTTCTGTGCTTCACTGACCAAAGCAAGATCTCTCCTCCACCCCTACAAATTCCCTTCCACCCTTGCAAATCCCCACCGAACACACTGCAAATCCCCCCTACCTCCTCCACCCCTACAATCTTTCTCCAATCTTCCTGCACAACCAAATCGCTCCATCTTCCTCTAGACCTGCGCCAACCTCCTCCCTCTACTCCCGACGCTGCCCTCTCCGCCACCCTCTCTCTGGGGCTTGCTGCACTCGCCGCTGCTTGTCCGGGCTCGCCGACCTCGGCAACGCGGCGGTCGTAGAGCTGGCGTGGGCACGGGAGCTGCGGAGGCTGTGCCTCTCGTGGTGCAAGTCGTTCCGGTCCTTCGCCTCCCTCTTTGTCCTCAAGCTTGCCCTCGCCGCCTGCCGCCCCTCCGTATTTCCCTCTGTTCAGCACTCCATATCCGCCGCCCCATCCTTGAGCTCTAGATCTGCCGCCACCTGCTCCCCCCAACACCCCTCGGTGGCACCGCCACCTGCTGCTCCCCTCTCTGTCCTTTATGTCCTTGCTCCGGAGCGCGCCACCGAGCCACAAATCCGGCGGGGCGACCGGATCCGGCGCCGAGTCGGGGCAACAGCGTCAGAGGGCCAGGAAAAAACAACGAGGGGAAGGAGTGACCAACCTGTCGTGAGCGAGATGGTTGGAGGGAATACTTCAGAGACGTCATTGGTCGATGTGACGAGCTAGGAATGGAGAGTCACTAATTTAGAGAGGCTGACGGCGAGGCCCTTGGAGGCCTTTTCTTCCCTTGCTCGCTAAATTATAGGATGAGGAGCCGGATAGCAATACCCTTGCAGTTGCTCTAATGGTGGACGCAGCCAGGACTGCTGTAGCATAACCAACCGATGGCTAATGATCTTAGCATCAAACCTAGCGGCAATAAGATAGCCGTGACATGGTATCCTTTAGTGTTCCACGTCTCAGCGTTTCAGATACAGGAGTAACATGCGCACTAAGCTGAGAAATCAAAAGAGAAAAATCCGTAGTTACATGGCACAGTGCATTAGAGAGCATACAATATTTGCAATTCAGTTCAGAATGGCGTATACACCAAACTTGGGACGAGTAGAAACCAAAATGGGCAGGGGTATGAACAATCATGGCCAACCGGGGACTAACAACAATTTAGCACATTACAAAAAAGGAAACACGCATAACAGCAATATGCAACGCAATGGAACCATACTGAGTATACAGAACAAGCCAATCATTAACCAGCGAACTACTTATTAACCAACTACTTAGTAATCATCTCCCTCATCACCCTCATCGTCTGCGCCTTCGGCGCCAACTTCCTCGTAGTCCTTCTCAAGAGCAGCCAAGTCCTCACGGGCTTCTGAGAACTCACCTTCTTCCATACCCTCACCAACATACCAGTGCACGAATGCACGCTTTGCGTACATCAAGTCGAACTTGTGGTCGATGCGCGAGAATACCTCTGCAACAGCTGTATTGTTGCTGATCATGCACACGGCACGCTGAACCTTTGCCAGGTCGCCTCCAGGGACAACAGAAGGTGGCTGGTAGTTGATACCACACTTGAATCCAGTGGGGCACCTTTGTAGTGGCAGCATAAATAGGTAAATTAGCCGATCAAGTGTCAACTATTAAGTGGATAACTGCATGTGATAAATAAAATAAGTGCAACTAGTATCGTGATAAAGACAGCTTACCAGTCAACAAACTGGACAGTTCTCTTTGTCTTGATGGTTGCAACTGCAGCATTAACATCCTTGGGAACAACATCACCACGGTACATCAAGCAGCAAGCCATATATTTCCCGTGCCTAGGGTCACACTTGGCCATCATGCTTGAGGGCTCAAAGACAGCATTAGTGATTTCAGGCACAGAGAGCTGCTCATGGTAAGCCTTCTCGGCAGAGATAACAGGTGCATATGATGAAAGCATGAAGTGGATGCGTGGGTACGGGACAAGGTTGGTCTGGAACTCGGTGACATCCACATTGATAGCACCATCAAACCTCAGAGAGGTGGTAAGTGAAGATATGATCTGTGATATCAGCCTGTTCAAGTTGGTGTAGGTTGGCCTCTCGATGTCAAGAGACCTCCGGCATATGTCATAGATAGCCTCATTATCTAGGAGGACCGCAACGTCGGTGTGCTCAAGCAAAGAGTGTGTGGAGAGGACACTGTTGTATGGCTCTACAACAGCTGTTGACACCTGAAATACAGAGTGGCATAAGATCAAAAGATAATGATAGGCTGAACAGAAATTAATCTAACAACATATCTACCTATATTGTCCCCACAACAGCTAAGATGCAGATAACCTACTTACATGAACAAGCTGAATGGTCCACAATCACATGGACAGGTGGTTACAGTACTATAGGCTAATGTTTGCTCATATGCAGCGCATGATTTACAACATCCATACCTAATCCGGGTTCTAAGTAAATTAATTTTACACCAGGGTAAGCATTTTAACTGTTGACATATTCTATATAAATTATCCAGAAAGGATTGAAGACTTAGCTTCATGCGTTTCTAACAAGTTCTCAGCTAGTCAAGACAACGTCCTCTCAAAACATCAAACTATATCAGATTAAATAATACACTGAAATTTTCTGAAATCACGATACCATGTTTTTTTCTTTTTACGGAGGAAATCACAGATACCATGTTACGAGGCCATGATCCATGAATAAGTTATACCTGTGGGGAAGGATAAATGGTGAAACCAAGCTTAGACTTCTTGCCGTAATCAACTGAGAGACGCTCCAAAAGCAGAGAACCCAGTCCTGATCCAGTTCCGCCACCGACAGCATTGAACACCAAGAATCCCTGCAGCCCGGTGCAATTGTCTGCCAACTTGCGCACACGGTCCAGGCATAGATCTACAATCTCCTTTCCAACTGCATTCCACATATATAGTCAATCAGGACAGGAATATTCATAATTGCAACAGAATAAGACTCGTGTGATATTCATGGGAATCTAAGATAAATTACCAGTGTAGTGGCCACGGGCGAAGTTATTAGCAGCATCCTCCTTCCCGGAGATGAGCTGCTCCGGGTGGAAGAGCTGGCGATACGAGCCGGTGCGCACCTCATCGATGACGGTGGGCTCAAGATCGACAAAAATGGCCCTCGGCACATGCTTGCCTGCACCGGTCTCACTGAAGAACGTGTTGAACGCATCGTGTGCGACGCCAACCGTGGTATCACTGAATCATGGATCAAACATTACAGTGTTAAGAATTGGATTGGAAGAAGTCTAATCACTGGATCTGTGCAATAACTTATCTACAGCCTACCCAGCCTGCCTCCCCAAGGGTTGCAGACTTCCAGGTTTCAACCAAGACTTCCTATTCAGAGACAGTACATACAGGGCACCGTTTGCACAATTTTTTATGGTTCTAGAGTAAGCATTAGACCAAATTAACAAAACAAATCATCCTCCTCGAGATGGGAGGATGCCTCTTTTAGTAGTTTGCCAGATTAAAGTCTTCAATCTAGTCCTTTTCAGAAAAGTCTTCAATCTAGGACGATCCGCCCTCAGTCTGACAATGAGAACTCCCCTGTCGCACTACTTACTAAGCATCCTACCGGAGCTAATTGTTCAGATCTTGCATATCAAAAGAGTTGGAACCTCGCAATTGCCTCCTGGTACGCGCATGCACATGTATATGTAGTACAATCTACACAAGAACCCGACGTCGTTCTGGCCTAGCTCACAGAAACAGAACAAATGCACCAACTAAAAGTCCCAAACTGCCAATAGTACAGAAGACCAGGACAATCTCTTAATTAGAAACGTCGCGCATCTCGTCCTGTTCTTGCCACGTATGCCAGGCAAAGAGTCGTACCAACCAAAATATAAACACAGCACTTCTCCAAAACCCCATAGCGAAACCAAACGAGAAGTACAAACGAAAGGAACAAATAATCATTCAGAAAAAGGGCATCCCCACCGAGGCTACAACAAATCCCAATCTTTCGCTCCGCCGTAGCAATTTTCCACTTTTTGCGAAAAAAACAAAAAGGAAGAAAACACAACAATTAAGCACAAAAAAATTTCGGGGTAATTCAACCGGGGTTCGTAGACCAAGAACCCGAAGCGCGCACCAGCGCCTCACGAGAATTAAGAACAGGAATGCATCCACGGATCACGGGTCAGGATACAACAAGGACCACGTACCTGGGCATGGTGCCATCTTGCTGGATGCCGTGCTCGAGGCAGTAGAGCTCCCAGCAGGCGTTCCCCACCTGGATACCGGCCTGGCCGATGTGGATGCTTATGATCTCTCTCATCTTCCCTCCTCTCCTCTTCCTCCTCGCTCCCTGCCCTCTCCGCCTCCTGCTCCTCCTCCTCCCGGATCTTCTCTTCCAACGTATGGTCTCTGTCACGCTCTCTTTCCTTTCCAAAATGTGTGGGATCGGGAGATAAAAGGGGGGCGGAGAGGAGGGGAGAGAGAGAGGAAGAGCGAGGGAGGGAGGGAAGGGGAGGAGAGCGGGTAGATTCTGGGTGCAGCAGCCGGGAGCGGTTGCTTTACGTGAGCCAATACTCCCTGGACATTATTCACGTGAGCCGGCCGCTGCTTTGATGCTTTCCCTCCTCTGCTTGCGTTCAGTCACGTACGTATGGAAACGGGTCGAGGAGTGGAGAGGAGATAACTGCTACGGTTACGTGCACTCGTAACTGAAATAGATCGATGCGCCACATTCATCTCTGTAAGTCGTAGTGGTAAAATCGGTCGATCCAAGTGCTTGTTCGTAGTTTCTGTGAAATATGAATTAGATTTGTAACTTTCCTCGCAGAAAGGAGGGTATTTGGAATTGGACTAAGAGCTAGTTTGTGATTGTACCCGTAGAAAAGTGATTTTCAAAACCATCGCATGTTAAACAGAGCTTTATAGTGTTGGAATCAGCATGTCACTTTAAGTTAGTAGACTTATCGCGTTTGACTATTACAACAAAATAATCTTGCATGTAATATTCTTTTACTTAATACAACATTGTTGCACCATTTTTATTCCACTATTCAACAAAAGATGCAGAGAAACACTTACAATATTTGCCACATTTCAAATAAACAAATGCAATAAAATTTTATATGTATGCAATAAATCACAACTTAATGAAACAACACACTTACTTAAAAGTGGCTACAACATATACAACATATATAACATAAAAAGTAATTTGTACAACAATGAAAATACGTATGTACAACATGTGCACAGTCCATACAACATAAATCCAACATTGCAACACGATATCAAGATATATATAATAAGAAAAATACACTTGTGTAACCTTCAAAAACAACATATGCAACATTAAAAATTCCTAAATCAACATATGCAACATTAAAAATTCCTAAATCACTAACTTCTCACCATTAACATCCAAGACCATCTCTTCGCCCTTCGGCTCACGGCGGTGAATCTGGCTGGCCAGAGCCCTACCATCGCTAGATTTGGTTGGCCAAACCCATCCGCCGCACCTCGTCGCCTTCCTCGAGCTCGGCGGCGTGGCAACAACCATGTAAGCTCCATCTTAAGGTTGAGCACGAGGAGTGAGGTAGGAGGAGAAAGAGAAGAAGGTGGAGAAGCGAACAGGCGGATCATGCTCTGGGGAGTAGAGCAGTTAGACGGAGGCCCGTGAGAAAATAGATAGAGAACAACAAAGGTGGAATGAGTCGATCTATTTGTCACGCAATGGGTTGGTCGAGGGAAAGAATTTCTCTAAAACTAATGCCTGAAACTAACTGGAAGTACCATCCATGGGGAAGCATAAAAAGTGTAGCACAAATGCACAATTGGTATGAAATGCAACAAAAGAAAATATGTCAAAGCAATCTAGCATTGGATTCTAAAAAAAAGCAATGTAGCACAATAGAGATACAAATGTAGCACCAAATTAATTCAAAATTGGTTCATTTTAACCTATCATGTCTTCATCATCAATACTTTGTGTAGCATTGATGATTAATAACTGTATGATTATATCAACCGTGAATCCGCCGCATTTCGGCCAGCTGACAGATCCAAAGCATGACAAAGTTAAAAGAAGATGTCCATTTCGCCTGCGCACCCTGCCATTTTTGCAACAGAACTAGTGCCGTCCTAACTCCCTCGTATTAGCATGTTGCACTGTATACCGTGTGAATCCTAGCACAACTTCGACGGTATGAAGGGCATCATCCAGACAGACGAATCTCGAGCGAGCATATTGGCGATGTTTGGTGGGTTGCAGGGATGCCAAACCAAGTCAATCCATCCAAGCACCTGCATAAAGGCAGCTATATCGGAGGTTACTGATCAATCCAAAGCCTAGTATTGGATTACCGACTAATTTATCATATTATTATTTTAGCATTGCATAAATATTTAATAAATAATAGTTGACTTGACTTATATGTTTTACATTTTGCACGAAGATGATCGGCTTTTAAATCCTATTTCCTAATAAACTCTATTGAAGTTACGCGCTTCAACTGCGTTACAAGGTCTATTTGAACCTTGCAGAAATTCAATGAAATCAATTCTACCCGAGCTCCACAACGAACAGGTCCGGTTAAATTCCACTAAGGGTCATCCCTTGCGTGTAACAAAAAAGAAGTACAGTGTCTCGCTGTAAATCTTGTCACTACCCAGAGGTTAAGGTTTCCAAGATTTCGCGGGTGAGTAATCGAGTCGCGCATGGTCTTGCACATTTAGGTAAGTGTGATTTGAGTTTTGGTGGGTTGCATGGGTCGGTATCGGCTTGCCTGTCGACATTGAACATGCGGGATTGTAAGAACACTATTACCTATTACCTAAATTAATAAAGCTCACCCTTTTTTCTACAGATAAGAAAGATCCTGTCACTACCCCGATGAAGATGCCGGCCGGTGCTTGTTGTTTGTTCCACGAAGACCGGGTGCACGATCGAAGAAAAGTAGAGCTGGGTCTGGGTGCCGCCACGGCCACGCTCATGCGCCCTGTTGTCCGGCCCGCGCCGGCACGTGGAGGAAGACACTTTGATGAGCTGTTTCATGTGCAAACGCCAGCGCGCGCGGCTCCGCCGGCTCGACTTGAGGCCTCCGTGAACGGAGCCCGTAAAACTACACCGTGATTTCTGTACTTGCTAAGAGCAGAGAGCAATATAGAACGATCCATGCGACCATGCGTGTAAAGTATCAAGCTTGAAAACAGCCGATCCGTGCGTTCTCAGACCATCAGTTTCATCACCCGCTTACAAGACTTACAAGTCACGAAGTCGGAAAAAAACCGGCGCCTTTTAGGTCTAGGAGAGGGTGGTAATTGACTTTGCAAGGTACGGTGTGGATAGTCAATTAGTCACAGTCACGTATCCACACAGAGAGCTGCCCTAGCAGCAATTAGTAGGACGGAGACTTGACTATCACCGTGAAAGAAATTAATCTAGCTACATATTGAAGCCCATATGGCCATATATGCATTAACCCGATTGGACACTGTTCCAACACGGCACACCGACGGGACGATCAAGCGCGTGGCCCATGCATGATCGATATATAGATGCAAGCATAGTGTGCAACAAAGTGTCCGGCCTAAGCCCCTAGCGACTAGCTAGAATTCACCAACAGTGGCCAAACATGTACATACCCTGATCCATCACCTGCAGTTTCACTATCGTTTGCTAGTTGCTACTAAGATCAGAGATCAGTAGCTACGGATCCACTCTAACCGGCATATATAGGTGCGGATATTTTGTCTAGCGAGATCGCGAGGCTGAGCGTTTGATCTTTCAAAAGCAAAAGTTTCAACTTTTAAGCTGGTCCGACCGGCACCGAGGGTGAGCTGCTACCCACCACGCGCGCGCCGGGGTAGGGTCACCACCTAGATTAATACAGCAACGATCTTACTTTTTAGCGGCCAGCATCGATCAATCATCGCTCCCCGGCCCGAATCGTTTCAGGCTGCCGGCCGGTGGACAGTCGCCACTCGCCAGCACGGACAGCTCCTATCTAGCCGAGACCGAACGACCGAAGCTTATCGGCCGGCCGGCCGGACCTTGCAGTGATCATATCGTATTATCACGGTACAAGCTCCTCCTCTCCTCTTCCTTCTCATGTACTAGCTTTTCCTTTTCTTTTAGTTGTAAATATAGTTTTAGTTATTCTACCCTGTATTCGTTTTAAGGCATTTTTGATTCGGAGGAATTTTACAGAAATTTACAAGGATGTCACGGGAAAACAGTTCAACTCGTGCAAGGAACAAAAAATATTTCCAATGAATCAAATAGGCCATTACTCCTTAATCAAATGAAAAACAGTGCTGCTGTCTTTCGCAAAAGAAAAAGATAATTTCAGCAGCCGGATCGTATTCCACGGGAAACTACTGCAAGTAGCGACACCAACATAGTCCAATACTCGTCTCAGATCCAACACTACTAGTTGTGCGCACAAGATCTGGAGTTGCACCATGCGCCACTGGGGATAAATTAGTAGGAGTATTATTAGTTCTGATGGCTACTTGATAAGTGGCTCAGTGTTAAGCTTTCGATCAGTGCAGTACAACTGACAGTGAGGCTTGCCACCAGTGACAGCTGCAGAGGCTTCGATCCCAAGCCTGCTAAAGCTCGATTATTCTTCCGGAACGGCCGGCCGATCGATCGGATTATTGCAATTGGCTGACGCTGCTGGCAGCTTGGCACTATTTAAGCTAGCAAAAAGTTGGTTTGGTGATTATAATTGTACACGCATGAGATGAGAGGGCTTGACCGGGCAATTTACGACGGGGACGAGAGAGATTCCTTCCTTCCTCTTGTGTCTTGTTTAAGCGGAAGGAGCAGTGTAGGCCACGCCGTCTATATGCTCTGCTCGCGTGGATTTCTCGCTTGTTGTTGCACTGGCTGTGCTCCTGGAGACTGTAGCTCTGCGCTGCTTTCATGTGCGCAGGGTCGCATCTTGCGTATTGCACCTTGGGCAACCATGCCCATGCCGCCATATGCGTGTGCACTGCTCTCTACAGTGAAATGGCTGCGTCCTCACCGTCCAGCTTTATGTGCATTTCTTCTAGAGGAATCTGTGTAGTTAAGCATTAGTGTAATGGCGAAAAAATAAGCTCTATCGCCAACTGGTTAACGATCTTCTTAAGTTAACGATTTTAGCCAGCCCGGACCGTCTTTCTAATTTTCTCGTAAAAACACACAAGTGAAGCCATAGATAAGCCTATACACCGTACACTATTACATACACGCACCTGCTTATACGCAAGCATGAGCGTCTAGACGTCTCGCTAACCTACTAATAAAAGAAAATTCTATCTTAATAAAACACACAGATAACTAAATATAAGATTTCTGCTTCTCCAAGGACAACGAGTGTAGAGGCGTCAAAGGAAAAGGAGAGCATCCTGCTGCAAAGGGCCGGGGCATTCAGCGGCGGTCATTTCACTGAGTACTGCGTGGGTTGCAAGCAATCAAACGAGATAATTGACTAAGTAATTATATTTTAAGGCAGCTGCTGCAAATTAGTATATCGATATTAGCTATTTGTAGGCTTAGTAGGTAGCCGTCAGATGGAGTTTTGATGGACGGCAGGATTGGAAATAAAAGGACGGGTCATATGCATGCAACAAATCACTAATTTTGCAGGAAACAAATTTGGAGACATCAGGAAACATGAAAAACAGATATCAAATTATTTTCTTAAACAAAATGCTGAATTCCTGGCAACAAATCGGCATGCCGATATTAGCATCTCATCAGCCTATTTCGTCGGAGTTGTCGGAGGTGTACTCTTGACCAATGAAGACATTTGCTTCTCTCTTCTTGTATGATTTTCCATCCTTGAAGAATGGCTTCTTCTTGTACGTCTTCTTCTCTTTGTCCTTGCCTTCTTTCTTGTCCCGCTTCTTCTTTGGACAATCCGCAATGAAATGGTTCGGACTATCACAATTGTAGCAAAGTCTCTTAGGAATGCTTAACTTGCCCTTAGAGAACTTGTTTCCTTTCTTGCCCATAGTGCCCTTGTACTTTCTAACCAAGAAAGCTATTTTTTCTTCAAAGTCATTGGGCGATGGACTCTCATGGTTTGCCTCTTCTTCTTCACTAAAATCTTGTGCTTGAACTTGCTTAGCCTTTAAAGCTAGGTTGGCCTTCTTAGACCCACGCGCAATAGCAAGAGTCTTCTCGGCGGTTTTGACCATGTTCTCATGAGTGACAAAGAGTAAGAGAACATTATTAGGAGTAAGGTTGCGGTAATCCGTTCTTTGTTGAATGTTGAAGACCATTGATGGTTGGTAAGGAATGATAGCCCCAAGGAACTTGCTCACGATGTAAGCATCATTGGCCCATGAACATCCATGACCTTTCAAAGACACCACAATGGAGTTGAGTCTTCGAAATAGAGTTTGGGGTGTGTCATTTTCTTCCATCACAAACAAGTTCGCTTCATTCTTCACCATCTCATAATTTGATCTTCGGATGCTTGTATTGCCCTCATGCATGATCTTGAGCTCATCCCATACTTCCTTGGCGGTTTTGCGTAGGATGATGGAGTTGAAGAGCTCGGGTGTCAATGCTCTTTGAAGCATGTTGAGAGCGGTGGCATTTAATTGCGCATCCCTTTCTTCATCGAGAGTGAGGTTGTTGACGTCCGAAGGCTTGAATCCACGCATCACAATATTCCACAATTGATTCAAGGCACTGCAAAGATGAGATTCCATAGAAACTTTCCAATGGGGATATTGAGTGCCATCTAAAATAGGTGCGGGACCGGGGTTGTGAATATGCACATGAGGTATAGGTTGGGAGGGATAGGAATAAGGCACCGTGTTGAATCCACTTGGATTACCGGTGTTAGTGTGCTCTGCTGAGGCTTTATCAATCTTGTCATTTGAGGATTTAAAACCCTCGGTGGATATGGCTTTAATAGCATCGGCTAACTCCTTTTTCATGGTGGCCGTGAGCTCCTCACGAAGCTTGGCCATCATTTGGTTTACTTCCGCCTCACTATAGGTCATCATCTTTACTCTTTAGGTGGTAAAGCCCTTAACAAAGAGTCCCGTGCTCTGATATCAATTGAAGGATCAAAGATGTTGACTAGAGGGGAGGTGAATAGGCGACTACAAATTTTAATCTTTTCTTAGTTGATTTTAGAGAATGCGGATAAATAAGGTCTCTAGAAATGCAACTAAGTGATACACCATATATGAGAGCAATCAAGCTAGCTAAGATACTGTAAGCACAAGTAAATGAGTAAGGATAGAAATAACCAAAGTGAGCACGGAGATGAAGATGTATCCCCAAGTTCACTTCCTCGGAGGAAAGCTAATCTCCGTTGGAGAGGCGTAGGGAACACAAAGTACCCCCAACGATACAAAGTCTCGCATTCTTCTCCTTGAGCCTTGGCAAACAAAGCCCTAGCTCAATCCACTAGTGGTAGGCCTTGAGGTGATCTCCAACCTTCACAAACCCCGGGGAAATCCACAAACTTGGATCCTCACCGGTAACTCCAACCGCCTAGGAGTCTCCAACCTCCAAGAGTAACAAGATCGAGGGAGGCTTGGAAAACTTGCTCAACTGCTCAAATTGAATTGGTCAAGGGAGGGGGAGAGCTTGGATCTCACTTAGGGTTAGCTTCCCTCTCAAAACCCCTCTAAATCTCTCTCCCAATCACAAAGAATCAACCAAAGGAAGGCTTGGGAGAGTGGGGAATAGCTCAGCTCTTTAGATCTGAAAGAATGCTCAAGGGGCTCCCCCAACACGTGGGGGAAAGGGGTATATATAGCTAGTTCCGAAAGTAGCCATTTTCTGCGACAGATACACATCCGGACGGTCCGGGATATCATTCCCGGACGATCCGGGTGACCCTGGAATCGAGAGTCACCCGCGTTAAAAAAGGCCTCAGGCACACAGGTTCCCGGAAGGTCCGAACCTCCATCCCCGGACGGTCCGGAAAGGGTACCGAGCGACCCCGGGCGCTTGCCAGATAGAAAACAGGACGATTCGGTGCTGGGGCATCACCCCCAGCTCGACCCAGCTCATCTGCCAGGCCCCGGGGATTCACCCCGGACCGTTCGGCCCAGAGACCGAGCAACCCCGGGCAGTGGTCGGACACACGCCCGGACGGTCCAGCTTCTGGGGCAGACCGGGTCAAAAGCGATACACATCCGGACTGTCCGGGCTGTCAGCCCCGGACGGTCCGGCCCTGTCAGAACATGTAAGCAACTTAGGAATCTTCCCAAGGATTTGGCATTCGGCTCAGGTCATTTGGGGCTTTTTGGTGGCAAGATAAATAGGATAGGCACTGAGCAAGTATCTTCGCCACTTCGCCAACCTCGTCCCCTCTTAATAGTGTGGCTTCCCTGTAGACTCAAAAGTGATATCGATAAGATCACCAAAGCAATAGAGAAATATAAAATAACCTTCGGGAAGCCACTCTTTTCTTCTTTTCCCTTTTTGGGGGGTCGCCGACGCTTGGCAACCTTCACTCATGGGATTAAAATCTGTTTCACACTTAAAAATCGCATTAGTCCCTTAATTGCTCATCATCAATACCAAAATCCACTTAAGGGCCTAGATGCACTTTCATTCTCCTCCTGCATTCTGCATGCATACAAAGTGAATTTCCATTCAAGCTAAGGGCCTATTTGGTTGGGCTGTGGCTGTTGACAAAGCTGCTGTTGGCTAGCTATCTGGAAAAGCTGCTGTGGCTATAGGAAAGTGAACATATGACTTTTAATTGATCCAAACCATTATAGCATTTTGGAAAGTGAGCACAGAAGCTTCAGCATATTGCAAAAAGCTGGCAGAAGGCAGTTTTTCCAAACAGCTGAATTTGCACTGCAAAGCCCACAGCTACCGTTGGTAAAATCTGCAGAAAAGCTGGCCGTTTGGTTGGGCTTTAGCCCCTAAGTCTTCGAGAATTGATGCTCTTAATCTACATTCTTCTTTGTAGAGAATATTTTATTGAACAAGGTAACTATCTTTTTTTGATTTTTTTAGTAAATCAAAATTATGAACTTTCTTACATTGAGTATTGACGATGAATAGTATAGTATCCCGTATACGAGGAGGTATCCATATACGATTCCCTGGATTATTAGAATAAGAATATGTATCCGGTAAGGATCCCCAGGAGATAAGGAAACCCCCCATAAGGAGGAGGGACACCCCTTAAACTAGGAAGTCAATCCTGACGTTTAAGGAAGCCAGAATTCTACTCGGGCATAAGTCCATGTCTGGTACGACTCGGGGAGCCCCCTATAAAAGGATCAGCAATCCCATAGGGGAGGAGAGGTCTCTTAAGTCTTAGAAGCCAGACAAGTCTTTCAAGTACACAAGCCTGAAGCCTGAAGCCATCCAGAAGCCCTAGCGATTCCCACGAACAGGATGTAGGGTTGTTATCCTGAGGGAGGCCCGAACCTGTATAAAAAGGGCATTTCCTTGCCGTTAGATCTCTTGGCCTTGTGCCCTAAAGGTTCCTACCCAACAAGTATCTCTATCTCACGACTACCGTAAGATTGGCGGTTTACTAATCGTCGATAGATGGCGCCGACCGTGGGGACCTCTCCGACTCAAGCCGTCAAAGAAGTATCGGAGTCGACAAGATGCGCAACTATTCTAGAAGAACACTATGAGTGATATTATTTATGTATGGGGTACGACTATCACATAATATAGTCTTCTTGATTCCTGTCTCACAATTAATTTTGGAAATTGTGACGAGCTTCTCTTGAATTTCTACTATACCTTCTACTTTATTCATTCATGAACAATATGAGTGGTATATTTATGGAGTAGCACATGACATTAACGTGTAGTATAACCTAATCTTATTTGTGATATATAAGTCATTTCAACTTTATGGAAATTTCGATAAGGTAGATGATTGTATTATAAGGTTTCGTGCATTGTTATAGTACAATCAATTATATGGAGTCATATCTGTGTGTATGGTTCTATAGAAAAAATCCAAAGCATGGGTTCCAATCCTTAAACTTGAGTTTCTCTACGCGGTCTTCTTGACTCACAAGTATAAAGTAGTTTGCATTATGTTAGGATCCATTTAGATGGGATTAATCAAGTTGGTGTATTATGTCGCTTCATAGATGTATTTGAGCTGCAAGTCTAAGCATATCTTGACCTATCAAGATCTGTTTTATTTCATTCACGTTCTAGCTTCGTTCACGGACTTGTTCCTCTATCTAGTGTTGTCATCATGATATATAAATCATCAACATAGACCTTTTTTTTTATAAAAATCATTCTAAGACTTTTACATAAATATATAGGGATAGCTCTGATGTTTGTGTAGGCTTTTTTGCATAGAAAGTTGCTTATTTTTATACCATTTCCATTAATAGTATCATTCAAATTTTCTGCCACTAAGATTAAATAGCTAAAGATAAATCCACCAATGACTGTTTTGATAGGAGTAGTAACTTAGATCACATGGGGAGGAGTACAAGCGGCTTGCCATAAATACTTACCATAGTTTCTCATGCATCTTCATGCTTGTTTTCCTCAAATATCAATATGGTTTATGAAATCTCTTCGTGAGGAGCTTCTTGTGTGGTAGCGCTCATACTGTCCGCCTGTACTGAAGCCAATAAACTCTCAATCAGTTTATCTCAGCGGCTTGCGGTCAGTTTTCACATTATTACCACTAAGTTTGCTAATTAAAGTTGCTAAAAGGATATCTTCTCTTATGCACTGTTTAGTGTTCATTTTTCACCTCTATTTTAGCTATCTCATGTTACCACTTGCGGTAGTTTGCAACCCATAAGTGCTAGTATATAGATTAAGCATGGTGCTTAGACTATATATTATTATATGAGTCGCTTGTTTATTTCTGTTGCTTCAAACTTTTAAAGAGATAGCAAACACTCTTACTTAGCTTATCAATTTAGCATGGTGCTTTTATTGGTAGACAGATCCATGAGGATAAACATTGATGAAATCATTTGTGCACTCACAATGAATTTGAAAAATTATCTTTGCACAACTAACATCTATAGGGAGAGTGACGACATTCACGCTTCAATTAAATAAAGTTGGAAAACATCAAGAATCGGCATCTACAAATCAAAGGAGAAGAAGATGATGCTTAATCGGTAAAAGTTTTCCATACCATACTATCACATTTCAGTTTTTCTTTTTCATTGATTTATTTTCATTATCGTAGTTTACTTTTCGTCATATCGTTTTGTGTAAATGAAACATATGCAGCTATGTAGTGAAGGTCTCTCTAGAGTGAAGACTGATCCCGTACGGATAGCGTGAAGACACTGCATATTCATGGAGTATGATATTAACCCCATCTTTGTAGTATCTAAGTCTTAAATAAATATATTTTCTTATATATCGAGCAAGTGACTTTCTAGTATTAGAACTCTTCCTCAAGATTGTTAATTGTTTTTCTTATTTACTGAGTCAAGTAGCTTGGTAATAGTCAGAACTTTTAGTTATCACTATTGAGTTGCCATGCTAAACAAATAATAATAGTAAGGATCAAGTCCTATTGAATCCATGTATCAATTAGATTTTGTTAATTGTTCACTTAATACCCTTTATGAGACCTGACTCCATGGCGTAGAAGTTGAGACCTTGAAAGTTACTTTTGATATCTTTTAGTTGATTTATAAGTTCATTAAGTAATTCTTAGAGCAATGGTTATGCTTTAATGTCTACAGTGATCCAAAAAAGGATCCAAGTTAAATGAATCAAAGTAAAATGGGAGCCAACACTCCAATGGCCAATGAATGGATGTCCTATGAGTACTACTCTCACAAGGAGAACTCACATTTTGGCTAAGAGTGTAATGACAAGTGTAGTTTCAACACTATCTTGGGCAAGATATTGGCTTAAATCCACCAAATTAAAAACTCTGGATGCTCCAATGAATATGAGCATATTCACCAACATGAGGGACTTCCTAGAATGTGTCAATGTTTGGTTTCGGAGAACTAATATGACAAATTCTTCTCAGTCTTTTGCTCTGTTTGTCCCTTTATATATTGCTCTAGGAATGAAAATAAGTGTTACTTACTTGTTCATTAATTGATAGAAAGAGTGCTAGATAGTTTTCAACTGATACACCTGTGGGTAGAACTACTTGCTATAAACTATATTAAGCTTATAATTACCAAAATCTCTTTGTATATCTTTATGTTTAAACTTTCTAATTGCTCCAATAAATCACCAACAGCAAGTAGAGATAATTTTTAGTTCTTCTATTTTACCCTGACACTTAACTCTCTAATCTTGAAAGCAGATTTCTATCTAGATGGTTGGTCCACTGCTAGATAAGGCTTGCACATTATATAAAAGTATATGTTTAACTAAGATTTCAGGAATTACATCTTGTGGAGGCATTATGATCATTCGAATGGTATGTATTGTTCTAACCTCTTGTGAATTTTTGATTAAAAGTTAAGTTCCTTACAGATTGTTCTTGCTCGAGGACGAGCAAAGGTTTAAGCATGTGGGTTTGTTGAGTCCATTTTGTACACATTATTTCCTTATGTTTAATCATGATTTACCCCATTAACTGTTACCTAAACTACTAATAATTACTTCAATTGTGCAAAATCTCTTTGCTTGTGTCTTCTACACATGGATTAGGTGGAATACATCTTCCATGGGGAATTCACAATAATCGGCATCATTCTCGAGTTAAATCAGAGAAGTTATAATTACCAAATTAGAGTTTTTGTGTTTTGAGAGATTCATACCAACTCCAATTGAAGATCCGATGATCGGAGGTTGTAGGGCTTGACAATATGAGTTCAACGGTCCAAAAATCACCTCAGTCGGAGTTTGTATGAGTTTTTTAGGCCAAAATATGAAACCTTACCTGAAGGCTGAATCCAGAAGTTTAGCCGACCTTCGGCATGACCGTACTGGTCGTACCATCGGTTCATAGCATGCACTGTCGAGAGACATTAGAACTTAATGACCTCTTCGTTTCAACTAAGAATTGATCGCTGTTTGTTGCGTTGGATCCGTCAGAGAATGGGGAACATTATGAAGACATCTAAAACACCTCTTGACCCTTGGATTAGAAGAGCAAGAAGATCTATGGATAAAAATATCTCGTTGTGGCTATTTAATCACCTCCAAACCCTAGCCATCACAACACTCTTGGGAGAGGATGCCCCAATCTCATCTATTGCAGCCAGGAACACCTCTCCGACACCTCCACTACGTGATCCACGCCGCCGTCGGCCGGCCCTAGGCCGCGTCGTAGGCCTCCTTCGCCATCTTCTTTGTCCGCGATGACCACGACTTCATTTCCACGTCCTCTCTCTACTACTGTTTTTTTATAGGATTAAACATTGTGTTAGAGATAATGAATTATTCCCTTATGATTTATTGTCTCAATGCATCTATGCGTGATTGACTCGATTCTAAGTCGAGGTGATATAGTATGACCAATTAATGTTTGCAATTGTTTTATTATGCATGTTCTCTTCGTATTATTATTATTAGTGATTGGAGATATCCAATCTATTGATTGGGTTAGAGACATCTACCCACAAGACCGCCCATGAAGTAGATAGATGTATGTGCGAATCAATTAGACCTTAGAAGTGACATTATCTTGGTATCTTAAACGGAATCTTGTATCTAAGAAGTTATGGTTATCCATAAAGCTTAAAGCATTGTTCTAAAAAAAATAAACCCTGGAGGCAAATTGCCTCAATCTATTAATTAAGCCGAAGAGAATTTCACAGTTTATTAGAGGGAAACTGGGCAAAAGCCAGGTTACAAAACTTGGCCAGCTCTAGCCAAGCTAGATCCAGGGCACCACCGACCAAAATAGCAAAGACCGCATGTGCATCTCTAGGTAACCCTCATAAATAAGTTAGTTCTAAACTACTCCCTCTGTCCAGAAATATAAGACGTATTTTAATTCGTGAAGACAAGTTTTTGACCAACAATTACTCTATTAATATATGATTTATGTGATATAAAATTGATATCATTAGATTCGTATTCAAAAATACTTACTTATGATTATAACTTTATATCACATAGAATATATTAATAGAGTAATTATTGGTCAAATTTTTTGTTAACGAATCAAAATACTTCTTATATTTCTAAACTGAGAGAACACTAATTACTACTCGATCGTTAGTAGTATCCCACGACGACCAGCAGCGAGCTGCCCTGAGGCATCGAACGTGCAATCCATCCGCCACCCATCAGCTCGATGAAAAATTAAGTCCACCTCGTCGCCGTCCTCCATGTTGAAGTCTGCTGGCCTTTCATCCGTTTGCGGTTGACAAGGAACCGACCTGCGCCGCGATCAACAACGGGCATGCTAGCGTAGAAGTCGATCAGGCCCTGCAACTTCTCGGTTTTCCGTGTGGTGTAGTAGAGCCTGCGCCTGTCAGTGTCCTGCACCTTGATCGTGAGGAGAACGTCGTCCGCTCCTCCTCGTTGCCGCCCCGCTCCGCCGACGTGCCAGATAGAGACATATCCAATGCGTTGTGGGATTATTCGTACCTTGGGATTAGGCATATCGCGCAACCTCTCTCCAGATCAGTTGAAATTATATGAGCGTGCATGCAGTACCACGTGAACAGCGGGATATTAATAAGTTTGCTTCGTTCTTGAATTTTTTTTATAAATATTATTTTTAAAACAAAAAATTCGAGATATATAGCTCTCATTTCAGAAATTACAAAACTAACATTACGTCGGTTGACCGTTGGATGAAACCGGTGTTATCGTTTAACTGTGGGACGATAACGCCCTATCGTGCGATCTGTAACCGAAAATGCACCGAAAGTGGGCGGAACAGCGCGACAAGACGCGTGATGGGACAGCTGTCGTCCAACGGCTGGACGATAGCGCGTTGTTGTTCAACGGTCGAACGATAACCGGCTATCGTCCCACGGTTGGACGACAGCGCTTTATGTCGTGCGCCTGTGATTTCTCCTTTCCTGCTTTGCGTCATGTCGTGCACCCGTTTGTGCCTCACCCGAGCGCGTGCGCAGAAGTCCAGCGGGAGAAGGAAGAGAGGAGGGAAAGGAGAGAAAGAAGAGAGGAGAGGAAGAAGGAGGAGAGGAAGAAGGAGGAGAGGAAGAAGGAGAGGAAGAAGGAGGAGGGGAAGGAGGAAGGAGGAGAGGAAGAAGGAGGAGGAGAAGGAGGAAGGAGGAGGAAGGAGGAGAGGAAGAAGGAGGAGGAGAAGGAGGAAGGAGGAGGAAGGAGGAGAGGAAGAAGGAGGGGAGAAAGAAAAGAGAGAAGAGGAGGTGAGTTCGGGGAGGCCGAGCTCCGCATCTTCAGTAATTTTTTTAAATTTTATTAGTTAGGTATTAGTTTGTTTTTTTAGTTTAGTACGTATTAGTTTGTAATTACTTATATTATTTAGGTTGTTTAGTACGAAATATGCAAATATAGATTATGTATAGGTTACTTATATTATGCAAATATAGATAATTGATTATGGAAATTAGGTTGTTTAGTACGGATTATTTATATTATTTAGGTTGTATATCATTATAGGTTATGTATGTAAATATGGATTATGCAAATTAAATCTCGTAGTTCAGTTAGGTCTATAATTGATTAGACGATGGGGGAAAATTGTTATTAAATTAGGTCGAACTAATTAGTTCTACTATTAGAGACGTAGAATATTAGTATGTAGTTAGGTTAATTATTTCGTATTCGTGTTGACCGTTACGTTCTATCGTGCTAAAAGTTCTATCCCGATTTATTGGTCGATAACCCTGGTGTGTTCCGGATCACCCTTGTACACGCTGTACGCATGTACTCGGCCTACATTTAGCACGAAAGAATTTAGCGGTCGCGCGACGTAATAGAACTACATGTTTTACTGAGTACGTGACGAAGATGTCAATTTATCTTATGGCAGGTATGTCGGAGTTAGTAAATATGACGGTGTACTATGGTCCTGGGGTTGTTCGATCAAATCGGAGTGGGGTTGATCTTAGTGAATTCAGCCATGTTGATTTGCCTATTTCCGATCCGGAAAGGTTGAACTTCAAGGAAGCCAATCATTGGCTTACACGTACCTTCTCCATGGATCCCGCACTGTATGCTGTGACCATTCAGGCAGTGTTTACCAAGTTTTGCACTGATATTAAATGGGACTTGTTGCCGATCGAGAGTACTAGAGACTGGAGATCGTGGATGCGGGTTTGTAATGCTAGAAAAAGTCCTCCGGTCGCACTAGTGCAAGCCATCATGAAGGGTGGCGGGTCAGAAGACGGTGGGTACGAAGCGGAGCAGAACAATCCAGAACCACAGGTGGACGAGGTTGTTCATTTCGGTTGGCAAGCTGGGCAAGCTGGGCAGAGCAGTCAACCGGTAGAAAGAGTTCCCACGGGGCAGGCGGATGAAGAAGAGGATTTCGAGTGCATGCAGAAGGTAATGGAACAGGAAGATGAAGATGGAATGGCTGAAGATGTGGATGAAGATAGCGGTGAAGAAGATAACATTCATGCGTCCCCGATTCCAATTGCATGGAACCAGGAACTTCTTGGTGCCATGAGTGTGAATGATGGCCATGATTCTTGTTGGGAATATAACAAGAACCAGATCCAAATTGGTTCGATGTATGCCACCAAGAAAGAATTGAAGCATGCAGTCACGCAATGGGCCATGTCCACGCAGAGGATTTTCAGGACCGACATATCTTCTCCGAATAATTTAACTTAACATGTACTGCTCATGGCTGCGAAAGCAAGGTGCACGCCCATGTGCCTAAGTATGAAGTGAATTGGGTCGTGACCAACGTCGTGCCGCACACTTGCGTCAGAAGCAATGTCCTAGTGCGTCACCCGAATCTGACATCCACTCTGATCGCAGAACTGATATACAGCGAGATAGTGGAGAAGAAAAACATGGAAGCAAAGCACATACAAGTTGCAATAAAGAGCGGGTACAAGTACGAAATCCCATATGGCCAGGCTTGGAGGGCTAAGCAGAAGGCCATGGAGATGCGCTTCGGTACTTTCTATGACTCGTACGATAACCTGCCCCGGCTGCTTTATACACTCCTCCTCCGGAACCCAGGGACACATGTTGATATTCAGCACTCGGTGAACCTGCATTTTCTAGGCTATAAAGTGCCGAACCGAGCTTTCTTCTCTTTCGGTGCATGCATTGAAGCTTTCAGGCATTGTCGTCCAGTGCTGTGCGTGGATGGGACATTTCTGACAGGCAAGTACAAGGGGCAGATACTAACGGCGATTGGTGTGGACGGCAACAATCAGATCCTGCCATTGGCGATGGCGTTCGTGGAGGGTGAGAACTTTTCAAGCTGGTTATGGTTCTTCAGGCAGCTCAAGCATGGAGTAGTGAAGAATCGGGAGAACGTATGTGTTATTCACGACAGGCACCCTGGTATACTGAAAGCAGTGAAGACACTCCAGGAGCCAACGGCTGATGAGGATCACCCTTGGCCGGACCTGCAAAGCCGTTGGTGCATGCGCCATCTAGGGGCTAATTTTTTTAGCCAGTTTAGGAACAAGCGCCTGATGAATCTATTTAAGAGGCTGTGCAAGTAGAACCAGGACACGCCCACTTGCAAGTGCACATGCAACAAACCCAAGCTGCTACACCTGCCTTGCTCTCATGTGCTGGCTGCATGTGGCCAAATTGGGATGGACTCAATCTCATTCGTGTGACCTTACTATCTGAAGCAGCCCGTGCTCCATACTTGGAGCGGCGAGATAAGTGGATTCCGTGCGGTTGGCAACTTCAACAAGGTAGACGAGGCTCAAAGGGAATACATCCCAGATTTAAGACTACTCTGGGTTGCACGAGGTCGACGGCAGGTTCGTCGTATTCGTAACGACATGGACCAATCGGAGGCTGGTGGTCCAACTAGACAGTGCATGCATTGCTCAAGGTATGGGCACAGAATGAAAAATTGTCTTGACTTACAGAAACAAGGCCAAGGGGATACTTCAGGTGGCGCTAGCACATCGGTGCCTGGAAGCGCAGCAGGAGAACGTTGAAATGCTATATACTTTCAACTTAGTTTGTTCCGTACAATAACATATTTATTCCCTACGTGTTGAATTAAAATTGTGTTTGTATTCCTGTAAGTTTGTATTTCTGTAAGTCTGTATTCCTGTAAGTTTATAATTCACGTAAGAATCCTTACGTTTGTAAACTCATAATTCGTGTAAGAATCCTTAAGTTTGTAAGTTCAAAATTCGTGTAAGTTTATATTTGTACATTTCTGGTACGTTTATATTTCTACGAATCCATTATTACCACAGGTATGGCGACTTATCGTCATCTGGACCCTACGGTTGACATACGACACCGCGGGAGGCTACTGGAGGAGGGCCAAAACCTCCCCGTGCTCGTCACTCGCACGCCTCAGGAGGATTGGATGATACACCCAGAATGGGTTGACAGGTGGGTCTCGTAGTTACGTACGTTGTTTGAAGTAATCTTTACTACATAACTTGACGCTTATTTTGTTGTTCTGTACTTGTTTCACAGGTTGGCTTGGGCGGGTCTCCTACCGCTGGCACGGATGGTTGAGGCTACTGCGGCAGAGTGAAGGCTCATGCCGCAACATGACGATGACGAGGAGCCGATAGAGCAGTACAATGAGCGGTCTCGCCGTTTTTGTTACGACCGGTCACTAATCACCTGCTTAGTGGACCGTTGGAGGCCAGAGACCCACACACTACACTTTCCTTGGAGAGAGATGGCGCCTACTCTGCAGGACGTCTCGTTCTTGCTGGGCCTACCGTTGGCTGGAGCCGCAGTTGGACCGTTGGAGCCTCCAGTAGGTTGGCACGAGGACATAGTGGCCCGTTTCGCAGGTGTTGCTCATGGGGTCGGGGAGTTGGTCCGAGATGCAAATGGCCCTATGTGGCGGTGGTTGCGCAGCTTTCAGGTAACTCCGCTTGCCTTTGTTATGCATTGCGAACTTACTTTTAAAATTTTATTTCGTTTCTTATGTTAAATTTTTCATGTAGATCGGCGCGCTAGGTTACCCTGGTGTCGCGCTTACGGAGCAGCAGGTTGACCGTTGTCTAGAGGTGTATGTCTTGTGGCTCTTTGACAAGGTGATGTTCACATCCAATCACGTCAACACTGTGGACGCTCGCTACATCGGAATAGCGCGAGAGATCGCGGATGCACGTTGCCGTGAGGACATAGTTCAGAAGAGTTGGGGTTCAGCTGTCCTGGCCGCCACTTTGAGAGCCATGTGCAATGCTTACAGCAGGCGCGCGGAGAAGTCGTCGGTACTGGGTTGCCCACTTTCGTTGCAGCTTTGGTCGTACGAGCGGTTTCCGATCGGACGGCCAGACGTGCAGTTCGACGTACCGTACGACGATAGGTAGTACCACGGGGACCTCATCGACATGCCTACTTTTGGGACACTCTGGACACGGAGATGGGTGAGTTCTATACTAAATATGGTTTCGATCAGAAGTACTTCATTTTTTCTTTGTATTAATTATTTTCATTCTCGACAGGTCCGATATGCTAGCGCACAAGTCAGGAACTGCTACCCGGCCTTCACGTCGCAGTTTGATACGTTGCACCCTAGTCAGGTGATCTGGGAGCCGTACAGTGAAGACGCGTTGACGTGACGAGCGTCTGGCGGGATTTCAGCCTTGTGTATCAGAGACCTCGACTACTGGATGACGAAGGCTACCGTAGTGTTCGATGTCACTGTGGAGGTAACCGCTGTGCACCGTGTGATGCGGTAATTTGGCAAACGCCAGTTGTGTCCTCCCCCAGCACCGCCCACGCTTCAACCTCACATCCACAGGTAAGAGCATATAAGGTTTTATGGTCTGATAATAGTATTGTAATTGTTTTGCTCACTTCGTATGAATAATCATGAAATGTAGGTACAACCGACATAGTGGAAGCAAGACGGCAACAACTTGGGCACAAAACCTTGCGCCGTTTGTCGAACGGTGGACGACGGCAAGCGCAGATCTCTGGCAAGAGGACACACCCTTCAACCCAGCCGAGTACGATGCGTACCTCCGGTGGTACCGCTCCGGCACGAGGTTGTACTACGTACCGCGTGCCGACCCAGATGAGATGCAGCAGGGCCACACGTTGGATCACTACCCGGCTGCTTCTGTTGTTGGCGTCAGGCACCACGCCGTAAGTGTCACGATTTTCTTTGTTTTGCATTTGCAGAAGTACTGAGCAAGTAATAATAATCCTTTCGCATTTGTAGGCGCAGATGACGCTGGAGGCTCAGGAGGAGGTTGCCGCACTCCTCAACCGGCTTGACATGGGGATTGAGATCAGTCCATCCGATAATCGATCCGCGTGGCAGCGTCTCAACGGCAAGCTACGGAAGATCTACGAGACTTTGACTTGTGGGCGCGCTTCAGACGTCGAGACTGGACGGTCTAGTCGTCATGCACACCGTCCCCCACGGCAGTCCTCGTCGTCGTGGTAGCCGCAGCCGCAAGTCCAGCCACGTCCTCCTCTCCCGACGCAGGCGGGAGGCTCGTCGTGGCATCACCAGCCACAGCCGTCATCCCAGCCTACACCACCTCTCCCGACGCAGGCGGGAGGCTCGTCGTGGCATCACCAACCACAGTCGTCACCCCAGCCTACACCACCTCTCCCGACGTAGGCGGGAGGCTCGTCGTGGCATCACCAGCCACAGTCGTCACCCCAGCCTACACCACCTCTCCCGACACAGGCGGGAGGCTCGTCGTGGCATCACCAGCCACAGTCGTCACCCCAGCCTACACCACCTCTCCCGACGCAGGCGGGTGGCTCATATTGGTACAATCCGCAGTCTGTGATGGTCTACACTACAGGTAAAGCCGTATTACTAATATGGTCTTACTATTTCCTTGGATTATATTACTAAATATGATCGTTTACTGTAGGTGACACGGTTCCTGTTATGGCGTTTGCGGGTTCACCAGATACTGTTGACTACGGCGATATGTGGAGCCAAGCGGACGCTTCAGGGGTTGTTCCTCACTTCCCGGGATTTTAGACTCCACCGCCACCACCCACGCAGGTCACGCAGTCGCCACCTCGTCAGCCGACTGAGCCGATTTACGGCAGGGGTCACCGTCAGCCACGGCCGGTACAGCCCTTGACACTGTCCGGCCCTCGCAAAAGGCCACGTCCTCGTACTCGTAGAGCCGCCGCACCCGCCGCACCACAGCGAGGCCCAGGAGGACCTGACCAAGGAGACGAGCAGGACTAGTTTTTTTTAAGCCATACACTCGCACCATCTCCTTTTGTATTTTGACTATCTTTAGTTGTACTGAATTGCATGGAACACTTTATTTATTTCTTCAAAATCTAGAGTTCGAAACATCGTCAACACTACGCATGGCGTGACAACACGGTACGATAACATTCGCATACAGCCAAACAACCTAATACAACATTTAAATAACTACTCAGGGCCTTTCGGATATTTTTCCTTCCTCGTACGACGAGCGTGAGCTTCCTCCCCTTCTTCCTTCACGCGACGCGCCATCTCGCGCTTCCTCGCCCTTTCGGCCTCACGTGCCTCCGCAGCTCGACGTTCCGCCTCCTCCTTTTCTTTGCGTTGCATCTCCTGCCAACACTTTCTCTTCTCCTCCTCCTCTTCCTCGTGCATGCGTTCCAGAAACCGACCTCGAGCACAGCCAACCTTCCACATGAGTTCTTCCTCAGCCTCTTTCGATTGGGTAACGTCCAGCCACTGTATGTAGTCACATATAGTAGGTGGAGACTGCAAGCAAATGACTGTTACCATAGTATTGCATCGTGTTAGAAATGCGGGTATGTGCGAGTTTTACCCTTTCACGCCGTCTGGACATGCCAAACTTCGGTGGCTCTTCGTCGTAGTTAGCACACATGAAGAATCTTCTTCCGTACGTGTACGAGAACTCTTGCGACTTCATCAGTCTGCACGGATCTTGGCACCAGCAAAGGGGAACTTCGACACCTGCGGGCACGTCGGCAACCAGCTTCTGCTTCGGCATCTCGTCAGCACCAGATGAAGCCATTCCTACGATTTTACAATACGGCATAGTTACTATTTTCAGGAAACGAAACAAAAGAATAACGCAACTATTTACCTCACACGCGCTCCGCTGTCGAGATCTCACTTCCAAACCCTAATCCCTCTCCTCTCTATCGATTTGTTAATTTTTCATGAATCGGTAGGAGGCAGAGACAGGTGAGGGGTGATTAAATAGAGAGCGATGCGCCTCAGGGATGCACTGGATGCATTCACGAGTGACTAGAGCCCAAAAAAGGCGCTGCAGTGGACTTGACACGACGTAAAGACGACCCAGAGTTCACGCGCGCGTAAAAGGGGGTGCTGGAGAGGGGGGAGGCCCTTATCGTCCAACCGTCGGACGATAAGGGCTATGTCGTTCCACCGCTGGCCGATAACGGGGGAACAGCGGGCCTGTCAGTGCTTTCGGCGCCAAATCGTTCAGTGCGCAAACAATAGCACGTTATCGGTCCACCGTTAGCCAATAACGCCTTATCTGTTAGCAGTTGGCTAATAAGTGCGTTGTCTGCCCACCGTTGGCTGACAGGGTTATATTTTCGAAATTTTCGATTACAGACATATAGATCTCAAATTTTTATTTTTAAAATTAATATTTATTAAAAAAGTCTCGTTCTTCGTCTCCGTTTCAATCTGTTGCGCTAACTTTGTTAATGTTCCGGCCATCAAGGAGTCGATAACCATAGGCGGATCTGGGGGGACATGGCACCCCCTAAAAGAAGTATAAATTTTCTTATACTAATATTTATATCTCTGCCTGGCTATATCTAAGCCATATTTCGAATCTATTTATTAAAATTATACTAAAACTGTATTAAACTATTATATTGTAATTTTGATAAATTTTAAAATTATATGTTAGATTTATTTTAATGTTTAGACATGACAATTGAGTTGTACGTGTGTAACATGTGGCACCTTTGGTGGTAAAATTCTAGATCCTCCACTATGGATGTAACAAATGAATACGGAAGCCACCTTTCGCGTCCCACACTGCCAAAATTTCAAGTGGAAAGGTGTAGATGTCGTGGTGAAAACGTAGGATCATTTCAAGATCTTCCAGATTAAGTAACCATGAACTGGGCAGATACATTAGGGACACTTTAGCTGTCGTCCTGTCGATACCCAGTAGCCACGCATCATACTTAACCAGCATGTATAAATAAGTTACTCGCCTAGTACCCCACGACGACGAGCAGCGACCTATACAGGCATCGACCGTGCAACCCATCCGCCGCCGCCCAGCAGCTCGGTGAAGAAGTCCACCTCGTCGCCGTCCTCCATCCCGAGCTCCGCCGGCGTCTGCTCGCCGCGCAGCCGGCCCCCGTCGAAGAAGAACCGCCCCGTGCCATACGTGACCGCCGGCGCCACGCTGGCGTAGTAGAAGTCCATGAGGACCTGCAGCTTCTCGGTCCGCCGCATGGTGCAGTAGACCACGCGCCCCTCGGTGTCCTGCACCTTGAGCGTCAGGTGCACCCCGGGCTTGATCACCGGCTTCCTGTCCTCCTCCTCCTCCTCCTTGCACCGCCCCGCCGCCGCCGACATGTCCGGTGCGCGCGCTTACGTAGTTGTGGTTACGTGCGTCGGGGTGTGGCTATGAGTTGGCGAAGCGGCGACGTCCGTGTGCTTATAAAGGTGTTCATAATCCATTGCCGCCGGCCGTGGTTTAATTAGCGGGGAATTTGTATCAGCGATGGACCTTTGGGTTGCCACGTCAGTTCTCTATACGCAGGGATTGAAGCGAGCAAAGGAATTCATTGCCGTAGAGTTGCCGTGGATATTTTTCGTCAAAAAGAGAAACCCCACGCAACAACAACCGGTGAAACCCACGCTCTTGTCCAACGTGCAATATGGAACCAAGAGTTGTTGCCTTCCCTATAGTCATTTCCAAATGCAGCGTCGTTTTAGAGGTCACAAGTCACAACTCACGACATGCACGAAAGCACAAAGCAGTTTTTCGATTCGTAGAGTTAGGTCTCCTAGTATCCAGTCCATCCAGCATGCGTCAAGATATGTACAGGACACTTTACAATTATACTCCTATACTACAACTATTGTGTAATGATACATTTTGCTTAATTTAAATATTACTTTGTATATTTGTACCAATCTCCTCTTTCTCTGTCACTTGCACTGAAATTTCTCTCCTCTCTCTCTCATTAGAAACTCTCACCGAACAATAATGGAGGTGGTTTTCCGTGGTAGTCGGAGGCCGGCGAGAGGTGGAGGCAGCGGCGGTGGTTATCTCTTCCCTCAGGCGACGCCCATCATCAAGCCTGAAACATAGTGACAATTGCACGAGACACTATACTAATTTAAAATAAAGATAAAATATATCTTACTAAACAGATATATGCGTTAACCGTAAATGTCTTAATATGATCAAAAGATCATACATTCCTACTTAACTTTTCCATTTTTGAAGCTAAACTTAGGAATGGAAAACCATAATACTTCTTTTTCTTTGAAACACACACCGGAGAATTTTGGTAAAATTGGAGCAACGAATTGCAGTCGCGTTTGTCCAGACCAACCTAACACTATCCTTTTGCTTTTAAATCACTGAGACAATGAACCCATTAAACTAAGTAGGACTTGTATTAAGATTACACATTTTGAAAACCTCAATTTTAGGCTCACTAATATGCAATTTTAGATAATTAAGATATAAAAAAATTTAGACAACTGAGAATTAGCAAAACTGGTTAATTAATCGAGCGAGATATGCGTACATCAAGGCTTGCATATATAAGTGCATCGCGCGCCACGACTTGTATGGTGTTGGGTGTAGTACGTACAAAAGCTTCTCGATCGGACCATGCAAGTACTGAAGTACAAGTCCTACTTTTATGATCGCGATTTATCCTCTCCTGGCCCGTCGGGAAGCAATGCAACTTTCACCATATAGCAACCGTTGACAATCCGATCTGAAGCAAGAAACAGTTGTGTACGGAGCAAATGCCTGACGATACTGATGAGAATGCCCGACGATACTGTATCTCGTAATCATACCGAGCATTGCAATCGACGGAGTCTCCTCGTATTCGCTGCCAAATACCAGGGTCTTTCCGGTGTTCCTACCTCCATCTCTTCCTCTCCCGAGGAAACTAGCAACAATTGTGCAGCCGCACAGCACTGGCCACAACGCATGCACATGTTACGTACTCCCTCGGTCCAGACGTGTACGAAATTTAAGATTCAATTTTGATCAATAATTAAGCTAATAATATTAAATTATATAATACAAAAATAATACCTTTTAAAAATACGTTTGAATATGAATCCAATGGTACCACTACTATGTCATATAAGTCAATAGGATTGGTTTAATCGTTGATCAAAGTTAGACCTTAAATTCCATGCACGCCTTATATTTGTGGACGGAGGGAGTATATAGGTCGTAACCCTCAATGATAATCCACATCCCATCTCATCAGTCATCTACGCGTCGCTTCCGCTTTAGCCACTTCTACCGAATCATATTGTACGATGGTCTTGCCGGTCTTCATCTTGGTGGCAACCGCGGCTGCGGTGGTCGGCGTGGGCGCGTACATCTTTTTCTGGCCGGCATCAGCAGCCGTCGTCACGATGAAGGCACCCGAAGCCTGTGACCTCCTGATATCCCGCGCGACGTCCGAGGCCAACTCCTAGCGCTACTACTACCTCTTCTGCACCGCCAGTGCCCCGGCGGCTACCGCCGCTTTGGCTCCGTGAGGTGATTGCCATGCGTAAGCTAGTAAGTATATATGTATCAGAGGTCTTTTAGGGTATGCACCGGATGATATGAACCGTCCATCTCAGTAGATATAAGGGATTAGATCTACCAATACTACTAGATAAGGTAAGTAGTATTTTATTTTTAAGGGGCAAAATAGAAAGATATAGGAAACAAATTTGAAAGTTCTAGTGAAAAAATTGGGGGCTAAATTTTATAACCTCTTCCCTAACACGACACAGTGCATTTATTCCCCTCTCCCCCATGCTTTTCAGTGTGGCTAATGGTGAAGCCGAACTTGGTGTTGCCCTCTTCGAGGGTGATCTCCACAGGCATTTCTTTAGTGGCCATGGTGTAGCAGAGGCGCACTGCCTTCACCACACCAATATCCACGCCGTGATAGGACCTCGAACCCATACAGGCTAGCATTGGCGAGGTTCAGGAAGTCGGCCATGTTGGTTTCTTAAGCCTAAATCACAATCGAGAGAACGAGTACGCGAGAAAACAATTTAGAGCTAGAGGCTCATATTGTGCCTCCTTTCTTCTTGTCTTGTATTTCTTTTCGTTGTTCGGTGATTACAATATGCTACCCTCTACCTCCTTATATAGGTGAAAAAATACCTCATAGAAACTAACTAGGACTAGGAATCCTAATTCTACTCTAATTCCTTCTCTTCTTATTCCCCTACTCATCTTTCCTTCCTACTCATATTTCTTTCCTATTCTATTTCTTTCCTAAGTGGACCGAACATCAATTCTTGCTGGACTCAGACTGCTCTTTCCTAAGCATGCAACGTGATTAATTACATCATTCACCTCCTTAAGCACGTTGCTTCCTTCTCTTCATAGCTCGTACTCCGATCTTCTCACGCATCTCCACGAACTTTTGCTTGGCTAGAGACTTGGTGAGAATGTTTGTGAGCTGGTCTTCCGTTCGTACATGTTGGACGTCGATCATACCCGCCTCCACACACTCTCTTATGTAATGGAAACGAGTATCAATGTGTTTGCTCCTCTCATGATAAACCAGATTCTTGCACAAGGATATTGCGGATTGATTTTTGACTTTCAGCGTCACCTTCTCGACCTTCTTCTTCATTAAGTCGGCTAAGAGCCTTCCCAGCCAAACTGTTTGGCATGCCGCAATACTTGCTGCAATGTATTCGGCTTCGCACGATGAGAGAGCCACCACTCTTTGCTTCTGTGAGCACCAACTGATCAAGTTGTTGCCCAGGTAGAACACCATGCCTGAAGTGCTTTTCCTGTCATCCACATCACCTGCCATGTCGCTATTTGAGTAGCCATGCAATCCATCGTTCAATCCCTTCGTGTAGATGCACCCAAAGTCCAACGTGCCTTTGATATAGTGCAACACTTGCTTGACAGCCGCCATATGTTCCGTAGTAGGTTCTTCCATATATCTACTCATAATTCCAACCGAGAAAACTAAGTCCGGACGGGTATGGAGTAAATACCTCAAGCTGCCAATGATGCTGCGGTATAGCGTGGAATTCACTGGAGGATTGGTGCTCTTCTTGCTCAACTTGACTCGTGAATCCATTGGAATTTGTGTGGGGTTGCAATCCTTCATTCCACACTTCTCCAGAATTTTTTCGGCGTAGGTTGTTTGACACAAGGTGATGTGACCCAGTTCTTGTGTTACTTCTATGCCAAGATAGTAGCTGAGCAAGCCCAAGTCGCTCATGCTAAATAGCTCCTTCATCTGATCCTTGAACATGGTGATTTCTTTGACACTGCCGCCAGTGATGATTAAATCATCGACATAGACGCTGACAAGTAGATCAACTCCTCGGTAGCTTCTCTTGTACACAGCATGACAAGGGATCGATCAAGCTTTGCGTACCATGTCCTAGGTGCTTGCCGTAGACCATAGAGCGCTTTGTGAAGTCGTAAGACCTTTCCTTCCTCGCCTTTCTTCTCATAGCCAGGAAAAATCATAGCCAGGAGGTTGTGATACATAGACTTCTTCTACTAAATCACCATTGAGGAACGCTATCTTCACATCCATGTGGTGCACTTTCCATCTTCCCTGTACGGCCAAAGCGATCAAAAGTCTCACGGTCTCGAGGCGAGCCACTGGAGCAAACACCTCCTCAAAATCGATTCCTCGTCGTTGCACGTATCCTTTTGCCACCAACCGCGCCTTGTACTTGATGGTCGTCCCGTCGGTGTCCTTCTTTAACTTGAACACCCACTTCAAGCCAATGGGTTTGTGACTTGGTGGTAATGTGGCAAGTGTCCATGTCTTATTCTTCTTGATCAAAGCGATCTCATCTTCCATGGCTTGCTTCCACCATGGATCAGCACTTGCTTCTTGAAAACTTGTTGGTTCTTCGGCAACGAGTAGGCACAACCCTGAGTATTCTATGTCTATTGAAGAAGTGGCGTCGTAGATTTTATTGAGATTCCGTAGGCTGCGTGGACCTTCGGAGACTGATGATGCACTTCCAGTGGGTGCGTGTGTCGAGCTTGGCGTTGCGGGCGTAGCTAGAGGAGTTGCTGTTGCCCCGTGCTCATGGAGGGCTGGTGCTAGAGACCCTATCTTCTGCTCGACTGCTTCGTCGGCTTCGTGAACACCAGCAGGTGCAGGGGCTGCGCTATCAGCAGGATGAGCAGGAGTGGCATCGTCTTGAACATCAATACCTGCAGCATGAACAGCGGGGTAATGGACTATAAAATCTTCACCAAGCTGTTGTGCATCTGCCGTTGTGGCGTACCCAGTTTTGAGGCCGGATAAACCCTTGTGTTTACTGTATCGGTCCCTGGATCAGTAGCCGATACACACAAGCACTTGATAGCATAGACATGCAATACATTGTTCATTACACACTTAGCCATAATTGGTCCTTATTTAGTACAAGCTAGGCCTATTGGCCAAATTTAAAACAACAGCAGAAATAAACACGCGATAGATAGCCTTTCAATATGCCGGACCACAGGCAACTGACTGGGGGAGAAACCCTACGCCTCGAAATCACTGTCGCTATCTCCGGTCTGGTATTCCTCCTCATCGTCTGGCCACATAACAAGCCAGGTGAGTACATAGAATGTGCTCGCAAGCACTCCACCAGGGAGTCTATCACGGATATGAGCATGCAAGGGAATTATCAAGAAATTGGCTCTATCCTAAGTTTCATATTGTGCGAGAAAGTAAGTTTGCATTTGAAATATGTAAATAGATATTAAAGCAGTTTTAGCAAGGTATCTCGACGCAACGAGATAAGGTACCTGCTTGCATCACTCTTTCCGTTACAATGGGGAGATCATCTCTGTGCTTTCCGCTATAACGGCAAAGCATGGTAATCGCCCGATTCCTCAGAGAGTCATAGCTCACCCGGTACATACGGCGATACCAACGAAAACACGGTAATCGCCCAATTTCTCAGGGATACTTAGCTCACCCGGTATCTACAGGGATATCAACGGTTGCCCGCTATGACGGGAACCCTTTTCTCCATTCCTCCCGCTACTGCGGGGATCTTGCATGTCACCCTGCGAACTCGGCGGATCGCGTCCTTAACCCATAACCATATTTCAGGTTTTGAAACTCAGTCTACTTTAGTGTGGCATAACCAAGTTCGTCCTTGACAGCGGACACGGCTATTCGAATAGTTTTAACCCTCTGCAGAGGTAGTACTGCTTTACCCACACGATGTAGGTCACCCTGGACATACTGTACACCGCATACTACCAGAGTTAGTACAACGAGACTCTTCGCCGGTGTGAACCCAGCCATGAACCCGCCAGAAGGACATATCCTAAACCTAGCTTAAGTCAGTATCATCGCTTGCAAGGAGGTTGGTGTTCCAACTTTGTGGCGAACAAGCCATCGCTTTCCCGCGAAAACTTTTCTCTACAGAGGCTACAACCTCATCTGCATGCTACACACTGCCTACAGGTTCATGCTAGTTTAGGCCAGGTACTAGATCAAGTCCTTCCCATAAAGGACATGTGGACGTACGGTAAGACTTGGCCAAATGACACTTAAGCTCGGTCCTTAGGTGATCCGAGAGGGACTCCACACCACTCCCGTAAACGGGCAGCGAGAACCACGTCGGGCATTACCTCGCACTTTAACAAGCTTCCTGCTTTTCCCCTTCATTTCCGACCCGGATCAAAATCTTCTCCAATTTGTTTTTCAGGTTTTAACGAAAACCTTTTTGCGGTAAAGTATCCCAACCCATGGATATACTACCTTCATACACCTCCGGTCACGACGGTCTATTTCCAAATTGTCACCACATGAAATATGGGGTATTTCTTTCTTTTTTGAAAACCTAGTTTTTCTACTGCAGGGCTAAGCATAAGTATATATAGTCTACCCTAAGTTTCCGGTAACTCTTCCGGAATAGGTAGTCTCTTAGGATGACAAGGAGTTCAAGGTCGGCCTAGGGTTTTCTAAGCATCGGCTATAACTACTCTACTCAAAATAACGGGTATAAAACATAGCATGCATGTTTCGTAAAATAAAATATATTTCGTAAACTTGGGTTTCAACATGATCAAGGGTGGAAAGCTTGCCTGGCAGTTCCTGGTTTTGTTTCGGTCATGGGAGTGCTTCGGGTTCCTCCTGACGAACGTACCTTACACCGTCAACTACACGTTTCAAAATAACACCAATAAGAATCCAAACGCGATAAAGAACCAAATGGCAACTCAATGCAGAACATATGCCATGCTTTTGATGTGCGAGGATGGTCCGGGGAAAAGAAAAAGAAGGTTGGGGTCTTTTTATTTTATGCACATGGAGAATATTGGGATTAGGGTTTTCTTTGCTCGAAAACCCTAGTTCTAATATGGCGGAGGGAGTGTCCAGGGACTTGGTGGTTGAAAAGATGCGGGAGAAGTAACTTTGATGAGGTTTAACATGGTTGGATGCTATAAAGAAAACATATTTATGCATGAAATTGACATTAGGGTTTTTAGGGTTTAACATGCCTTCGTCATCTTCGGATCATGCGACATGTATATGCATATATGTTCTCATGCTAAGATCAGAGGGTTAAAGCTTTAGCTTGTTAGAGAGTTTCAAATGGATCAAAAGTTCAAAAGGAAATTTAAAAAGGATTTGAATTTAAAAAGGTTATTTGAATTACTCCTTGAACAGAAAAGAAAATTTGAATTTTTGAAAATCTTTTTGAACCAAAAGATTCTAAATATTTTTAGGGTCAAACTCTATTTTGGAATTTCTTCAAGAACCGGACGTTTTAGTGCCGAACCAGCTGAACCAGAGAAGAACCGGTTCTGGATCAGCAGAACGGGGGGTTTGTTTGGAGTTTACGCTTTATCAAGGAGGAATTACGCCTTCTCAGTAGGCAGGTGAAGATTGGTCAGGGCGCCACCCCTCACCACGGTGGTTCTGGTTGGGCCCGGGGCCCACCTGGCGGTGGCCGGGCCACTTACTCTTTAACTCGGCTACTCGGTTAGGACCGGAGCCCCAGCTCTTGGACTGAGTGGCCCCGGCGGTGGCGTCCCGGCGAGGAGCGGGTCTCAGGCGGCGGCTGCTCTTGGTGGTGGCGGACGGATTCCAGCTCGGGAGGAGGTAGGGCTTCCGGCTGGCGCGGGTAAGGTCGGAGGTAAGCTCCGCTTGGGCTCGGCTAGCTAGGGTAGAGGCGCTGACCCGAGCTCGGTGGTTTGCGGAGGAATGGGGGGCAGAGCTGGGATTGGAGCTGCGGTTCGCTGCAAAGGGGTAGGAGGAGGAGGTTGAGTGCTGGAGGGACTCGGGCATGGCCATTCTTATAGCCGAGGGGTACTGGCCTTTGGGATGCATGGCGGGGTGGAGACTACCAGAGGCTACCGTGCACGGCGACGAAACAAGACGGCTCGGTGGTGGCAGGAGAAGGGGGTTGGCGTGGGGTTTACCGCGGCGTCTGGCTGGTTCCGAGCTGCTGGATGCGACTAATGCGGCAGGGACTCCTGTGGTCGGGTGCTCATGCCAGTGGCTTGCACGGCTTGACGCCGGTGCGCGCTCTGTGCCCATCCGGGGCATGCCCAGAGCGGCTTTCACACGCACACGCGAGTGCCAGCGTGCCAAGGGAAGGGAGCACCACAATGTCTCTGGTGTTGGGGATACTCGAGGGAGACTACGGGTGGAGTGTGGCAGCAAGGTATGCCAGAGAATGGAAGTGGCAATGGCATGCTTGGTCGGCAAGAGTGGCATTGAAGTTGGTCTACAGAGAAGAGTTGACCCGCTGTGGAAAAAGTTGGTGGGGGCGGGTGCCTGAGGATAGCAATGTCCCTGGCAGAGAGTTTGAAGGCAATTGGATAAGGTTTAAGCTTGATTTCATGGAAGAAAGGGGAATAGAGCAAGGTGGTTGATGGAAATTCTGGCAAAAAGTTGTGCTGGACCTAGACATGATTTTGAACATTTGAGTTGTTAGCACTAAGATAAGTGATGTGGAAATTTATGGGATTTTCTGAGCTCAAGGTTTATGGGTTGTAGTTTAAGGTGGGATTTTGACCTAATTCCCAATTTGAATGCATTCAAAGATTTTTGAACTGAACCTTCAATTGTTATTTCATACTTAGGTGTCAAATAGTCTTAGAAAGTTCATGAAATTTTTCTAGAATTTTTGGATGGAAGGAAATACATGAAATATGGATTTTAGGGTTTTCGCCCGATAAAGGAATTATTAGGAATTAGGGCGACAGATTGGGTTTTAGGGTTTCGGGCGACGGCACGATTGAGGTAGGGTATGGGGGAGGTTAGGGTTTATATTTGGAGGGTTGGGAGCAAAGATGAGCAGGTTGCCACTTAGGGTTTGGGTTCGGACAGCTCGTGCATATATGTTGCGTATGTCCGATTTAGGGTTTTAGGGTTTTATGCACATGCGATGATGAGAGAACCCTAATTGTTCTCATGCGATGACATGCGTTGAGAAGCGTTAGAAAACCAATCGAGCAAACCATAAGACTGGAACATATACGCATATACGCGTCTTAGCGTTTAGGTTTTCGGGAAATCTGGACGATGAAAATCAGGGTGTGACAGCCGTGGGGCTCCTACTCCAGTCCCAAGCCTTCTCCTCATCAAAAACAGCATCACGAGTCACCAGAACTCGCTTTGTCGTTGGATCAAACATACGATAGCCCTTCGTCTTTGCGTCATAGCCAATGTGAACCATTTTCTTGCTACGATCAGCGAGCTTAGAGAGGTGTGGTGTCACATTCTTCACGTGTGCAATGCACCCAAAGATGCGGAGGTGACCCACACTAGGCTTGCGGCCGTAGTAGGCTTCATAGGGAGTCTTGGCAATTACGCTCTTTGTCAGTGCTCTATTGAGGAGGTAGACAGCAGTATACACCGCCTCTCCCCAAAACGTGCCCGGAAGTCCTTTGCTTGTCAACAAGCTCCTCGCCATCCTGACCACCGTTTGGTTCCTCCGCTCTACCACTCCATTCTGTTGTGGAGAGTAGGGTGCCGTGAGATAACGCCTAACTTCCAAATGCTTGCAATAGTCTATGAACTCGTTTGAGGTGAACTCGCTGCCGCGGTCCATACGCAATGCCTTTAGTCTTAGTTCCTTCTCCATCTCAGCTGCAGCCTTGATCTTCATGAAAGCCTCAAATGTTTCATCTTTGCTTTTGATCAGGGTAAGCCACATGTACCGAGAGTAGTCATCGACTAGTAGCAGGAAATAACGATTTCCACCGTGCGTGGCAGGGGTGATTGGTCCACACAAATCACCGTGCCACAACTCAAGAGGGGATTTCACTCGGTCCTTTGCTTTTGACGGGAAAGGATTTCGGTGTTGCTTGCCAACCAAACAACCGTCGCAGATGTGCTCCACATGATCAATCAATGGCATACCGTTTACCATCTTCTTGTGAGCCAAGTCCTTTAGGGCATGGAAGTTCACATGCCCGTACCTTGCATGTCATCGCCATGCATCTTCATTGCTTCGTGCTAGGAGACACTCTGGGAGAGCCGGCTCGATGTTCAAAACATAGAGATGGTTCCTTGACCTTTTCACCCTGGCCAATGCCTTGCGGGTTCCGTCCAAGATTGTCATCACGCCCTCTTCGATCGCAATCTTACAACCATTCTCATCGAGCTGACCGAGACTAATGATATTGCTTCTTAGTCTCGGGATGAAGTAGACGTTGGTGAGTATGCGGTGTTCTCCCGTGAGACACTTGAACAAGACGGAGCCCCTTTCTTTTATCTACACAGCTGAGCCATCTCCAAACTTGACAGATCCCATCACGGTCATGTCAAGCTCCACAAACTTCTCCATGCAACCAATCATGTGATTACTTGCGCCGGTATCAAGGTACCAAGCCTTTATTTGTGAACCGCTAAGCTTCGGTATCACTTTATCTTCGTGTAGAAACACCTCCTGAGTGGGTTCCCTCATCATCGCATGCACTGTCGCTGTTTCGGCAACCTGGCTGGTTGTCGTGTCGACACCTTCGACAAACTCGCAGACTTTAGTGAGGAGAAGCATGGGCTCGTCATCGTCCTTCTTCACCAAGTTTATTCTTTCTCTCCTGTTCAGCTTCTTGCAATCTTTGGCGCAGTGACCGTATTCATTGCAATTGAAGCACTTAACCTTGGATTTGTCGTAGTCATGTGGCCGTCTTTCATCAGGAAACTTCTCGTCGTTGCCGCGTCCATCACCTCGTCCTCCACCTTGGGAGCGGCCACGGCCGCGGCCTCTGTCGTTGCGGCCACCTCTCTTGGAGCTGCTACCGTCCTCTCTTCTTGCTCTGGCAACGTGAGCATCTAGCTCGGCTTTGGTGAACATCAGCTTTTCACCATCTTCCTTCGGTTTGCGACATGTCTTGCTATTTTCTTCGAAGATTCTCAACCTCCCGATTGCTTCGGACACCGTCATTTTTGAGACGTCTCCAAATTGTTCGATCATGCCAATGATGTCGTTGAACTTTTTCGTGACCGACCCGAACAATTTTTCAACGACCTCGGTTTCATTGATTTTTCCACCAAATGACCAGAGCTCGCCCACTAGGTTCGTGAGCTTCTTGGAGTACTCGCTAATTGACTCGAAGTCCTCCATCTCCATCTCCATCTTGTTGAGCTACCGCTTCAACACACGGGCCCTTGCCCGTTTCACCTTGTCCTCGCCGACCTCCATCTCTCGGAGAGTTTCCCAAGCCTCCTTCGTTGTTTCAAACTCGGCTAAGGTCATTAGGACCGAGTCCAGGACAGCTTGCGCGATGGCGACCATTGCGTCTTGATCTTTCTCCATGTCAGCATCTTCTTTACCACCTTCTATCACCGACCAAACACCCAAAGAGCGGAGAATCAATTTCATCTTCATGGCCCATATGCCGTAGTTTGATTCGCTCAACATCGGGTATTGGATCGGTATAGCTTTTGACGATGAAATCTTCTTGCTGTCGGAGTTGTCACTGCCGGAGCTTTTCTTCTTGCCGGTGGAGTCATTGTCGTTGTCGCCAGCCATCTTTTTCGCCTCACGATCAGTGGCTCTGATACCAAATGTTGGTTTCTTAAGCCTAAATCACGATCGAGAGAACAAGTACGCGAGAAAACTGTGAGTCATGTGAGGACTTGACAACATTTGTGATGAATATTTTGCCACCGTATGTGGAGTTGATTCTTTTGGTTGCATGAATTCGAGGTTTGAATTACTTGTTGTGTTGATTGATACGATTGAGTTTCTCAATTTGTCTCAAGGAAAAATTGAGTCGATGAAAGATTTTTCTCGGCTGACATGGGTCAAGTGGAAAACTTGTGCTCGCGACGCTTTGCTTGGTCTATTGTGTGCAGGTGCGAGTTGGGTGCGGCGATGGTTCGGCCATATGGACCGGCATGAGGCTTGGAGAGCTGAGATGCGGTCAAGGAGGTGGCGACGACATCGTGCGGCTTAGAAGCATGTATGCGGAGAACAAGAAAGCGGGTGGAGACGAGACGTGAGGACCAAGTCAGTGCGAGGGCGTTTTGGTAAAAACGTGAAATCTACCGAAGCATAACCAAGAAACTACGGCGGAGGCCGGGAAGCGGTTTAGGGTTAGTTGCTTAGGGTAGAAGGAGAGGGTGGATGGCGGATGAGTCACTTAGACGCTTTGTGATGCGTGCTAAGTGCTCATGCCATCTAAATGGGCTTTGAGGCCCAAGTGGAGAGGGGGATGCCCCCTTCACTATAAATAGGTGGAAGAGGGTTTCTTAACCCTCAACCCTTTTGATTAGCTTTTGAGAGCTGCACTTTGTGAAGTGCTTTGCCTAGATGAGAGGCTTGTAAATTCCAAAGAAAACCCACAAAAATCCAATACAAAAAGGTTTCTTCAATCCCTATGTGTTCTTGAGCCGGTCATTCTTCGAATCTTTTTTATTTTCATTTTCTTGCTTTCTTTGTGGTTTGATTCGTGGTATGGCAAGTAAGTGATGGGGAGATCACCTCTGGACTGATCCCATCCAAGCATATCCAAGGATCAACTCTTTTCCTTCTTGATTTTGAGTTTTCTTGAAGAAAAATGCAAGAAATGGGGTTTTGTGATTGAGTCATGAAGAGGTTTTGATTCTGTGATTTGGAGCTTGGAATAGGTTGCTGGGACATGTGAGATGATACCATATTGATTTGAGATCAAGATTCCTCACGAGCTTCATTTCCCTTCAAAATTCCTCTTTTCCTCATTTCTAGAGCTGATTGAAGAAAAAGGGTAAAATGTCTTGACTTGAGAAGTTTTTATGGAGATCAACACTTGATCTAGATTCACAAGACCTTCCTACACCTCCCTGCAAATTTTGGTTTGATTTGATTGGGTAGATTTTGAATTAGCCAAAAAGTTGGATCAAAATCTCAGTTCTGGAACCTGGCTGATCTTTTGCTGAATTCTTCGAAAGTCTTCAATTTCTTCAGAAATCTCGGAGTGTCCGATTATTCAATCTCGGAACTTCTGAGATTCACTTCTATTTTGCTTGCTGAATTCTTCAGTTTCTTTAGAAATCTCGGTGTATCCGATTCTTCAATCTCGGAACTACCGAGATTCACTACTGTTCTTGCCTGCTGAGAACAGAACCAAAAATCGGAATCACTGGAAAAATTCCCGGTACTTCCGGAATTCTATTTTTCTTCAGGCTGAATTGCTTCACTGAGAACAGAACGAAAAATCGGTACAACCGGAAAAATTCCCGGTATTTCTGGAATTTTCTTTTTCTTCAGGTTGGGTAGCTTCACTGTTTTGGCCATAACTTTTACGTTCGAACTCGGAATTTGGTGATCTTGGACTTGTTTCGAAGCTATCGACGAGCTCCACGTCACCAAGGGCTTTTGGGGGTGTTTCTGCTGCATTTTCACTTGGATATACTAGTTCTTTAATTTGACTATGTATGTGAAGAATTTGTGAAAGAAATTTGAAATTCGACATTCACCCCCCTCTGTCGGAAGCCACCGATCCAACAAAAACAATTTAGAGCTAGAGGCTCATATCGTGCCTCTTTTCTTCCTGTCTTGTATTTCTTTTTGTTGTTTGTTGATTACAATATGCTACCCTCTACCTCCTTATATAGGTGAAAAAACACCTCATAGAAACTAACTAGGACTAGGAGTCCTAATTCTACTCTAATTGCTTCTCTTCTTATTCCCCTACTCTTCTTTCCTTCCTACTCCTATTTCTTTCCTATTCTATTTCTTTCCTAACTGGACCGGACAGCAATTCTTGTTGGACTCAGACTGCTCTTTCCTAAGCATGCAACGTGATTAATTACATCAGGCCAATGACCCCAGTTTGACTCTCGTGGAGGAAGTCTCATTGGAGATCTGCACCAAGAATGCCGAATAGTCAGAAAAAAGGTGCCTACCACACTAAAACATCTACACGAGTTTGATCTTTGATAAGAACCTTGGTGATGAGGGCCTCGGTTTGGACCTTGAGGAAGGCGACGGGCACCCGGACGCCTGCAAGGAGAGGAACCAGGCATCGCCATGAGTTAGGATATCATCGATGAAGTTCCAGCGGGAGTTTGCGTAATCGAGCGCCATGGGGAGGATGAGCATGGACAGGAAACTACTCGAGTTGGAGACCAGGAGCACCTCCCTCATCTTCTTCTCCCACGGATAGGACACGTAGTCGTCCTGCAGCTACGCATTGCTCAGCGAGCACACCACCCTTGAGCTCCAAGACCCTGCACCATGACGAGCGATCAACGAGCAGCTCGACTAGAAGCTAGCAAGTCAATGCTGAACCGGGACAATACCCCAAACTACCCTTACATAAAAGAAGATCCCAAATGGAAAATGTCTAAACCATCTTACTAATAAACAATTGATCTGATTCATTACTACTCCCTTCATTAAGCAGTAGTATACTGTAAAGTCTAAGACTGCACTCGGGCTTGGAAGGAACGGGACTTGCGTTGCTACGTATTTTAACACTGTGATTTATGTTTGAGTACTGTGTCGTACCCAAATGATGATGAATCAAGTATTGAAGTTACTCTAGACCTGATTACCAAGTTCACTAATGCAACGCTTAGATTTGTGCTTAACTTTTTGGAGGAACAAGTTGTTTATTAGTATATCAGTAGTACTAGTATAAAATAGAATTAAAAAGTGGCAAGAGCACTATCTTTTCATTAGGAAGAAATATAATGTGCATAATGCAAAAATATGTACAAGGCCTAGAGAATATTGTTTACGAAACGGAGCAACCCCAAAACCTGCAAGCTATGACATGCGGATTACTTCTCTCCTATTACAACACTAGGCAGGTTCGCAACAACCCATTGGTTGATGTCCTCGAACCATGAGGGATGCCACTTCTCTATATGTCAACCGCTTTTGATTGAAAATATGCCGTTTGCGCTTCTTTCAGACATTTCACATGACATATAGCAGGATTCTAGTGACACACCTTCGCTCTCTCTTGTGAACTGCTGAAATTAGGACATTCCACTACTTGTTTGTGGATGGGAAAATGGAGGCAACCGTAGAGCTCTAGAAACTGGTACTTGCCACGTTGAGATCCCACACCACGCAGGTGAAGCTACGGTCCTTGCAAAGGTGTGTCGATGTTTTGGGTAGGAGGCAAAGTTGACACGCCTACTCAAGTAAGCTTGTCGAAGTCGTTTGAGATATGCGTGTTGCGAGTTGCGATCATGGCATATTATGGCCCTCAAACGATGAGCCCAGACACATTAGTGGCGAGTGATTCCTAATCATTGAAACTTCTCAACGAGGATTGCGTCTAGTCCCTCGGCCATCTCCGACATTACAATTGTTCTTCACCCAGTCTTTGTCCTCTCACTTGCTGTACTCCGAAACCCCTCGGATCTTGTTTTGTTCAGGGTTTGGAGTTAGACGAGAGTCACGGAGTTACGAAGGCACTAGCACAATGTTCTGGCAATGCTCCTGAAGGCTCTGGTAGAGTACTTGATGCCAAAGTGGGCTGGGCTGGGTGAGTGAGTGCGTGGCCGATTAGGGCTTCTGAGTTCCAAGAGTTTGCAACTTTTGGCCCACGAGATAGTATATCCCTTGTAAATTGGACAAATTTTGAGTGTACTCAGCGCATCCTCTGGATCCACCATTGCTTGAGCCGCCCGGTGCCGGACTTGGCCGGTATAGCACGGAGCATGTCACCTGGGCTGCAGGCTCGGCTTTCGCGGTCCAGCTGCACGGTGATGGCACCCGAGATCCGGTGCTGCCGCAGCCATGCGTACTAGAAGCACCGCAGGTTAGATGGCGCACTCGCGAAAACATCATGCCATCTTCGTCGATGATGTGCTTGGGTGGAATGGGGCGACATCATTTGGGGCGCTTGTGGTGGCCATGACTTTGAACCAGAAATAAAGCAAAATCAGATTCAGGACTCAGGAGCCAGACAATCCTACTTATGAATTAATGAACTTGAATACAGAAGATGATGACATGGAAGTTTCAATGCGTAACTGGTGCAGTAGTGGTGCTTTGCTATTGCCTGTATGTGCTAGTCTCTTACGCAGAAGAAATTGTTGATCGCTATTTCACTGTTCTGATGGGACACACTCTACCGTATGTTTGAATTGCGTGTTTGCTAGGTTCGCCTCAATTTAGTTTAGAGGGTGTTTGGTTGGGCTTTTCAGCAGCTTTTCACTGGAAAAAGCTGTAACCCAACCAAACGGCCAGCTTTTCAGCAGCTTTTACCAACGGTAGCTGTGGGCTTTGTAGTGTAAATTCAGCTGTTTGAAAAAGCTGCCTTCTACCAGCTTTTTGCAATGTGCTAAAGTTTCAGTGCTCATTTTTCAAAATATTGTAGATGGTTTGGATCAACCAAAAGCCATATGGTCACTTTCCCACAGCCACAGCAGCTTTTCCAAACAGCCAGCCAACAGCAGCTTTGTCAACAGCCATAGCCCAACCAAACAGGCCCTTAGTGAGCTAGTTCTTTGAGGGCCCCCTCGATCATCCGGGGACAACTATCAGAGGTTTGCAAGACTGCTTGGTCATCAAACACTGAAGTCAAAGCATATCTAGCCGGTGGACTATTCTCTTTCCTATCCCTAAATTTGAACAAAAACGAGCAAACACTTCCTTCAACCAGGTCCCCATCCCCATTACCTTGCTCCCTATCATTGGGGAGTCGAAGTCACTTCCATCCACCAACCGTCGACCAACAACCGCGTCCCTCCCGCCAAAGTTGGTGCCTCTCTCTCTCTCAGGCATCCTCTTCCCGAGCAGATCAAGCTCCGGCAACTCCCCTCCCCCACAGCCGCGCCACCGCCACTGCCCCCCTTTGGATCTTGATGCATGGGCTCCAATGACAGCGGCGCCGCCTCCTCTCCCTACATCGAGCTCTGGCGGCTCCCCTCCCCCGTAGCCACGCCGCCACCACTACCCTCCTCCGGATCCACTGTCCTTTCCCCCACCGGCTCCAATGACAATCACACCTCTTTATTTTATTGATATAAGAATCACGCATTTCTTTATTCCATACATGTAGCCAGGAATAGAGTACAAGCAAATCATGGATCGATTTCTAGTCGCGTAGCTTCATAATAATTCTGCAAAGCTTCCGCATAATTTCCTGGACTCGCTTTTACGAACTAATCCGTGCACGTCGACATCTCCAAATCATGGAGCTGCGAGCCCCGTGCCGCGAAACCTGCCACGGACTATCTCATCCAGCCGCGTCGCCATCTCCGGCGTCATGTGGTTCACCCAGTCTCCGACGACACCCTTCCTGAAGAAGGCGTCGCGGGGCATGGCGTGGTACGCCCCCGACGAGCCTTTCTTGTTCACCTGCACGCCCTTCATCTTCTCGAAGCTGCACAGCTCCACGACGCCCTCGACGGCACCGGCGCCCTCCTCGGCGGCCGAGAACGGCCGGCCCAAGAACTCCGCCAGCCTCCTCACGTTCTTGCCCGTGTCCTGCAGCAGGTCCTCGTACTTGAGGAAGAGCACCCTGTCGGGGCGCGCGACGCTCGCGTGCCAGTAGCTGAGGACGTGGTCCCAGATCGGGCCGGCCGCCACCGTGCCGTCGCAGACGTACTCGAACAGCTCGGCGAACGAGAGGTCCGGCTGGTGGCGCCGGAGGAAGTGCCACAGGGAGACGACCATGTCCTTGGGGTCCCTGCAGATGTACACGACCTTGCAGCCGGCGACGGCGGCGCCGGTGACCGACTCAGGGAGCAGGGTGTACGGCATGTGCGTGTTCATGAGGCGCGGCGACGGGAGCCTCTCGAGCTTGGCCTCCTGCCCGTCGGCGAAGATCTCGTCGAGGAACGGGATGCAGTCGTGCGGGTTGAGGCGGAGGAGCGGGTGCTGGACCGGCGCCTTGTACGCGCCGCGTGTCATGGCGGCGAAGGCGAGCGCCTTGAGCCACGTGGTTCCGCACTTTGGGTAGCTGGTGAGGATCACGTCGTCCGGGCGCGGCGCGAAGCGCCGCTGGAAGACGACGGTGCCCGGGACCCAGTGCTCCGGCAGCCAGAAGCCCTGGTACAGGCGCAGCTCCAGGGTGGTCTGCTGCTTGCGCGGCAGCGCCGCGACGAGGTCCCCGAACTCCTCCTTGGCGGGGCGCTTCGGGACCGTGCCGTCGTCGACGTCCGTGAAGGGGACAGGGCCGGAAGTGATGGTGGTGGCGGCCATGGAAGAGGGAAACAGAGAGCTCGCACGCGGGCAGGGAAGTGATTTAGTAACTGTGTACTACTAGTGAGCACAGATTGATAGTTGCAATCATTTGGGGAGAATATATAGGACGATGTGGTGAGGTGGGCGATGCATCGTGTCATGCATGTGCTTATTTGACTTGGAGGACGGTCCAAAGTTTGACTTGGGTGCCAACAATTTGGTTTTAGTAGCGGAGTGGTATCTTGGTGTGCCCGCCAAGAAGCTCCAGCGATGCCGCTAATGCTTTGTAAATTAACTGGGGTGAAATTCGACGAAATACGAATTCAAATGCTCAAAGACAAATATAAATAAATAATGTATTAAGCTTCGCATTATTCTTTCAGCAGTTAGGCAACGTATCTATTGATAGCGAGATGACCATAGTGATTTCATCAATCTTCAAGCTCTACGACTTTAATCTTCAATAGGTTATGTGTAATTGCACGTGTATAGTGGTATATATCTACATATTGTACTCAATGTTTCTATAAAAACGCAATTTGACACTCACAAATTGGCTTTTACTGGAACAATTCTTTACTGGAAGAAAAAACTGCCGCATGGAGCAAATAACATTATTAGTATAACAAATCGAAAGGGCACTGGGGCAACCAATACAAAAAAATATTGATAAAAGACTAATAATGTTCCACATGTAATTAAAAAATGATATGTATATGAATGATAACAAATAAAGCCAAACTTATATGCAGCGCTGGTTTTGATTCAAAGATCTCACCATAAAAGACACGATGGTTCAAACATATAACGAATTAGTAGATAGGAAGGTGAATAGATGAGGACGTCTAAGTCCAGGAACAGTTTTCTGAGCCGCTCACGTCAGTAATTTGCCTCCTAACAAGAGTACTAATATATATCTAAATGCCGCACGCGGCATATAACAATTCCGCCTAGCGGATATCTAATCGTAGCGTATAGGTACGTCCTAAGCGGACATCCATCCACCAAGCTGAGTTTCAAAGAAATCGATCATGTCCCCGTCCTCCATCTCGAGTTCCGCTGGCGTACTATCGCCGCGCACCCGGGAGCCGTTGAGCAGGAAGGTGCCGGTGCCGTATGTTATGTCGGGCACCTTGTGGTACCACACATCCATAACAACCTGGAGCTTGTCGGTCATCCGGATGGTGTGGCGGACCATGCGTTCCTGGCTCACCACTTTGATTGTCACGAACAGGGGCTTCACCGCCGCCTTCGAGTCCTCCTCCTCTCCCCTGGCCGGCGACGACATGGCTTCGGCTGTGTGCGTGTGTCACTGTGTATGTTTTGGCGTGTGGACTGCAGTGTGTTTTTTAAAACTGAGGCAAAAGATTTGCCTTGCTCGATTGATTAAGAGAGAGTCACGGTACAAAATACGGAAAAGGAAAAAAGGTGTAAATACAACGGACTACTCTCCCGGGATAATGTTTTCCAGATGCCTTGCTCCGGCGAGAGCCCATGTTGCTGCGTCTGTCTTTATCGTATCAAAGATTATCGATGGCCTGAAGGAGTCTCCTCTAAAGACCCTTGCATTACGCTCATTCCAAATATGCCAAGATACAAGCATCATGAGAAAAGCTAGCCATGGCTTTTCTTTGGTGAGATGGGCCAGTCATGTAAAACCACAAATGCTTTATCGATGCATGGGCAGACCATTGGTTTGTGTGCAGGCTTGCAAGGCTTCCGTACATGAGGTGGGCTGCCGTTTCATCGACTTGCTTGCAAAGAGGACAAGGTCCGCAGTTTGGCCATCCTCTTCGTTGTAGCCGGTCCGCCGTCCATACCTTGTTGTTGGTGATTAGCCAAGCGAAGAGCTTGCACTTTGGGGGCCCCCAGGCCTTCCAGATGGTACGCCGCAGCAGAGGGATAGTGGCCCCGAAGAATTGGGCCTTGTATGCCGAGGATGCGGTGTATTCTCCCGAAGAAGAGAATTTCCACCGGATGGTATCTGGGGAGCTGTCTACCATATGAATTTCATTTAGCTGCATCCAGAGGTCAGAAAATTCCTGGATGTACGTGACAGAGAGCCCAGTTGTGTGGTCGATCCGATTAATCCAAGCGTTTATCCTGCAAAGCTCTTTGGACTGACTATTTTTTGTTTCTAGATACCTGGAAGATGGATGGGGCAATGTCTTTAGGACGACAGCCATGGAGCCAGGCCGATTCCTAGAACCGAGCTTTTACTCCATTCCCAATTGTGACGATCGTCGACGCATAAAAGAGGTCCATGTCTGTTGCGTCACAGGGGCTTCCCTGCCCCACCCAAGTTTTTGTCGGTTCCCTCCACTCCTGCCATGGCCATCTCAACCGCAAGGCCCTTGCGAACTTTTGCAAGTTTAAGATACCCAAGCCGCCAAGGTTGGTCGGGTGGTAGACTGTTTCCCAGTTGACTTTGCATTTCCCCCCGGATGCTTTATCCGTGCCGGTCCACAAAAAGGAGCGCCTTATCCGGTCAATGTTCTTGTGTACCTCCGGGGGTATGATGAGAGGGGTGAGGTGGTAGATAGCTAGGGACAATAAGACCGACTTTACAAGGACTCCCCTCCCTGCCATGGTCAGGTGCTGTCCTTGCCACGAGACTAGTTTTGCCGCAATCTTGTCCTCCAGGTGCTGGAAGTCTACCCTCTTTAATTGTGTGACTGAGAGAGGCAGGCCAAGGTACCTGATGGGGAAGGGTGTGCGAACCGCTGGGAAGCCCTACAACACGTCCAGAAGGTCAACGTTATTGCAGCAGATCGGTGCCACTAAACTTTTTTCCAAGTTCGTACATAGCCCCGTCACGTCTCCGAAGAAGTGGAGGATCTGAGAGAGGTTCTGGATATCCTGCTTCACTGGCGACATGAAGATAGCGGCATCATCAGCATAGAGTGACGTTCTAAAGGTTGGTCTGCGACCTCACAGCTCGTGGAGGAGACCCTTATGAGTGGCTATGTCAAGGATCCTCTGCAAGGGGTCAATGGCGAGCACGAAGAGAAGGGGAGACAGGGGGTCCCCTTGCCTAAGCCCACGGCCATGTCTGATCGGCTTTCCCGCAACTCCGTTTAGCAGGACCCTAGAGGAGGAGGAGGAGGATAGCAAGGCCGAGATCCAGTCGCAAAATTTGTGAGGGAAACCCTTCTGTCTTAAAAGGTCAATAACATAGTCCCATCTGACCAAGTCGAATGCTTTCCGGATGTCAAGCTTAAGCAACAAAGTGGGGATTTTTTTTCTATGCATCTGCCTTGCAAATTTCGGACGAATAGGAAGTTATCATGGACACTTCTTTTTTTGTTGAATGCGCTTTGCGAATTGGAGACCATTGTATCCATGTGAGGTGCAAGGCGAAGGGCGAGAATTTTTGCGATTATCTTTGCTATTGCATGGATGAGACTGATTGGGTGGTAATCCGTGATGGATTCGGCTCCCTCTTTCTTTGGTAGGAGGATGATGTCCGCGGAATTCAACCAATGGAAGCTCGAGGCCTGAAGCCCATGGAAGAGGTTGAGCACACCCATGAGATCACGCTTTATGATTTCCCAACAGGAATTGAAGAACATCCCGGTGAAACCATCTGGTCCCGGGGCTTTGTCCTTCGACATCTAGGCTATAGCTTGAAGCACTTCACTTTTGGAGAAGGGGGCGTCTATGTCGGTAAGGTCACATCGTTGAACCTCCATTTCCTCCTAGTTTAGATCATGCTGCCTCGGGGGACCTCGCTGAATTGTATTAGAGAAGTGATGGTGCACAAGGCATTCTTTTCCCTCATGTTCTGTAATCCATGTATTGCTGTCTTTAATTCGGTGGATATGGTTTTTCCTTCTTCACGCGTTGACCCTTAGGTGGAAGAATTTGGTGTTGGCATCTCCTTCTTTTAGGTTTACCAGCCGTGCGCACTGTTTCTTCCTCGCCCCGCTCGAGCACGGACAGCCCTATTACTCTCCTTTTTAACCTGGTGCGCAGATCTCTTTCCTCAGCCAACAAGGGTCTCATCTCCTAGGCTATGTCAAGACGGAGGATGATAAGAAGGGCCATGTGGAGGTGCAGCCTTGTAGAGGAGAAAAAAACCCCTGCTCCATTTGGAAAGGCGCTGCCCCTGTCGTCTTCAATTTGTGGGACATAATGTGACACGGCTCCGCATGCGGCGCCGGCTCCTCCCAGGCACGTTGGACGGTCTCCATGAAGCCCGGCATACTTACCGAAAAGTTTTCAAACTTAAAAGTTTTGGGCTTGAGGGGTCCCCTATCCTCTGTGAGGAGGAGAGGACAGTGGTCCAAAAGGGAGGACGAAAGGGCGTTAAGCACGTGGCTGTCAAAGCACAGATCCCATTCGGCATTACAGTAAAAAGCATCAATTTTAGAGAGCGTCGGCATTGCTCTCTCGTTGCTCCAGGTATAGCGCCTATTCTGCATGTGGATTTCTTTAAGCTCGTAGTTGTCGAGAGTTGCTCTGAACCTGTTGATTCTTGCCCTATTGATGTTTGTATTGTTCTTCTCCCTTGCACGACAAATTTGATTGAAGTCTCCCAGGACAAGCCATTTATCACCAATTTGCACTTTTTGAGAACACAATTCCGCAAAGAAATCCTCCTTACGCGAGGAATCAGTGGGTCCATAAACCACAGTGATCTTGAAATCCGAATCCGGATTCAACGCCTTGATCGTACTCGAAAGACAGAATTATGTGGCTTCCACATTGGTGATTTGGATGATAGTCTCGTCCCAGAGAATCAGGATCCCACCCCTCGTTTCGGTTGCCGGCCTCTGGACGAAATTTTTAAGGCAGTTTCCTCCAAGGAAACTGGCCGTCAAGTTGTCGACGTGGTTCAACTTCGTCTCCTGAAGGCAGACTATCTGGGAAGACGAAGAGGCAATTGTTTCATGAACAGTCGCTCTCCTGGCTGGGTCGTTGAGACCCCTCACATTCCAGCTGAGGATGTTAATTGCTTGGTCATTCATTGAAAAAACATGGGGACATGCAAAGTTGGGACATTGCTGGAGGAAGGTGTCCGATAAACACTGACGTGAGGACCATACAAGTCATAAGGATTGCCAAAAGTCAACACACCTAGATTCAAAAGCCCTCTGGCCCTCTAACGATGGAACTAAATAGGAATAACATGGGATACCTAAGCACATCAACAAAGCATAACGGTAAAAGAAATCAGATTGCAGAAATGGTGGCGATTTCTTCATGGTCCAAAGCGTCTTGGCCACCATGCCTGATAAGAGCTTCCTCCACTGCGGCAGCGTGCTCATTGTCCAGCTTGAAAAGTACGTGTAATGCCGCAACTGCTGTGGGAGGCAGCTACCCATTGAACATGTTAATGAAGACCTCGATGGCGCGTTCAGTGACGTCCTCCTTGTCCTGTATGATTCCCAACTTGCGGCATAGCAGTTGCTCAGCTCGCCTTGCTATCGGTGTGGATCAGTTCTTGGCTCGGAGGCGCGTGCTGAACCGACGATGCGGAGCTCCCGCGGATCCTTTGTGCTGGTTTGCTGGTGGAAGGAGGGTTGGCCGAGCTGGAGCTACAAGCAGTGCTGGCTGCTTCAGCGGGAAGAGATTAGCGATCTCCTGTTGTTGAGGGAGCAGGGCTGGCGTGTCTTCAGGGGTGTGTGGGCACCCGAGCTGTGAGGGAGAGTCTCACAGTGTGCGTGCCGCCGTCTCGCACAGGAGCAGAGGGGGAGTGCGCTCCCCTAGCGAGATGTTGAAGCCCGCGCGGTCGGCTCGGAGAGGACTACGCTGACCTCGGGGAGATGAGGCGGCGCGGGGTGAGGATACGCAGCGCCGCCTGCACTGGGGCCCCCCACCGCTCCTTCCCTGCAGCTGGATAGGGAAGGGGAGTCGTACTCAGGCGTGCGCAAGCCTGCAGCGGCAGGACAGACGTCGGGGTGGTTGGAGGTTTTCTGTTCGCCTGGCCCGACGCCTGTTAGCTGCTGGGGACGTGTGGCGTGATGGGCTTCTCCCCCTGCTCATGGCGTCGTCTTCGGCCTGGGGATGGACGGTGCTGACAGCCGGGATGGCCACCGCTACCAGTGCGGGGCTGTGACGGTGTTGGCGCGGCGTCGTGAAGAAGGTCGATGGGCACGGCATCCGCCCCGTCCCAGCGGCGACCATCACGGTAGTCTAGGCGCTCCTGCGTGCGGTCCCGACGGTCATCAGCGTGATCTTGGCCGCGGTCACGCGAGACACGGGAGAGGCTCCGCCTGAGGCGGTCGTGCCAGCCATTTCGGCCACGCACTTCGTCTCTGCCACGCCTCTCGTCCTGGTCATAATCATTGTCGTTTCTGTCTCGCCAGTCGTCGCAACGCGGAGGGCCATGCTGGTCAGCAATCGCCTCCTCCCCATCCACCACTCTGAGCCTCCAACGGAACTCACAGACCTTTGGCCGTGGCGGGCGGTCGCTAGGTGCGTCTGCCAAGAAATCCTAGTGGAGCGCAAGGTGGATCAGAACTCGGTGCTGGAGCCCCTGTCTGCCACGCTCCGGTGTACCTACAGCAAGCGAAGCATTGCACGCTGGAAGGGTTATCCATATTACCTTGGGGATGGCGCTAGGATTGGTCATCCACGCCCAGACAACCAGTGTCTCGGCGTCTTCACGCCGGCGCGACCGACCCTCGATTTAGTCTAGGGAGCAGGCGTGGCCAATAGCCTTTGCTGCCACCTGCTCGTTCCAGGCGTGGAGAGGAACGCCCTCAAGGCAGAGCTGCACGTGATGCTTCATATCAACCGCCTCAGCGTCTGCCTCCAGACGCCACGGCCGAACCTGGACATGAAGATTGCCGAAGGAGAAGTCGTGCTGGGCGACGGCAGCGGCGCAATGGTGCTGGTGGATGAACCTGACCAGGTACTGCTCGGGGTAGTGGTGCACTACGTTGATGTCGGCAGTGCGCACGCCGAAGGTCTCCGAGAAGGCTTGCGCGACCGATACCGGCGACACGCCTGAGTGTGCGCCATTCAGCCATGCCACCGTGGCATTGGAGGCGAGCGCCGTGGCTTCGTGCTACATATCTGGCGTGGCCGCGATGACCGCGTAGTCATCAGACGGTCTGGTATTGGCGTCCCGGAGCCCCGGCATCATCGGCACTTGGCACTGACCCTCTTGAGCCACAAGCTGGCGAGGTTGCCAGATCGGTGGCACAGCACAGAGAGGAGGCGGTCGGAGCTGAAGGGCTTGTGGCAGAGGTTGTCTGGCCCGTCAGCACTCACGCGCCCGGTGGCCGGAACAGAAGCACCTCGAGCACTTGAGGGGGTCTCTACAGTTGATTGCCTTGTGTCCCTTGGCGAAGCAACGGAAGCACCGCTCTTTAAGCCATGCTGGGGGAGGAAGGCAAGCCTTGAATGCTTGAGACGATGGAAGCGGGTCAGTGCGGCGTGGCGTGCGGCGCGGCTTTACCTGGTGCCACTCCTCTGTCGCATCCGAGGTGCGCCCCTCGAAGATCCTAGCGTCAGGAATTGAAGGCGAGGGGATCTGGGGGAAACAACCACGCCAGTCCCCCCAACCACTGGCGTTGTGAAATGAAGATGGGTTCAGATGCATACCAGAGGGAGGAGCTGTGACTTGAATGCATTTACTCAGAGCTGGTGAAGGGGTTGCAGGCGCATCAAATGCACGGACGAGACCTCCTCGGTTGGAGAGCGGAGATGGCTTGTCCAGTGGAGTCCCTAGGACAATCTCGTCGTCAGAGGAAGGGTCCGGTCTTAGAGGCGGCGGCGGTGACAATTTCAGATCTGAGAAGGGATGGGGCGTGGGGCAGAAGGGAGGCGAAGAGGAGAAAATAGTTGGACGGATACCTGCAGGGACAAACGCCGGAGGTGGAGGCAGCTCGGGGGAGCCGGCTCTAGGCAAGGGGCGCAATGCTGCGGAGGTCGCCGCCGCCGGGAGGGTTTTTCGCCGTGGAACACCTGGGCGCTTCATCTCCCTTAGTTTGACTGCAGAGTGTGGTTGCTTTGTTCTGTTCAGCGGTGAGGAGGCCGGTGGAACTGGATGCGACCGAGTGCACGGCTTATAAAGGGTCGTGTCGTGGTTTGGTTGATAGCACTGCCTCTTCGATTGCTGCGTCAGTGATTCAATACACGGGGTTCGAAGCAATTTATACGTACGTACGTTGTCATGACTCTGCATCTCCACTGCTCATGGAGTGACGTGCATGCATCAGTGCATGACCGTATGGTGTGGAACAGAGAGTGTCGTAGATATAAGTCTAGACAGTAAACTTATGGCACCCCCGAACGGCTACAGCGACCGTCGATAGTGCACGAGGAGTACGAGCGAGTAAGACCTTCCGAACGTCCGTCAAGCCAAGGAACGAAACACGTACAACAGGGTGAAACACGAGCCGTGTACGAGGAGGCGAAACCTCTCTGGTGTACGATGAAGTGAAAGTTACTCTTGTATTGAGGTATAGCACTAGGGTTACAAGATTTTTCTCTCTCCCTCCTCTCTACCCCTAGGGGGGTATTTATAGGGTTGGAGGATGGAAAAGGTGAGATTACAATTTTGCCCTCACATGAGAGGGACTTCTACAAGGGCGTAGTCGTCATTTCCCGTGCATAGAAGATATTTTTAGGAGAATATTCTGGGCATCTTCGGGGAATATTCTCCGGCATCTTCGGTGACGATGCCGGCACGGACCTTGGCGGCGACGAACACCGGGACGATCGTTGGCGATGTCGGTGTAGCTCTAGATCTGGCGTCGCCGACGTAGACTTCGATGATGACGGACGTCGAGGATGTCGACGACGTCGAGGTTGCCCTTAGTGGTATTGACGACGCAGAGTTCGACGATGACGGACGCCGAGGTTGCCCTTGACGGTGTCGACGTAGTCCGCGATGACGGCGAAGACTGGGGCTGCTCTTGATGGTGTCAGTCTGGTCCCTGATAGTACATGCGGAAGGCTTTGAAAAACGGGCTAGCGCGGGGACCCCTACCCCAACAGTAGCCCCTCAACGATTCGGGCGATCGGGTGACGAACGCCCGGACCGGCGCACCGATTCTTGAGGGGGTCGGCGCGCGGTCCGAGCATGTCAGTCAAGTACGGACGGTTCAAAGCTTGGAACTGTCAGTACAAAATAGATGAGGCAAGGCTAGTTGATGCTCTGCCGCCGTAGTAGCGAAAACCGCAGATTCCATGCCGCGGCAGGAAAGTGGCAGCGTTGGGCGAGGAGTTTGGCAACCCTAATTGTCGAACGGTTTTCACGACTGTGAGTGGAAGGCACAACTCTATGCCTCCAGAAGTTTTGAGCCAATTCCGAGAAATTCGACGAAACGACTAGTGGAAATCCCGGCCCGAAATCGAAGATTTTGAAAATGGTGCCCGGACGAAAGTGCTCGGCGCCCGGACGAAAGTGCTAGGACCAAGGTGGAAAGCAAGTCCTCGACTCAAGCTAACCAGCGAAACAAGAATCACCCAATTCAGAATCCGGGTGAAGGAGATATGCCCTCCGCAAGATCAAAAAAAGTGGCGGAAAAACTTCCGGAGCCGAAAAGTCCTACCTAGAAGCCAAATTTTGAGGGTCAAGATGCGTACAGGTGTATAGCTTCGATTTGAGTGGTCGTGGACCTAAAACGGACTCCGTATGAGAAAGTTACGGCCGTTTTACTAAAACCTCTCGAACGGAGTCTCCAGGGTGGAGAGTTTGCACGCACCCTTCGCGGTCTGACCGGTGCCGGGGGCGGTCTGACCGGTGTGGGGGGCGGTCTGACCGGCGTGCGCGGCGGTCTGACCGGCCGCCATGACTCAGCTCGAAGATATTTGCCGCGGGGTGGCTATAAAGCCCGCCCCGCCCCTCTCTCTCTCCTCCTCTCTCTCCCTCTCTTTCTCCACCTCAACGCCGCCGCCGCCGTGCTTCGCCCGTGCTCCTCCGGCCCCGACGCCGCGCCACACCGCCCCGGCCACTCCGCGCCGCTCCGGCCACCCCGCGCTGCCCCGGCCACCCCGCGCCACCCTGGCCGCCCCGCGCCTCGCGCCCCGGCCACCCCGCGTCGCCGCGACCTAACGAGGGCTGGCCGCGGGGTCGCGCGGGCTCGGCAACGGCGGAGTCGGCCGCGGGCTCGCGCTGGTGCGGGGTCGGGCGGTCTGACCGGCCGGGCGCAGGGTCGCGCGGAGTCGGCCAACCGCGGTCTCACCGGCCTTGCTCAAGGTCTGACCGGCTGGCCGTGGGGTCGCGCGGGGTCGGCCGCGGACTCGACCGGGGCGGTCTGACCGGCCTTGCTCACGGTCTGACCGGCCGGCCGCGGGGTCGCGCGGGGTTGGCCGCGGGGTCGCGCGGGGTCGGCCGCGGACTCGACCGGGGCGGTCTGACCAGCCTTGCTCACGGTCTGACCGGCCGGCCGCGGGGTCGCGCGGGGTCGGCCGCGGACTCGACCGGGGCGGTCTGACCGGCCATGCTCCGGTCTGACCGGCTGTGTGCAGGGCCACAAGATCTGACTGTTTGGGCTTTATTGTGGCGAGATGGCGACGTCTCCGCGCACCGCAAAGGGGAAAGGCCTGCTCGAAGGAGTGGGAGTAGCCGAGCCAGCCTACTCTCGCTTCCTCGGCCCCTCGAGCGCGGACGCGGCGCTTTTCAGGCGCCTGACCGCGGAGGGCAAGATACCCGAACCCGGTGGTCCCCTACGGCGCCGAGGCTCCTTCCCGCTACTGCGGTGAGGGGAGTGCCCGGTATGGGGCGCATCGTCGTCTTTGCCTCGCAATTTGACGCCGGGTTGCGTATCCCGGCGGCGGGCTTACTGCTGGAGGTGCTCGAGTTCTTCGGCATCGAGGTCTCGGACCTCCACCCATCTGCCTTCGTCAGGCTGGCGGCGTTTGAGTGGGCGATGCGGAGCATGGGGATGACCAGCTCCGGGAGGCTCTTCGCTTGGCATCACTCAGCATTGGTGATGAAGGTAAGGGCGACAGAGAATTCTTTCTCAGTGTACGGGACGGTGAGCTTCTCCAGGCGCCGGCAGCGTACCAAGGCCGAGTATCCAGTGTTCGCCACCCGGGCTAGGTGGCCGGATTGGCGGGGCGCCTGGTTCTACTACCGCGTCCAGGGCTCGGGCTTCACTTGCTGGGAGGCGCCCGACCTCCGAGGGCCTCCCCCCTTCCTTGGATGGGAGTGACGAGGCCCAGAAGATCATGCTGCAGCGCTTGGCTCACGCGCTTGGGCGTGCGTGACTTGGTAGAAGAGTACCTTCTATTCGGGATCACACCGCTGGCGGCGGGCTGGACGCCGACCTTGGCGCCACCGGACGCAGTCCTGCCGCACGGCTTACGGACTCTGGACGGCTACGTCCCGACCTCCTGTGAGTGTTTTCTAACTTTTAGCCAAGCTCCCCTTATGAGACTTTTACCGTGATTCCTAATTTATTCCACAGTCCAATCATTACAGAGCGCGAGGTCGCCGCGGAGGAGCTACTCGGCCGCTACACAGCTGCCGAGGAGGCGGATGTGAAGTCGATGATTCAGGGACCACGGGTCAACCGGGCGTGTTTGCGCTTCAAGTGGGCGGTGCCCGCCCGGCCACCTCCCCTGCCAACCGGGGGCATGGTAGCAGCCAAGCGCTCGCGAGGCAGCCCCGCCTTCGCCGACCGGGGGCACGGTGGCGGCCAAGCGTGCTCGCGAGGCGGCCCCGTCTTCGCTGGCTCGGGTGGTCCACGCCGCGATGGTTGGAGAGCGTCCCCTGAGCCCCGGGCGAGAGCGGCCTAGCCGCCACTCTGGCCGCGCCGAGGTCCAGGTGTTGCCTTCGACCTCACTTGACCCAGAGTCGAGCGCGGACCGGTACGACAACAGCGGTGATGAGGATGCTGGGTTGCGGGAAGTCCGAGGGGTCACTCCTCCCCTCCGGCGGCGGCGAACGGGTCGTCAACGGGCAGCTTCAACTTTGGCTTCGAGGGGGGTGGCGAGGCAGACACAGCCGCGTCTGCTGAGCTACCCGCGCCAGCGACGCCGGGGGGAGCTGTCACCATAGCTTCTACATCAAGCTCGGAGCCCGCCCGCCCGGCTCTGCTACTCGGTGGGAGCAGCACCGCGCCGAGGTCTACGTCCCGTGTGGACGCGGACGCGGATAGCGGAGGTGCGCCGGGCGCCCCGTTGATCGGGGGGCGGCTGCTCCCGGGGCACTTCGTCAACTCTGAGGTCGAGACGGGCCTTTACGACGACCTCGCAGGGCGGATTTGCCCCGTGGACCTTGAGACTGCTTTCTCCGGGCTGTCACCGGCGGACGTGCGAACCGCTTCTAAGTCGGCCCTGATCAAGGTAACATCTTCCCTTGATCTCTCCTTTACGCATGACATCTTTATTGGCGGATCCTAACTTGTGACACCTCTTTGTAGAGCTTCCTCGCGACGGAGCGGTTCTTGGAGATGCACGACGCCGAGGTAGAGGGCAAGATAGCTCGTATCCGGGAGGTGAAGGAATGGGCCAAGGTCCCGAGGAGAAGGCCGCAGGGGCCCAGGAGAAGCTCTCGGAAGCGGAGGAGGTGATCGCCTCTCTCCGCGCCGAGCTTCATACCGCGGGGGTTGAGCGACAGGCTGCCACCGCGCGACAGCAGGAGCTGGACGTCCTGGTGGCCTCCGCCGTTGCAGGTGTTGGCGAACTTGGCGCAGGACTTGGAGTTTCCCTTCCACTTCCTGACGGTGCTGATGAAGGCGTACCAGCCGCCCGGCTGCGCTGGGTGGCTGCGCTTAGTGCGGCCGCGCTGGCGGCGATCCCGGCGCATGCCCGGGACTGCGCCCAGGCTTCCGTCGAGCTGGCGTTCACCTGCTTGCGCGAGGCCGGCTGCGACCCCGCAGGCAGGTTCGAGGCGGCGGACTTCACCCTCCCGGCAAGGACGAGGATGGAGGGTGCTCGCGCGCACGTCCGGGCTAGTGTCCGGGCCTTCCTGGCACGCGTGTGGGACAGGCGTGGTCTGAAGTACGTTGCTGGGCTCTGGAAGTCCCGGGTCCCCCAAGAGACTCCTGGGGGGCTGCCCGCGGGAGCGCCTAGCGGGCGGCCTTCACAGGTGTGAGCTTCACTCTTAGCTTTGTGTTTTTTGCTTACCTTAGCACTGTAGGATTTTGCTTAGTTTTTTTTTGTTAGTACCCGGGCCGCCGTTGTGTCGGCTTGAGCCCTTTAGCCCAGTAGACCATCTTTTGCTAGGGTTTACATGATCGGACATGCTTGGACTTTCCGTTGTAACTCTCATGTAACTTGTTAGTTATTAATGAAAATCCAAAAGATTCACTGAACTTCGCACTTGCTACTTGTAAATTCATGTTATCTGGTTTGTAGAGTGACGGCTTTCGATGGAAGGTGAGCGCGGAGCGCCTGGGGACAGCACCTGCTAGGCCTGAGTCCACCAAATGCTGTGCTTCGCGCGGGTTAATGAAAACCGAGCGGCGGGACGATGACGTGCGTATCTTGAGCGACGCAGAGGTCGCGGTGTTCCTCGTGGGCCTTGCCCAACGCTCCTGATGAGTTTGGGCTTTTCTCATCATAGCCCTGTGGTTATTTCAATTTTTCGATTGTACTAAGTATGTATGCATCTTGTAATAATGGAGGGGGCACGACGTCGTGCCCCATCTCCCACCCGAAAACAACTAGCGCTCGATGGCGTGCTTGAGAGCGGTCGTTTCTTTAATAATAATAAGAAAGATATGTCGCTGGGTACTCGATGCCACGCTTTTATGCCTCATTCAAAAATACTTAGCGTTTGAGACGGCTCAACCCCGCGGTGAGTTCATCGTCGCACGAGCCCGGGGGGAGGGGACACTCTATCCCGGATGGAGATGGCTCGACATCTCGGGGAGCTTATCGTCGCACGACCCCGAGGGAAGGGACACTCTGTCCCGGATGGAGATGGCTCGACATCTCGGGGAGCTTATCGTCGCACGACCCCGGAGGGAAGGGACACTCTGTCCCGGATGGAGATGGCTCGACATCTCGGGGAGCTTATCGTCGCACGACCCCGGAGGGAAGGGACACTCTGTCCCGGATGGAGATGGCTCGACATCGCGGGGAGCTTATCGTCGCACGACCCCGGAGGGAAGGGACACTCTATCCCGGATGGAGATGTTGGAACCTGTTTCAAAGGGGCATGATGCCACCGTTCTGAGTTTTTATCGAGGCTTAACAAGGCTTGAAGGCCAATTACAGAAGGTGGCAATGGCCGGCGCGGCGGCCTTAACCCAAGTAAACAAACTAGCAGGGGCAGCGACCGACGCAGCAGTCTCTGCCCTAGCTGCACTACCCAAAATATAAGACTGCCGACGCAGCGGCCGTACCTAGAAGAACTGAAGTTACACATAGTACTTGCGAAGATTGTCAGCGTTCCAGCTGTGCTTCAGCTCGGCGCCGTCGAGGGTTGCTAGGCGGAACGCTCCCGGGCGAGTGGCACGAACCACCTCATACGGTCCTTCCCACTTCGAGCTCAGCTTGCCGTTGGCCTCTGGATTTGCCTTCTTCTTGAGCACGAGGTCGCCGACGTGGATGGGTCGTGGGCGGACAGTCTTGTTATACGCCTTCGCCACGGTGGCTTGGTATCGATCGATGTTGAGAGCAGCCTCCTGCCGGACGGCATCCAGCGTTTCGAGGGATACCTCTTGGGAATCTCCGTCAATGGCCGTCGTGGTGCGCAGGGACCCGGTCTTGATTTCTTCGGGGGTCACCGCCTCCTCTCCATATAATAACTTGAAGGGAGTGAGGCCGGTGGCCCGACTGGCCGCCGTGCGGGTGGACCACAAGACGCTAGGGAGCTCGTCAGCCCAGAGACCCTTGGGCAAGTCGAAGAGGCGTTTGCGAAGGCCCGAAAGGACGATCCCGTTGGCCCGCTCGACCGCGCCGTTCGCCTTTGGATTGGCCACAGAGGCGAAGCACAAGTTAATGCCGAGGCCGATGCAGAACTTTCGAAAGGGAGTCGCGTCGAACTGAGTCCCGTTGTCGACGGTGAGTTCCCTTGGGACGCCGAAGCGGCAAATGAGATTCTTCCATACGAACCTCTGCACGGCTGCCGACGTTATCTTGGCTAAGGGCTCGGCCTCGATCCACTTGGAGAAGTAGTCGACGGCGACGACGACGAACTTGTATCCGCGACTCCTTGACCCGAAAGGGCCGACAAGGTCGACGCCCCAGCGGGCCAGCGGCCACGACGGTGGGATGGGCTGCAGCTCGTTCGCAGGGAGCTTCGTGCCTCGCCCCATCCATTGGCACGCGGGGCATGTTCTGACGAGGCTTTGGGCGTCGCGATGGGCGGTGGGCCAATAGAACCCTTGACGGAATGCCTTAGACACCAAGGCTCGGGGGGCGAGGTGCGACCCACACAGCCCTTGGTGGATTTCGCGGACCAGCTCGAGCCCCTCCTCCTTGGAGACGCACCGAAGATAGGGTGCGCATACCCCGCGCTTGTAGAGAGCATTGTCGTGGATGACGAAGCCCCGGGCCCGACTCTTGAGCCTCCGTGCCTCGACAGGGTCGGTGGGCTCCGTCTCGTCTGAGAGGTAACTCAGGACCGGGGTTCTCCAGTCTTGCTCGCCAATGAGGCACACCTCGGGGAGCCCTTTCGTGGCGGGCTCCGAGATCACTTCATAGAAAGCCCCTTGGGGGATTTCGGTCTTCGTGCTTGCGGCCCTTGCAAGGATGTCGGCGTTGGTGTTCGCAGCGCGCGGGATGCTGCGAACGGTGATGCCGGTGAAGTGCTTCTCCATGGCCCGGGCCAGAGCCAAGTACTTGATCATTTCGGGGTCCTTGGCCTGGTAGCTTTTGTCAATATGGCCGGTGACGAGCTGCGAGTCGCTCTTGACGACTATCCTCCGCACGCCTGAGGCGCGTGCCTTTCGGAGACCGAGGAGGAGCGCCTCGTATTCTGCCCCGTTGTTAGTGGTCTGGAACTCGAGGCGCGCGCTGTAAGAGGTGACATTGCCCTCCGGGGACTCGAGGATTGCTCCAGCGCCGGCGCCCTTCCGAGCACCATGAGCCATCGACGTAAATCGTCCACAGTGGGTCTGAGGGGGTTGGAGGCGCGGCGTGCCCCGACGGGGCCCATTCTGCCAGGAAGTCCGCCAACACCTGGGACTTGATTGCTGTCCTTGGCACAAATTCGATGGAGAACGGGGCAAGCTCGGCCGACCACTTGCCCACGCGCCCGGACGCTTCCTTGTTGCGAAGCATCTCGCCGATGGGGAAGGCCGACGGCACTCGGACCGAATGGGCGAGGAAGTAGTGTCGCAGCTTCCTTGACGCCATGAGGAGCGCGTACACGAGCTTCTCCAGCTCGGTGTACCGCACCTTCGCGCCCTGCAGCGCCTCAGACACATAGTAGACGGGATGTTGGGTTTTGTCCCTTTTCTTTGGCGAGGACGGCGCTCACTGCCGTCGGGGTGGCTGCGAGGTAGAGCAACAACGCCTCCCCGGGACAAGGGCTCTGCAGCAGGGGCGGCGAGGCAAGGTATGCCTTCAACTCTTCCAAGGCGGCTTGGCTTTCGCTCGTCCACTCAAAGCTGGAGGACCCGCGCAGCGTCTTGAAGAACGGGAGTCCTTTTTCAGCCGAGCGAGAGATGAACCTCCCCAACGCGGCGAGACGCCCTGTCAGTTTCTGCACTTCCTTGACATTTTCTGGTGGTCGCATGTCGAGCACTGCTTGTATTTTTGCCGGGTTGGCCTCGATACCCCTTGCTGACACAAGGAAGCCGAGGAGCTTCCCCGCCTGGACCCCGAACACGCACTTCTCCGGGTTGAGTTTCATGCCCGCCTTCTTGAGGTTGTCGAATGTCTCCCGCAAGTCTGCGGCGTGGGTGTCGGCGAGGGCGCTCTTGACGACAATGTCGTCAACGTAGGCCTCAATGTTCCGCCCTATCTGAGGCGCGAGGGCCTTACACACGAGCCGTGCGAAGGTTGCGCCGGCGTTCTTGAGCCCGAAGGCCATTCGAACGTAACAGAATGTCCCGGAGGGCGTGATGAAGCTTGTTTTCTCTTCGTCTTCTTTGGCCATCCACACCTGGTGGTACCCGGAGTACGCGTCCAGGAAACTCATAAGCTCGCATCCCGAGGTGGCGTCGACCAGCTGATCGATCCGCGGGAGTGGGAAGTTGTCCTTTGGACACGCGCGGTTGAGGTTGGTGTAGTCAACGCACATGCGCCACTTCCCATTGGCCTTCTTGACGAGGACGGGGTTGGCGAGCCAGTCCGGGTACATGACCTCACGGATGACCCCGGCTTTATAGAGCTTGTCAACCTGCTCACGGGCCGCGGCTTGACGTTCTACGCACATTCTCCGGAGCTTCTGCTTCACCGGGCGTGCGTCCGGCTTGACGTATAGCCGATGCTCAACAATTTCCCTGGGCACGCCAGGGAGGTCTTCGTGCTCCCATGCGAAGAGGTCGCGGTCGTCCCGGAGTGCGCTGAGCAGGGCCTCTGCGACCTTTGGGTCGAGGTTCGCCCCAACGAGCACCGTCTTAATCGGATCTTCCTCTGTCAGTGGTACCGCACGTGTCTCGCCATCGGGCTTGGGCTTTGGGACCCACCACCCGGATGTTGGGGGGTCGGCAGCCCCTGGCGTGGTCCTTTCAGCTTCGGCCTCAGCGTGAACGGTGTGGACATAGCGAATGGCCGCCTGGATGTCGTTGTCAATTTTGCGGGATAAGTCTTGATCGCCTCGGACGGTAATGACACCGCAAGGGGACGGGATCTTCATGCAGAGGAAAGCATGGTGAGGGATGGCACCAAACTTGTTCAATGTGACCCGGCCGAGGATAACATTGTATTGGTAGGGGAGATCGACCACGTCGAAGACGATAGTCTCTTGACGCTTGCACTCCCCTTCTCCAAACTCCACCGGGAGCTCAACCTTCCCGAGCCCCGGGACTGGCTCGCCTCCGAAGCCCAAGAGCGGGATGCCTGCGGGGGCGAGGCATGCCCGCGGTATCCCCATCTCTGCGAGGGTGGATGCGAATAGTATGTCAGCCGAGCTTCCTCCGTCGATGAAGACACGACGCACCTCACAATCGTTTATGATCGCCGAGATAACGAGGGCATCGTGATGGGGCAGGCTGATTCCCGCCGCGTCCTCGGGGCCGAAGGTCACCGTGGCGCCGACCCACGGAGGTAGCTCGGTGGGTGGCGACGAGTTGATGTGTTGCACCTGTCGGGTGTAGGCCCGACGTTGCCGCTTGGACGGGAATGTGTGGGCGTGGCCGCCAGTGATGGTGTGCACGATGCGGCGCCGCGGATCATCAACTTGCTTCGGTGGCTCCCCAAGGAGCGGAAGCGGCGGCGGAGGCGGCAGGGCCTGACGCTCTTGAGCTACCGCGCGATCGTGTCGCGGGGCGTCGGTTCTTGTGGCCAGCCCGCGCTGCTTGATCGCGCGGGCGGCGGCGACTAGGTCACATTCCGCGGTGGTGTGGAAGACCCAGCCGTGGAGCTCGCAGAATACTCGGTTGTCTCCGCCGGGCCTTCGTCCTCCGCTTCCGCTGTTACCGCCTCTTCCGCGCCCGGAGTCGATTCCGTGCCCCTGCCTTGGCCGCGACCTCCGCGCGGGTAAGCCTGGCCGCGGGAGTCTCGCTCGGGACGGCCCGACTCGCGGCCGCGGGAGTCCTGCTCGGGGCGGCCCGGCTCGCGGCTCCGGTCGACGTTACGTGCCTGCTTGGTGGGACGGCGCTCCTCCTCTTCCACGTGGTATACATCCTTCTGCCTTCTGGCGCGCCGGTCATAGGCTTCCGCTTTCGGCCCGGCCCAGGCTGCAAGGGCCTGTGCTTCTGCCTGCCTGCGGGTCTTCCCGTCCTCAGACTTGGAGTAGGTGCGCATGATCTCGTACAGCTCTGCGACCGTCTTGGGCTCCTTCCTATCGAGCTTTCCTGCCAAGTCGGGGTTATAGATCGCGTGGCGGGCGGCCTCGCACACGCTCTTGTCGGTGATGTCTGGGATCTGGCACTGTATTTGAGCAAAACGTTGCGTGAAGTCCCGTATCGACTCGTCGGGGGCCTGTTTGAGGGAAAACAGGTCCGAGGCGGTGACCTCCTTATTCCGATGGGCTATGAAGTGGCTGGTGAGCTTGTCGCGGAGTTGTTCCCATGAATACACCGAGCGAGGAGCCAGCCCGAGGTACCATTTCCGGGCCAGGCCGGAGAGCACCAGCAGCAACCCCTTGGCCATGATTGCTTCGCCGCCCCCCGCCGAGGACACAGCTGTCTCGTACACCCTGAGGAACTCGACGGCGTCGGTGTTCCCGTCGAAGCTGGCGATACCGGGCGCTCGATACTTGCTTGGCCACGGTGTTGCTGCTAGTCCTGGGCTCAGCGGGTTGTACACGTCGGTGAGACCCGGGGCGTTCGAAGACGGGGGGTAGGTTCTGATCTCGGGTTGGTGCGGGGCGACGTTGGTGGGCCGCCCGGCTATCCATTCCGGGTGGTGGAGCTCTGGGCGCGGCGGAGGCGCTGGGACCCACGGAGGGTAGCGTTCCGCCGAGAGATGCGGTGAGGCCGGGGCCTGCCCGCCCGGCTGCGCGACGAAGTGATGGAAGGGTTGGTGACTGGGGCCTTCCCCCGCGCCATAAAGGGACGCCGCGGCCATCTCCCGGCTAGCCTCCAACTGATGCCGCAGGGCTGCGGCCTCTTCGGCGCATGCTGGCGCGGGAGGAATCGCTCCTGCGCGGCTGTCGGCCATGGCTTGGCGGAGGATGGCGGCTTCCTGCGCTCCCGCTGGGGATGGCAACCTGGCGCGTGCCTGGGCTTCTGCTACTTCCTGCATGACTTCCTCCGCGGCGAGGGTGTTACGGCGGGTCTGCTCCCGCGCTTCAGCTAGGGTCTCGTCCAGGCGGCGTCGCACTGCCGCTGCCTCTGCCGCTTCGGGGATCGGTGGGGGAGCCGCCGCGGTCCTCGCGGCGTCGCGCTCGGCGCGAAGCAGGCCTGCCTCGGCGCGAGCATTGTTCGAAGCTTGGAGGGCCTGGAGGGCCTCTGCCTTTGCCCTAACGAGCTCCTCCCTGAGCTCGTTAGCCTCGCGCCTCAAGGTTTCGGCCTCCGTCTCGACGCGCGCCTCTGAGTTCGCCGCGTCGATCGCGGCTGCGGGGAGTCCGGCAGCGCGGACGTCGGTCGACGAGTCGTCGGCTCGAAGGTTAGTGGCCGACGGGTTGCTGACGCGGGCGTCGCCAAGCTCCGCGGCGACAGCCGTGTTGTTTGTCCTTGCCCGACGCGTTGGGTTCGGTGTGCGGGGTACAATCGTCCTGGCCGCGTTCTTTTTCCTTGGCGCCATGGCTTTTCGCTCGGCTCCCCACGGTCGGCGCCAACTGTCGTAGATACAAGTCTAGACAGTAAACTTATGGCACCCCCGAACGGCTACAGCGACCGTCGACGGTGCACAGGGAGTACGAACGAGTATGACCCACCGAACGTCCGTCGAGTTAAAGAACAACACCCGTACGACGGGGATGAAACACAAGCCGTGTACGAGGAGGGCGAAACCCCTCTGGTGTACGATGAAGTGAAAGTTACTCTTCTATTGAAGCAATGTGCTAGGGTTACAAGATTTTTCTCTCTCCCTCCTCTCTACCCCTAGGGGGGTATTTATAGGGTTGGAGGATGGAAAAGGTGAGATTACAATTTTGCCCTCACATGAGAGGGACTTCTACAAGGGCGTGGTCGTCATTTCCCGTGCATAGAAGATATTTTTAGGAGAATATTCTGGGCATCTTCGGGGAATATTCTCCGACATCTTTGGTGACGATGCCGGCGCAGACCTTGGCGGCGACGAACACCGGGACGATCGTTGGCGATGTCGGTGTAGTCCTGTCTGGCGTCGCCGACGTAGACTTCGACGATGACGGACGTCGAGGATGTCGACGACGTCGAGGTTGCCCTTGGTGGTATTGACGACGTAGACTTCGACGATGACGAATGCCGAGGTTGCCCTTGACGGTGTTGACGTAGTCCGCGATGACGGCGAAGATTGGGTCTGCTCTTGATGGTGTCAGTGTGGTCCCTGATAGTACATGCGGAAGGCTTTAAAAAAGGGCTAGCGCGGGGACCCCTACCCCAACAGAGAGCAAATTAGCTAGGTTGCGTTCCCTATGAATAGCCGTTAGCAAATGGCAAGTAGTCCTCTTTTTTCCGGAGATAATCCTGCATTGGGATATTTATATTACTCACCCTGACTTATAATATAAATAGTTTTAAAATTTTAGAATTTTCTCTAAATATAAGTAGTTATGAGATTTTAATGTATATTTATATCATTTTTTAGTCTATTTCTTCTTAACTGCTATAGTTAATGGACTTTTTTTCCATGTCTACATGTCCTGAAGTATTTACTACAAGAGGAACAAGAGTAAAAAACACTCCCAATGTATTGTATTTTAAGTTGTATCCTACTGCATTAAATAACTACTTAGATACAACCTTCTGAATGACTTACATCTTAGTGCTATATGAAAAGGCTTTTATTTATTATATTTTATGATCAATACTACCATTTTAACATTGTAACTTGTTTGTGGCATAATTTTAGTACATACTAGTATGTGTGTGAGTCATATAAGATCACTTAATAATTAATTTACATCGATTACACCGCTAAGAGCCATCTCTAGATTAAGAGACAGCTTCCCTATCTCCTCTATAATTACCCACATAGATTAAGAGACAGCTAAGATGAAGCATTGAGACTACTTTATTAGTGTCATTTAGTATATTAGCTAGCTACTTATTAATTCTTATGTCTAAATATTCATAAACAACGCGCTACTATTCATGAGATTTGGGATAGTCAAGGCTTGAAATTCTCTTTCATAAAACCTGATGAATTTATGGCTTGTACTCGTGCAATTGGTTAGTGGTTTGTCTCCCTCGGGGGAGAAAAATTGCCCTATCTGGATGTTCTGCCCCTCAGGGATGTATTCGGTTAAATCATTTTATGGTGTGGTGAATAACAGGGGTGGTGCCTATGCATACTCCGGCTATTTAGCAGTTGCAGATTCCCCCTCGGGTGCATGTTTTCCTCTGGTTATTGGCCAATAATAAATTTCTTACCGAGGATAACTTGTCTAAGAGAAGGCATGTAGAGGACAAACTTGTTTGCACAGAAGAGGAAACTATCAACCATTTATTTTTTAATGCATTGTGGTCAACAGACTTGGTCTATGCTTGCTGATATGTTTGAGGTGTCCCTTGGTGACACCTTTGAATCTGTAGCTCAGTGGTGGGTCAGTAATAACAAGAATGCTAATCATGGTTTGTACTGCAGCTCTTTGGAGTATTTTGACCTTAGGTAATGAACTTTGTTTCCATGGCAAATGCTGGCTGGGTCGGAAGGAAATTTGGAAGAAGATGGTTGCATGTCTACTGGAATGAAAGCACGCAGAATTACAGAGGACTACCTGGATAAACTAAAGATGCTCAAGTTGGGCTTTGTCCCCTTCGACACCTTCCTAGGATCGCTGCCACCTGCCCTACTTCCTTGGGAGGCATCTGCTATTCAATCAGAAGCGTGTCAAGTACTTGTGGACGATGCTGCTGTCAGTTCTCGTTGCCTACCTTAGAGTGCTCTCCCTATTGTTAGTATCTGGTTGCAAGATTCTGGTTTTGTTATGTCTGTACTTAGTTCGGGCCTCCACCTTGATCTCAGTAGCCTTATATGCTACTTTGTTTATGGTTTCATGATAATGGAGCCGAGGGGAAACCCCTCTTTTCTTTCTTTAAAGAAAGATAACCCTGTATTATGTTAGAATAAGAAAAAATTCCACTTTTAACCTACTAAAGATTTGCTAAAGTCTATATTTAACCTAAAACTTTGAAACCGTCTGAAAATAAATCTTGAACTTTTAACACTATTCACTTTTGGATCATTGGCTGATTTCAAAGCGGTTTTTACTGATATGGCGCTGGTTTGAGCTGACACGAATTTCTGTTGGGCAATATAAGCAACGGATCTGACCTCGCCGGAGCGGTTGGACCTTGCCGGAGGCATGAGAAATAGACAGAGGAAGAGAAATGAGTGTGTCTGTGAGAGAGTGGAAGTCATGGGGGAGGAGGTCGGCGAGAACTACCACATCAGATCTATGTGGTAACCCTGTCAGTAAAACTGACTTCATATGGATGCCACATCAGCAAAATCAGCTTTAAAACTAGAGGAGGATCTAAAAGTGAATGATTTCATAAATTTAGGGTTTAGTTTTAGATGATTTCAAAGTTTTAGGATCAAACATAAACTTCAGCAAAAGTTAAAAAGCTAAGAATAGACTCTTTTTTTAAAGACTAATGATAGAGGTGACATGTACTGGTGGCATGTTGGCGAACCTAGCCATTCGAGCCTTATCTCATCATTAATTGTTTCTCTATCTTAACAGCTCGATGTCAAACTACTATCAATCCAACATAGTGCATTTGGGTAGGTGTTCAAATATTGCTTCAGATCATTCCATATTTGTAGGCGATCTCACACTTGCTAGCAAGGCTGGGATATTTTGACTCGCCATGGGACTAAACTCATGGCAAGGCAGGTTTGTTTGGTCACACCACGATCAGTGGTGTTGAAGGTCTGTAGTGTAGTTTGGTAATACCGCTGTTGCCTATGGCGCCTACCCGTTCTACGGGAACCAGCAACAAGGGAGCTGAAAAAGAGTTGTTTGCGTACGCCTTGCTCAAAGCTGGAGGTGCACATGCAGTAGTTGTAGCTCTTGCTAGAGAAAGTTTTGAAGGTGCACATGCAGTAGCTGTAGCTCTTGCTAGAGAAAAAAAGGTAGACGACGATGGTTTCTTTAAGCATGCTAGATGTAGTGACTGGTTATGTAAAGTACATTATTATTACATGACCTAGCTAGCACCACCAAGATATTATTACATTTAATGCAACTTTTACAATACCAGAACTTTAGATTCCTGAAAGGTTATAACTTCGCTTCGAAGCCATGTTGAAATTACGCATCAATAATGCAAGATATTATGTAATAACTATTTTCTACCTTATTTACATATTTATAAATTGCACGAGATTATACGCATTATACATCATAGTAAGTGCACCAGAGGTTTTGAACTAATTATTCTTCCTTCTCTCCTATTTAGATTATTCATCATCCTCTTCTATTCAGCACCTTGCTCTTCGTCAAGGTTGATATATGCATTAAAATCTCTGATCCATTTTAGCATTTGATAAATTCTACACGTGGTGGTAAAGAAGCTATTTATCATTTAGTATTTTTTTAGTCCATAGTGCCTAGGAACATCCATGAGGTCCTGATAAGTTTGGGAAACAGATAGATTGTGACATTAAATCAAAAAGGCGGTGATAGGTAAGCAGGAGACTCTTTGTAGTTGAGATTTAACATGTGGTGCTTCTTCGTGGGGTTTATATAAACTAGGAAACACTATATGGGTCTGTTTGGTTGGGCTGTGGCTGTTGACAAAGCTGCTGTTAGCTGGCTATCTGAAAAAGCTACTATGGCTGTGGAAAAACGAACATATGACTTTTGGTTGATCCAAATCATCTACAACATTTTAAAAAATAAGCACAGAAGCTTCAGCACATTGCAAAAAGCTGGCAAAAGGCAGCTTTTCTAAACAGCTGAATTTGCACTGCAAAGCCCACAGCTACCGTTAGCAAAAGCTGCTGAAAAGCTGGCCGTTTGGTTGGGCTGCAGCTTTTTCCAGTGAAAAGCTGCTGAAAAGCCCAACCAAACCCACCCTATATTTTATTGGATGTTATGTGAAAAGGACTCAAGCAAGTTTAGAAAATGCTGCTGTCTATTGTTTCTGGGCTCAAAATTATTGGGGACGATTAAAAAAACCATCGAATTATGTGAGCTTTATCTCAACAGTGGTTGGAAATATTTGTCCGAATATTCTTTTCAAACTCATACATTCATCTGAGAAGATAATTCCAAAATTTACTAGGATTATATTAGAGCAGACATAACTTCAGAATTTAGAAAGGAGCTCATATTCGGTGTGGTATATATTAGGTAGTACGACTATATTGCGTGTGCTTGATTATTATTATATTTTTAAAATTTTTGGTGAAGTCGTAATATGATTAGTATGATTTATAATTTTTCTGGTTGCAATTTGTATTAGTCAAGACGTGCACGTGTACACTTACTAGTTAAAGAAATAGAGAAGTAGAGAAATAGGTACTGAAATATTTAGATTGTAATTAACAGTACAGAAATAAAGAAATAAATAAAAAATATTGAAATTGAACTTGCATGTTATATTGAAATTATTGTGTTATAATTAGATGAAAATGGGTATGTTAGATGAGATTTTTTGTGTTGTGATATGATAAAATATGGGAGAGGTAAATATGTGGAGTAAAAACTAGAGAGTCAATGAGTTGATTGGAGGATAAAATAATATAAAAACAGAATCTTTTAATCAGACCCCTATAAAGAGATATAGAAAGTGGGGTCTGAAGTGTTAATTGGAGACGCTCTCTGTGAACCAATGGACCGTTCTTCTCTACTCCAATACTAACTCTGATGCTTACAAACATATGACAATCACACCTCTTTATTTTATTGAGATAAGAATCACACATTTCTTTATTCCATACATGTAGCCAGGAATAAAGTACAAGCAAATCATGCGGATGGACTCGCTTTTACGAACTAATCCGTGCACGTCGACATCTCCAAATCATGGAGCTGTGAGCCCCGTGCCGCGAAACTTGTCACGGACTATCTCATCCAGCCGCGTCGCCATCTCCGGCGTCATGTGGTTCACCCAGTCTCCGACGACACCCTTCCTGAAGAAGGCGTCGCGGGGCATGGCGTGGTACGCCCCCGACGAGCCTTTCTTGTTCACCTGCAGGCCCTTCATCTTCTCGAAGCTGCACAGCTCCACGACGCCCTCGACGGCACCGGCGCCCTCCTCGGCGGCCGAGAACGGCCGGCCCAAGAACTCCGCCAGCCTTCTCACGTTCTTGCCCGTGTCCTGCAGCAGGTCCTCGTACTTGAGGAAGAGTACCCTGTCGGGGCGCGCGACGCTCGCGTGCCAGTAGGTGAGGATGTGGTCCCAGATCGGGCCGGCCGCCACCGTGCCGTCGCAGACGTACTCGAACAGCTCGGCGAACGAGAGGTCCGGCTGGCGGCGCCGGAGGAAGTGCCACAGGGAGACGACCATGTCCTTGGGGTCCCTGCAGATGTACACGACCTTGCAGCCGGCGACGGCGGCGCCGGTGACCGACTCAGGGAGCAGGGTGTACGGCATGTGCGTGTTCATGAGGCGCGGCGACGGGAGCCTCTCGAGCTTGGCCTCCTGCCCGTCGGCGAAGATCTCGTCGAGGAACGGGATGCAGTCGTGCGGGTTGAGGCGGAGGAGCGGGTGCTGGGCCGGCGCCGGGTACGCGCCGCGTGTCATGGCGGCGAAGGCGAGCGCCTTGAGCCACGTGGTTCCGCACTTTGGGTAGCTGGTGAGGATCACGTCGTCCGGGCGCGGCGCGAAGCGCCGCTGGAAGACGACGGTGCCCGGGACCCAGTGCTCCGGCAGCCAGAAGCCCTGGTACAGGCGCAGCTCCAGGGTGGTCTGCAGCTTGCGCGGCAGCGCCGCGACGAGGTCCCCGAACTCCTCCTTGGCGGGGCGCTTCGGGACCGTGCCGTCGTCGACGTCCGTGAAGGGGACAGGGCCGGAAGTGATGGTGGTGGCGGCCATGGAAGAGGGAAACAGAGCGCTCGCACGCGGGCAGGGAAGGGATTTAGTAACTGTGTACTACTAGTGAGCACAGATTGATAGTTGCAATCATTTGGGGAGAATATATAGGACGATGTGGCGAGGTGGGCGATGCATCGCGTCATGCATGTGCTTATTTGACTTCGACGACGGTCCAAAGTTTGACTTGGGTGCCAACAATTTGGTTTTAGTAGCCGAGTGGTATCTTGGCGTGCCCGCCAAGAAGCTCCAGCGATGCCGCTAATGCTTTGTAAATTAACTGGGGTGAAATTTGGGTTTTAGTAGCCGAGTGGTATCTTTGGAGTATTTTGACCGTAGGTAATGAAGTTTGTTTCCATGGCAAATGCTGGCTGGGTCGGAAGGAAATTTGGAAGAAGATGGTTGCATGTCTACTGGAATGAAAGCACGCAGAATTACAGAGGATTACCTGGATAAACTAAAGATGCTCAAGTTGGGCTTTGTCCCCTTCGACACCTTCCTAGGATCGCTGCCACCTGCCCTACTTCCTTGGGAGGCATCTGCTATTCAATCAGAAGCGTGTCAAGTACTTGTGGACGATGCTGCTGTCAGTTCTCGTTGCCTACCTTAGAGTGCTCTCCCTATTGTTAGTATCTGGTTGCAAGATTCTGGTTTTGTTATGTCTGTACTTAGTTCGGGCCTCCACCTTGATCTCAGTAGCCTTATATGCTACTTTGTTTATGGTTTCTTGATAATGGAGCCGAGGGGAAACCCCTCTTTTCTTTCTTTAAAGAAAGATAACCCTGTATTATGTTAGAATAAGAAAAAAGCCCACTTTTAACCTACTAAAGATTTGCTAAAGTCTATATTTAACCTAAAACTTTGAAAACCGTCTGAAAATAAATCTTGAACTTTTAAAACTATTCACTTTTGGATCATTGGCTGATTTCAAAGCGGTTTTTACTGATATGGCGCTGGTTTTAGCTGACACGAATTCCTGTTGGGCAATATAAGCAATGGATCCAACCTCGCCGGAGCGGTTGGACCTCGCCGGAGGCATGAGAAATAGACAGAGGAAGAGAAATGAGTGTGTCTATGAGAGTGGAGAGTCATGGGGGAGGAGATCGGCGAGAACTACCACATCAGATCTATGTTGTAACCCCGTCAGTAAAACTGACTTCATATGGATGCCACATCAACAAAATCAGCTTTAAAACTAGATGAGGATCTAAAAGTGGATGATTTTATAAATTTAGGGTTTAGTTTTAGACGATTTCAAAGTTTTAGGATCAAACATAAATTTCAGCAAAAGTTAAAAAGCTAAGAATAGACTCTTTTTTTAAAGACTAATGATAGAGGTGACATGTACTGGTGGCATGTTGGCGATCCTAGCCATTCAAGCCTTATCGCTCTCCATCGGTTCATCGGTTCAGAGTATATAGATGGTGAGGTGGTCATATATCCATTCTGGCATAATGTATTCACGAATTCAAAGAAACGCGGCACGTATGGAGGCCCTACGACATTGGTGCAACGTTGCGCCCGGCGAGGTGAAGATGATGACTTCGCGTCCGGCGAACCGAAGATGACTCCGAAGACCCTCCGTGTGGCACACGTCGAGCGTGGGCACCCGCAGTACGGATGGCACAGCCGCACAGTGATGACGCCCCTAACGGCATGGCAGCAAGGCTTGGTCCCGCTAGGTGAGCCCTGATAGGATGGCCCGGATCCTGTGGCCTATCCAAAATCATGGCGTGCCCCGACTGGGCATGCATGATCAGGCACAGGGCCGGTACATGAACGAACCCTGAAACCTAAATCCAGTTCATTGTGAAAGGCTGAAACCAGTTCTCCCAACTGTCGGTGTTTGAATCCAGCAATATTGAATATAGGGCAGCGTGAGCACAGCAGATCTAGATGGGTGCACACGGGAGACAAAGTTTAGGCAGATTCAAGCCCTCAAGAAGAGGTAATACCCTACGTCTCGTGTTTGGTGGTTGGTATTGCTTGTATCCCGAGTGCCGCAAGACCCTAAGAATAGATCTCTAGGCTGCTAGGGCTACGTGTGTATGAGAATATGAGAACGTATGTTGCTTATCGATCAGGGGATCCCTACATGGCCTTATATAGGCGACCGTTGTAGGATTACAAGGGTCCGGATCGGTTTACAGATTGATTTCCTAATTAGTTACAACTGAATCCGGGGTTGCCGGGTAAGTACTCATCCCTGTCTTGTACTCTAAGTCGATGAGGCGCCCCCGTGTAGAAGTCGGACTCCGAGTAGTCGGCCCGACCCATCCTGTGTCCAGAGGGCCAGCTTTGTCCTCCTTGACGATATCCGGGTGCTATGCCATCGTCAGTAGCCCCCGAGTCCTTCACGATCTGGCTGCAGTTTGTCATGGTAACACCCAAGCCGAGCGCCTTTGCCTTCTTCCCGTTTTCCGAGTGGCATCCGCTTGAGCGTGCCTCCTTGTCGCTTGCAGAGAGACTGTGAGGGACTCATAGAACTCCTGTAGAGTAGAGATGATAAGCCGAGTAATATTCACCCGTAGGGCAGGAATATCATGGCGGTTGAGTTAATAATGGGTAAGTCCTGGTGGTATCCGGTCATGTCCAACAGATGGAGACCAGCTAATAGCCCTGCGGGGGACATACCATAAATCCCGACTGAATCCCCGAGTGGCATTTGGTTTCCCGAGTGGTTCGGGTCCAGCTAGTGTCCCTCTGGGGGAATGCCCTCGAAATTCGCATCAAAACCAGAACATGCCTACCCCGACTATGGCTATCCAGATGGCCGTCTGGGAAGCCACCGCCCTTCTCCGTTACCATGCCCCTGGTATGAACCAGAGAGCTTTTCTTTTCTATCCTCGCCATGTCCCCGGAGGAGGCACGAGGTTTACCAACCCACCTCCGGACGAAGACGCCACGGTGACCCATCTCTCACATTATTTGGTCGCTCAGCACGACCTCCTCACCCAACTGGTAGAGTTCTAGATCTCGCTACAACAGATCTCCCCTCCCCTGCATTCTCCGTCTGTTTTTGGCGACTCTTCGACAACTTCCGCCTATGCTCCTGAGATTGAAGAGCATCCTATGCCAAGAGCAGCAACAGCCAAAGAAGGTGCCCGCCGTCCAGGCGCAATGCTACCCATCAACGCGCCCCGACCCCATCAGAGAGTCAGAACCCTCAAGAAGAAATTGTTCCACCTCGTGCCGCAAATCCAGAGTTAAGTCAGGCCGGCGATGCACGCCGAGTCTGGATCATACAACTCAGTACATCTGATTGCTTGTGTGCTTGTATTGCATCAATCTTCGCCGTTGCATTTGGCCTGGTGCCTCTCGGGGTCTTTCGACCCTAATAATGCTATCAAGTGTTGTCATTTTTGTTTGTGTGCAGTAGTTAAAACTTGGGTTGTCCCTCTCATCTCCATGTCATTTTCCCTCTTCTCTACGCTTGATGCCTAAACCATTGCCCCAACCGTGATGCCAATCCTCTGCACCAGAGACAACATCTTGTTTCGCCAAATCGCCCGATATGCCAGCAACGAATTGGATCCCTTCCGCCAATCGCACTCGAGGCGAGCATAAGGTAACTATGGCACCGAGCTCCCACCCAAATGATGGTCGATCAACATCGATCACCCGTACCCACCACGACACCCAGGGGAATGCGCACCAAGGATGAAGTGCAAATTGGCACGGCCACATCAAATCAGACCAGGCAGCACTACCCACTTAGGAAATGATGACCACTGGAGATCAAGAATAAGTTTGGTACTTCGGATCAACATATACCCCACAAAATTTTTAAGGGGGGTAGCCCTGTGAGCTAAACACCAGAATATAGAGTGGTAGCCTAAGAGTTTCCATGGTGCACTCAAATAGTTGTGAAGCTTGTGACCAAAAATCAAGGAGGATCACTCCAACACCTACAAGTCGCTACGCAGAAGCTTGTCGGTGTTGTAATCCGGCAATAATAAATGCGGGGCAGCGTACGCACAGCAGATCTAGATGGGTGCACACGGGAGACAAAGTTTAGACAGGTTCAGACCCTCGAGAAGAGGTAATACCCTACGTCCTGTGTTTGGTGGATGATATTGCTTGTATCCCGAGTGCCGCAAGACCTCGAGAAGGGATATCTAGATTGCTAAGGCTATGTGTGTATGAAATATGAGAACTGATGAGCGTCTTAGACTTACCGATCAGGGGATCCCTACCTGGCCTTATACAGGCGACCGGGGTAGGGTTACAAGAGTCCGGATCGGTTTACAGATTGATTTCATAATTGGTTACAACAGAATTCAGGATGGCCGGGTCAGTATTTATCCCTGTCTTGTACTTCAAGTCGATGAGGCGTCCACGTGTAGAAATTGGACTCTGAGTAGTCGGCCTGACCCATCCTGTGTCCAGAGGGCCAGCTTTGTCCTCCTTGATGATACCCGGTTGCTATGCCATCGTCAGTAGCCCCCGAGTACTTCATGATCTGGTTGCAACTTGTCGTTGTACCGTCCAAGCCGAGTGCCTTTGCCTTCTTCCCGAGTGGCATTCGCCTGAGCACGCCCTATTGTGGTCTGCAGGAAGATTGTGAGGGACTCATAGAACTCCTGTGGAGTAGAGATAATAAGCCGAGTAATATTCACCCGTAGGGCAGGAATATCATGGCGGTTAAGTTAATAACGGGTAAGTTCTGGTGGTATCCAGTCATTTCCAGCGGATGGAGACCGGCTGATAGCCCAGCGGGGGACATACCATGAATCCCGACTGAATTCCCGAGTGGCATCTGGTTTCTCGAGTAATTCGGGTTCAGCTAGTGTCCCTCTGGGGGAATGTCCTCGAAACTCATGTCAGAATTAGAACACAAGCTGTAGCGCTTCGGTCTCGAGTAGCGGTGCCTAATACCCGGACGTTCCACTGAATCCGGAGGTTTCGGATCCCAGAGATTTCGGGGTAAAGTTCGCGGAACATTCGGGTGGAGAAACCGGTAGCTCCGAGTTGCTCGATATCCGACTAGTGGCCTGCTGAAGGCGCGCCACAACTGCCCTTCACTCGGGTGTATTCAAGTGATTGCATTCCCCTAGAGACCAATCCTCGAAAACCCTTCAAAACCGTAATGTTCGGTCCCGAGTTGTTCGGTAACCGACTAGTGACCCGTTAAAGGTACGTTATAGTCACTCATTATGGGGGGTGTATTCAAACGGCCGTTATCCCCGGGGGGTTAACCATCGAAACCCTGATCGTGCGGGATCCGGAAGCGGAAGTTTTGTGCCGTTGAAGAGGAAAAGTCGCGCGGTAAGTGCGGAAGAGTTACGTCGTGCAAACAGAAAGGCCGCCTCGCGGGGGTGGAAAATTCACCCCTGCCAGGCTATCTCCTCTTTAAAACCCAGTCTGTTCACACTGGGTACTGTCACACCCTGTTTTTCTAATCGGGTTTTCCCTGAAAACCCGAAACTCTACGAGCGCGTATATGCGTATATGCTCTTAAGCTAAAAAGCTATGCATATTTGGATTTTGAATTTATCTTCGCATGTTCATGAAATGATAAACCGCATGTGCATGAAATGATAAACCCTACCCGGGCACACGCATCTTATATGCGTAAATCCGTCCGAATCCAAACCCTAGCGACCCAAGATGACCGGGTGGATCCCCTCTCTTCGGGGGTGAGTTCCCAAACCCTACATGTCCCCACACCCTTTCTACGAGTCCCGAAGCCCTAAATCCTCAAAACCCTAACCATCATAACCCTAGGTTGCATGCATATTTCATATGTTAAGCAGTATCCAAACTCGATCATTCTTCCGACAAAGAAAACCCTGAGACCAGCATGCATGCATGCTGACCTTTGTTACTTGTTCCTTGTGATGCTTGGCTCTTATTCGAAGTGTTTTCCGAACGTGTAGTTGACGGAGTAAGGTACGTCTGCTAGGAGGAACCCGAAGCATCCCCGCGTCCGGAACAGAGCCAAGAACTGCCAGGCAAGCTCTCCACCCTTGATCATGTTGATGTACCAAGTTTATGAAATGTTATGTCGTTTACGAAACATGCATGCTATATTTTATTAACGTTATTTTATGTAGCATAGTTATACCGATGTGTAGAAAACCTAGTCTGACCCTGAATCCCTTGTAACCCTAAGGACTATGTACTCCAGAATTAGTATCGGAAAAATTAGGGTAGTGTATATACATGTATACATGCTTAGCCCTGCCGTAGTGAAATTAGGGTTTTAGCAAAAAAAAATAGCAACACCCCATATTTTATGTGGTGAACTTTTGAACGGACCGTCGTGTCCAAAGGTGTATGAAGGTAGCATAGCCATGGGTTGGTATGTTTTACCGTAACTGGTTCTGTGAAACCAAGCCGAAAATGGAGAAGTTTTGATCCGGGTCGGTAATGAAGGGTGAAGGTAGGGAGTTTGTTAAAAAGCGAGGTAAGGCCCGTCGTGGTTCTCGCTGCTCGTTTACGGGAGTGGAGTGGAGTCCTTCTCGGATCATCTAAGGACCGATCTTAAGTGCCGTTTGGCCAAGTCTTACCGTACGGCCACATGTCCTTTGTGGGAAGGACTTAACATAGTACCCGGCCTGAACTAGCATGAACCCGTGGGCAGTTAGTAGTGTGCAGATGGGGTAGTGTAACCCCTGTAGAGAACAAATACAGCAGTTTAGCGAGGCATTGTTCGCCACAAAGTTGGAACACCAACCTGCTTGTAGCGATGTTACTGACTCAAGCTAGGTTTGGGACATGTCCTTCGGACGGGTTCATGGCTGGGTTCACACCGGCGAAGAGTCTCGTTGTACTAGCTCTGGTAGTATGCAGTGCACGATATGCCCAGGGTGACCTACATTGTGTGGGTAAAGCCGTACCACCTCTGCAGAGGGTTAAACCTATTCGAATAGCTGTGTCCGCGGTCATGGACGAACTTGGTTAGGCCACACTATAGTAGACTGGCTTTCTAAGCCCCAAAAAGGTTTCTGGGTTATGGGTTCAAGGACGCGATCCGTCGTGTTCGCAGGGCAGTATGTCAAGTTCCCGTTCTAGCGGAAAGAGTGAAGAAGGGGTTTTCCCGTGGACTCAGGCAAACCCTAGAATCCTCGTAAGTACGAGGTGAGCTTGTGTCTCCCTGAGGAACCGGGCGATTGTCGTTGGTATCCCCATAAGTACGAGGTGAGCGGTGTCTCCCTGAGGAACCGGGCGAGTACCATGCTTTGCCGTTGTAGCGGAAAGCATAGGAAGGAACTCCCCGTTGTAGCGGGTTGAGTGAATCAAGCAGGTACCTCATCTCGCTACGTCGAGATGTTTGTTAAAATCGCTTTTACATCTATTTAAGTTATTGCAAATGCAAACTTACTTTCTCGCACAACATGAAACTTCGGTTAGAGACAATTCCTTGATAAATTCCGAGCATGCTCATATCCGTAATAAACTCCCCGGCGGAGCGCTTGCGAGTACATTCAATGTACTCACCTGGCTTGTTATGTGGCCAGACGAAGAGGAGGAATACCAGTCTGGCGATAGCGATAGCAACTTCGAAGCGTAGGGTTTCTTCCCCAGTCAGTTGCATGTGGTTCGGCATACCGATGGGCTATCCGCTGTGTTTTATTCCGCTGCTGTTTAATTCGGCCAATAGGCCCGGCTTGTATAATTAAAAGACCAAGTATGACTGAATATTGTAATGAACGATGTATGGCATTGCTATGTTATCAAGTACTTGTGTGTATCGACTAATGATCCAGGGATCGATACAATAAACACAAGGGTTTATTCGGCCTCAAAACCGGGTACGCCACAGGTACCTTTTCACGCTTTGTCTCTTCTGTGCACCCGAAACCTTTCGTCTTCCCGCTACTCTGAGTTGAGAGTACCACCATGCAACAAATCCAAATCGCCATCGATCCCGAATCCATCTCATCGCCGCTTAGACTCCACTTCACCACTTTTCCGCGCATTTGCCTCCCCATTCTAGCCGGCCAAACCTCGATCAGGGATCCCACAGAAACCCTAGATCGGATCCGCTTCCGCTGAATGCACATCTCCGTCTGGGAAGCAGATCCGCTCGAGGAAGAGAAAGACATAGTGGTGTGGGCTTCTTTTAGCGAAAGCATCCCTCCCACCAGCTTGATGGCGCCTTGGACCAAATCCACCGCCACAGAGGCCCGGCCGCGCACTTTGGTGGAAGCGGGAGTGCTGCCACCGAAAGAGCCAATAGAGTGGCGTCCTGCCACTGGAGAAGAGGTACCGACTCCCAAAACTGGCGAGCTCGTCGTCCACTCTTTGTTCTTCCCCTGGGGCCTCTCTGTCCCGGTACATCCGTTCTTGCGCGGGCTTCTCTATTTCTAGGGGTTGGAGCTGCACAATCTCAATCCCAATGGGATGCTCCATGTAGCTGCCTTCATCACGCTCTGCGAGTGCTTCCTCAGGATCTACGCTATGGAAGCAGTTGTTCATCGTCAAGCCGCAGCCGAGCAAGAACAGCCCGGCCATCGTCGGAGGCGCTGGATTCCAGCTAAGGCCGGGAGCCGTCAAGTACTACCTCGAGCTGCCATTTCAAACTTCCAACAAGGGATGGCACTCGGACTGGTTCTACTGTAGCAACCCCAAGCCCTCGCTCCCAGTGTTTGTGGGCCAGCCTCCTGAGGTCAAGGCGAGTTGGGCAGAGCTTCCGCTGGGATGGGAGCAACCTGCGGTCGAAGCCCTGATGGCCCACCTCTCCCAAGTGATTCAGTCAGGGGTCACTGGGGTCGGCGTCGTAGCGACCTTCATCAGGCGCCGAATCCAGGCTGTGAAGCTTAGAGCCCGGCCAATGTATGAGTACAGCGGCCCTCAAGATGTAACCCGGGAGTCGACCGTCGAGCTCCCAGAGGAGGAGGTCAAACGCCGGGTCGGGAAGCTGATGGCCCAAGGTGCAGACCTGGACACATCCAGGCACCCAGCGCCTCACAGTCTCGCCAACTCTCCAAATCAGGTGACCAGTTAGTCCTCCGACTTCGTCATGTGCAGTTTGTGCTTCAAACAAGTCATACTCAGTATTCGTCTGTGCACCCCAGCCTCGCAGGATCTGTTCGAGTTCAGTTTCTCGGCCCCCCTTCCGAAGAAGGAGGTATGGAACTAGCCCCAGTATGCCGACGTCCCCAGCGGTGGGCAGCCATCGCAGGGAAGCGCCCAACCGCCGTCTGTTGGTCCCGGGTCGTCAGGGGGAGGGGCACCTACGACGGAAGAGCCTAGCGCTCCCCCACCGGTGGTAACAGCAGCTCCAGAGGAGGAGCCCAGGAGGAGGATGATGAGGTTCCTCTCATCCGGAGGAGGAAACGTTCGGCGGTGCCGCGTTTGGTGGGTAGAGTGACTCTGCGGCGTCGCCGGCCTCGGATTTCCTGATTTTCCAAAACCTAAAAATTAGGGCCAATAAAAACTTTTGCGCTAATTAGAACATTCCATTAACTAAATCTATCTAAAATCTTCTCGCCTCTCTCATATTCACACCACCACCGGTGTGAAACAACCAAATGATCTCCTTCCATCCTCGACACGTGTACTCGCATGGTATCTTACGAAGTTGAAGCATATATATGTCATGAACCTCTTCCGAATGACTTGATCTTCTGCCATCTACTTGCCATGTCCTAACATAAGTGTGTGCACATATATACTGCTTTTATGTCTACGCATATACGCAAAACCCTAACTCATCGTTCGGCTCTGCCACAATCCTATGCATATATATATGAGTATACCGGTGACCTTCCCCAAAATCTAGCCCACCACGACCTCTTACGATTATTCAAGCTTCGTTGCCACCCTATATATGCTTAAATTTCCCCAAGCGTATGTGGGTACATACACCTTGAAACCCCAATGTATCTTTGCATGAGTATATGCTCATGGGCATGTATGCAGTACCAGTCCACCCTATCTTCTATATCCACATACGTGGTCACGTCTCAATATGATTGGAATATATATGCACCTAGGCATGCTACCTAAAGGGAAATCCTAATTCTACTTAAAACCATCCCTGATATGTCCCATCACCTGCTCAAAACCACAAGCCTGACATGAATTGAATTCTTACAACATGAGTGCATTACTAATATCTCCATTCTACTAAGTACTGCAGTGTCTTCCTTGCCAACGCACCCATCGGTGCCCGATTTTTCCTATTCCTTTGTACAGCCACAGCATCAATGCTAGCTCCTGCTCTTCTTCAAAGCCAGGTTATGCTCACTCTCTCCCATGCTATACAAAAGTCAAGCACGAGACCGCACATCAGAGCTAAATGGTGCCCTCTGTTCTACTCCTATAAACTCCCTCCTTTCCTTGCTAAGGCCACTAGAACTGTACCAACTGAAATGCACATATTTCCCTGACGTGTGGAGCTGGTCCCATAAGCCAGCCATCCTTCTTCCAGCCCACTTTCTCCTACTTCTCACCTCCTTTTCTTTACTGTCGTGATCACTATTTCCCTCTGCAGTGTGCGGAGCCGAACTCCACTGCTCATCCCCACCACGCCGCGCAGCTCCATTAACGCCCTACAGCAAGCGGCACCTAAATCCCTCCAAGCGGCCTGACCTGAGCAGCACCAACCTCCATTTAATCTCCTACCCGAGCTACCCTGCCTCTAGAAAAACTGAGCTACTCCTCGTTCTCTCCCTCGTCATCTTTTCTTTCCCAACTAAGCCTCCTCTCTCTGCTCCCCTACTCCTCAACCTTTCTGAGCTGCTCCAAGCTTCCTCAAGCTTCTTCTTTCCTCCTTGCTCCGAGCTGCTCCCCACGCTGCGTCGAGCTGCCCAAGCCTTCTTGCTCAAGCTCCTCTCCCACACCAGCACTCCTCCCCTACCCCAACTTCTCACCCAAGTACCAAGAGGCAGCCAGCCAGCTCCTCTTCTTCCCGGACTAGAGCAAACCGAGCTACTCTACGTCTTTTTTTCTTTTTTCCCAAATCTCCTCCCCTGGTTTGCAACCAAGCTCCTGCTGTTCTTCTTCTTCTTCTTCCAGCTACTCTCTCCCGAGCTCTATCCTCACTTCTCCCCTCTTCTCTCCCATCTCCTCCAAGCCGAGCCTCCCATTCTCTTTGTTTCTTCAGCTCACTCCTAGTCTCTTCTACCTCAAACTTCTTCTTTTCTCCATTTACTTCCTGTCAAACACCCATTTCCCCATTTCTTCTTCCAAGCTCACTCCACTGCCGAGCGGCCTTGCTTCTTCACCAAAGCAGCCGAGCTACCCTCTTCTTCCCTCAAGCTCCAGTATTCCTCTACCAGAGCTGCGGCCGAGCCCTCTGTTCTTCCCCATCACCAGCTCCTCTCCCTTTATTGCTTTCCGGTGCTCTTCCTCCTAAGAAGCCGCCGAAGCTACAAAGCACTGCACGGCCCCTCTTCTCGCCTCCGACCTGTGGCTCCACCGAGGTCAAGCGGAGCCGACCGACTGCACCAACTAGTCCACCCGCACGCATCCTCTCCCTCCCAGGAATACTCCCCCCCCACACCGTAGCCGACCCTCGCCGCAGCTGTTGGAGCAGCTCCATGCCGCCGGTGAAGCCCCTCGCACCGCCGATTTACCTCCCTCCCCGCTCCGGCCGCAAGCCACCACAACCGTCTCGGCCGACGACTCTTCCTAAGCGCCAATGCCTGTTATTTCTCGAGTTCTCGCTGCCAGCTAGGCCCCTTTTGCGCCGTTGCCACACCCGAGCACAACCGGAGAAGAGCCGCCTCCTGATCGATTGTGGGACCGCGCTGTCACCCCGGCACTCGCCTTCGTCCGCACACGGTAAGAGTGCCACCACCCTCTGGCCCCATCGCGCCTTCCCCACAGTCGCCGCCGCCGAGCTCTGCAGCTCCTCCGCGCCGATGCTCCCGAACTCCCCACCATTCCCGATGAGATCCACCACTCCATTCGCTTCAGCGACCACCGCCACCGCTGTCGGTCTCCCACATCTCCTCCGTCCCGCTGCCGCTCCGGTTCGTCCCGGCAGCCACCAAGCCACAGACAGCTCCGTGAGCCTCCTTGACCCCGCCTCGATTATCACCGCCGGCCACCGCATCTTGAGTAGCTGCTGGTAAGCACTGGAGTGGCCTAACCACTTGTCTCCGGCATCTACTTACCCCTTTAGCCCTGGAAATTAGAGCTTAAGAGTGGATTAGCACACAAGTCACCAGCTGGTCGCTAAATAGCCAGGTCCACGATCGGTTGAGTGAAGGCGGGTTCTCTCCATTGCGCATACCTTTCACCCGAAAACGTATTTCCTTTATGCCACTGTGGAATACATCTTCTCTCTCAGAAAGCGTATTTCCCTCTGCACCAGAGTCAAAGCCAATTCCTCTTCCCAAAAGCGTGCTCCAAGTTTACACCTTTGAGATCACCTCTTTTATGCCAGCAAAAATATTTTTCCCTCTCATTCTCTTCTGACAAAACTTCGGAAGCTTGTATCTTCTCCATCCTAACTCCGATTGACCCAATTCTTTTTCCAGCGATCTTGTAAAATTCAAACCTATGACACAGTACTAGTTTCATAATTTTTGAAATTTTTGAAATTTTAATTTGAATATAGCTCAAGTTTAGCCACAATATGCATATCTCATTTATTATATTTCCGAGTCAGTCGATTCACTCTCATAAAATGTTATGAGATCAAACCTTTTAACTTCAGTAGAGCATTAAAGCTCCAAAGTTTATGTCTCAAAACATAAAGTACATGAAACCCTGGATAGCCCTATCTCTCGAATGATTATATCTTAGAACATAATTTCAAAGGTCTGGTAAATAAATTTTCCAAAATAATTTAACAACAACAACCATAGTTACCCTCTGAGATCAATTAGAATACGAGAACCAAGATGACCTAAGGTACTAATGTACTAATTATAGATAAGCTAGGGTTTCTGGCTCTACGAAAAATCCTTATCTCATGTAATGCTACTTTCTCCTTGTCTCTTTGAAAACCCTAATAACCGACTAGGTCCGGGACACATATTGCGAAATTCATAAGCGTATGATTGTTCTTACTTGGCTCTTCTTCGCGTTGTGTTTTATTCGATGTTTTCCCAGTGTGTAGATACAAGGTTGTGAGGCCTCGTGCAAGGAGTTCCAGACTATTGCTGTATCAAATTCGAGACCGAGACCCGGCCAATATTGCCAGGCAAGCATTCCCACCTTGATCATGTTGAATCCCATATGTGTGAAAACTTAATTACTTTGTTTGCAACCCTGCATGCTATGTGTGTATCAATAATATTTTGTACTAGACCTAGAAATACCCAATAGTTGCATATGACATAGGTCCGTGAATCTGATCCTTGTAACCCTAGTAATAAGTAGCCGGTCATCGCATGACCAGCAGAATATTAGGGATATAGGCGATAGCCATGCTTAGCCTGCTATAGAGAAAAACATGTTTTTGTCCGATCCACGTGAACTACCCCTTTGGTTATGGGATTAAAACCCTCGGGAAGGCGTGTACCTTTTGAGGAGACTATTTGAAAGCATTGTTTGCCAAAACCCCAAATAAAATGGAGGATGATTTTGATTCGGGTGAGAACAGTAAGTGGAGATCGGAAGAATGGTTGTAGCATGTAGTGACATGGCTATGAGGTGATGATATGCAGTCTTGCTCGAATCAGTTAAAGACCGAGCCTAAGTGCCGCTCGACCAAGTCCACCCCGTACGTCCACATGTCCTTTATGGGAAGGACTTGACTAAAGACCCCGTCAAGTATTAGTGCCTGGACCCGTGGGCAGTGGGGAGAGGGTGCTAGGTAGATTGGCATCCCTAGAGGACCTCCACGTGATTACGTGGGTAGAGGCTTGACCTCCACGTGAATCCGTGGGTAGAGGTTCGACACAAAGATAAGTCCACTTCGGGTTGTGGGGTCGGGCATCACCGAGCACAAACGAAGACTGGGTAGATCTTATCTAGCGGGTCCAGCTCTGGTACAAAATGGGTGAGAAGTCTCGTTGTAATAACCTCGTGAAGTGTATCCGTTAACGTTCGGCAACAAGGGGAACTTACATCGTGTGGGTAAAGCCGTACAAGCACTGCAGAATGTTAAAATCTATTCGAATAGCCGCGTCCTCGGTCATGGACACAACTTGGAAAGGCCACACACTGGTTAGACTAAGTTTTGGTTGTGAAATTGGGGAAATGGGAATAAGGACATGGGCATGATGTGTCCACAGTGTGCAGTTTGAGCTACAGCCTGCTAGTGATGAACTGCAGAAGTGAAACCTAGCCCGTGTTGCGAGGTGGCAGCACAGGTAGGCTTGAAGCATTGCTTGAGGTGATACACGGGTTATCGGCCTCTAGTTGACAATTGTCAGAATGTGATTTCTGGCACCAGATACCGACCCGTCAGAGACGGGCTTGCGTTCAGAAATGCTTTTGAATCTATTACTATCGTATTTCAAATGAAAACTTACTTTTCCGCTCAACCTTCAACTTAGGGTAGAACCTTTTTATTGAGTAAACCTTGCATGAAATACATCTGTTATACTCTCCCTGTGGGAAGCTTGCGAGTACATTCAACGTACTCACCTGGCTTGTTGATTTGGCCAGACGAAAGAGACATCAACTCTGAGGATACGAAGTTCACGAAAGCTAGGGCGTAACCCCAGTCAGTTGCCTGTCGGGTATGGCATACTGATGGGCCACATCACCGCTTGATTTCCACTACAAATTTCTAGCCGTTGGGCTACAGGTAAAGGACCTTGACCTGAGGGTCTATTTATATCTCTGATACTAGAATATGCGTGTATGACAATGATATACAGGTTAACTTGTGTGTACCGGCTACTAATCATGGGACCGGTACAGTAAACACAAGGGATTATACGGCCTCAAAAACGGGTATGCCACAAATGCCCACCTTCATCAGGGAAGTGGATTGCTTGAAGAGGAGGAGGACGCGGTGGTGTGGGTATCACTCAGCGAGAGCATCTCCCCAGCTGGTTCAATGGTGCCCTAGTCCAAGTCCACCGTGACGGAGGCCCGACTGCGCACCTTGGTGGAGGCGGGAGTGCTTCCGCCGAGGGAGCTGATCGAATGGCGTCCCGCCGCCGGAGAGGAAGTCCCCACTCCGAATACCGGCGAGCTCGTCGTCCACATTTCCTTTTTCCACCATGGCCTCTCTATCCCAGTGCACCATTTCTTATGTGCACTCTTATACTTCTACAGGCTGGAGCTACACAACCTCAACCCCAACGGGATGCTCCATGTGGCGTGCTTCATCACGCTCTGCGAGTGCTTCCTCGGGATCGAGCCGCACTTCATGCTATGGAAACAGTTGTTCATCCTTAAGCCTCAGCCGAGCAAGAACAGTCCAGCTGTTGCCGAGGGCACTGGATTTCAGCTAAGGATGGGGGCCGTCAAGTATTACCTCGAGCTGCCATTTTAGACTTCCAACAAAGGATGGCACTCGGACTAGTTTTACTGCAGCAACCCCGAGCCCTCACTACCAGAGTTCATGGGTCAGCCTCCTGAGGTCAGGTTGAGTTGGACGGAGCTTTCGCAAGAATGGGAGCAGCCTGTGATCGAGGTCCTTATGGCTCATCTCTCCCAGGTGCTTCAGTCGGGAGTCACTAGGGTCGGCGTTGTAGCAACCTTTATCAGGCGCCAAATCCAGCCCACAAAGCTTAGGATCTGCCCGACGTATGAGTACACTGACCATCAAGATGTGACCCGGGAGTCAACCGACGAACTCACGGAGGAGGAGGTCAAGCGCCGAGTCGGGAGGCTGATGGCCCAGGGAGTAGACCTGGACACTTCTAGGCACCCGGCGCCTTATAGCCTCGCCAAACCTCCGAATCAGGTGACTAGCCCATCCTCCGACTTCGTCGTTTGTAGTCTATGCTTCAAGCGAGTCATACTCGGTCTTCGTCTATGCACCCCGACCTCGCAGGATCTATTCGGATTCAGTTCTTCAGCGCCCCTTCTGGAGAAAGAGATTTGGAACCAGCCCGAATACTCCGACATCCCCAGTAGTAGGCAGCCGCCACAGGGGAGCGATCGACCGTCGTCCGCTGGTGCCGGGTCGTCAAGGGGAGGAGCAACTGCAGCGGAGGAAACCAGTGCCCCTCCGCCGACTACAGCAGCGCCTGAGGAAGATCCTTGGGAGGAGGATGATGATGTCCCGCTCTTCCAGAGGAGGAAACGCACGGCCAATGCCGCTTTTGGTGGGCCGAGCGTTCTTCGGTACCGCCGGCTTCAGCGACTGCCGCACCGGGGCGGCAAGTCCCGAGGCCCAAGCGGCGTGTGCATTATCCCTGGTCCTCTAGGTATGTCGCTGAGTGCCATCCTCTTTGCCTTTTTGCTGCGGGGAGTAGCGATAACTTGGGTGTCTTTGTAGAGGGATGAAACCAGACGTCCCCAGGAACTCGCCGAGCGGAGGCGAATTAGGGCTAGATGCCCGCCCTTCGGCTCCACCAAGAGCCGCGGACGCTCCTTTCCCGCGGCCTTCCCCCGGCCCAAACGGTGCGCCCACAACCCCACCACCTGCTCCTCGGCCGGCGGAGTCCAGTGCCGGGGCGCCCGGCCTCGTCGCGGCTGAGCAGGCGGGTCCGAGTTGGGCGCAGACTGTTCCGCCTGATCACTGGGGGAACTTGGTGCTTCTAGTGGAGGAGGTTGAAATCAACCGAGTGCCACCACCACCGCCAAGCTTCCACATAGATGTCCAGCAGCTTCGGGTCCACCAGGCGGACCCCTCAGGCGAGGTTGCGTGGGAAATCGACGATGTTAAGGAGTCGGAGGAGTGGCGCGAGGCGATATGGATGTCGCCACCCAACTCGGAGGAGGCACTCTCCCGGCGCTGTTGAAGACGGTAAACGAGGGCGCCAACTTGGTGAACGGCCGATTGCGGCCATTGTTGCAGATATGATTCATGCCTTCCTATTTTTTTTCATCGTGGGTGCGCCGATGGTGCACCGACTGGGGAGTAGCCCCCGAGTCTCTGCCCGATTGTTCCAGTCGGGCACAGACTTTTTATTTAGCCTGTAGATTTTGCACTGGGGGCACGATCAGTGCACCCAGTGGGTGTAGCCCCCGAGCCATCAGCCGACTGATACAGTCGGGCGGGGGCTTTTTTTTAGGTTGTAGTTTTCACATTGGGGGCACGGTCAGTGCACCCAATGGGTGTAGCCCCCGAGCCTCCACTTGGTTCATGGAACCAAGCGGTGGGTCTTGATGCTTTTCTCGAGTGGCTGACGTTTTGTGTCGCCTATGTAGAACTTGGCCCGGAGGTCCCGGGACAAAACTAGGTTCAGGATAGGCTTCCAGCCTTCGACCGACTTGGCCAGCGTTAGGCCGAGTGGGATAACTTGAAGGGTACTCTCCGCACGGCGCAGGAGCAGGTTGCCGGGAGGGATGCTGTCACGCCCTGTTTTTCCTAATCGGGTTTACTCGATAACCAAAACCCTAAGCGCGTATATGCGTTTGTATTCCAAACTTATTTGTTGGTTTGTTTGAATCTTCAGCATTCCTCCCATGCATATCATCTCATGTCATCGCATGCATAGAACCCAATACCCTAACCTCCCTCAAGCCCTACCACACCCCTGTCGTCATCGAAAACCCTAAAAACCCTTTTGTCGCTCAAAACCCTAACTAGGTTTTCCTCCACCCAGAAATTAAGAAAGTGTTATCGCATGCACTTTTACTTCTCCAGAAGGTCTAGAAATTTGCCAGTAGTTTCTTGAATATATTCCTCACCAATTTATGAAATAAAGTTGGGAAGTCCAGTTCAAAAATTTTGAATTACATTCAAAATACAAATTTGCCCCAATAGTTCCTTTGAACTGCAGCTACCACTTTCCTCACTCAGAAAATTCTACAAAAATTACACAGCACTCATCTTTGCAATCTTACTCCATTTCTGTGAAAATATTTCCACCCCCAGTACAAAATTTCACCAGGGCATCCCTCGAACACCTTCACCTCTAGTGTTTCTCCCCTCTTGAAATCAACCAACTGCCAACCATCCACTCCAGGAGCTGGCCAGCAGCATTACTTCCCTCAGAACCTTGTCAACCCCCATTTCCCTTCAATGACCAGCTCTAAGCCACAGGGTTTCAACCCTTCCATCATCTCATGTCAATCTTGGCATTGTTAAATGGCTTGTACCTTTAATAACTAGACCATGTTCTCGTTGCTCCCAGTGCTCAAACCAACACAAGCATTCCCCTATCCCCTCCACTTCAGCAGCATGCTCTGGCAATAGGGTTCAACCCTCCCATCTTTTCATACCAGCAGTTACCAGCCTTGGCAAGCCCTTGCTACACAATCCCGAGCTCGGTACTTTTCTTCTTTTCTTCCCCATTGTCAACCCAACCTCGTTGACATGTCAGACCTTGCCTCAATGTGATAGGGCGCATCAGAGCACGCCCTTGCCGGTCCAGACCGCGCTGGCACTGCGCTGGACGCGCCCAGGCGCGCACCCATGCCGCTCAGCAATGCCATCCTGTGCCAACCACCGAGTCACCTCTCCTCTGCGGCGCCGCATGGCCCTCTGCCGCTCCTGAGCCAAGTCCACGCCGTAACCGTCCTTCGCCACCATCGCGATGCCACGCCGCCCGACATGTTCGCCGGCGAGGTACACACTCATGTCTAGCAGCCAGAGCTTGGTCCTCTGCCCCTGCCTATTTAAAGGCTGCCCGAGCCCCGAAATGGACATGAGCAAATTCGCCTCACTCCACTGAAGCTCCAGCATCCAGCCATTGCCCCCAAGCACCCCTAATCCCTCGTCTTCTTCCTCACTTCCTGAAAACCAGTCGCCATCACTTCCAGCGAGAAATTGAGCAAGTCCCGTGAAGAATCTCCCCCATTTTCTCCCCCCTAAGCCTTCTGGAACTCTCCCTAAGCTCCTCAAGGTTTTCCTCGGCAGCTAAAGCCACCAGAGACTTCCAACCGCCGTTACCTTCCGCCTACCGTGCTCTGGACACCACCTCTCCTCCTCACCAGCAACATCGCAAGCTCCCTAGTACCAAAAATGGAACCTACATGAACTCCTGAACCCAGCAGTACCAACCTCCCTTCCTAATTCCTCCTAGAGCCGCCGTAATTTCTCGCCGCTCTTTTCACCGGAATCCCGCCGGATACCTAATTCCTCACCGGAGGTCTCCCCACGCGCGCGCCTGCTTCCTCCCGCCTCTCTGTGCTGACCGGTGGGCCGCCCCGATCAGAGCGGTACGCCCCCTCGCCACTGCCAGCGGGCCCGATCAACCGCCGCGGCCCACTGTCAGGTTTAAGGAAGCCGGTGCCGACTTCGCCACGTCACCCCCCCCCTCTGAACCAATTAAACCGGCCGGTTCTTCCTTTGCTTAAATACACATCTCCACTGGTCCAGCCGGTTCACAGGATTCTAGGCCGATTCTTCACAAAGTCCCCAAATAAAAGTTTCTTAGAATTTCATTTCCAATCTTTTTCCTATAGAACACATTTCGAGAATCCCAATATTTCTCCCTGTATAGCTCAGACCAGTAGCCAATTCATATTCAAAAGCCGTTTTTAAATTTCTTTTGAATATGGGTTCAAATCCTAGTGGTTCCAGCATATGATCATGAGTATTTTTAGAGCCTAACCTCAGTTCCATACACATGCACTCATGTTGCTTAGCTCCATGTTTGAAAAGGAGTAGATAGGTTCATGAAACCCTAGCTCATAATCATGCATATATAGCGATATGCCCTCTTCGGATTTAGATGATTAGATGATGCATTCCATTAGTCCAGTAGGTTTGCATCCCAAAACCTTGTCAAGAATCTCAGTGGCCCATTAGTTCATGAGATGCATGAGTCCAAGAGCCAAAGAAAGCATGTGCTCACCCTCAAAAACCCTAGAAACCCTAATCGGCATTTCATGCATTTTTATTCCTCCTAGTATTAGCACCATCATGTTAGGATCTTCGAGGAAATATTAGAGCCTAGCATGCATGCATATTGAACTTTATTAATTGTTTCTCGTGATGCTCGGTTCTTATCCAAAGTTTTCCGAACGTGTAGTTGACGGTGTGAGGTACGTGCGCCAGGACGAACCCGAAGCATCTCCGCATCCGGAACCGAGCCAAGACCTGCCAGGCAAGCTCTCCGCCATTGATCATGTTGAATCCCAGTTTTATGAAATATTATTTTGTTTTCGAACCATGCATGCTATATTTTATTCCTGTTATTTTATGTAGAGTAGATATCACCGATGGTAGGAAACCCTAGTCCGACCCGTAATCCTTGTCGCCCTAGGTCTATTATATTCCGAAGTTTTAACGGAACCTTAGGGTAGTGTATGTATATATATGCTTAGCCCCGCAGTAGATGAATTAGGTTTTCGAAAAGGAAAAGGAAAGCAACACCCCATATTTCATGCGATGGAATATCGAAACGGACCGTCGCGTCCGGTTGTAGAGGTGCATGGAAGGTAGGATATGCATGGGTTGGGATATTCTACCGTGATATTGGTTCTGTGGAACCGAGTTAAAAAGGAGGAGATTTTGATCCGGGTTGGAAATGAAGGGTGTTAGAAGGGAGATGTTAAAGAGCGAGGTAAGGCCCGTCGTGGTTCTCGCTGCCCGTTTACGGGAGTGGAGTGGAGTCCTTCTCGGATCATCTAAGGACCTGTCTTAAGTGCCGTTTGGCCAAGTCTTACCGTACGACCACATGTCCTTTGTGGGAAGGACTTGATCTAGTAGCCGACCTGGACTAGCATGAACCCGTGGGCAGTTAGTAGAGTGCAGATGGGGTGGGGTACACTTCGAAGAGGGCAAACCCGGGGATACCGAGTTTTCGCCCGCCACAAAGATGGAACACCAACCTCCTCGTAGCAGGGGTACTGATTCGGGCTAGGTTTGGGACATGTCTATTCTGACGGGTTCGTGGCTGGGTTCACAGCGGTGAAGAGTCTCGTTGTACTAACTCTGGTAGTATGCAGTGCACGGTATGCCCAGGGTGAACTACATCGTGTGGGTAAAGTCGTACAACCTCTGCAGAGTGTTAAAACTATTCGAATAGCCGCGTCCGCGGTCATGGACGAACTTGGTCGGGCCACACTAAAGTAGTTTTGGCTTTCTGAGCCCCAAAAAGGATCTTTGGGTTATGGGTTTAAGGACGCGAACCGCCGTGTTCGCAGGATGTCATGCTGTGTCATGAGGTGTGAAGTCGGGTTTTCCCGTGGACTCGGGCAAAACCTTAGAATCCCCGTAAGTACGAGGTCAGCTGTGTCTACCTGAGGAACCGGGTGATTGGGAAACCCGTAAGTACGAGGTGAGCGTCGTCTACCTGTGGAACCGGGCAAGTACCGTGCTGTATCGCAGGTAGCGGTAAGCACAAAAGTGAACTCCCCCGGGGTACGGGCCGAGTTTTGAGCAATACCCTATTTCGCTGCGGCGAGATGTTTTTGATAAAATTGCTTTTACACCTATGTACTTATTTCCAAATGCAAACTTACTTTCTCGCACAACATGAAACATAGGATAGAGCTTTTCCATTGATAAATTCCCAAGCATGTCATTTCCGTATTAAACTCCCCGGCGGAGTGCTTGCGAGTACATTCAATGTACTCACCTGGCTTGTTATGTGGCCAGACGATGAGGAGGAGTACCAGTCTGGCGATAGCGACAGCGACTTCGATGCGTAGGGTTTTCTCCCCAGTCTGTTGCCTGTGGATTGGCATACTGACGGGCTATCCACCTTATTATATTTCCGCTGCTGTTTTTATTCGGCCAATAGGCCTGGTTTGTAAGATCTAAAGACCAATTATGGCTAAGGTTTGTAATAAACGATGTATGGTATGGTTATGCTATCAAGTACTTGTGCGTATCGACTATTGATCCAGGGATCGATACAGTAAACACAAGGGTTATCCGGCCTCAAAACCGGGTAGTCTACAAGCTTGGTATCAGAGCCTGCTGACTGTAGGGAAACCCTAGATAGCATGGCCGTTAGTTAGAGTCTAGGTTATAGAAAACTATTTTCAAAAATAAAAACGCTAATATCCTCATCCTTGCTGAAAAATTGATTATCTACTCACCCCCTCTACTTCTTTAATCACGAGATGCTCACACGAATGTTTTAAAATGTTTAGATGGGAACAATCGAGAAGGCCGGTGAAACCTATGCAGCCAAGACCCCAGGATATCCGCAGCTGCTGCGTGAAGCCATCGACCGAAGTGGAGGACTGTCATACCCAGAGTACCATGTCTTCAAGCAAAAGATGACCGAAGACTTGACGGAGTATTGGGCGAAGGTCATCATCTTCTGCAGCCGGACCCAAGACAGCCACGCCTACAACTTCACCGGACCGCGGAGCCGAGCACCTTGCCAAGCCATCCAGCGAGTGGCCTACCGAGCACTGGCACACCTCCGCCACGAGCTGATCGAGCTAGCCAACCACAGGGCTACTCGGTTCTTCCCACAGCACCCGATCATGAGGAACATCCGCATCTACCAGACGGCAGACCAAGAGGATGACCCAGCGGTGATGCACCTGGCTCGCTACGTGGAAGCCCAAGATGCCATGACTTACCGCGCCCTCACCGAGCTGAAGGAAGTTCGAGACGAGCTGCATCGTGTCCGAGGGCAGTTGAAGCTAGCCACGGCACGGCAGCAGAGGACCGCCGCCGCCAGCACTGAAGCCCCAGAGCCTCGCGACATCCATGTCGTGAGTGAAGACCTGCCTCCACCCCCACCCAAGAGACGATGCGGCAACAGTCGGGCATACCTGCGAAGGTTCATCCCGAACTCCGGACCCCCTCGCTCAGCACCAGGGCCCTCCAACCTTGCCCCCATCCCCGAGGAAGGAAACGAAGCCGACGACGAAGAAGAGTCCGAAGAGGACCCAGAGGAAAGAGAGCTAGTCGAAGAAGAAGAAGAAGAAGTGCAGCCTGTAGCTTAGACCCCTAGGGCCCATTGTATCTGTTGCAATGCGGCATGTATCCCTGTGTTTAATTAAGTAGACGCTGCTGTGTAATAGTAATGGACTGCTGTCCCTAGGAGCTTGTACTGTATTTGCAACTGTATCGTGTGCGGCAAGGCACGCCAGTAGGCGTGATACCCTGCCACACCTATCTTAAATAAAAGGCCGACTAGGCCCAGTATTTCCAAAAACAAAACCTGTACCTGTTTGCCAACAGCGAATGCCGCTAGCCGTCCCATCCCCCTGCTGCGCCGCTTAATTGAGCCGTGCGCCTACAGCACCTCTTGTCTCCTGAAGTTGGGCAGGTGTCCTTCCCTGTTTTTGAAACCAGAAGCTTCTTGCTCGGCTATAAAAAGCCCTCCAACCAGCTATCTTCCCCACTCCTTCCTGCCTTTGCAACCAAACCAGAAACATTCTCCTTACTCGCTACCACCGTTGCCCAGTAAAGCCATGCCTAACGGTACGCTCTATCTTGAGACTACCGCGGCCAATCTCCCAGGGTTCACAGATATCCTGTGGACCATCGCCCGGCGAGCTCTCAAAGCAACTCAGCGACCGGAGTACGACGTCTTCAAGGAGGAGTCCGCTGACATCGCCAACGCGTTCTGGGCAGAAGTACACGTCTACAACGCCGACTCCCAGGGCGCCCCAGCGTTCCAGTTCGCCGGAAGATCCATGCCATCCCCCAACATGGCCATCCTAATGGCCGCTTGGGAAGCCATCTCCCGCCTCCATCACTTGGTTCCGAGTGTGGACCGGCGTGCCTTCCACTACTACCCTCGCCGTGCTATCGGTGAAGACGCCGTCTTCGCCAGCACCCAAGAGGAGCACGACCTAGCGGTGATCCACCTGACCCGCTATCTCGAGGCTCAGCATGACATGCTCGTCCGGCTTGCCGACTCCCTGATCCTGACCCGGCAAACCATTGTCCAGTTGCATGCTCTAATGGCCTCCCGTGACTCCACCACCTCGTCTACCAACGCCACAGCACCGGCAAACCCACCCCTGCTCGGAGCACCGGTCGCCAACGGCATCAGCCACACGCACGTCCAGTCGACAGGATACTTGGGACTGTTCACGGCGCATGCGGCCGCCTCCAGGGCCGCGCAACGCCGCAGGAACACCCCGGTCACCCCTCACAGCACACCCAACCCCTCCGAGGACGGCGATGACCGTGCCGGAGTCATTCTATCCCAACCCGTCCGCTTGGATGTAAACCAAGTGGACTAGAGCGCGGCTCTTAAGGAAGTACTCTCCCGGAGCTTATAAAGCGTGTATTTTGTTGTACTGCATATTAGGGCATAGCCCGTGCCGCAGGCACTTGTATGTGTAATCGGATAAGTGCCCTTAGGCACCTATCCGTATGAATGTAATAAGATCTCGAGTTTTCATTGCTTCTTGGCGGGTTGCCCCCACTGCTATAGCTCTATTACGCCATGTTGTATTCGTTCTTGTGCGACACCAAACCCCCGCATTCCCTCTTACCCACATATCTCTTACCTTGGTTCCTCCTTATCTGTTCTTGATGCAGCTCAAGATGAGTGGAAAGAGACCCGCAGACAACCGAGAAGAGTCAGTCCATGAGTCTGCCCCGCACGCCGGAGTCAAGAAGGCTAAGGAAACAAATGATCCCGCCAAAAGCACAGCAAACTCACTTCCCTTAGTGCCCAAAGATAAAACACCCCGCTCTCAGGGGCATAGCAAGTCAGGAGGGGCAGGAAGAGAGAAAACACCACAAGGATCAAAAAACACCGACGCACAGGCAGAGCAACCCTTACCTCGGCCACCACAAATGAGTGACACCTTGGCACAAATATTACTGATGATGGAACAAAACCGTCAGGACGGGCAAGAGAACATCAGGCAACTCATACAGCACAGCGGAGCAGGAGGAAGAGGATCCTCCAACAAGCTATCAGAATTTCAGCGCACCTCCCCGCCCGTTTTCGCCCACTCAGTTGAACCCTTGGACGCAGACGACTGGTTGCGCGTCATCGAGAGCAAACTGGAAGTAGCTCATTGCGACGAGGACGACAAAGCACTGTTTGCTGCCCAATATCTGCACGGCCCCGCTGCTGCTTGGTGGGAGAACTTTTGCAAGCAGCAATCAGGAACAAGAGCAATTTCCTGGAGCATTTTTAAGGACCGTTTCCGCAAGCACCACATCCCCGCCGGACTGATTGGAATTAAGAAACAAGAGTTCCTGGCATTGAAGCAAGGCTCTATGACGGTGACAGAATACCTGCATAAATTCAACCAGCTAGTTCGGTATGCCGGATCCGACATGAACGAAGAGGAATCCAAGGTGGAGAAGTTTTTGAATGGACTGCTAGAGATATACCAATGTCATCTGGCGATCCAAGACCATGCAGACCTTCAGGACCTGGTCAACAAGGCACTTATTTTGGAAGGGAAGCGCAATGCCTTGAGTGACATCCCGTAAGCAGAAGAAGAACCGGTGGTCAGGAGCTGAACGCCCCCAGCAGCGCGCCAAGCATGAGAAGCGTTACGGCCACCAGTCCAGCAAGCCTCAGACATACAAGACTGTTCCGCGCCCGCAGTACCATGCCCCCTCCCCCAGCAAAATTTCTAACAACTCTTCCGCAGGACCTGGACGGGACATGGAGAACCGAAACTGTTTCAATTGCGGAGAACCCGGGCACTTCGTCAGTAAATGCCCAAAGAAGCGTCAGAATTCATCTTCCCAAGGTGTAGCTGTTACCGGACGCCCCCAGGAGCGCCATATGACCACTAGGAGCTACAGCTCCCGAAACCAGGGCGCGAACCGGGGACACGCCAATCACATCGACGCCGAGGAAGCGCAGGAGGCCCCCAACGTAGCCATGGGTATGTTTCCCGTCAACTCAGTTATGGCTATTGTTTTATTTGATTCTGGGGCATCGCATTCATTTGTGTCACGCAAATTTGCCAAGGACAATAATCTTGCATCTAGCCACATGAGCAAACCAATGATCGTTCGAACCCCTGGGGCTGAAATCGAGACTAAACACCATTGTCAGGATGTTAGCATCCGCATAAGGGAGATAGATTTCAAAGCAGATTTGATAATCTTGAGATCGCAAGGTATTGACGTAATCCTAGGCACCAATTGGTTGATTGCAAATAAAGGTGCCATAGACTTTGAAAGCAAAACCATTACCCTGACCAATGCCGAAGGCACAACCGTAAGCTTTGTGGCAAACCTTCCACGACAGCCAACCAACACCCTAAATCATCTAGAGGGAGCTAAGCTTAGAGAAAGTGCCAGTGGTTCAAGAGTACCCAGATGTGTTCCCTGAAGAATTACCTGGTATGCCACCAAATCGTGACCTGGAGTTTACAATAGAGCTAGCACCCGGAACTGCTCCCATAGCTAAGAGACCCTACCGAATGTCAGTTAACTATCTGGAGGAATTGAAGAAGCAGTTGGAAGAGTTAGAAGAAAAAGGATTCATTCGGCCCAGCACTTCACCATGGGGATCTCCCGTGTTATTCGTGGAAAAGAAAGATAAAACCCTTCGAATGTGCGTGGACTACCGGGCACTGAATGACGTCACCATCAAGAACAAATACCCGTTGCCAAGGATCGACGACCTATTTGATCAAATGAATGGAGCACGAGTGTTCTCCAAGATAGACCTACGATCAGGATACCACCAACTGAAGATTCGATCACAAGACATCCCAAAGACCGCATTTACAACGCGGTATGGACTATATGAGTTTACAGTGATGCCATTTGGTCTGACAAATGCCCCCGCCTACTTCATGAACCTCATGAATAGCGTGTTCATGGAATACCTAGACAAGTTTGTCGTGGTATTCATAGATGACATCCTCATCTATTCTAAATCGGAAGCCGAGCATGAGGAACATTTGCATCTGATTTTGAAGAAGCTCCGGAAGCACCAGCTTTATGCTAAGTTTAGCAAATGTGCATTCTGGTTAAAGGAAGTAGGATTCCTCGGACATATAGTATCTGCTGGAGGCATTGCAGTTGACCCCAGCAAAGTTCAAGCCGTGCTTGATTGGAAACCACCCGCAACCGTGACAGAAGTTCGCAGCTTTTTGGGTTTAGCTGGATATTACCGCCGATTCATTGAAGGATTCTCGAAGATCGCCCGACCAATGACCCTGTTGCTCAAGAAGGATAAGAAGTTTGAATGGACGGAAAAGTGCGAGGAAAGTTTTCAGGATTTAAAGAAAAGGTTAACGACAGCGCCAGTGTTAACATTGCCAGATCTACACAAGAATTTCGATATATACTGCGATGCGTCCCGACATGGCCTCGGAAGTGTACTCATGCAAGAAGGAAAAGTAGTCGCATACGCCTCCCGACAGCTCCATCCACATGAAGCAAATTACCCGACGCATGATTTGGAATTAGCTGCAGTAGTGCATGCTCTCAGAATTTGGCGGCATTACCTCATCGGTAACCGCTGTGAAATATATACGGATCATAAGAGTTTAAAATATATTTTCACTCAATCCGATCTAAACATGAGGCAGCGAAGATGGATGGAACTAATCAAGGACTATGACCTGGGCATCCACTACCACCCAGGAAAAGCAAACGTAGTAGCCGACGCACTGAGCAGGAAAATCCCGAAGAAGAATAGGAAGACTCAGTCTCCCAAAGAAGAAGAAAACCAGGATACGAATCCCGTCGAGCATGCAACCCTTGCAAATTTGGAAGTAGCGCCCTCTTTGCTTGACCAGATTAAGGAAGCCCAGAAGGGGCATGATAGTTTGAAGAGCATCTGGGAGAACGTAGAACTCGGAAAACCATCTAAGTTTACCAAAGATGGTGAGGGTACCTTATGGTTTGAAGAACGTTTGTGTGTACCAGCCTGTGATAAGCTAAAGGAGGTAATTTTAGAAGAGGCACATAACTCACGGTATTCCATCCACCCAGGAGGTACAAAGATGTACCAGGACCTAAAGGATAAGTTCTGGTGGCACAAAATGAAGAAGGAAATAGCGGAATACGTCGCCAAATGTGATATGTGCCAACGTGTCAAAGCGGAGCACCAGAAGCCCGCAGGACTACTTCAACCTCTCAAGGTGCCTGAATGGAAATGGGATGAGGTCGGTATGGACTTCATCACCGGACTACCAAGAACGAAAAAGGGCAACGACTCCATATGGGTCATTGTCGATCGACTAACCAAAGTCGCCCACTTTCTACCAGTCAAGACTACTTACCGAGGAGATCAATTAGCCAAACTTTACCTCACTCGAATAGTCAGCCTACACGGTGTCCCAAAGAGAATCATCTCGGATAGAGGCACCCAATTTACTTCGCGATTTTGGGAAAGTTTGCATGAAGCCTTGGGAACCCGTCTAGCTTTCAGCACCGCATACCATCCGCAGACAGATGGACAGACCGAACGAGTAAATCAAATTTTGGAAGATATGTTGAGAGCCTGCGTTCTGACCTATGGAGAAAGTTGGGAGGAGTGCTTACCATACGCAGAATTTTCATATAACAACGGTTATCAAGCAAGTCTCCAAATGTCACCATTCGAAGCCCTCTACGGACGAAAATGTAGGACACCCCTCAATTGGACAGAAACGGATCAAGGAAAGACCCTCGGCCCCGATATTCTTCGAGAGGCAGAAGAACAAGTTAAGTTCATCCAGGATCGGTTGAAAACCGCCCAGTCAAGACAAAAGAGCTACGCCGACTCCAAGCGACGTAACATCACATTCAAACCCGGAGATTTTGTCTACCTTCGAGTGACCCCTCTCAAAGGAGCCCAACGTTTCAACGTCAAAGGGAAGTTAGCACCACGATTTGTTGGACCATTCAAGATTTTGGAAAGGAGAGGAGAAGTCGCTTATCAGCTAGAGCTACCCCAGGAACTATCAGAAGTGCACAACGTTTTTCACGTGTCCCAGTTGAGGAAATGCCTGGAACCACCTGCCCCAGCAAGTGCCATACCAAGAGCTTAACGTCGATAAGGATCTTACATATGTGGAGCAACCCACACGTGTGCTTGAAAGTCAAGAACGACGTACCCGGAACAAAGTTGTCAGATTTCACAAGGTTCAGTGGAGCAACCACACAGAAGGAGAGGCAACTTGGGAGCGAGAAGATTTTCTGTTGGAAAAGTTCCCTCACCTCATTCCATCTGTAGAATCTCGGGGACGAGATTCGATTTAAGGGGGATAGGTTTGTCACGCCCTGTTTTTCCTAATCGGGTTTAGATGATTAGATGATGCATTCCATTAGTCCAGTAGGTTTGCATCCCAAAACCTTGTCAAGAATCTCAGTGGCCCATTAGTTCATGAGATGCATGAGTCCAAGAGCCAAAGAAAGCATGTGCTCACCCTTAAAACCCTAGAAACCCTAATCGGCATTTCATGCATTTTTATTCCTCCTAGTATTAGCACCATCATGTTAGGATCTTCGAGGAAATATTAGAGCCTAGCATGCATGCATATTGAACTTTATTAATTGTTTCTCGTGATGCTCGGTTCTTATCCAAAGTTTTCCGAACGTGTAGTTGACGGTGTGAGGTACGTGCGCCAGGACGAACCCGAAGCATCTCCGCATCCGGAACCGAGCCAAGACCTGCCAGGCAAGCTCTCCGCCATTGATCATATTGAATCCCAGTTTTATGAAATATTATTTTGTTTTCGAACCATGCATGCTATATTTTATTCCTGTTATTTTATGTAGAGTAGATATCACCGATGGTAGGAAACCCTAGTCCGACCCGTAATCCTTGTCGCCCTAGGTCTATTATATTCCGAAGTTTTAACGGAACCTTAGGGTAGTGTATGTATATATATGCTTAGCCCTGCAGTAGATGAATTAGGTTTTCGAAAAGGAAAAGGAAAGCAACACCCCATATTTCATGCGATGGAATATCGAAACGGACCGTCGCGTCCGGTTGTAGAGGTGCATGGAAGGTAGGATATGCATGGGTTGGGATATTCTACCGTGATATTGGTTCTGTGGAACCGAGTTAAAAAGGAGGAGATTTTGATCCGGGTTGGAAATGAAGGGTGTTAGAAGGGAGATGTTAAAGAGCGAGGTAAGGCCCGTCGTGGTTCTCGCTGCCCGTTTACGGGAGTGGAGTGGAGTCCTTCTCGGATCATCTAAGGACCTGTCTTAAGTGCCGTTTGGCCAAGTCTTACCGTACGACCACATGTCCTTTGTGGGAAGGACTTGATCTAGTAGCCGACCTGGACTAGCATGAACCCGTGGGCAGTTAGTAGAGTGCAGATGGGGTGGGGTACACTTCGAAGAGGGCAAACCCGGGGATACCGAGTTTTCGCCCGCCACAAAGATAGAACACCAACCTCCTCGTAGCAGGGGTACTGATTCGGGCTAGGTTTGGGACATGTCTATTCTGACGGGTTCGTGGCTGGGTTCACAGCGGTGAAGAGTCTCGTTGTACTAACTCTGGTAGTATGCAGTGCACGGTATGCCCAGGGTGAACTACATCGTGTGGGTAAAGTCGTACAACCTCTGCAGAGTGTTAAAACTATTCGAATAGCCGCGTCCGCGGTCATGGACGAACTTGGTCGGGCCACACTAAAGTAGTTTTGGCTTTCTGAGCCCCAAAAAGGATCTTTGGGTTATGGGTTTAAGGACGCGAACCGCCGTGTTCGCAGTATGTCATGCTGTGTCATGAGGTGTGAAGTCGGGTTTTCCCGTGGACTCGGGCAAAACCTTAGAATCCCCGTAAGTACGAGGTCAGCTGTGTCTACCTGAGGAACCGGGTGATTGGGAAACCCGTAAGTACGAGGTGAGCGTCGTCTACCTGTGGAACCGGGCAAGTACCGTGCTGTATCGCAGGTAGCGGTAAGCACAAAAGTGAACTCCCCCGGGGTACGGGCCGAGTTTTGAGCAATACCCTATTTCGCTGCGGCGAGATGTTTTTGATAAATTGCTTTTACACCTATGTACTTATTTCCAAATGCAAACTTACTTTCTCGCACAACATGAAACATAGGATAGAGCTTTTCCATTGATAAATTCCCAAGCATGTCATTTCCGTATTAAACTCCCCGGCAGAGTGCTTGCGAGTACATTCAATGTACTCACCTGGCTTGTTATGTGGCCAGACGATGAAGAGGAATACCAGTCTGGCGATAGCGACAGCGACTTCGATGCGTAGGGTTTTCTCCCCAGTCTGTTGCCTGTGGATTGGCATACTGACGGGCTATCCACCTTATTATATTTCCGCTGCTGTTTTTATTCGGCCAATAGGCCTGGTTTGTAAGATCTAAAGACCAATTATGGCTAAGGTTTGTAATAAACGATGTATGGTATGGTTATGCTATCAAGTACTTGTGCGTATCGACTATTGATCCAGGGATCGATACAGTAAACACAAGGGTTATCCGGCCTCAAAACCGGGTAGTCTACAGATGCGCAGATCGAGTCCTTGAAGAAGGATGTTCAAGGTAATGGGTCTGACCATCTTTAGTTGCTTTTACTTGTGCTGTGCTAACTCTTCGCATTATCCACTGCAGCCACTGAAGGTGAGGCCTCCGGGCTCCGAAGGGAGCTTGAAGGGACCGCCAAGCTGAGGGAGGAGGCCTCCAGGCTCAGGGAGGAGCTTGAGGGGACCGCCAAGCTGAGGGAGGAGGCCTCCAGGCTCAAGGAGGAGCTTGAAGGTGTCGCCTAGCTCAAGGAGGAGGCCGCTAGACTGAGGGTGGAGCTCGAAGGTGCCGCCAAGCTCAAGGAAGAGCTTGAAGCGGCGAGGGCTCGCATCGGGGAGCTTGAGGAGGAGGCGATCACCACCGATGGTCACCTAAGGAGGGCCCTGGAGGCCACTGAGTCTGCGAACAAGCGAGCTTCAGATTCTGCCGCTGGTAAGGGCCTGACCCTCATCTGAGCAGTCGGGAGTTTCTCGATCCTCTTGTTAATGTTTTCATCTTGTCTTTGTAGCTTTCAAAACCCGGATTGGGAAGATCACGAGACGGCGAAGGTTCTGAAGGCGGCTGGTCGGGTAGCCTGTGACGCTCTGTGGGAGGACGACCCGACTCCGGACCATGCGGAGGTGGTCGCGGAGCGTCTTCGGCAAGCGCCTGGTCAAGCGAAGGTTTTCCAAAGGGAGTTCACCTGACTCGGCGTCGAGTTCGCGCTTGTGGTGGCTAAGTCCCATTATCCTAGGATCGACATGAGGGATATCGAGGAGGGACTTGTAGCCGACTTCCCTAAAGAAGACATCCCGGCGTTGGCGGAGGAGGTCTCTGTTACCGCGAACGCTTTAGCCGACCGAGCTAACCTGTAAAAGTAGGGGTAGGCTATATGAACCGTTCAATATGCATGTTCAGTACTCGGGAAGTCCGAGTGTAACTTGTGGATGCATGTTTTTGGTGAACTTTGTTCGTTCAAAAAGATCCATTCGTGTGTAAGTTAGCTCTTGGTGTGTGTGCCCTTGCCGATCCGTCATAACCCCCATTGCGTAGAGAGTAGCCATGGGCTGTATCCCGTGTAGCGCAGGGTTGTGGCGTAGACCGGCGATCGAAGACAAAGGTTAACGCCGAGCCTTTTACATAGTTTTTCGAAGGAGAAGGGCCCGAGTGCGGTGAGGCGCGCCCGGTGTGTAGCACCCGAGTGTCCTTTATGCATAGCCATGAGCGTGCATAGCGGCAGGCCAGTCAGGAGCCCCAAGAGTTACTCAGATGAAGTAGAGAAATACTTATTCATTTGTCCGTTCTTGAAAAAATATAAGTACAAAACTTAAGCATAGAAACGACGTAGCTGTTTGATGTTCCATGCGTTAGTGATGATGTTGCCGTCTTGATCCTTCAGTTGGTAAGCCCCCGGGCGTAGTGCTTCGGCAACCACGTACGGATCCTCCCATGGTGGCGAGAGCTTGTGCTTGTCTTTGTTGCACTAAACTCGGCATAGGACCAAGTCACCACCGTTGAATGAGCGGCCGCGTACGTGCCGGCTGTGATAGCGGCGTAGGCCCTGCTGGTATTTTACCGACCGAAGGAAAGCAACTTCGATTATGCCAACTAGTCGGGATCCCTGCTCGACGGGTGAGAACCCGTGTTCAAACAACAGATCCGACTTCGGCTCAGACTCGTCCTTGTGGAGAGGAGCCGAAGGCGTGGACTCGGGGGTGAGTCCGAGTGAAGATGGTGATGAAGCCTCCGTTGATCAGCGGGAAGCCGGGTCGCAGAGGCGAAGCTTGCCGAGTGATGATGGCATAGCACCCGGGTATCGTCAAAGAAGACAAAGCCGGCCCTCCGGACATAGGGTGGGTCGGACCGACTTTTCAGAGTCCGACTTCTACACGGGGGCACCTCATCGGCTTAGAGTATGAGACAGGGATAAGTACTTACCAGGCAACCCTGATTCAGTTGTAACTAACTAGGAAATCAATCTGTAAATCGATCCGGACTCTTGTAACCCTACCCTGGCCACCTATATAAGGTCAGGTAGGAGCCTTCCGATCGGTAGATCCACACGAAGCAACATACGTTCTCATACTTTCATACCCACGTAGCCCTAGCAACCTAGAGATCTATTCTCAAGGTCTTGCGGCACTCGGGATACGAGCAATACCAACCACCAAACACAGGACGTAGGGTATTATCTCTTCTTGAGGACCTGAACCTGCCTAAACTTTGTCTCCCGTGTGCATCCATCTGGATCTACTGTGCTCACGCTACGCTATATTCAATATTGCCAGATCTAAACACCGACAATTGGCACGCCAGGTAGGGGCTGTGCGCATAGATCCATCCAGACAGGTCCAAATGGATTTCTTCAACAACTACGGTGACTTCGTTTGGGCAGCATCATGAGATTTGCTTCCCTGGACGTTGTCCCTGATCCAGGACAGATTTTTCGATTCGGAAAGCTGGACTCCATGGCCGACAAGCTCGGCAAGCTTCACCTCTGCAGCTCGACTTCCCGCCGATCAACGGAGGCTTCATCACCATCTCCACTCGGACTCACCCCTGGGTCCACGCCTTCGGCTCCTCTCCCCAAGGATGAGTTTGAGCCGAAGTCAGATCTGCTATTTGAACACGATTTTTCTCCCGTTGAGCAGAGATCCCGACTGGTTGGTGTAATCGAGTCCCTCCTATCCGTCCATGAGTACGACTCGGACGGCTTCGAGAGCTCGGGAAGCCACCATCCTTCTCGGGAGGTCTTCATGGCTAACCCTGACATGCCGGTCAACAATGATGACCAACTCATCCCCATCGAACATCAGACTCCTAAGCAACTAGCAACCACTCGGCTCCACCTTCTTGCTAAGGAGGAGGCTCTGGCCGAGCAGCAAACCACGCTGGCTCGCCAGCGTGAAGAAAGAGAACGCAACGAGCACATGCGGGATCGTGGACGCCAGGTCTACAATGCACTCTGCATGTGCGAAAGGGACGGCGTCCCGATATGTCCGCTGCCCAGTCACAACATCGTCGCTGCCACGGTGGCGGCACATGCCATCAATATCCCTGAGGGCACCCCGGGTCACGATGAACTCCGACGGCTCCGGATCCTAGTGGAGGAAGCAATCCTGCAGCAGGCCGAGATCTCCAGGAACCGCACAGGTTCCTCTGCAAGTGCCAGGAGCCAGCGCTTTTCCCCTCCAGGGAACCCGCAAGCTGTAGAGGGTCGTCGTGCCAATCTCGAACGTCATCACCCCGCCGGATTGGTTCGCAGCTGACTCGAACCGGATCGTGATGCGCGGGGTACTATTGCTGCAAGAAACCGCGCCCGCCACGGCGCGGGACAAAAAGATCACCTTGCTGGGTCAGTGCGTAGCCGACTCGGACCAAACCGCGACGCGTGGAATACCCTCGAGGCGCGACAAAACGCTCGTCAGGACTCAGAGAGAGACAGCCATGGTGGTCACCACGGAGACAGCAGTGATAGCCGCGACGTTGTCTTCCCGTCACGGTTCCGAGTCACCGGCGTTGGCAAGTACATAGGCGAGACTCGGCCAGATATCTGGCTGGCCGATTACCACACAGCGTGCAGAACCAATGGTGGCAACGACTACGTTGCGATTTATTACCTGCCCCTATTTCTAGCCGACTCGGCTCGAGCTTGGCTTACTAGCTTGCCTCAGGGCTGTATCCAATCATGGGCCGACCTTGAAACCCTCTTCATAAACAACTTCCAGGGCACCTACAATAGGTCCGGGAATGCGTGGGACCTCCACAATTGTACTCAAGAGGCGGATGAAACCCTCAGAGAGTATATCCAACGCTTCTCCAAAAAGAAGAACCCTCTGCCTGAAGTCCGGGAAGGTGACGTCATCACCACCTTCTCCAAGGGTGTTCAGAGCACTGACCTCATCCACAAGATTGCACGCAAGAATCCTCAGACCACGCGTGAGCTTTTCGACATTGCCAACAACTTTGCTACTGGTGAAGAAGCTGTTCGCAGCGCGACCAAGGACGATAAGGGAAAGGGCAAGGCTCCTGAGTCCCCCAGGAGGAAAGATCGTCCCGAGTCGTCCAGGAAGAAACGCCGGAAGCGCAAGGGTGAAGACTTCATCGCCGCGGCTGAGCGCGCCCCCCAGTGTCACCCTCAGCGCGGCAACGCAACCTTTGAGGAGATGATGAGTCAGCCGTGTCACTTCCATGGACCAAAATCTAACCATGTCACGTGCGATTGCAATCTCCTAAAGAACCTGAACAAGCCTTTCGTCCTCAACCGAAACAAAAAGGATCCTCCTCCGGATGAGGGCGACAAACTTCCAAAGGAGACCGCGTGTCTTATGATCTTCGGTGGCCTAAATGGCTACGAGTCCAAGCGTCGCCAAAAGCTCACCGATCGTGAGGTCAACTCGGTTGAGCCGGCTGTACCCCCAATACCTGCGATGGTCTGAGTTTGTAATTTCTTTCGGTCGCTCGGATCACCCAGACTACATACCTCACCCCGGGAGGTTCTCCTTGGTGGTGGACCCAATTCTCTATGGCGTCCGTCTCACCAATGTCCTCATGGATGGAGGGAGTGGTCTGAACATCCTCTACGTCAAAACCTTGGACAACATGAAGAACTCCCGCTCGGAAATCAAGCCCACCGATGCACCCTTCCATGGGGTTGTACCTGGCAAGATAGCAAGACCACTCGGACAAATCAGCTTGCCCGTCACTTTTGGTACTCCTGACAATTTCTGGACTGAGACCCTCACCTTCGAGGTCGTCGACTTCCCAAGTTCGTATCACGCCATCCTGGGGCGTCCCTGCTATGCCAAATTCATGGCTATTCCCAGCTATGTCTACCTAAACCTCAAGATGCCGGGTCCCCACGGGATAATAACGGTGCAAAGCAGCTTCCAGCACGCTTACACGTGTGACCTGGAATCGCGGCCTAAATCGTTGCAGCCGAGCTTGACAGTCTCAAGTCGGCCGTGGTTGAGGAAGCGCCCCCAATTAAATACGCTTCAGTAGCGACATCGTTCCAGTCGGCGAGGGATACCAAGGCAATCCAGCTCGATCCGGAAGACCCCTCCAAGACGACACAGATCGGGACTGCGCTTAGCGACAAATAGGAAAACGCGCTCGTCAGCTTCCTTCGTGCCAATCGGGACATCTTTGCATGGACATCTTCTGACATGCCAGGAGTCCCGAGGGAGGCTGCCGAGCACTCCTTGAATGTTCGGCCGGACACTAAGCTGGTCAAGCAGCACCTACGTCATTTTGTTGAGGATAGGCGTAGAGCAATAGGAGAAGAGATAGCCAAGTTTCTATATGCTGGTTTTATCAAAGAAGTGTATCATCCCGACTGGTTAGCGAACCCAGTTCTTATTCGCAAAAAGAATGGAAAATGGAGGATGTGTGTTGATTATACAAGTCTCAACAAAGCATGTCCCAAAGATCCTTTCACCCTACCTCGCATCGACCAGGTGATCGACTCCACGGCCGGTTGCGAAATTCTATGTTTTCTCAATGCCTACCCGGGCTACCATCAGATCAAGATGAAGGAGGAGGACGAGATCAAGACATCATTCATCACTCTATTTGGGGCCTTCTACTACGTCTCCATGGCTTTCGGCCTAAAGAACGCATGCGCCACGTACCAACGATGCATGCAGCGTTGCCTCCAAGAACAGATCGGCAGGAACGTGCAGGCCTATGTCGGTGATGTGGTGGTCAAGTCCAAAAAGAAAGAAGATCTCCTAACCGACTTGGAGGAGACATTCTCCAACCTTAGGCGATTCAGCATGAAGCTCAACCCAGAAAAGTGCGTGTTCGAAGTGCCTTCGGGAAAGCTACTCGGTTTCATCATTTCCGAACGAGGAATCGAGGTTAACCCGGAGAAAATCGACGCCATCGTCAAAATGGGACCACCCAAAAACCTCAAGGACGTCCAACGGCTAATCGGGTGCATGGCGGCCCTCAGCCGATTCATCTCCCGACTCGGCGAAAAGGCCCTGCCCCTCTATAAGCTCCCGAAGAAGTCGGATAACTTCACATGGACTTCTAAGGCTCAAGACACCCTCGACGAGCTAAAAAATCTCCTGACCACATCCCCGGTACTGGTTTACCTGATGCCCAACGAGCCGCTGCTCCTTTACATCGCAGCAACTACCCAAGTGGCCAGTACCGTCTTGGTCGTCTAACACTTCGAGCCAGGCCATATCTAGAAGGTTCAGCGCTCGGTCTACTTCATTAGTGAAATGCTTTCCGAGTCCAAGGCGCGGTACCCATAAATACAGAAATCATTTATGCGGTGTTCATAACTTCTCGGAAGCTAGTCCACTACTTCCAGGGACACCCGGTCACGGTGGTCAGCTCCTTCCCGATCGCTGATGTCATCAACAATCGTGACGCCACAGGACAGATCGCTAAATGGGCAATGGAACTAATGGCATTTAGCATAGTTTACGCCCCTCGCATGGCTATCAAGTCTCAAACTCCTACTGACTTCATGGCCGAGTGGACAGAAGTCCAGTCCCCACCCTCTGTCGTCGACCTCGAGCATTGGACACTCTACTTCGACGGCTCACTGATGCTTCAGGGCGTGGGGGCTGGCGTTGTGCTCATTTCTCCAAAAGGAGAACATTTCAAGTACGTGCTACAGATCCACTTCCTGGTGTCCAAGAGTGTCACCGAATATAAAGCCTTACTACACGGCTTACGCATTGCGACCTCACTCGGGATCCACCGGCTTCTCGCCCGCGGAGACTCCGAACTGGTGGTCAGGCAGGTGATGAAGGATTGGTCATGCAGAGACCCAGCCATGGAAGCCTACTGCTAAGAGGTGCACAGGCTGGAAGCCAAGTTCAATGGCCTCGAAATCATGCATGTCCTCCGCCGAGACAACGAAGCTGCAGACGTGCTCGCCAAGCTGGGGTCCAGTCGGGATGTCGTCCCGGCTGGAGTTTTCCTCCAGGAGTTGCATGCTCCCTCTATCAAAGCGGAGACGGTGCCCGAGACCACCAAACCACACCCCGAAGGATCTGATAGCACTCAGTAGACTCCGCAAGAAGTTTTCGCCATCACCCCCGACTAGGCAATGCCCTTCCTCGACTACCTCCTACAACACACTCTCCCACCGGATCACATCGAGGCGCACCGCCTCGCGAGGCGCGCCAAGGCCTACGCCGTCGTTGAGGGTGAACTCTACAAGAAGGGCACCTCCGGAATGCTCCAGCGGTGCATATCTCAAGACCAAGGGAAACAACTACTACATGATACTCACTCGGGAGTTTGCAGGCACCACGCGGCGCTAAAGTCACTAGTCGGGAAAGATTTTTGACAAGGTTTCTACTGGCCGACCACCGTTTCGGATGCCGAGCAAATCATGCGCACTTGCGAGGGATGCCAGTACTTTGCCCGGCAGACACACTTGCCGGTTCAGGCACTCCAACCCATCCCGATCTCATGGCCTTTTGCTGTCTGGGGTTTGGACATGGTTTGTCCCCTCAAGAAGGCTCCCGGGGGCTACACACATCTCTTCGTCGCCGTCGACAAGTTCACCAAATGGATCGAAACCAAGCCAGTTGCCATGATCACTGCTGAGCGGGCCGTCGAATTCTTCTTGGACATTGTATACCGGTTCGACGTCCCCAATAGCATCATCACGGATAACGGTACTCAATTCACCGGCAGGGCCTTTCTCTGATTCTGCGACGACTATAACATTGGGCTCAATTTCGCCACAGTGGCACACCCCCGTACAAACGGGCAGGTTGAGCGATCCAATGGTCTAATTATGCAAGGCATCAAACCTCGGATCTTCCAGCACTTGAAGAAATACGCGGGTAAATGGGCAGCCGAGTTACCTTCGGTACTCTAGAGCTTGCGGACTGCTCCCAACCGGTCAACCGGTTACACACCTTTCTTCATGATATATGGAGCCGAGGCCGTGCTGCCGACTGACCTGGACCACGGGTCTTCGCGCATCCGCGCCTACACCGAGGCCGAGGCGGAGGAAGCAAGACAAGATGCTATTGACCAACTCGAAGAAGCACGCGAAGTCGCTTTCCTTCGGTCGGCAAAGTACCAGCAGGGCCTACGGTGCTATCACAGCCGGCATGTACGAGGCCGCTCATTTAACATTGGCGACTTGGTTCTACGCCAAGTCCAATCCAACAAAGATAAGCACAAGCTCTCCCCACCGTGGGAGGGTCTGTACGTGGTCGCCGAAGTACTACGCCCTGGGGCTTACCGACTGAAGGAGAACGACGGCAATATCATCACCAACGGGTGGAACATTGAACAGCTACGTCCTTTCTATGCTTAAATTTTATACTTCGATATTACAGACAAATGAATAATTTTTTGCTCCATTTGACACAATTCTCGGAGTTCCCGACTGGCCCGCCATGCACGCTCACGGCCACACATAACAGACACTCGGGGGCTACACCACCCTAGGTGCACCCAAGCGCACTTGGGCTTTTCTTCATTCGAGCAACTTATTTTAGTACTGTGTATACAATCCGACATTAACTCTTGGCTCTCGATCGTCGGTTTACGCCACAATCCTGCGCTAAACGGGAAACAGCCCACGGCTACTCTCTACGCAAAGGGGGCTACGACGGGTTGGCAAGAGCACATACAACAGATTAACTTACACACGAACAAATCTTTTGCAAAGAAAGAAAGATGATAGGCTTTAAGCCAAATTCTCTACAAAACATGCATGAACAAATATTCACTCGGACTTCCCGAGTAGTTGACACACATGTTTATCCCTACAGCTCGACGCGGTCGATGAGGGAGTGTGTCGTGCCTTCGACCGCCTTCATCAACTCGGGGACTTCTTCATCGGGAACGTCGGCAGCATACCCTTCGCCGATTGCTTCCATGTCAAGCAACGGGTACTGGGACTTTGCCACCGCGAGCGACAACACAGCTCTGGATCGCGAGGCCACCCTCTGCAGCCACCTAGGCTGATCGGGCACCCATCGAAGACGCTCCGCAATCACATCCGCGTGGTCTGGCACGGGATCGTTTCCCCCACAGAGTGTCACGGGTTGTCCGACCAGCCGTCTTTAAGGACTCGGCTGTCTCGCTGATCTTCCTGATGCGTAGTTGGAAGGCTACGGAGACAAAACAAAGGCATTAGCAAGGTGTTCCGCGGGCCCTGACCGAACAAGACCCGAGTCAAAGAACTTACCGGTGGCGGAGTCTGTGGCCCTCTTGTTTGCCGACCCGGCAGCCTCCAAAGCCCTTTTCAGGGTACCGTCAATGACGGTCGCCTCCTCCTCCAGCTGCCTGACTCAAGCCTTCTCCTTCCTGAGCTTCTCTTGAAGCTTGGCGGCCCTGTCCTCGGCGGAGGCAAGTTGACCGATGCAGGCCTTCATCGTCTCAAGCTCCTCCCTGAGCTTGGAGGCCTCGTCTTCAGCAGCTGCAGAAGGCAAGTCAACACGGCAAGAAATAAAAAATGATCAAAGAAGCTCGGCTTCCTTACCTTGAGCCCGGGCGGCTTCTTGGGAGAGGCCCCTTCTCAGGGCCGCAATCTCAACCTCCCGCACGCGGGCTACTTCCTGCGTCACCTGGAGGCTCCCCCTCAAATTATCCATCTCGGCCTTGTGCTGGCCGAGTCGGTCGAAGGCCAGGAGATGCTCCTGGAGGAACTCGGTCTTGTCCATAGACCGTTTGGTCAAAGTCTACAGGAAGCATCAAGGGAAGTTAGCTACTTGGGAAAATCAACAAAGGACCCTCCGCCCGACTACTCTAGTCGACCGAAGACTCGGGGCTACACCCTCTGGGTCCACTGATCGTGCACCCAGAGTGAAATCTACATAATAAACGAAGGACCCTCTGCCCGACTACTATAGTCAACCGAAGGCTCGGGGGCTACTCCCCAGTAGGTGCACCATCGATGCACTCACAGGCAAAAAAAAAGAATAACAGAAACAGAAATGCAAGGGCGAAAGCCTTACCTACATCAACGGCCGCAGTCTGCCGTTCAACAGGTTGGCGCTCTCCCTCGCTGTCTTCAACAGCGCCGGGAGCGTCTCTCCGAGTTGGGCGGCGATGTCCATCGCCTCGCCCCATTCTTCCGCCTCCCGAACATCGTCGATCTCTTGGAGGACTTCGCTCGACCGTGCGGGGTCCATTTGTTGGACCCGTAGTGGCTGGATCACCAGCTGGGAGCCCGATAGAGGAGGGGGCACGCGATCGATTTCGACCTCCTCTACCAGCACCGCTAGATTGCCCCTGCGGTCCGACGGACCTCTCCGGCTGAGGAGCGGAAGGTGAAGCTGGGGGCGCGCCGTCTTGTCGGGGAGAAGGCCGTGGGGAAGGAGTTGCGGCCGCCCTTGGAGGAGACGAGGGCCAGGCATCTGGTCCTGACTGGCTCACCCCTCGACCGGATCCCGGGGCACTCGACGAGCCCTTTGGAATATCCCCGTCCTCCTTGACCTACAGAAGCATCCAGTTTGTTAGTTTACTCCGAATGAAGATAAAATAAGCAGGAGATGTTCGTTCGATGGCTTACTTGGTGGATCGGGAACAAGGACATGCTTCTTGGGCCCCGAGGCCTGCCGCCTCGGTGCGGCGGCCGGGGGAGTCGGCGACGTCGGAGAACCGCTCTGCCCCCTGAAGGCGGCATCAGCGGTCCTCTTCCCCCTCCGGTCGGGGGGGACTTCACCCTCAGCCGCCCGAGGAGTCTCCTTGGTGGCGGCGGCGGCTGGGGTCATCAGGGTAGGTTGGACGGAGGAGCCGTCCTGACCCCCCGGGGCGGTGTCGGTGGCTGCCCCCTTCTCCAATGTACACGAAGGGGGGCATCGTCTTCGTCTTCTGGGGCCTCCTCCTCAGGAGCCACGGTTACAACCGGTGAAGGAACGCTGGGCTCTTCCGACGCAGAGGCACCTCCCCTTGATGATCCGGCACCAGCGGACGATGGCTGGGCACTTCCCTGCGGCGGCTGCCCACTGCTGGGGATATCGGCGTATTGGGGCTGGTTCTAGATCTCCTTCTCCAGAAGAGGGGCTGAAGAACTGAACCCGAATAGATCCTGCGAAGTCGGGGGCACAGACGAAGACCGAGTATGACTCGCTTGAAACATATACTACAAACGATGAAGTCGGAGGACTGGCTGGTCACCTGACTCGGAGGGTTGGCGCGGTTATGGGGCGCCGGGTGGCTGGAGGTGTCTAGATCTGCACCCTGGGCCATCAGCCTCCTGACTCGGCGCCTGACCTCCTCCTCCGTGAGGTCATCAGCTGACTCCCGGGTCACATCCTGATGGCTAATGTAGGCATACATCGGGTGGACCCTAAGCTTCGTGGGCTGGATTCGGCGCCTGATGAAGGTTGCTACAACACCTACCCCAGTAACCCCCGTCTGGAGCACCTGGGAGAGATGAGCCATGAGAACCTCAACTGCAGGGTGCTCCCATTCTAGCGGAAGCTCCGTCCAACTCGCCCTAATCTCGGGAGGCTGACCCATGAACCCGGGGAGCGAGGGCTCGGGATTGCTGCAGTAAAACCAGTCCGAGTGCCATCTTTTGTTGGAAGTTTGAAATGGTAGCTCAAGGTAGTACTTGACGGCCCCCGGCCTCAGCTGAAACCCAGCTCCCCCGACAACGGCTGGGTTGTTCTTGCTCGGCTGAGGCTTGACGATGAACAGTTGCTTCCATAGAGTGAAGTGCGGCTCGATCCCGAGGAAGCACTCACAGAGCGTGATGAAGCACGCCACATGGAGCATCCCGTTGGGGTTGAGGTTGTGCAGCTCCAGCCCGTAGAAGTACAAGAGCCTGCGCAAGAAAGGGTGCACCGGGACAGAGAGGCCACGGTGGAAGAAAGAGATGTGGACGACGAGCTCGCCGGTATTCAGAGTGGGGACCTCCTCTCTGACGGCAGGACGCCATTCGATCAGCTCCCGCAGGGGAAGCACACCCGCCTGCACCAAGGTGCACAGCCAGGCTCTATCGCGGTGGACTTAGTCCAGGGCGCCATTGAACCAGCAAGGGAGATGCTCTCGCTGAGTGATGCCCACACTACCGCGTCCTCCTCCTCTTCAAGCAAATCCACTTCCCTGATGGAGGTGGGCATTCAGCGGCGGCGGATAAAATCTAGGGCTTCTGTAGATCCCTGATTGGGGTTCGGCCAGCTAGGATGGGAAGGCAGATGCACGGAGCGACGACGAGGCGGAATGTAAATGGTGGTGAGATGGATGTGGGATTGACGGCGATCTAAGTCTGCTGCGCAACAGCACTCTCAGCGCAAGGTCGCGGGAAGACAAAAGGATTTGGGTGCAGAAGAGACAAGGCGTGAAAGTGGAGCTGGTGTGAACAGATCGGGTTTTTAAAGAAAAGACAACCTGGCGGGTGCGAATCTTCCGCTCCAATGGGGCGACTTTCCCGCTTCCACGGCGTAACTCCTCCGCACTCACAGCGCGACTCTTCCGTTTTCCATGGCGAGACATTACCGTTTCCAGTATCCGTCTAATCAGGGTTTCAACGGTTAGTCTTCGGGACTAACGGGCCGTTTGAATACACCCCATATAAAGAGCGACTGTAATGTACCTTTAACGGGTCACTAGTCGGTTATCGAATAACTCGGAACTGAATGTTGCGGTTTTGAAGGGTTTCAATGGCTGGCCTCCAGAGGAACGCAATCATTTGAATACACCCGAGTGGAGGGCAGTTGGGGTGCGCCTTCAGCACACCACTAGTCGGACACTGAGCAACTCGGAGCCACCGGTTTCTCCACCCGGACATTCCGGAGACTCTATCCTGGAATCTCCGGGATCCGGAATTTCCGGATTCAGTGGAACGTCCGGGCATTAGGAGCCGCCACTCGGGACCGAAGCGCTTCAGCTTATATTCTGGTTCTGACATGAATTTCGAGGTCATTCCCCCAGAGGGACACTAGCTAGACCCGGGCCACTCAGGAAACCAGAAGCCACTTAGGAATTCAGTCGGGATTCATGGTATGTCCCCCGCTGGGCTATCAGCCGGTCTCCATCCGCTGGAAATGACTGGATACCACCAGAACTTACCCGTTATTAACTTGACCGCCATGATATTCCTGCCCTATAGGTGAATATTACTCGGCTTATTATCTCTACTCTACAGGAGTTCTATGAGTCCCTCACAATCTTCCTACAACCAACAAAAAGGGCGTGCCCAAGCAGATGCTACTCGAAAAAAAAGGAAGGAGGCAAAGGCGCTCGGCTTGAGTATTATCGTGACAAACTGCAGCCAGATCATGAAGGACTCGGGGGGCTACTGACGATGGCATAGCACCCGGGTATCGTCAAAGAAGACAAAGCCGGCCCTCCGGACATAGGATGGGTCGGACCGACTATTCGGAGTCCGACTTCTACACAGGGACGCCTCATCGGCTTGGAGTATGAGACAGGGATAAGTACTTACCAGGCAACCTTGGATTCAATTGTAACTAACTAGGAAATCAATCTGTAAATCGATCCAGACTCTTGTAACCCTATCCTGGCCGCCTATATAAGGTCAGGCAGGGGCCTTCCAATCGGTAGATCCACACGAAGCAACATACGTTCTCATATGGCGCGCCAGGTAGGGGATGTGCGCATAGATCCATTCAGACAGATCCAGATGGGTTTCTTCAACAACTACAGTGACTTCGTTCCCGGTAGCATCATGAGATTTGCTTCCCTGGACGTTATCCCTGATCCAGGACAGCTTCTCCGATTCGGAAAGCTGGACTTCATCGCTGACAAGCTCGGTGTCGGTGTTTAGATCCGGCAATATTGAATATAGGGCAGCGTGAGCACAATAGATCTAGATGGATGCACATGGGAGACGAAGTTTAGGTAGGTTCAGGCCCTCAAGAAGAGGTAATACCCTACGTCCTGTGTTTGGTGGTTGGTATTGCTTGTATCCCGAGTGCCACAAGACCCTAAGAATAGATCTCTAGGTTGCTAGGGCTACGTGTGTATGAGAATATGAGAACGTATGTTGCTTCTCGATCAGGGGATCCCTACCTGGCCTTATATAGGCGACCGTGGTAGGGTTACAAGGGTCCGGATTGGTTTACAGATTGATTTCCTAATTAGTTATAACTGAATCCGGGGTTGCCGGGTAAGTACTCATCCCTGTCTTGTACTCCAAGTCGATGAGGCGCCCCCGTGTAGAAGTCGGACTCCGAGTAGTCGGCCCGACCCATCCTGTGTCCAGAGGGCCGGCTTTGGCCTCCTTGACGATACCCGGGTGCTATGCCATCGTCACTTGGTATCCTTGTCGACAGCCGGTGAAACCAATAATCCATGCAACCTTTCTCTTCGTTTTGGTCATTTCCATGTACACGCATATGCAAAAACACTAGTGGAGCAACAGAGAAAAACTTACAAAATATAACCAATAAAACAGCGACAATCATAAGATATGGAACAAATCCATACTTATGTTCTTGCAAACATGATGGCTTAAAGAGATATCGAGTTGAGTACACGGTTGAAAAGACGTGAACATTTAGATCGGTGTAAGTACAATTTTTTGAGCTGCTAGCATCAGCAAGTTCGTCTCATAACGAGGTAGGCGAATGCATGGCCATATATTGAAATGGCGTGCGCAGTATATATATATATATTATGATTGCCTTTTTCGTTTTTCTTCGACCTCGTAAGCTCGCCATAGCGATTAGGGTCGTGAGACGGAGCCATTGGCAATGTGGGAGCGGCGACGGTGGCAGAGGCAAGGGTGGAGACCCCTGCACTAGAGTGGTTAAGGTTGTAAGGCGGAGCCACCAGTGACATGGAGCGGTGACCGCCGTGAAACCGAGGGAGAAGGCATCGCCAGAATTAGAGGTTAGGGTAGAGATCTTGGAGCAGCATTATTATATTTACAAAAAAGTTCTATGGAAGTTTTATTTACATGGTGATGTGGATAGCAATAATATATGCAATAGAGGTGGGATGCATGATTTAAAAATTAGTTATTATTATTTTTTCATTACTTACTTTATGTCTATTTATAAGAAGGATTTTTTTATAAACTATCGAGTAAAAATATGATTATTGGTTGAATTAGCTGGGGATTTGAACCACCACTGCACCTTTCGATTGTCGCGTACTCCACGCGGCCATCTCAAAGAACCTCTACGCGGGGATCGAAGCGAGTGGCCATAAATGGTGCAAGTACAAATTGTCAGTAATCTGGGATTTCTCCTGCGTTATTGGTGGGCTGCGCTGGGTCGTATAGCTTAGCAGCTAAAAACATCTGGTGGGTTCGAACTGGGCTGTAGTAGAGTTCTTCTGGGCTAAATTTTTTCGGCCTAACTCTTAGGCCCGACCCCCTTAGGGCTAGGTGAGCACACCTAGTTGAAGTCTGAAGCCGTGACACTGGAGGGCCCTGTACTTCTGCAGAACCTGAAGGGTGGTGAAGTGATGAAGGGTGGGATGAAGGACTTATACGTCAGACCTTTAATGCAGAAGATGCAGAGGCAATATTACAAATCCCTATAAGTGAAGGAAATGAAGACTGGCTTGCTTGGCATTTTGATTAAAAAAAGGAGTCTTCTCTGTGAAGTCGGCTTACAGGGTGGTAAAAGATATGGAAACAAGGAAGTCAATTCATGGCCTAGCCTCCCCATCAGGCACAGCATATGGCTACTCCCCTTTCAAATGGGATAAGCTATGGAGCCTTTCTCTGCCCACGAAAATCATACACTTTCTGTGGAGAATGGCAAGAAATAGTCTACTCCTAAGAAATAAACTGATTTGGAGAGGAGTGAATGTTGACTCAAAATGTCCTGTGTGCTATCATGTTGATGAGGATGGTGGCCACACCTTTTTCAAATGTAAGCAGATCAAACAACTGTGGAGAATGGCACAAACGGAAGAGATCATAATGAAGTAATTGTAGTGGACCAAAAGAGGTTATAATACATATTTATAACCTACAAAATGAAAGATGCATTAAAGTTAGCATTCTGTTGTGGCTATGGTGGAATGAAAGGAACAAAGCCAATAAAGGAGAAAACATAAGGAGTACAAGGGAACTTTTAAATGCCCTGGAATATCACAGCAGAGAATTCATCAAGCATTGGAGCAAAAAGAACAAGAAAGAAGTTAGAAAGGAATGCAGCCAATGGAAACCTCCACCTGAAAACTTCCTGAAGATTAATATAGATGGAGCATTTAGTGCTGAAACAAAAACTGGAGGTTGGCGGGTTGTTGTTAGAAATTCAGATGGAGAGGTAGAAGCTGCAGGAGCGGGTAAATTGACCAGAGTTTCAGAAGCTCTTCAGCTAAAACAATAGCCCTTCTTCAAGCTATAGAGAGAGCAAGCAATCGGGTGTAGGAAGGTAATCTTTGAAACGGACGCCATTGCTTTGAAACAAGCTGTTTGTGGAGATGATTATGACAACTCAGTATTTGGAGCTCTGTTTCGTGAAGCAAAATTCAAACTGGCTTTTCAATTTCAGTCTGTTTCTATTGTATGGTGTCCCAGAGCATGTAATGTTGTTGCTCATAAATTAGCGTCTCATGGCGCGGGTTTAGTTGATGAAAATGTTTGTATGTGATTAACTGATGTACCAAACTTTGTATCTGTTGCTGTCGTCAGGGAGTTATCTGGCCAGTCTGAGTAATGGTAGCTGGGGTCTTATTAAAAAAAAAGAAACAGATGAAGAGGGGGAATCTTGACTACTGTGGCACCTGAAGCCAACAGCAACAGCCAGTGAAACTGTGAAAGTGAAACCACTAATCCACGCACCAATGCCCTACCCTACGCCCTACCCCGTCCTTTTTTGTTCGTTTCAATAAAGTAGTGCACAGTATCAGTATCACTCGGCGACCATCACGGTTCACGGATACATGCAGTCACGCATTGGCCTCACCAAATACGGTCCAAATTCCTTCTGCCCAAGGTAGAAAAGGAAGCCTTTTTTTTGCTTTATCTTCACTCATCTGCTTGTTGCCCTCCTCCTGTCCTCCAAGCCTTTTCAGTTTCCACCATCCTCAAAGACCTCAAGACAGCACATCACACTACTCTTAAGCTTTCCTTTTTGGACTGCTTGTCGACGTTTACTCATGTGCCTTTCAAAAATTTCCACTTTCCCCCCGCAGCGCTCTCCTCTTCTGCTATAAAACCCATCCAATCTTTCTCAGTCAAAGGCAGGCGATCGAAAACAACAGCCGAAATGTCCCACTTCCCCCATTGCTCATTCATGTTTCTCTCTCTCCTCTTCCTCTTCCATCTCGCTACATGGTTTGTGCATGGAGAGGTCGGCAATGGTGGCCACCAAGACCTCCCTTCCCTTCTCACCTTCAAGGCCTACAACTCAAACAATGCCACCGCCCTGGACACCTGGGTCGGCCCCAACCCATGCTCTGGCTCATGGGTTGGGGTCAGGTGCTCCAGGGGAAGGGTGATGGGTGTCTTCTTGGACAATGCCTCACTGGTGGGCAGTGTGTCTCCTCTCTTTGGGCTCACTCAGATCAGGGTGCTCGCCATTAGGAGGAACTCCCTGTCTGGCCCTCTTCCTCTCCTGGACAACTCCACGAGCCCGAGCTTGAGGCACCTGCTGGTCTCCCACAATAACCTCAGCGGAAGCCTCAATCTGTCTCTTCCTTCATTGGTCACTCTGAGGGCAGAGCACAACAAATTCCATGGTGGCTTGCTAGGGCTGCGCGCTCCTATGATCAGAAGCTTCAATGTGTCAAGTAACAAGCTCGTCGGCGAGATCTCCAGCTCTCTGTCGAGGTTCTCGAGCTCGTCTTTCGGCGGCAATCTTGCGCTCTGTGGCAATCCTCTTCCAGATGTGTTCATGCTTACAATGCAGTGGAAGACAGTACTTCAAATGCTACCACTAGTATCGCTCAATCTCCTAGTGCAGCAACAAACACTAGTATTAGTCTGAATTCTTCTAGTAATGGAAGATTCACTAAGTTTAGCCTGACTGCGCTCGTGGCCACTGGCATTGGCAATGCAGTGCTCATCACGGTCTCGATAGCTATCTCTGTAGCCATGTTCGTCTACATGAGGAGAAAGCTGCGGTCCTCAAAGGATGATATGAAAGCAGCTCTCTGTTTTGAGGAGGAAGACAAAATCAGGAACAGAGAGGAGAAGTACCAGAAGAGCGGCGGGCTGGTCTGCTTCGAGGGCGGCGAGGAGCTGAGGCTGGAGACCCTCCTCAAGGCCTCGGCCGAGGTGCTCGGCAAGGGCGTGTCCGGGAGCACGTACAAGGCGGTCCTGGAGGACGGCATCGTGGCGGCCGTGAAGCGGCTGAGCGCGCTGCAGTTCCCGGCCAGCCGGAGCAAGGCCTTCGACCGCCTCATGCGGCTCGTCGGCAGGCTCCGGCACCGGCACGTCGTCAGCCTCAGGGGATACTGCAACTCCAACGGGGAGCGGCTGCTCGTCTACGACTACCTCCCCAACGGGAGCCTCCAGTCCCTTCTGCAAGGCGATGGTACGTGCATGCGCTCAGAAATTGAGAAATCCGTTGTAAATTGCATCGCCTTGCGCATTCGCGTTCATACGAGATGTGTTCTTGATTGGTTGCTGCAGGTGGAGGCGGCACGAGAAGCTTGGACTGGGCGACGAGGAAGAGCATCCTGTTCGGCGCGGCGCGGGGCCTCAACTACATCCACACGTTCCCGGCGCGGCCGGCGCTGGTGCACGGGAACGTGAAGCCGTCCAACATCCTCCTGGACGAGCGCGGCGGCGCGTGCGTCTCCGAGTGCGGGCTCATGCGCTACGCCGCCAACATCCAGCAGTCCATCCCCCAGCCCGGCCGGTGCCCTCCCGAGCTGTTCCTGGACAGGGCGGCAGCGGCGGCGGCTTCGTCGGGCGGCGGCTGGCACGGGTACGCCGCGCCGGAGCTGGCGTCAGGCGCGAGGGCGACACAGGAGTCGGACGTGTACAGCTTCGGGATGGTGCTCCTGCAGGTGGTGACCGCCAAGAGCGCCGCGGACGGCGGCGAGGAAGAGGGCGCCGAGGGGGAGGAGACGATGGGGATGGTCAAGATCGGCATGCTGTGCACCGCCGAGGCGCCGGACGAGAGGCCCAGGATGGCGCAGGTGCTCACCATGATGAGCGAGTTCGCGTGAAGCAGCTGTGCTCAATTAGCTTTTTCCAGTTAGTCGATGCCATGAACTTGCCGGTATTGCAGGTGTAGAAGTGTCAAGAGTTCGTTTCTTGCTTGTAGCTGCAGGCAAGGAAGGTCGTAGTGCCATGAATGTGCCACGTTTCATCGTGGAACGAATTGCTTAAATCTCCTGAAGAACTAAGTTCAAGAGTTGGATGCTAATTTGCTGTGATCAGACTAGTTTATGGCCCCGTTTCGAACATTTAAAATTCCCCGGACACTTGCGAAAGTGGAACTCTTTGTTGTGAAATTTTGTGCTGTTTCTTGTAAATTTCCTACAAAATTTGTTTGGCATGCATGCATTCCAGTCCAGTACAACCTAGCCGCTCGGCCCGGCCACCGGTGTCGGTGTAGTGGATGGCATCAAATCAACCTCACACGCTGGGCATTGGCAACGATGTCCGTGATACTGAGGCCTGCAGCCCAAAGGTGTGACTTCAAACCAGTTCAAGTTCGGCCTGAGTTGCCCAGGACTGTATGGGCCTGGCCTAATCCCGAGTTCACATTGTTATTGGGCTTACGATTTCCCTACCTGACACTGTTAAACCTGCGCCTGGGCCATTTGCCGGTCTAGCTCGGCAAACACTCTCCAAAATCCAAATAAAGTGCCGAGCAAACCATAACCATTAGGAAAACTCTATCCGCATGTACACCGAGTCACCGATCCTTTGTTTTGCTAGGACGCTTCTGTAACAGTTCATTCCTAACATTTTATCCACATAATCCGCCTGGTCTACATAACTTTGTATTCCTCCCTACCAACCCAAAAGAACCCTAATCTCTCACGCCACCGCTGCCACTCTGAGTTTCACTACCGCCTTCATGTTGTCTCGCCAGGAGCCGCCACGCCATCATGATCTAGACCACACTATCGGACCGCCGGACCACCGCCTCTCTTCTCGGTGGATGTTGACTTCTCGCCGGTGCAGCTACATGTCATCATGCCTTCAGGAGCTCCTGTGTTGCCGCGATCTGGACGACGTCAGCCAACTCCGTCGCCGCGATCTGGACAGCGAGGCCGGGTACATTGACTCTGACCCGGATAAAGCGATGATTGATGGACCATCCACACCTTCAGTTTGCTCAGGAGATATCACCAACCTTCAGTCCTGCAGCGCTACGTTCCTCAGAAATTTTCACTGACCTCTTAAAGGAGCAGAACGCTCTACAATTACCATAGGCCATACAACTACACAAGCATTATCCTAATGGCAGGATCACAGATATTGTTTTGTCCGGGAACAGTTCCTCAACCTGGACTGCAATAGAGTATGGTTTACAACTGCTCAAAAAAGGATTGATATAGCGTATTGGAGTGGGATGGCAGGTAAGAATTTGGAGAGATATCTGGATACACCGTCACTCGACCTTGAGGCCAGTCAGTCGGTAGGGACGCTGCCGGATACGTTGGGTTTCCGATTTACTAGATCATACAAGCGCCTGGAGACATGATTTATTACGCTTTCTCTTCCTACCGGTGGATGAGGAAGCTATTTTGCAGATTAAAGCATCATGCCGGTCAAAAGAGGACTTGCTGGCATGGCATTACGAGCAAGCTGGGCTCTTCTCGGTACGTAGTGCTTGTAAGTTGACTATGGATGATTATATGATAGTGCAGGACATTGGTGCGTACAGCGCTTATCCAGATGGACGCAGACCGGGTTGGGACCTTATTTGGAAATGCCCGGTACCACAGAAAGTTAGAATTTTTGCATGGCGATTGGCGACAGATAGCCTGGCCACTCGGGTTAATATGAAACGTCGGCATATGGATACAATGGGTACGTGCAATATTTGTGGGCAGGAAGAAGAGGACTGTTTTCATGCCGTTTGCCGTTGTCCGCCTGCTCATGCGCTATGGCAAGTCATGAGTGAATGCTGGAGCATTCCGGCTTTGAGAGAGATTACTAACTCAGGACCAGAATGGATTTTGATCCTACTCGCTAAGCTCCTGCCAACACAAAGGATGATGATCCTCATGCTTCACTGGAGAATTTGGCATGTCCACAACGAGTTAACTCATGCAAAGCAAGCGGCACCGATGGAAGCCTCTCGGCGTTTCTTGTGCAGCTATTTATCCATCAAGCAATTCCCAAGTGCTGACCTTGCAAAAGGTAAGCAAGTTGTTAAACTATACTAATGGAAACACTGTTATGTTGGATGTAGGTCCTAGTCGTACAACAGCTCGTTGGGAGAAGCCGGAACCGGGATGGACAAAGTTGAATGTGGATGGCTCCTATACCCCGGATGGAACTGCAGGGTATGCTTGTGTGTGATCAGCACGGTGAGGTCATCTTCACGGCAACCCGGTCGCTGCGGAGTTGTACGGACGCATTGGAGGCTGAGATTGCGGCATGTGTGGAAGGCTTGTCATTAGCGCTGTAATGGACCTCCCTACCCATCATTCTAGAGATAGATTGTGCGGTGACAGTGGAAGTGTTTAAAGAGAAACAAAGAAACCTGACGGTCCATGCAAACCTGGTGGAGGAGGTGAAGCGGGTGCTCACTAGAGAGAGACGACTGGTCCTTCGAAAAATTAATCAATATAGGGTGAGTATGAGCTTGCGAATTTTGCGTGAGTCCAGCAGCGAACAGCATGTTGGTTGGGCTCTAGCCTAGTGATATTTCGAGCCTTGAGGGCTCGGATAGAGACAGAGTCATGAATTTTATTAAAGGAGAGCCAATGAAACATATATAGACATGTAAAACATTAAATGGGATCATATATATGAATTTAAAGATTAACTTCACATACTATCTAGGAGGTTTAAGAAAAAATTTCAGCATGGAAGAGCCATGACCCCGGCTCGCCCCCTGCTAGCTCCGTCACTGGGCTTGGGTGTAACCCATGTTTGTTTAGTAAAAGTTTTCTTTCCCCGCAAAAAGAAACCTCCACAAGCGCTTAACTCAAGTGTAATTTTTTTTATTTCGTTTTTTACATGAAAATATGCAAAAGCTAGTTAGACAAATAATATTATATACTAGACGGAGCCTAGTTGCAAGTAGATTTTTTTTTCCTTCGCAAGGCAACGCGCGGTGTGACGAGCTGAAGACTGGTCCAATTCTCTTTTAACCATGCCATGGTACAGTAGGTACGGCTGCTCTACCACGACAACTCATATGTGGACCAATGCTTAACAGCAGCACATGGCCACAACATGCCCCAATAATTTCAACCATTGGATCCCTCGACTAATTAACACCTCGGCATCTCCAAACAAACCTAGCAAGTACCCCAATTCTATTTCCCCAAGACACTTGTTGCGATTACAAAAAGCTCGTTATTTAGTTCACACAGCCGCTTTACTACGCTCGATAGATTGGCCGATCCTAAGCTTACAAAAAATCCTAACAAATTTTTTAATTTCGTGGTGACGCGGATAACACTAATATATATGCACAAGGTAAGAGACATGATTTTAATTTATTTTTCTCTTATTGTTTACTCCATGTTAGTATGTCAATAGAATTTTTGTAAAACGTTTAAATAAGAATAGGATTATTGATAAAGGTTTACTTTTTCTAGTGTGTTCTTGCGATACAGAAACTAATAGTTACGACTTGCGCGTTTGACGTATTAAGCTTGGTTCAGGTGACTGTCGCAAAAGCGTTGTGTACGTCAAGCATTCCGGTGATAAATCCGACGTCGAACAGAGACTGACGGTTTCAATTGAATGTATATTTTGTGTTTTGAGATGAAACTTCCTGATGAAAGCCTGCACCGAGGCCAAATGCGAAGATAAAGCATCTCAGTAATAAGTATATAACACAAAACTCTTGCAAGTGTTGTTCTTTAAGCTGGAAAGAATCAATAATTAAATCGTCTCATTCATAGCAAGAACAAGAGTTTAAGTACATGATCACCACCATAAAGAATGGCACGCCGGCGCACACACCACCGCGACCCATACATACATACACGCACGCACGCCACCCCTCACGCCCCCACTCGACGGCACCGAACGAACACACGCACACAAAGACAGAGTAAAACCAAGACGGAGAGACAGACGAAGAGTCACACACGTACGCCACGGACAGATCTAGCAGAAGAGGTATCCGAAGGCGGCGGCGGCGAGCGAGGCCGCGCCGAGGGGCAGCGCGGTGGCAACGTCAGAGGTGGGCGCCGGGGCCGGGGCCTCGGCGGCCGCCGCCGAGGCGACGAGCGCGGCGGCCATGGCGGCGACGGCGACGACCTTCATCCTGAGACCGGCCATTGGCGATCGACTTTCTTGGAGGAGCGAGCGTCGCGGGGTTTGGTTAGTTTATTTGGGCTGTGAGATCTCTCTAGGAGCGTGGCTAGCTAGAGAGATGCTGCACTGCGCAAACACGGATGAGCGAGGAAGAGGCAGCCGGCTTTGGGAGGTGGGAGGTGGAGGTGTGTAGCGGGGGTGGGTTTTATATAGCGGGGAAGGGGGAGGTCGCGTAGGGTGGGGGGTGGCCGGGTGGGGGAGAGGAGCACGGCTGGCCGTTCGTTGGGTTCCGGGCCAGGCGAGTCTGATGGCGCGGTCGGTTGGTTAGGCTGGCGTTGCGGTTTGGCGGATCCTCTCTGACCACGCGCGTTTGAGCGCGTCTCCGGGTGCGCGTGCCACCGTGCGTGCGTGCTTGTTCAGCGTTCGCCGACGTGCATGCCGTGCTTCCCTGTTTTATCCTTATAATAAGTAGAGGTGTTGCCAGTCTTTAAAAGATAAATAATTCTATAAATTTTATATAAACTATTTTGCAGCATCATATATGGTTTTGAGGTAATTGATGTGTAAAAAAATGCCATTGGTAGTATAGGTTATAGAATAATCAGGATATAGTAGACTAAAATGAAAAGAGCAGTTCGACGGATGGAAAAAGGCATGAGCCCTATAATTTTCCTTTCAGACAGCACAAAAAACCGATAACAGCATGCATTAGTTTTTTGATAATTATGAGCACAAATATGAGATTACAATACAACTAAGAGAAGGAAATATTGTGCAACCCTAAAACCAAATCCTGCCTTATTAGTAGTTGCAACAGACTAACTCTACTAAGTGCAAACCAGCTCAAACCACAAGGTCCTATTTGAAGTTCAGAGCACCATGTAATGACTCGATGGGTCGTAAACTCATAATTCGTAATGTGCGAAGAGCTTGTAGCTGTCCTTAAACAAAACACATTGAACTCTTCAAGATTGAGAATGAATGTATCGACAGACACAAAAAGAATACTTTAACGTGTAAGAAACAGAACACATCAGTTGATTTTTCTCCAGCAAATCTAAAACCTCTATGCAAACACAATCAGTTCTAATATTGCCCCTCCACGGCTTCTCTGTAGTAACAACACCCTTTCAGAACCCTGCCGAAAAGGGCAAAAAATAATTATTTGGGACAGCTCATGAAGAATATGTTTTTGTGAGATAAAGCATAACTTATGGTAACAACAAAACTCATAGCACTAAAATCATATCATGTGTCATGCAGAGGTGTTTTAAGATAAGTCCGAATATTTATCAAGGGGCACAGCACCAACCACAAGGAGCACAACATTTAAACAATAGAGTTCTGGAGATAGGTCAGAATCCATAGCGAAAAAATCATTAAGTTATTCATCTAGTATATCTACATAACACATCACCATCCAACAATAACACATGTTATCCTAAAGGCTTTTTACATGAATTCTCATAATCGCTTTAGTGAAGCGGCACCTAATTTTCTCAAAACTTAACTACACTACTTGATGCTCCTATCATCCACGGCATCATGTCTGAAACGACAAGCAAAACAAAAAGATCAACTATAATGGATAATTTGTTTGCCGTGGAATGTTAAATTAAATATGTCTAACCGAGTTTATAGTATATCAGAAGCTATTGTAGGTATAAAGCTCCATTTTATTTCATAGTTAAGAAAGGAGTTAGAATTTCGCTAACCTAAAGTTAATCAAAATATTCATTTATTCAAACATAATACCACTGAGAATTGGCAATGTGTATATCATAATTTGAGTTAGTAACTAAACATGTCTTATAGGTTTTGCTCTATTGTAAAGACAAGTAAACTTAGCACCGGCTGAAGTAAATATTTAAAATGGTGACCACAGAAATAAACAATGATCGATGATGAAACGTCATTGTCACATAGGCTGGAATCAAATTTAGAAAACCTAAATGTACATCAATTTAATGAGATTTGGTAGATTAGCCTTTGCAATAGACATGCAGAGGAAGTGGAAACATTAATTTGAAAAAGAAAATAGCACGATAGAGAGATAAGTAGCTAACAGAAGCAGGTTGCCTAGGTGACCATCAACATTACAATTCAAGTAAATAACACGTGTTGATATTAGCCTGTATTTTCTATATGCCAGACTAAGCAAATCTAGAAGACGCTAACAAAAATGAAAAAGATATAAACATCATAGGTTCTTCTCGATTGACTTGAAAAGTGAAAACACAGCAGTGCTACAAAATAACCAAATAGCTAAGTAGATTAGCGCGAGATTAACCTCACAATGGAACAGTATTGACTGAAATCTAGAGCTTCCAAAGAAGAGCGAAATGTTTGTACAAGAGCAAAGAGTTACCAACTTGTAAAGTACAAATACAAGAGTGCCACAAAAATAATAAATGGAAAAGCAGCATAGCAGCATACTAACCTCACAATGGAGCCAGATCGGTTATCCTTTGCAAAACCACTGGATCTAGAGCTAGCATAGAAGAGCGAAATGTCTGTAACAATAACAACCAAGAATCCAATTGTTATATTTGGGAACATTTTTATTCTTAAACGCCCATAATTTATTTAGTCTAGTTATGTAAAGAATCCCCATTAATCATTATTCTTAATCCGAGAAGAAGGCGATATATTGTTTTCCTAGTTAAGCAAGCATAAAGCAGAAGGTACTAATCATAACCAGTCATATGACATAGGTAGATAGCACATATATTTATATATTCTACAAACCTAAAGATGATAGTCTCCCAGAAGTAGCAGCAGGCGCACGACATAAAAAGTTCATATGTGATACCAATTTCCTAGGGTTAGTGAAGCGTAGTCCGTAAGCACTATCGGCTGATGCAGACTGAACAAAATAGAAACCATCGATACCATCCAGTAGACCAGCAAACTGAGTCCAAAAACATGCTAATGCTTTAGAATGGTTTGTGATGCAATACGAAATGGCTCTTTCGTGAAAATTTGTGAACGTGGTTCTAAGAAGATGAGAGGATAGCATATTATACTTGGATGCGGTAAAATTCTAAGCTTAATTTTATGCACATTATAGATAGCCTAAAGGAGTTGTACGCATTACTGTTCAAGTTCTAACAGAATTGTAATGGAATAGTCTGAGCGTAGAGAGAAGCTAACCTATATTTTTAGTAGATTATATTCCAAAGAAAGTAAGTACAAACAAAGCAGAATGCAAGGGAAGGTCAAATAGCCCACAAATTAACTTCTATTTAGTCCAATTATCTGGTCTAACATAATGAGCAGACAAAATGGATGGCACCGAATGGTATTAGCAGCATAGCTTTTATGAATAATTTCGAATAGAACGATTGTGGTTATGACTCATAAGTGCAATACGTAACATATTGAAAGTACATCTAGGCCTCCTAGTGGGTTTTGCTGATTAATGATGAACGATTAAGGGACTAACAGCTATATCAAGTGTATCAACAAGATTTAGTACCATGAGTGAAGTCCAACGGCATCGATGACGCCCCAAAAGTTGAAGGTGGAAAACAACGAGGAAAATGTCAAGATTATAATATTTCCTACTTTTGGTGATTCAAAATTACTTTGATTATATGAAATAACGTACTATTAAGAGTGGTGCTATAGGTTCGAGATTATGCTAAATGCTCAAATGCTCAATCAAATCTTTGTCTCAAACTTTCTCTCCACAAAAACCGTAACTCTTGTTCTTTCTATATTCTAGAGTATCTGAACTTTGGTACGGAGTCTCCGGTCCCTTGAGTAGGGTATTTTCTTAGTGCTAACCTGGAGACTCTGAGTGAGACTTCAGGATGTGGAGTTGCTCTGTGCTTGCGTTGTTTGGAGTGTCTGGAGTTCTTCCGAATACTTCAGAAAACTCTCTATCTTGCTCTCGGGGTGTTTATCATTTTGGATGAATACCTGTCGTTCTGAGACCGTCGGTTTTTGTATCCAGAGTCTCCGAAGTTGTTCCCCGATACTTCTGAAATCTTTCTGTCTGGGTCTCGGAGTGTCTGTCTATTTGGCTGAATACTTTGGATGAAGACTTGTCTGGAGTATCTGTGTGTTGCTCAGGCTCTGCTTATTTTTGAATCCGGAGTCTCCAAAGTTGATCCTGCATAGTCCGGAAAAATCTTTGGCTGGCCCTCAGAATCTTTGTAATTCTTGACAGATACTCTGGATACTTATCTATCCGGAGTGTCTGAGTGATCTCTCTCAGATGCGCTCTTAGGGTGGTCGGAGTCTTCGGAATCCATCCTAGATACTCGGGGTAGCTGCCGGACTCTCTGAGCTAGTCTTTGGGCTTGAAAATAGCTATTGTTTTTTTAATCCTGGATACTCCGATTGTGTGTAAATATGCCTCAATAGCTAGTTTTTCAGAGTGTGCTATTTATATCCCTATTCACCCATACAAGCTTAAATTTTGCCATTTGATTTCCTGCCTCAACCCCTCATTTTTCAAAGTGGGCTAGTTTTTCAAAAGGAGCAGCTCAAGGGTCTCCAGGAGGAAGGAGGGTGAACTGGGCTAGAAGGAGGCAGGGGAGCACCGCGTGGCTACCCGTTCGATCTCCACCGCTGCTCGAACATGCGTATTGTTGGCTGCTGCCGCCGCCGAGGTTAGCTTGCTATGGATGCGGGGCCTCCACTCTGAAATTTCTCCTCGCATCACGGATCTACACCAACCAACGATGATGGGGTGCAGGAGGCCGGCGATGACAAGCTCAGGTCCGACGTTGATGGCCTAGGGTATGGAGTTCGTCTCCATCCTCGCGCCATAGTAGCGTGAACCGAAAGAAGGGTGCGCCTGATGGGGAGGGAGCCTTGACTGTCGGACGCCGCTTTGGAGAGGGCTACAGGCTAGCAACAACACCGGCGTGACGCACCTAGGGTTTGCTCCTAGGCGCGAGAGAATGGAGGGATCGTGAGGGGACGGGATGGAACGAGCGGACGAATCACAATGTTCGAGCAAAGCACTTCTCTTTCACACACCCTAAACGGCCGTAGCTCACATGTCTCAATGCAACCTGCAAAACAGCCCATGAAATGCGCGAGAAGGCCCAACGAACCACATGTCATAGATTTTACAAGCGAAGCAGCCGCTGCCCGCGTGCGCCATGGGTGCGAGGCGCGGCCACGGTGGCATCCCGCATTAATCCTGGCCACCCACGACTGATCGAACGTAATAAATCGCAAATGAACCTAGTGGATCGTAGTATGCTCTGTTTTACTATCTCTTAATTTTGTATTTCTAGATGAAATTTGTATTGAGTCAGGAAGTCCTATCGAAAATAGTTCCAAGTTCAGCATGTTTATATAGAATACTGGTCACAAACGTGGAGCATGCAAAGTCTCACAAGAATACGTGTAGTAGTACTTTAATTTTGCAGGAAGTATTTTATTTCCATACGTGGTGGTTAAGTACATTATGTTTCCACTTATCTTTAAAGCGTGCAGTAGTCTTACATGAGTTGTCTATAAGACTATAAAAGATGTCATTATATTCATGCTCGGGGAAGGACAAAAGGATTGAGAGAGAGAAAAAAAAGAGGAAAAGGAGTAGGAGAAGGAGGAGAGAATCGCTGAACAAACTATCGATTAACGTGAATCAATGCACATTCTCATCTCTATCGTAAATAGATCATCTGCTCACATTATGATTTATCGAGCCCAACGAAATGTAAAGAGCAGTTGTTTATTCAATTGCAAGTATTGCCTCTAAGTATATTGGACATTGTGGATGCGGAGCGCTAGATGGACGGCAGCTATCTCTATTGTTCCGGCCGACACGAGCACAACTCGCGATACACGGAGATAGGGATTCAGAGGATCACGGGCGCATGGTACGGAGGCATAGGGAAGACCAGCCTAGTGGGAACAGCTGGCATGACAGTTGCTGATGGCCCCCCACGAATTAGCTGTCAAAGTAGTACGTAAATAGAAGTCCGGCCATGCCAACGGTGCTAAAAGCCTCCTTCTCCTTTGTCCATGCCCTCCTGCCCATTCCTCTTCGTCTCTGAATTTTATCCCCTTCTTCACTTCTTCATGGTTGGATATTTCGCTGAGCCATTTGCTGTTCCGGTACAACATGTAAGCTGCCAAGCTGGGTTCAACTCAACCTGATCGCAGCCTGCTAACTACTCCGTAACTGGAAACGCATGAAAGACAAGATAGCCGCTCGTATTCTTTCGCAGAGGAAAAAACAACATCACGCCTACCAGCCTGGTAAATGGTAGCTAATCCAAACGGGGTACTTGACGTAATTTAAGAAGTTCTGGAAGGTCGTAACGTCAATAAAAATCTCGGAAGCAAAGTCTGTGCAGCGGCTTTTAACACGCGTTAGGTACCACTCCTACTTGTGATATTTTTATCCCTTTTTTCTCGACTTAAAGCTATGGACGGTCGTGAATCGTCATCGCTTTTGCGGCGTGCGCGTGGTTAACCGCCTTTCGTCGCGCGTCACGACACCAGGACGCACGCCGAACCCGTGGCCATCCCGGCGTACGTAGCGTCGTTGTATCCTGGAAGCTCGTCGTCTTGGAAGTGTGGTGCTGTCCTGGGAGAGTCCAGTGTTGTCGGGTAGGGGTTGAACCCAAAAACCATAGGAATGATGAACCATTGCCAACACAATGATCCATCAAAGTGCAGTAAATGAACAGTGCATTTTAATGACAAATTGGGACAGTAGAATTTCATCAAAAGAAGTGAATTTTCAGGAATCAAGAAGCAGATCGCGGACTTTTTTAACAGAGCGGCCTTGCAGGTACTTGTATCGGGATTCAGCACTAAAATTCTCATTGGACTTCGTTTCAGGCCTGATTCTTTTGACATTCCAGGCCCGGTTTGGTTCAAGCGATCTCGTGTCCAAAATCTATAACGCTCCAACGATGATCGGCCCATGGAACCTCTCATCAGGCCGGATCGCCCGGAGAAATCAATCTCGGGAAGAATCAGGCTGGGCCGAAGTGCTCTTGCTCCGTCCGGCCACGGCCGACGAACCCCCGCAAGCTCGCGGCTGCCGTGCTTGCCGAGCGACCACCGAGCGGCCAGCGAGGCTCCGCTCCGCACAGGCGCACACGCTGACACACCTCACCTCGCACGCGGACGCGTGCACGCAATGAAGCCCTTCCTGCTCACGCCGGGCGCCCGGCTCGCGTCGGCCCCCTCGCCGTCAACGCTCTCGCGCCTCCTCCTCCCACTCCACCTACAAGACCGTCATGCCCACGCCTCCTCCCCCACCCACCACTCCCACGTGCGCGGCAGCCGCCTCTCCTCCCCTCTCCTCCACCCTCACCGCCATAGCCACCGCTTCTTCGCGTCCTCCTCGCAATCCCAGGTATGGCTGGCCTGTGGCCTCTCGGCGTGGCGCCCGGGCACGCCTCGGGTTTGACCTGTTTGGGGGATGCCTCCCCCGCGGTGATTGTGGCTTTGGCTGATGGCGCTCCGGTGTTTTGCCCCCGTTGCAGATGGCGGCGCCTGCCGATGCCCCGGGCGGATCCGCGGACGCGTTCGAGGTGATCCGCGCTCACCAGGTGTGGCCTCTTGGCCTTGGCCTTGCTTGGAGATCATGTAGTGTTGGGTAACCTGAGGACGCAATAGCTATACGAATATACAATACACCTTGCAGGACGCGAATTGACAACGTACTGGATGTATGTGATTTTAGAACCACGTACTGGGCATATGTTACGGAATCAGATAGATCATAGATTATCTGGAAGGATTAAATATTGTATGGTAAAATACGCCAGAGTGGTGAATTTATCAACAGTTGGTGAGGAATAAACATATCGATAATTAACAATGGTATGCAGAGGTTTTATTGACAAGAGGTGGACTTACCCATGTTACCATGTTCCAATGTTGTGGGAGTTTAGCGTCTCTTCTGGCCAAGCATTCATCAGAATTTCCTATTCAAACCACGATCAGCTTAATAAAAGGCCCTTTTTGACCCTTATTAGATATTTGAATGATCAACCTGTACAACAAGTATGTGCAACATTTAAAAATTAGGACAGATCTGAATAAATCCCTTAACAAGTTCTAAAGGGGTATAAGATTTTAACTAGGAGAACTCATGAAAACGTAGGTTCCAATCTTTCGCCATCCCTAGGTCTTTCTTATTCACACAAGATCGTCATAATTATAGGCAAAAGCTGCTCGGCTTCCTCCCATTGAAGAAATACGAACCATTCTGGACCAAAGTGTCAGGGGTGTTCTGGCCACCCATTCTCAGGTATGCTAGACTTTGGAAGTATTCTTGTATTTGCATTTCGTTTAGTGGACATACATTTTGCGAGTCTTTTCCTGGTTCTATCTTTTTACTATTTTATTGAAGCTGGTGAGCATTGATTGCTGTGTGGATAGTGCGAAGAGTGAGTGCAACCCTTTTTCCATGAAGAGCTTCTCTTGATTACTGAAACTTACTGTTTTGTTTATACTGCTTGATAGCCCACTTCCCACTGAAATGTGATATGTGCTTGGCTCGGTACCTCTCGCATACTCAGTACAGTATGATATGTAGTTTTGTACCATGTCATAATTGCAGGGATTGTCTCCTCCCAGTTATCCAGTATGTGTCTTTTTCACTTCTTGAATGGCAAAGGCAAATTGTAATTTTATTTTGTTTCATTCTATTGGCAATTAGTTGATTACAGGAAAGAAATTTAGAGCTTTAAAATTACGAAGTAGGTAAGAATGCACAGTTGTACAGTTAGCTTGTTGTGGAGCATGTATAACCTGTCATTCTGTTTACAGGAACATGTGGGTTATCCATCGGGTTCAATGGTTGATTTTGCATGTGATCAAGATGGTTCCCCCATATTAGCAGTGAGTAGTTTAGCAGTTCACTCAAAGGTAAGATAGTTTTGTGCCCTCATGATTATGTATGTATACATGTAAAGCTAGCTGTTGACACTGTTTCACATGCTTGGAGGCCTTAAACATTTGGTGACATTACTCAAACACACATGATAAGACAGACACTGACAGGCATACTAATACATAGGTGTGGACACAAAAAGAAAAAAAGGGATAGATATAAAAAGTGTAAAACTGATGGGCAGCGTTCTGCGAAAGGAATAACTTGCTACTCTACATTTACTAAATTCAGAAAACTTCTGATATTTTTATTTCCTTTCACCAAAGGTCTCTTTTTTATGCCACCATTTTTGCAGAATCTCTCAGGGAGTCCTAAATGCTCACTTCTGGTTGCCAAAGACCCTGAGGACAGAACAGACACTGTAATCACTGTATATGGTGATGCTACGCCTGTAATTACCTCCTCTCGCTTGCTCCAGATGTTATTGTGCTTATGTCCTGATACATTTCTGTACTGATGCTTTGCTAAAGCATACTGTACATGTTACCAGATAAATGTGTGTTGGCTCACTTCCTTCTTCTTTGGTGTTCTGTCTCAAAGGTTTCAGATGAAGAAAAAGATGCAGTGAGAAGTGCATACTTACGGAGACACCCTGAGGCATTTTGGGTACGTTTGGTAAACATTATTACTGTTTCTAAAGTAATTGAAGAATATCTTCATTGACTACTAATTTCTGATAAAAATTGGCCAAATCAAGGTTGACTTTGGTGACTTCCGTTTTCTCCACATCAAACCAAAAGCTGTGCGTTACGTATCTGGGGTTGCAACTGCTATCCTTGGCTCTGGAGGTATGTAACCCGCCTTTTTTAATGTCCTAGTAAAAACTACTCACCGTTAGAAGCCTCCGAGCCTATCCTTTTACAATAACCGGGAGTTCAAGGCTCTAATCAACTATTCATCTGTTTTTGAGTTGCTATATAATGTTCCTGTGACACCACTTGTATGCTCATATAGTTAGTTTTGTTACATAGATGTCCATTTCTGTAAATATGAAATAAAAAATAGTTGGTGATGCTGGTGCCTAAGATATTAATTCTATTGTCTACATCCCCAGAATTTAGTGCTGCTGAATTCAAGGAAGCAAAAGTGGATCCAATATCTCAATTCTCCACTCCTATTACAGTATGTTTCTATATTTGTTGAACTTCATACTACATCTATTGATCTTTCATTGCCATATTTATGCTCAATTTTAGTTGTTTATATTCCACAGGGCCACATGAATAAGGATCATGCTGATGATACAAAGCTCATTGTGCAACATTCAACTGCCGTTAAGGTGAGTACAATAAAAAGCTTACTTACATGGTGTTTGGTCATGAATCTCACTCTGCAAGATATAATTATCTTAAAGCAAGTTGTAGCTTTATTAGTTCTTGAGACAGTTATATGTGGTCTGTTCATTTCCTACTTTAGTTTCTCTAGTATGTTAGTTATTCTATTGTATGTCTTCAGCCACCATGGTATGTTTAGTCTGAAAAAGGAAATGCTTTAGTTCGACCATATGGTTCCTACTTTCTTTCCAAAACATAAGCTAAAAAAAAATGCACACACACTCAGATCTATGCAAGTCTTGACTCCGGAAAACAGCTGGACATTCAAAACTTATAAAACCAGTTTACCAATGATAGAAGCAATTAGTTTTATAATCTAGCTGATATCTCTCTGTATCTGCCTAGTCTCTTGGGCACCATGAACTATTAGCTACAGTATGCTGAGTCTGCAACATGAACAGCTGCTTCAGACTTTTAGCATTGAGCATGGAGACTAGCACAGGAGTCCCTTTTTCGACAGGACATGCATCTATGCTTTGTATCACTCTCTCAGTTTATGTTCCTTTTCAATCTATTGAGGGATGACAAAGGTACGCTATTTCAGGTGGATTTTGCTGATATGCTGGATGTGGATAGCCTAGGTTTCAATGTAAAGGTAACCACTCCGTGAAGGCTGTGTCTTATTCTTGTATGTTACAAACATATAACTGATGTTATTCTGGGAACGCCATTCTGCCCTCAGCACCAATAGTCAACCTATATGATGTCACGTTCGCTGTTGTATTTGAAGGTTATATCAGAAGTGAATACCAGTAGATAATTTATTCTTTGGGGCTATTTGTTGGTTGGACAATGATGCAATATGTTTTCATATCTTTGAACTTATTTGATCAGACCTTTAATGTGCTGCGCTATGCTCTAATCAAAACCAATCCTGCGGTAACATTGTAATCGACACTTTCCTAATTTTGCAGGCTGGTTATGATGGAAGTGTTTTGAAGCTGCGTATTCCCTTCCCTAGGCGTGCGCAAGACAGGAAGTGAGTCCTTAATCTATTGTCCTTTTTTTTCACAGTTATAATTTGACGCACACTCCTTTTACTTGCTGTTGTATATGCTTATAAGTTATGACTGCTCTGATGCTCTCTTTGTAATCTTGTTCTTTCAATTTGGTTTAAGTATCATGTATTTTCTTTTCCTGTCCTGATGTTATCTGTATGGCCTTTTCTTTAGGAGATGATTATGTATTTTCTAATCCCAGTTCTATAATCTGCTGAATGGTGGTTTAATCGATGTCTAGAATTAAGGTGTGGTTTTCCTGAATATCCGCTTGACTGACTCTAAATGGTCTTGCTCTTCTTGTATAGGGATGTTAAAACACTTATTGTGGAAATGCTCCAGGCCGCAAAAGCCTCATCCTCACATGCCGAATGACGCCCTTGTTCCTTAAGGCAATGGCTTTGTCCATGTAAATGAAAGAAAACCCTAAATCAATAACAGATTTTAGGTTGCTCCAGTCTCAGCTTCCGTAAAGATGGATCGACAGAAATTTTATGGTTTCATACATCACTACATCAGTTACCACCATTGTAACAAGGAACTTACGTGAATTACTTCCAGTTGAACCAATGCAAAGCGACTTGTATATTGTACCGGAGAGACCGTTTTGCCCCCATACAACTCTTTCAACTGGTTGTTCACCAAACAAAAGGTCGTCTCATCGGAGGGTTTCAGAGATCAAAAGGCATATTATCCTTTGTAAGATTTTATCATGTGGACTATCAATTGGCAGGTTGTGAGATAGTTTCCTGAGATAAAATAAAAAAAGTACGGTGTCGGTGGTGGCATCTCATCTCATCCTTTGCAAAGTCTAGCAAGTCTAGCTAAGGAAAATTCCCAACTTCTAAATTCTTGACAATTTGTAACAGGCTCATCAGAAAGGGCACTACGGCCCTTCTAGACAGCTTATGGGGTAGCTTATGGTCCCAAGAAGCCATAAGCTGTCTAGAAGGCATAGTTTAGCTTAAGCTTAAAATTTAAGCACCTGATTTTCCTATTGGTGGGAGGAAGCCTAGTTTTGAGGCTTTTCGAGTTTCTATTAGCAAAATTTACCACGAATGACCATTTTATCCATGCTAGTTCACGTTATTTACCTACCACTGCCACTGGGTATATAAAAAAAATTTCCCAATTTTTTTCTCCCTAACCCGCACTCCCTCCTGCCCTAGCCCGCCCCCATCGCCCCACCTCCCGCCCCCGACCCCGCCCCTCCCGTCGCCCCCGGCCCCACCCCCACCCCCACCGCCGCCGGCCCCGCCTCCCGCGCAAGCCGCCCGACGCCGGCCCCGCCTCCCGCGGCCGCCAGCCCCGGCTCCCGCCCCCGACCCCGCCCCTCCCGTCGCCGCCGGCCCCGCCCCCACCCCCGCCGGCCCCGGTCGCCTCCCGTCACCGCCCTCGCCGCCCCCGGCCCCGCCCCTACCTCCTTCTCCGCACTCCCCCCGGCCCGTCGCCTCCGCTCTCCCGCCGGCCCGCCGCCCGTCGCAGGTGAGGGTGATTTGCAGCTTTCCCTCTCATCTCATTTGGTCTCGAGTTCAGACCAACTTTTGAACAAAAACACCAATCCCATGACTCGTTTTGCTGTTCATTTTGATGTATATTGATAGTGCTTTTTCTTTGGTGATGATCTTGTCCATAGCCAGATTACTTCTTCTCCGGTGCATGATTGATGAAGGGATGAAATAATATCTTGAGGTAGACACTTCAGTCCATTTGAGCAATTGCTTTACCCACATGATCTTCCTCTTTATTGAGGATTGGCTATACGCATTCTCAAGCAAGTGTTCGCATGGGATTAAACATTTTATGTTTAATTAGGTTTAAGATATCTGTATATGGAATATTGATAAATTCATCTTAAAGCACAAGTCTATTCAATTAGGTAAAACACAAAGGTCTAATTACTATCTGTTTCACTTCAATATTTCTTTTTAACTTGTTTCAATATAGTATAACACAAAGGTTCACAATATCAACAACTAAAATACATATACATGTTGTTCATCATAGCGGCGACGTCTCGGATAGTTCAAAATTACAAATGAAGAAAATCATAATTATACTTTGCAATCCATTTTTCACAATTTTAATATGTACCTAAATTAGACAAACACAGGAAGAGTTCATCAGTCAGATTTCAGACATTCACCTGTTCAAAAATTCTCGGTTCACTAATTTAACATAGGTATCGTACATCATACATTCGATCATTCACAAATCATGGGTTCTTGTCACTCACAAGTCATCCATTCCTATCATTTACCCAATTTCACAATGGCATGTATACATATAATGTTGAGCTAATCAGTAACAATAAAGAACAAAATTTTCAAAATAAGCCATCTGAAAAGATGCAGAAATTCACACCCAAGCATCAGCATTTTCAGGATTGATACAGCACATTGTATAGCATAACTCCACAATATAATGCAATTTCTCCAAGTCTTAATTTACATGATTTATGACTTTGTCAATTCAAATCCCTCCAGATTTCTCAAGATCTGTCCTGCCGTCTATCACTGATCTTAAGTCTGAATTGAAACACCTTTAACGCATTACCATTCGCAATACCACATCAACAAACCATTGCCGACCTGATCAGAAGCGGTTTTGGGCCAGGGGACCTGAATGATACTGCGAAATATACTTTAATATATTTGGGTACGAATTAATCCTTGGAAGAATATCATTTTTGTCTCTTCTTTTACTTTGGAGATTAAGGGGAAAGTCATAAAGATTTTTTAAAATGTGCCAGACTAAATAAAAGAAATTAATCCACAGGAAAATATGATTTCCAGTTTAGTATATGTATATTTGAAATGATTTCCAGTTTAGTATATGTTAGCGTGATGACTAGGTAGCTGTCCAACTCATGCAGATATTGACAAGCTTTAATTTTACCATGCGCAGGTTAATTCATCATCGTCGAACCACGTAAAGAGGCTAGTTCCTCAGCTCTTTTTTTGTTCCTCTTCCTGACGTCGGACGTGGACATCAACGCCGACGCCGACAGCCTCCCCACCAGTGACAGAGACGCACACCGACCGCAGTGCCCGCCTTGTCCTCAACACCGCTTGTGCTGACAGAAATTTGAAAGTAATTTTTTCGTTCTTTTTTCCATTCAATGTGATACAAGATGTGTATGATATGAACTTTTATGTAACATTTTTTATATTTGAATATTTTGTATCAACATGGTATTGCATCAAGAGATGGAACTCGAATATTTTGTCAAGCATATGAACTCTTCTCAGTTACGGGCTTGGTAGCGTGAGAGGGAATATCTATATGATGCGTTGTTATTCATACGTTCTATTTTTTGTTGGATAAAAAATTAGTGTGCTTTAATGTGCAATTTAATAATTTTTATTTATATTTTTCTATTTTTATATCTCATTTATGTGTTAAACTACGTAAAAAACATATGAAGATAGTGTTAATATCATTCAAACAGCAAACAAACAAGACAAAGAGTATTACAGATTTTTCACAATCCATCTCTGCCTATAAGCTCAAATCTCAGAAGCCGTCTAGAAGGGAAGGTGGGGCTTATCAGGCTTCTCCACACCGCAGCTTCCCCACACCATTAAGCTTAAGCCGGTTTATGCACAAGCCGAAGCCGTCTAGAAGGAGGCCTACAACGTCTCAAAAAAAAGAAAAAGAGAGAGGGTGCTAAGCGTCAGAAGCTAAAGAAACGCTATCAGCCTGTCCGCTCTCTTTCTGTTTCTCTTCTTTCTCGCCACCGTGATTCTTTCCGCGCTTCCCACCCGGTGGCCCCAGTCGCTCCCCGCTTGCTCATTACTGATCACACAGGAGGACCCCGCCGGCCAGTCTCCGTCGCCAGCGCTCGTCGAGCCCCGCAGGCCCGCATCCCTTCCACTCCCTGAAAGCAGCCGCAGCAGCAGGTGCGGCGAGACGAGGAGTCGAGGGCTCCGGAGGAAGGAATGGAGTACAGAAGAGTGAAGGATCAGGTGAGCATAACCCCGTAACCCTAGCGATAAAATGCCGCCCACGCCAGCGCACCACCGTCCGCGCCTTTTAGGTCGTCAGATCGCTGCCGCAGGGGATTTTTGTTTTCCTTTCGATTTTTGTTTGTTCTGTTTCTCACCGTAGGGCTCCGAGATTTCCGACCACTTGCGGTTCTTGATGTCACTGGGATGCGGCATTTTTCTTCTTCTATCAATTCGATCCAGGATCGTTGTAGTGTTTGTCGGTCATCATATAGTCGTGGTCAGTGCCTGTGGCGTAACGATTATATTTGCAGCAAGACGGCTTCGTGGTGTGACCAATGCGTGGATGCAGTTGAAATACTGGGAACTGATTTTGGTGTTTCTGGTAACTGGTGTCAATAATATTGTGCTATTATTGTGCCAAGTGGGTTTTCTTGACCTGAATGTTAGATACATGATGTGATGGACTGGACTTGTCGTATACTCGCTGTGGATTTCTGAGAAATGCAGACGTGACGACAGACTCCAGAACAACACTGTAGAATACATTTACGAGCATGCTTTGATTCTTTTTATGTGATTGCAAGGTTTAAACCTTGCGTTTCTTGCCTGTAACTGCTTCCTGTTTCCTGCTTGTAACTGTTGATTCTGGGAGCTGATACCTTGCCATTAACAATCCAGGGCTATTCATCCAATTTATTTTCTAATTTCCATTTTGTCCATCAGTGACTGATGTTTAATTCTTGTAATTTACAAATTTGATTGGTAAACTCACATTTGGATGTTCAATGAGTGGGTAGATGAGTGTTGCATTTTGTAGACTTGTGGCCATTGGTGAATTTATTAATTTGCACTTAGTTCTTCTGTCATACTGGAGCACCCTTCTGGAAGTAACTTGGACTCAACTTTAACTAGTTAGATATTGCTCGTGGTAAGTTTGGTGAGAATGATTTGGGAAACTGGTCTTGCCTGTTATCCTGTTAGAGGTCAAACCAGACTTGTCTATTATGACTTAAACCTGCAAATCGATTATATTTGTTGGTCTTTTTATCCTCTTGATGTTTACGATTGCTAGCCTGCTGCTGAGCTAAATTTCAAGCTCTGGTAGTCCCATCAGGGCTTTCTATTGTCTGTTTGAAGTTCTATGCTTTACAATAAACTTGTACTTTGTCAATGGTGTTGTGTGCTAACAAGTTGTCTTATCATGCGCTATCTATAGGAGAGTTATGATGATGTATCTCAGAAGGACATAGAAAGCCCTGATGGGAGGTCTCTTTCTAGCAGTAAGCTCTAGGTTCATCATGGAAATGTTCTCTTTGGATGTTCTATTATCGGGAAGTTCAAATCTTTAATGCTTGTATTATCTACAGCTGCAGCAGCTTCCAGCCTTGGCACTGCAGGAGGTTTGAAGGGCAAGTATAGGTGGAAGCAAAAGTAAGAATTAACTGTTGCAATCTTTGTGCTATATCACATACTTTCTGGGGATTGATTAATATACTGGCAAGTGACAATCGCTGTGGCAGGTCCGCTGTTACACTTGCATTGACATTACTAACAAGTTCTCAGGCAATACTGATTGTGTGGTCAAAAAGAGCTGGAAAATATGAGTACAGTGTCACAACAGCAAATTTTTTGGTGAGAAAAAAGTTATAAGTTCTCTCCTGGTGATAATAGCATCAGGAGCTTTCGCTGTTGCTCTCTTGATACCATGATTTAGTTATTTATTTCTTTCTATGTCCAGGTGGAAGCTTTAAAATGTCTATTATCACTTTTAGCCCTGTACAGAACATGGAACAGTCAAGGTGTTACAGAAGATAATAGGTGATCATTCTACCACTCTGCTGTATAAAATTCTGGGTGTTTGTTGTCTTTCCTGCTCTCTAGTCATTGCGTTTTATTATTTTCAGGTTAAGTACATCGTTTGAGGAAGTTAGTGTTTATCCGATTCCTGCTGTACTTTACATGGTAAAGAATCTATTGCAGGTATACCCACTTGTCCAGTTCTTCTGTGATAAAATAATTTAATTTTTGCAACAACAAAAGCTGACACATGCTTCCACTTCCTGTCAGTATTACATCTTTGCTTATCTGGATGCACCAGCTTACCAGATCCTGAAGAACCTGAATATTATTAGCACTGGTGTCTTATACCGTATCATCCTAAAGAAAAAGTAAGCTTTACTCACGGCCTTGAAAGTTGGGAATAAAGATGACATTGTGTCTGTTCTTTTTAGTACTCTGCTAATATCATTATGGCATCCAGTTAGTTTTTCCTTTTCTTTTTCCATTTTCCATTTGAAGCCTTGCAATATAATGTTGGAAACTATACCTTGCAGAAAGGTGTTATAGTTCTGGGACAAAACAGATGTACTAGAGTTCGAGTGCACACCGATATTCATCCTTAGGCATGACCACACAATCATGTCACCTAAAGACCTTCCAAACGGTAGTTACTGGGCTGTTTTACATTTAGCGTATCTATGCATATTAATATATTTACAAATATGTGAATTTGACATGCTAAATGTTTCAACACTTTATTAGCCTTCTAGCTGGCCATCATTAATCTTTAGGAAAAACTCCATTTTACACCCTTCAACTATTGCCAAAGTCTAAGTTCCCCACCCAACTTCAAAATCAGACATAACGTCTCAACTATCTAAACCGTACAAATTACCCCCTTGAGACCAACTCAACCCTGGTTTCACTGATGTGGCGCCTACCTGCAGGTGGTTTTTGACACAAAACCTCTTTGGATGACATGGCAACCAACAAAGAAATAAAATTTTACAATTTGTGGGACCAGCTAAGAAATAAATTAAAAGAAGACGAGGGTGAGTGAGAAAGTGTATGACATGTGGGCCCATCTTTGTTTTTATTTTATTTGCTGATTTTTTAAAAGGTGATATGGCTCACACGTGGCGCCACGTAGATCAAAAATGGGTTGAATTGGTCTTTAGGGGTGGTGGTGAGGAGCCAGGGAGGGGGGGGGGAGACTTTGGCAATTGTTGAGGGGGTACATTGGACTTTTTCCTAATCTTCATGGTGGTCTTTAAATGCCAAAACTGTTCCTCTTTAATCTTTATTCTTTCCAGAACTGTTCACAGTACTTTCTTCACCAAAACATGGCAATGCCTGTTTTCCATTCTTAATCTAGCATAGTGATCGGTAAACTTATGTTCCATCACTGAATGCTTGTGTCCTTTCCAGGTTAAGTGAAGTTCAGTGGGCTGCATTTATTCTTCTGTGTGCTGGCTGTACTACAGCTCAGCTTAACCCCTCGTAAGCAAAATATGTTTAGATATTTTTTCTTTCCATTTTTAATTATTCTTTCTTAATTTCTCCAATCATATGGTCAACTAATAGAAAGAAATATGCCCCTTTCAGGTCAGACCATGTTCTTCAAACCCCTATTCATGGTTGGGTGATGGCAATTGTGAGTTACAGAGGAGAAACTGCATTCAATCTAGTCACTTAGACATGCTAGAGGAAGTTTTGTAACTCAACTGGCTGAATGCTCTTTATTTTTCAGGTGATGGCTCTTCTAAGTGGTTTTGCTGGGGTATACACAGAAGTATGTGATTTTGTGCTTCTGCTCTCCTCTTTGCATATGTATCTGACTTTAAGATTCATATGATGTGAACTTTAAAGGAATCTTCTGAAGAGTTTCTGACATTTGTTCATCTTTGGACAATGCAGACTATAATCAAGAAACGTCCTTCAAGAAACATAAATGTGCAGAACTTTTGGTTGTACATTTTTGGAATGCTCTTCAATTTGATTGCAATTTGTGTTCAGGACTTTGATGCTGTCATGAATAAGTTAGTTGCGATGAACATTGCTTCATTTCATGTTATATATTTTGGTTACAATGCATGGTATCGACTATTTAACCTGATGGTGCCATCTAATGCAGAGGCTTTTTACATGGTTACTCATTTATTACTGTTTTGATGATTCTTAACCATGCACTCAGGTACATAGCTTGTTCTTGTAACTAATTTTCGGTATTGCCTTTTGGGGGTTAACTTACCTTGTAGTGTTTTTGTTTTGCTTTGCAGTGGAATCGCTGTATCAATGGTGATGAAGTATGCTGACAATATTGTCAAGGTACAAATTCTGAACTTATACAATTGGCCTCAAGGTTTAAATAAATGTGTTATAACCATCTTTGCTGCAAAATTGCACACTAGTAATTATAGCCATTCTGTTGCCTTGTCCCTACTGAGCCACCTCTTATATGTTTAAGTGACAATCTATCTCTGTGATTCCAACCTTGGATGTTCTCATCAAATCTTTGCCCTCTGCAGCTGTTTTCCACTCAGAAATGTTGTTTATTTCAGTCGTTGCATGGCAGTAGAACTCTTGCAGAGTGCATCACTAGTTCAACTTTAGTTTAGGTTGTTATCTCAGTGCATTATGCCAGGTGCTGAACTTCTGGATTTTTCTACTACTTCCTCTGTTTCGTTATATCTGTCCTCAGTCCACCATGCACACAGACCAAGGAAACACTAAATCTAAGAAAAAGTAAATGAGAAATGTCATGCATACCTCTATTAAATGACATAAGACTACCATCTAATCATTCATAAATCATTTTAGTAGGGATATAGAGTGAAAACAACACAATAACTATACCTTTGGTATCCTCAGTGGACAGATATTTTGAAATAGAGTATCCCAAGATTGAGAACTGATATATTGAAACAGAGGGATTATCAATGTTTGGTGCACTACAAAGGTTGATCATGTATTTAAGCAATTATGGATTATGAAATGCAATTTGTAGTTCTTTCTTCAACAGCATGGCTTTTTTTTTGTACGTTAGAGCATGTCATACTCTATGCATCATGTATATCTGTATTTCTCAACAGCAGCAACTTCAACCTGATAGAGGCGCCTGTAGAACTGAAGTTTTCAGAATGTGCGACCTTGGATTTGTTAATTACTAAATTATCTATATTATTATTGAGGCAGATCAAAGATTTCTTGATATCACGCTGCTGTTTACATAGGTACACTAGTGTATTGTTCTGCCTAACCATGTCTCTCTGCATACATACAGGTGTATTCCACTACAGTTGCAATGCTTCTGACAGCAATTGTTTCCGTCTTTTTGTTTAGCTTCCATCTATCCCTTGCATTCTTCCTCGGATCTACGTAAGTGCTGATGAGAGTTTAGTAACTGGTTCGCTTGATTGGAGCCTTCTAGCTGATGATAGCCTAACAAACTCATTAATAAAATTTCAGGGTTGTTTCTGTCTCCGTATATCTGTATTCTGTTGGGAAGCCACAACAGCAGAAATGAGTTTCACCCCATCTTTCCAAGAATTGGCAGCGTACGCTTCTATGTTGCATTGTAGAATGATTATTGGGTAGCACCAGTAAAATCGTCACACAACAACAGGGACGGAATCAATTCTTGATCATCTCAATGTTCTCAAGCCAAGTCAACGAAACTTAAGGACTTGAATATGATCTCCAAATCAAAGCCTACTACCCCTTGATATATCCAGCTTCACTGCTTGTTTAACTGCTTGAGTGGTGGCACACTGGCACTCTCCCTGTTACGAATGCGAGGCAGTTTTTCTATTTAGTCAGCAAGATGCTGGCTATTTTCTTCTTGGAAATCTTCAGCCATTCAGCTATGCTGAGATTACTTACTAATTACTATATCGAAAGATGTATGTGTTATAACTGTTAGCAGACATGCTGTAACGAACTCCTTACTGTGTTTTACTCTCTAACATATCTAAGTATCATTCCTCTGTATTTTGTACAGTACTGTAGAGCAATCTGAAGATTATTTGCAGCTGTACGAGCGGGGTGGCGCTTGCGGCGCGGGCGCGCGCGCAGCAAGGTGTGGCGTCACCGTCAGGCTGAGGCAGTGGCCGTGCGCGTCGTGCTCGGCGGCGTGGTGATGGGGCGATGGTGCAGACGCGGACGTGGTGGCAACGTGGGACGTCGAAGTCAGACTCGTAGGACGTCGTCGCCGCGTGCGGCGCAAGCTGCGTCCGACGGCCGACGCGGCGCCGGAGCTGAGAGATTCCCAGGCTTCCAGTCGCTCGCCCGCGCGAGCGCGGCCGGGACCGAACTCGATGACACGGGTTCTCGCGATAAGATGCTAGGTGAGGCGCCGTGTTCCACAGGGTCACTGTTGCCTCGACACGAACATGGCTCGAGCCTGATCGATTGCTCCACGCCGTGTCCTTCAACACCCAAGCATGCCGCATCTACTTCGTCACGACCTGTCTTTCGACTTCCAATCGTGCGAATTAGCTATTGTTAGTCGATAATCGACGCAGGTGATAGAGATGGGGAACTACGTAAGTGACACCCACATTTGATGGTCACCGAGAGCCCAAGCGGCAGCGAGACTCATTCGTCCTGCTCATCGCACTGCTGATGATCAAGCTCGACCATCTCAACAGTACAGGCCAGATATACTACTCATTTCAAACGATGTGTTGCAGTTGGTGATGCACGGTACGCTAACTTTCTTCAATTATTGAAGCCATTTTGTCTCCTTCGGAGCAAAAGAAAAAAGACGATGGAATATGGGAGGAGCCCTGTCTCCCCTGCACAGTAGGTGTACTTTGTGCTTTATGCAGTCATATACAACTCCATGGCACATTCATGAACATTGCGTTCAACTATGCACCCAACGTTACATTTCAGGAGCTCATCTCGTTACAGTTTTCCATGGCTGCTCCTGCTCTGCTCCCCTTTGACGAAAAGGCTGTGGCCTGGGGCACAGGGGGAAAAAAATGGAAAGGTACGTACAATAAGATCGTGCCAAGTTGAAAGACCCCGTGCTTTATCTCTGCCGTATGCCATGCATACTGGTAAAGTACCATGCGAGCAGCGTATAATCCTCCCTCTGAAAAGCTGACAGCCTATCCTTACCACTAGCCATTGGGAGGATCATCCTGCCGGGAGCCAAATAGGACGCCTTTGAACAGCAGGATTTTTCACATAAATTTAATAGGAATTTCCGGAGAAACAGTTCAAGTCCCGTTCAAATCGAGGAAAAAAAATATCTTGCATTCCAAGCCGGGTCGTTGAAAATCATTTCACATACAGTAGCAGCAACTACCAGTCCAACAAATAGTAACCTGGTCTGGTTACTAAAAAGCAGTACATACATTTAGCCTTTGAGGGCAAAACAAACGAACTCATCAATGTACATCGGTAACAAGAGAGTTGGTGGTAGGTGGGGAGAACTGGTTAAAGGCACAATCCCTTTGGAAGTGTCCCACACACGTGGACGTAAAAAAAAGCAGTTGCAAACGAGGGAGGCACTGATGAAATTCACAGGATGACATGAACCTCTGGGCAAACACATGAGGGCGCCATGAAAGATGTCAAAGCCATGCATCCATGCATGCAGCATCCTCCTCCTAGCTGTAGCTGCATGTCTAGCTAGCAGCCAGCAGCAGCACTCAGCAGGCAAGCATGCGGTGAGAGGAGAGCCTGGGCGCCTGGCTCGGCTGCACCCTGCATGCATTGCATGTCCTGGATTTTGTTGGTGTGATTATTTTTCCATAGAATCCAACCAAAAAGCGGCAGGCAGAGGCAGAACTCTGTTTGCCATGTGAAGGTACGTTGTTCTCTCTAGCCCTTTGGTGAGTTTGGCGTCCGTGCTCGTGAACCGCAACCGGCAGCCATGTATGTATATGTCCGGACTGACGAGATGGTTGGATCCATGGTTAAGAGGGGGAAAAACTCATGTTGGTCGGTCACTTTCAGTGAGTTCCTTAGCACAATCATACAGCTCGCGTGACGTGACATGAACTAGTATTCTGTAGCCTCAAGAGCCTGTCATTTGATATCCTCTCACTTCCTGGATGTGGTTTTACTAAAGCAGACCAATCAATTCTTTGACTCAAATGGGGTGTTCAATGTTGGTGCAATTTATAGGCGATTTTCTAATGAAAGTTTTTAGTGCGCTGGTTGCGGCATCCAGTAAAATGGTTGACTTGTGGATTGAACTGGATGCCACAACAACAGCACTAAAATCTTCCATTAGAGCAAGGGTCAAAACCCAACCGAAGACCACCAAAACGTCAATCAAGTTAGGCACCGCACAACACTACTCACAATTCAGCGGCAACCAGTAGGCGAAGCTCATCTTTGTTGCTTGTGATGTGAACTCCACCCGCCTTCACAAAATGCAAGACCCAATCAAGTCTACTACCTTGTTTATAATCAACCTTCTGCACTTTTCCAGGTGACCAGTGTGTGCCAGCCACCAAACTCTGCACACAAAAAGTTGGCATCTTTGCACATCTTCCAATAGCTAACACTTAATTAGCTACTTTTAAGAATAGAAAACACATGCTGGTACTGGTGTTAGCCAGGTCACAAACATGGCAACAACTTAACTAATTCAATTTTTAACTTGGCAAGCAGCTCCAACTTTGGAGAAACAAAATTATTTGACAGACATGAGGCACAAACCAAACCAAGCAGGCCTGTTTCTCTTCAGAAACTTGACCACACTCCTCCCTAGAACCAGACCAACATCTCTGAGTTAGAGAACAAACTCACATGTCAAACACTTGCCTTACCTAGAAGTTAATGAACTTATGGGAAAACTTAAAGCAAAAAATCAGGAACCAAGAAAAAAAAACAAAAAGAAAGAAAGAGAGGTGTAAACTAATTTACTGGATAATACAGAGGTGTTAGGGCTTGGATGGCAGTTCATTTTTGCTATGGACAGTTGGAGTTTTTCCCAGGGCCCCCATAGTAGAAGTAAGTGCCCCAGTCACCATTGTTTCCATTCTGCACATCATAGCAGTTGGATTGCTCAGTGAATGACCCAACACCCTTTGGCGCCTTGAGATTGTTGGATGAGTCCACCACTTGGATGTTCTTGAAGTAGCTGGACTTGCCGAACCCTTCCTCCGGGAAGTGGCCACTGCCCATCTGTGTGGAGGTGTGGCTGCCGTCAGGCTCCGTGTTCACCACCTCACCACCCCACTCGATCATGGAGGCACTGTCTGCTAAGTAGGAGAAGAGGAAGGATGGCCAGTAGCCCAAGACATAGTCATTGCCAAACTGCAGCCACCAATTCCCCTCCTTTGGGTCCTGCAAACCGTGATTTACGGGCATAGTTAGCAGATAGGATAATGATCAGGGGATATAGTAGGTGCCTTTTAGTGCTATCATGCATGAGCAAAATAAAGTTGGAAGTGTTCATTATAATGCAGTATGAAAAGGTACGGCTCTTTATGAAAATACTTGGAAACCATTTTATGTTTACAGACAACTTTTGGAAATACGCAGAGAAAAAGATCATGTTGTTAGTGCAAGTGGTAAAATGACGACATAATGGCACATGGCAATGGCAAGAGTTTTGCTTGCAGAAGAGACATATGTCCAAGTCTTCCTAGCAGAAATGATAAGATTTTCTAACAGGAGAAGCGTGAACACGTGAGGAATATTCTTGATTTGTTCAAAGGGTAAAAATTATCATTATCTGTGTTTAGCAGACATAAATAATGTAGTTGTGTGGGGACAAATGTGAGCGTGTCCACTGTCCATGATCAGGCCAGAGCCACAGTTGCAGCCTTGACATAAGCTTGAAGGTGCCTTAAGAAAGAACAAGAAACAGGTGGGCATATAGATTCTCTGGCCCCATTCACAATATGATTATGTATGCTCGCCATGTTAAGGATTCTTGTATTTTACCTTCCAGACCAAAATATTGATATCGTATTGGGAACCACCATAGTTGGAGATAGGGAAGATGCTGGCGCCCATGGCTATCTGGTTGTTTGTCTGGATGAATCCTGAGCAAAGCAGGTTGTAGCATCCTGTTGCTTGATACGCATCGCTCTACAGACCACAGCAGTACAAGTCAGTACCATCAGGCCATTCCAAAATATAATAATCAAAAGATACATAGGTCATGTAGATCTAAACGAAAAGACAAAAATAAGTTACAAATAATTATCATGAAAATTGAAAGGAATGAGATGTTTATCTTACAGTCCAGTAGGTGAAGAGTCTAGTGTTGTTGTCCCCGTACAGGTCTGGGCTAACCTGAAATTTTGTAGAGAGCACAAAGGGATAAGCCACAATGAAAAAGACTACTACACAACTTAGTCCAGCATTATAGCATTCTTAGCTCCTAATAACAGTACTGAGTGCTACTATTACAATTCACTGAAGAGACAGATCAGTGCGAATGGAGAGTATAGTTTTAACTCCTACTAGTAAAATGTAACGGTTCTTTCAGTAGTGCACATATCATTATTGCGACTTAGAAGAAATTATGAACGCATTCAAGGAGGAAATGCCCCTCATAATTGGCAGCATGGAAGATGAGGAACAAATTTGGAAGCTGCAACACAACATTTAATAGAACTTTTTGACTAGGCGGATTTCCCCCTCTCACGTCTCAGCTCTTACCTGCCATCCTGCTTCAATGCTGTTGAGGTCCTGCCCAAAGGAACCCCCCAAGATCCAGAGCTGGGAAAGGCTGAACTCATTGGCCTGCTCAATGCTTGGGTGCCACACGTTGATGGTGGCCTTGGCTCCATAGTACTTCTCCCCCTCCACATATGCTATTGCATGCTGCTCCATAGAAGAACCATTAACAAGGTTAAGTGACTTAATTAACACTTAAGACAACCCAAGAACTAGCTAGTACTGCTATGAAGTATGAAGATGGTTCTTGAATGAGACATTCTACTCTACCTGGTGGCCACTCTCATTGAGCATGTCAGGGTCAACAGACATGGGGTTTGGAGTGCTCTTGTGCGTCTTCTTGCCGTACCTCCTGACAGAGCTGGCCCTCAGGACATCCTCCTTCTTGGTCCTCCTGATTGGTATGGTGTTCTCTTGGCACTTGCCATTCTGATGCCACATTTGGGTGATTGGCTGAGTGTTCCTCTGGGATGCAACCTTGGACTCATCATACAGACCTTCTGGGTGGTAAGCAGGCCTCATCTGAAAAGTTGGGTGGTGCAACATTGTCATCATAATGTGTGGGGAGAAGTTCTACCCCCATTGTAAAAAGAGCAGTGCTGGTGGAGAGAGAGGAACCTGGATGGTGTGGTTCTTGAGGAAAGGGTGATCAAAGGCAGGCTGGTTGGAGATGGGAACACAGTCTATGATGTCTCCATCTGGGCTCTGTTAATTTCTCATAATTAGTTTTTGCAACAAAGCAAAAAAAAAGACATTGTGCTAAATTTAAGAGAAGAATACAGAGTAGAAACCACAGCAGTGGTTTGTGAGTATAAATCAAACTACAGCCAAAGAAAAAGAAAGGAAATTTCATATCTAAGCAATGTGACTTGAGATGATTCAAAACATTCATGTTCGTACCCGAATTTCTACACATGAAAGGAGCTGGGAGAAAAACAAAAATAAAGCTGCTTTGAACAAACGAAAGCAAAACATGGTGGTTCATTGAAAAAAAAAGACTCCAGTTCTCCTCCAAAGAAAGGAAAGCAACCAAAAGCAAGCATCTTTCCCTTCAAATCCAATGAACCCAAGAAGCACGGACACCCATAAAATTTGCCCCAAAAGCGAGTCTTTTCCTCCCGCGACGAGATCAATCTAATGCAAGGTCCATGAGCAACACACAGTCAATCAACGCTTCCAAAGCGAAACGGACCAGGCAAAGCGGCTTGCAATGCAAGCTCGAGTAAAAACCCATAAAAAGGACGCTTTTCTTCGACTTCCACAGATACCAAATGCACCGCCTTTAGTTTTCATGGATTCATTCATTTGCGGTAACAAAGCAAAACGAATGAGATGCGGTAACGCTGCAGATTGAGCGCGCGCCCTGCCCGGGAGGGAGGGAGACGAGACAGATGGATGGATCATGGATGGGTGGGTGGAATACCTCAATGCTGGCGAGAGGCGCCTTGTTAAGCCGTTTGAGGTGGTAGTGCACCTGCCGCTGCCGCAGCAGCTGCCTCCTCCGCCCCTTGGCGTTACCCGCCGCCACTCCCTCGGCGCAGGCCAAGAAGAGAAGCGCCGCCGCTGCCGCCACCAGCACGACCAGGCACCGACGGGACGACGAGAGCGCGTGCGCCACAGCCATGGGCACCGAGCGAGCACGCACGCACGCACAGTCGCACACGCGCGCGCTGTTCTTGGCCTCCTCCTTCTCCTCCTCCTCCTCGTGGAAGTGGAACCGAGCAAAGGAGGGCGCTTTTCCTTTGCTGTGGCCGACGACGGACGGGTAGCGGGGTAGGCGAGCTAGAGGACACGGGTGAAGGGAAGGGGGAGATGTTTTGGCAAAATTAAAAATCGGTCCGTTGGTGTCGTTTTGCGTCGGCCGCGCACCCGCTGCTCTCTCTCCCTCTCCCTCTCTCCCGCTGCTCTCTCTCTCTCTCTCACTGCGCGCTCCAGACTCTAGCATTAGACGTCGTTTTGCGTCGGCCGCGCACCCGCTGCTCTCTCTCCCTCTCCCTCTCCCTCTCCCTCTCCCTCTCTCCCCCTCTCCCTCTCCCTCTCCCTCTCCCTCTCTCCCGCTGCTCTCTCTCTCTCGCTGCGCGCTCCAGACTCTAGCATTAGACGAGGTACCGAGTCAAGTCCCTCCCATAAGGGACATGTGGACGTACGGTGGGGGAACTGATTCAGCGGCACTTAGGTTCGGTCCTTAATCGATTCGAGCAAGACTCCATGTCCAATCATCTCCTCCAGTAGCAACCGGCTACTCTACCATTCCATGCTTTAGGTAGCAACCGGCTACCCTACCCTTTCCTGCCTCAAGTAGCGACCGGCTACTCTACCATCCCCAAACACCCTTAACATTCTTGCCCGAATCCGAATCCTCCGTCATTTTTTTGGGATTTTGGTAAACATTTCCTTTTTAAAAGATTCCTCGGAATGTATAAGCAAACTGAGGGTTTTTGTTCCCATACCCATCGTATTGATAAAACTTAGTTTAACTACAGCAGGTCTAAGCAAGGCTAAAACCTATATTCCTACTTAGTTAGTCGGTCGATTATCAACCGGCTAAATATTCCTAGGGCTACAAGGATCGGATTTCAGAACCTACCTCACATGCATTTTCTAGGCATAACTAATCTAGCATAAAATAACGTTGATATTCACATAGCATGCAAGTTCGCAAACAAAATAATTAACTTTCACAAGTATGGGATTCAACATGGTCAAAGTGGGAATGCTTGCCTGGCAGTTCGGGTTCCTGTTCCTGTTCTTGGCGTGGAGGTGACTCCGGGTCTTCCTGGCGCACGTACGTCACTCCTTTAACTACACGTCGGAAAATGGCGAATAAGAAGCAAAGCAACTCCAAATGAAATCTAGAGAACACGCATGGTTAAAAATGTTGGAGTGCAGGCTTCGATGGGTTCGTCAAGGTACTATAGGATACTGGACCTAGGGTTACAAGAAGAACTCCTTGAATGATAAATCGCATAAAATGACTATCGGGTTGGTGAGGGCTTAAGTTCCTTAAAGTTTAATTCAAAAGCGTGTGCCCTATTGAGGTAACTGAGTTCTATCCACACGTTGGTACACTGGACGGTATGAAAATATTCTGGTTGCACTCAAAGTAATGCCTACAGTATATATGCTATACTAAAGAAATGAAATGAAATACCCTAACCTAACTTCTACTGCTAAAGCTTTAAAACAAATTCAAATTTTAAAACTTTGTGAAGATAAAAGTTTGGATATTGTCTGGAGATTTCAAAATCGGAACAAATTTTCCAAAAACCGGTCTAAAAGTGCTTGAACCGGTCGAACCGGCGGTGTATACGGTTCTAGAATAAATAGGCTGGTATAAATGCGCCTTCAGACAGCTTAAATGCGCCTTCTCCTGGTCGAAAACGGAATTGACTTAATGCACTTTAAACTACCGGACGCGGAACTGAGACTTAGACCGATTAAATGCGCCTTTAATGGAACTAAACGGTATCTGGTCGGGGCACCGCTTTCCTTACCTGTTCGGTAGCTCGCTACCGTTTTACCTGTGGGTGGTTTCGGACCGGCCACTTTGGATAGCTCGCTGGCGGCGGCGGAACAGGGACTCGGGTGAGCCCCTCGGGAGGTTGGGGTGGCGGAGTTCTACGCCGACCGGAGCCGTAGCGTTGATGGGAAATGAGGGGAGGTCGAGCACGTGAGTTGTTCAGCGAGTGGCGCGGGTGGCAGCGTGGTCATCGACGGACAGCGGGGAAAACAGCAACGGGCGGCACAGTGGCGTCGGCGCTTGGTGCGGCGAAGGGGGTTTCCAAGGTCCCAGGCAGGCGATGAGTTGGACAAGAATGAGAGGACGGGTCATGGCATGGGGTGGCGGTGCTGGACGACGAGCGGCGCGCTGAGGCAGGGTTTGGTGTGGCGAGAACTCGACGGGCGGCACGGAAGGTCAGCACCCGGCGTGGGACGGGACAGCTCAGAGCAACGCTAAGCCGTTGTTAGCTGGGAACGGGCGCAGGGGTGGCCGAGACATGCGCCGGCGAGGCAGGCGGTGAGCTCACCGACAGCTGCCTCGGTAAAGCGACGGGCGGCTCGGCTTTGGCACGAGGGTGCGTGTGCTGGTGATGCTGGGGCGTGGCCAGCTCATGCCACCGAGCGGCATTGGCATGTCCCGGTGCGCTTGGGCGTGCGCGTACATGTCCGAAATTCTATCCGAAATACTACCTCGATCCCTCTAGGTTACGTTACACTTTACTTTCACGTTCTTAACTTTTCTTTGGGAGGATTTTACCTATCCTACTAGTTTGTACCGTGCCTACCATTTTTAATGAACATGTTAGCTAGCTAAGCAATCCTATCCCATGCATGCAGTGGTATGCACCTTGATGTGTGTATTCTGTGTGAGGTCACAGATGCTACACTGTTTGGTTGATTGTATAGGATGAGCGTAGGGTGATGAAATATAATTTATAAATAGAATTTTCTTTCTTTATAAGTTTCTCAAAGGGATCGAATATCATTCTTCATCTAGGACTTTTCCATACATATACCATTTGGTACAGTACACCAAACAAAACCCTAGGTGTGCTTCACTACTACTCTTTTGTAAACATTTGTGATTCTTAAAGCAGAAGTTGGTAATGATACATATGTACATATGTGCTAGCAGATAATTATTTTTCCTTATACCTCTACAAAACATTTAGAATCCTAACCCTAGCAACACTATTTTCCTCTAAATTCCTCCCTCTAACTGATGTCGTTGAGTTCATCCTCACTCATCACTGACAACTAGTTCCTTATACCTCTACACAACATTTAAAACCTTGACCTTACCAACACTACTTTCCTCTAAATTCCTCCCTGCAACTGATGTTGTCGAGCTCATTGTCACTCGCTCATCACTAACAACTAGACCCTTGCACAATCACCCTCACTCTCTGAGTTAGTTGCAACTTTCGCCATAGGCTCTTTACACAACACTAGGTATGCCTGGACCCAGCGGCCACAAACTCAAATTTGGCCAAATATGAGTCATGCCTGCCGTGCCTGCGGAATTATGGTTTCTTTGTTGCCTCTCTCCTCAATCATGACACCTTTGGCTCCATCAACTCTGATACGATGATCCTAGTTGCTACCGTCCATGGAGTTGAACTATCCTTGCGCCTTGCCTCCCAGTGCTTGCTCTCCACTTGTAGGCTCTACAAAACGCGCCCAGAAGGGACAACTTGGATAGAACACATGTTGGGCTATCTCTTTGGTTGTCGCTTTGCCTGATCCAGCCATCCCTTTATGAACGAGTGACTTGAACTACAAAGCCTTATCGAGGGCACCTTTTCCCTCCACCTCAACCATTTCCCGATGTAAAAGGGTGAAGAGACCGCTCTGAGTATTATCTCTCCATATCGTAATTAAACTGAAATCCTAAATTCATCTAAAAATACTAAAATCCTAAATTAATATAATTCTATCTTTCCACCTTTGCCGATGATTATTTTATCGGATATGCATGAAGGTCTTGGACCGACCAAGGTTCATAATATTATTTGAAATTGAGGCAAAAGCTTTGCCCATCTCATTGATAAAGCAAAAGTACAAAAAGAAAAAAAAACAAGCTGGCAGGCAACCCCTCGGCAAAAATGTAGGCCAATCCGACAAATATTACAGAAGACCACACTGCCAACATCCCGTGTCGGCCTTACAACGTCCCAAGCAATCAGACATGGACCACCAGCCCTACACCCCGCACGGAACACCAACTTGACAAGCAACACACAGGCTCACAAAGGTGTCCCCACTCTCTCAGCTGGGAAGCCTATGTCCGACATGGACCCAAACAACTAGGAGGAAGGAGCACCAACGCTGGGCCCAAGAAGAGCACTCGAGCTAAGGCCCCAGCAGAGCACATGATCTGCAAGTCCACACCGATCGCCTCTAAATGCTGGCCAAGGCAACGCTAGGGTGGCGCACCAGCCAAAGACCACTGTCACGAGAAGAGAGATACCAGCACCATAAGGGAGGGCAGAACTAGACCGTTCCCATGACAGAGAAAATGGTAGCATTGCAGGGCGCATCATGACTGTTGCCTATGAAGCCCTCAGTGCGTCGAGAGACCCCAATCCCTACCGAGCAAACCAGATCTAGCTTAACCTAGTCTATTGATAGGAGAAGAGCCCCGATAGACTCAAGATAAGCACGCGAAACGCCTCGCCAATATCACGGGAAGGAGAACCCAACTGCTACTCATGCCCTGATCGCTGCACTTCCACACACGTCGCCGCACCTTGCGACTTTCGTAACGAATATCATGGCATTCTTCTAAGTCCGCATAGGTCTGTATTGAGTAATACTATAATAGTACATGTGCATGGTAAAAGAGCATGGATACTTAGTAGGAGTAAAAGTTGTTCATCAAAACGTAATCTTTTTTCTTTAGGATAATAAAAAGGAAAAAAATCCATTTTTCAACCTTGACTTCTTGCCTGAGTTCACGTTTCAACATAGAATTCTAAAATAGTTTATTTAGTACCCTAAACTCTTAATACTGTTTGATTTTCAATCCCTACCTGGTTTTGGGCTCTCTTGACTAGGTTTCTCCGGTATTCGTTAAAAAAATATCTAAAAAATTAGAAAATTTAGAAAAATTAAAATTTAGATTTTTTTAAAACTGATAATTTATCAAGAAATTTTGAAAACACAAAAAATTCATAGAAACTTTATTGAAAAAGGGGAGCTTCTTAAAATAAAAAATCAAAAATTTTAAAAAAAGTGAAAAACCATAAAGTTAGAGAAATTCACAAATATTTTTATAACATTTGAAGCAAAATTTTCAGTTTCTCTAATTTTTTTGTTTTTCCTTTTTTGAATTTTTTGAATTTTGTTTAAAAAGCGCCCTATTTTTCAATAAATTTTCTATGTTTCAAAAAATTTCTTGATTTTTAAAATTATTAGTCTTTTTAAAATTCATATTTTTTTACATTTTCTGAATTTTATTATTTTTGGTATTTTTAAAATTATCAGTTTTTTGCTTTTTCTGATTTTTTTCCTAAATTTTAATTTTTTTTATAAATTTTCCTATTTTTAGCTATTTTTTTACGAATACCGGAATCAAACCCAATCAAAAGGGCCAAAAAAGAAGGTAAGAGTTGAAAATCAAACAGTATTAAGAATTTAGGGTACTAAGGAGACCATTTTAGAGTTCGAGATTATAATGTGAACTTGGACAAAAGTTCAAGATTGAAAAACAGATTTTTTTTAAAATAAAAATTATAATTTTCCCAGCCTTTGCATCGTAAGACGGATACAAAATTTAAGTGGTGGGCGTTGCATGTTCACGCACAGATTCACTGCATGCCGACAGTCTGACATGGCTTTATTTGGTACGTGTGGACGTTGCTGCTGCCGTGCGACGTCGGCTCAAAATTTAACACACGCGCGTAAGCACGCATGCACGCACGCACGCACATACACTCTCTCTGCACTAGAGCTGACCTGTCACAGCATGAACCATTGCACGTTAGTCGAGATCCAGTGGTAATAAACAAATCGCGCAAAATGCAAAATGAAAATTTGTATGAAATCTTATCATACTACCCGTTTCAAGAAGGGGCACACGGCGCTTTCAAACTGGCTCAACTCTGGCACATACGACGTGTCTTGTTTAGAAGACCGTCGTTCCAGGACAGGAAACGTACGATTTTTTTGAAGGACAGGAAATGTACGATTTTTTTTTAAGGACAGGAAACTATCACTGCCGTCTACTTTGATCCAAGATTCGCCTAGATTCTTTTTTTCATTTCCATTTTGCATTTCCGCGTCATTCCAACGATTTTTGTTTTCCAGTTTGCCTCACCTCACCTCACCAACCGCACGAGCACAGGATTTCATGGCAGCCGATGCCTGATATAGCCGAACCTGAAGGAGGCAAGAGGCATCCCGGAGCTCAGCACAGACCGATGCTATCTCCGTTCTGGTTCCTCTCATACACGAATCCACCGCTTAGATGCATGTTCCGCCTCGTGTTTAGTGTTAACACGTACGAAGTAACTACTTCTAGGCCTCAGGGGGTGTTCGGCTGAGACCACACATTCCCATAATTTATCACAATTTAGCTAAGAAAGTTAAGTTAATGTTTGGTTCATGCCATAACTATGACTTGCAATACTTTCTTAGTTTTATGAAATATGTCATAGACTCACATTTTAAGCTAAATTTGTCACACTTATGGCTCTATTTTTCTTAGTCACAAGTTAGCTAGACAAAATGTTTAACATGTTAACGCATCCTTAGGCTCCAACAAAAGAGGCCCTTAAAGTCAATTTGTAGGCAGACAAATGGTCATCGAATTTATGATTTGGTCGAATGCAAAGTTGTTCAGTTAGTACTAGTAGAAAGTTCACAAGATCAAGGCATCCAACCCAATCAGTAGGCACTTACATTCTCTAGAAAACAACATATTTCTCTTTTTTCTTCTTCCATTTGAGTAGTAAAAGATATCGTCTCAGTTTTTAACAACTAGCCAAGATTTCCAGGGCCAAGTTTTGAAGAAAATTCCAGGGTCAACTATCACTGAACATCCCAATCATCGCTTGCCCACTCAAAACCATTCGATCTCACGTCCCTACCGCTTCTACAATCCAACACCGAGTCCATACCCAGTTATCCACTGTATTGTACCGTGTTGCTGGTGGCTGTCTGCACGCATGCTAAGCCTGATGGTTGAGTGTGAGCTAACTAGCTAGCATGGCTGTCCATACAATGATGCAGATAAAGACATGGCTTCAGAACATGGCACTTGATCAAATGGCTGCATAATGGACAGAGATAGGGCCAAATGCCTAGCTGAATAGCACGGACTGTTTCCTTCTTACATGCATATGGCCGGCATATTTTGCCTTTAGGGATTTGGAAAGAGACGCAGTTTATCGTTTCCAGCGTAATAATCAAATGGTAAAAGATGGGATCTGAAATCTTAATTTGACCAACTTGGGCTATTTATATTGGGAGAATTCTGTTGTTGGTGATATGTTAGTAGCACGCATTGATCCACGGAACTCATAGTTAGGTCCTGTATATGATGGTTACAGTACTAACAGAGCTAGCTATATGAGAATGTCTTAGTGTCCTTCACTTTCTTCTCTTTTAATTATTGGCAGTACAGAATATTCTCAAAGGGAAAAGAAGTAGAGAACATGTGGAGCGGAGCAATCTTTCAGGTCTCATGAACAGAAACGGCTAATCCTTTTAAAAGGGGTGAATGAATATATATTTTTTCTTGCAATGTAGTATCCAAATGACCAAATGAACAAGAGCAAAACACCTAGCTAGCCAAAAGTGTGAATTTTCCTCTCAGAAAAAAAAAGGTTCAAATTTATTGACCTTTTTTCACCAAGAAATGCACAAATTTACATCATCAGCAACGCCAACAGTATTCTGTCTGAGATGGACTACAAGTTCATTAAGATGGACACAATCGAACACTAACTACTATCAGAGCGTCAGGTACCAAGCAATCATACCGTATGGCTCTCGTCAAAGCGGTCAAAAGACAGCATGAATCGGCCGGATTAGGAACAGAAAACTGGCATGCATGGAGGCAGGCTCGATCGATAGGTCTGCGCAGAAGAAAAGCCTCCTCAAGTTTACACCAAAAGTTGGAACATTTTAGCTCCGGTTGCTCTGACTGTAGCTGCAGAAACTTAATCACCCATGTCAGATCATTAGCTACGTACGCTAGCTCCTACTCATCAGATCACGTCGCTGCCATCCCAAGAAGTTGTATTCAGAGACTACCTATAGGCCCAGTTCTTTTGAGCTTCAGCTTCTCCAGAAACGGTTTATAGCTTCTCTACCTAAAAGAGCTGCTGTGGGGAGAAGCACTCACCAAACTGAGCTCGAGTTCTTTTCGGCTTCTCCATTTTCTTCTCCCCAGTCGATTTCTCCAAAGCCAGTCGAGTGAGCCCGGTGGTGGCTGACCTGAGCTGGCGGCGGGACGGGCAGCCCCCGTCGGTGGCGGCGCTAGTGGGGAACAGCGGTGGAGGCAGCCCCCGTCGGCAGTGGCGTTGGGGTGGCGGGACTGCGAAGGGAGGCCGGGGACGGCGGCGGGGCCGAGGCCGGAGGCGGGGACGGCCGCGGGGCTGGGGCCGAGGGCGGGTGGAAGAGCGGCGAGGCCGGGGGCGGGGACGGCCGCGGGACTGCGAAGGCGAGGCGGGGACGAGGGCGGCGAGGCGGGGGGAAGAGGGCGGCGGCGCGGGGAGGCGCGGGGAAGAGGGCGGCGAGGCGGGGGAGGGCGGCGAGGCGGGGAGGAGGGCGGCGAGGCGGGGAAGGGCGCCGCGGGGAGGGAGAGCGGGGAGAGCGGCGCGGGGCGAGGCGGGGAGGCGCGGGGAGGGAGAGCAGGGAGGCGCGGGTGGTAAGTGAGAGGAGGAGAAGCTCGGGAAGCTGGTCTGCACCTGCTTATTTCCACCAACGAGAAAAGAGTGATGAGCGGTGGGGAGAAGCGCTAGAATTTTCCAGTTCTTTTCAGCTTGGGCTTATTTCCACCTAGAAGCTGCTCTACAAGCTGAAAAGAACTGGGCCATAGAGTCCTAGACGCTGCATATAGATATGCTCGATTTCTTTACCATCCAGTACTGGACCAGTAGTGGCCATCTGTTGCTGATCCTTTCTATAGTTAGTTTCCACCAGTGTTTGCACCAACTTTTCAGTGCTTAGCTTCGCATGCCTTGCCCCGATGAACGCTTTCAGGAACAGAATGATTGTGTTTCTTGCGCTTAGGCGACGCAGGAGAGGAGAGGAGAGGCCTGCTCCCGAGGACAGGCTAATCATGCTGGGAACGTGCCATGCTATGCCATGACATGGTCCTACCTAGTAGTACGTACGTGCCCCGTTAATGTTAATGTAAGCTTGTACGTGTAAAGTCTAAAGCACGGTCCTTTTTTTCTTTCGCTTTTACTACCTTGTTGTTTCGCAGAGAAGATGCAGTTTTTGCAGTCCATGCTGCGTGGGCCCGTCCATGGATACCAGTCACATGGTGCTGCATTGCTACTATCCTACCTGCCTCCTGCGTGCCATGCCCTTTGCCTGGATGGAACGCTAAAAAGTTTTCTCGAAGCTAATTACACCGTGAAGCTTGTACAGATGCAGCTGCTTCATGCTTGGCCATGGGGTTCTCTGATCATTTGATGGCCACAGGTTCGTCAGGGATGTTGCTTCGAGAGATATGGTGGATCCGTTGAACTGGTTTTCTGTTCTTGTTACCGCGACATGCATGCTTCAACTTGGCTCAGTTTGTTCATCTTATGCCGTGTCCAGATTATGTCGGGTAATAGGTGTTTTAGCCAATCAAGTACATTTACTTCAGAACTCACCCCAAAAATGAACAGAATGACAAAGAATCAGAACTTCACGCCTTACGTTATTACGCTAGCCGCTAGGTGCTTCTTAACACTGATTATGCATAAATTCTTCGGGATTTTCCCTAGTGAAATGTGACTGACAACAGTGCTGTTTGGTTCGTAAGCATTTGTGATTCAACCAAACCAAGAGCTCCGAGTTTCCAGTCATGACATAACGAAGCTCAGATGAGGTCCATCTCGTCAGTTAAGCAGACTCCTAGCAAGAACATAGGCATTGTTAGGAAATCTTCGGGTCCAGTGGGCCTACCTCTACGAAGGAGTGTAGATTTCTGCTCTCTTACTTAAGTCGAATCTTTATTTTTTGACTTTGCTTAGTCTATAAACAAAAGGGAGCAATCATTGTACAATGAATTTTGATCATTTAATAAAGAAGAGAAACTTTCCATACTCCATGTATCACTTTTATTTACTATACTCGTGTTCCTATATTCGTCTTCTTTTTTGATGTCGTCTACGCTCCTCTACCCTACATACCTTGGATTGGACTCATCGGCAAAGGTTTTATGACACTTTATCAGCATGACATTCCATCACTGACTCCCGCAGGCTCACTTGACGTCAGACGGGAAGGTAAAAATCTAATGAACACGTGAGAAATGAGTTCTCTTATTAATCTAGATTCCATTTTTGTAATTTATTTTGGTATCTATATGCGTTTTGATTCCACGGTGTGAAATCTCGTAGTGAATGATGCCGGATAAAGCCAATCACTCCACTAACGAAACGGGAATTGACGATCACGTCACGTAACGACGGGCACGTGATTGCACACGTGCGTGCCTCCAATCGTGTCGCCCCGTATGAGGCGGCCCCGATAGCCGCGCCACGCATACACGCACGACGGCAACCTCGGCCATGCAGCCACCCAAGTCGTCATTAGCCTCCCGTTCTGCCACGTCGCCGCAGAAGCGCGCCACAACCATTCCGCCCTCGCACATCGCGGCAGTTAGCTGCGCCACATGCATCGTTCCCGCACTAGCGTCCGCAAATATTGCTTAGATTTGCAACTTGAGCATGTCTCAGAAGGGATATTAGGACTTATTTAGTTGGGCAGTGGCTGTTGACAAAGTTGCTGTTGGTTGGCTGTCTAGAAAAGCTGTTGTGGCTATGAGAAAGTGAACTTATGATTTTGGATTGATCCAAACCATCTACAACATTATGGAAAATGAGTTCTGAAGCTTCAGCATGTTGCAAAAAGCTAGGGGAAGGCAGATTTTCCAAACAGTTGAGTTTGCACTGCAAAGCCTACATCCACTGTTGGCAAAACCTACTCAAAAGCTGACCGTTTGGTTGGGCTGCAGCTTTTTCCAATGAAAAGCTGCTGAAAAGCCTGCAGCTTTTTCCAATAAAAAACTGCTGAAAAGCCCAACCAAACAGGGCCTTACTGCACTAGTCAACTTACACTTAAAGAAAGTGTCAAATAAATTTAGCTTTGAAAAGATATACCCTTCAAAGGTTCTTATGATTGGGAGGTCCTTACAGCAAGACAAAGACTCAGACCTAGGAAAGAGGAAAATGAAGTTCTGGGACATGAATTCACATATTTGAGTGTAATTGGAACACTCATGTATCTTGCAAATTGCACGAGGCCGCACATTGTATTCATCGCGAATTTGTTAGCAATGTATAGTTCTGAGCCAACTAATAGCATTGAAAAGACATTAAGGACATACTTGCTACCTCCAAGGTATCAACGATCTTAGTTTTTTCTATAGAAAGAACCAAGACTTGTCCATGGTAGGTTATGCTAATGTTGGATATCTTTCAGACCTACATACAGCCAAGTTGCAGATTACGTATGTCATCTTGTGTGGTTGAACTGCAGTTTCCTGGAAATCATCTATGAAAAGTCTTATATCGACTTCGGCAAACCACTCGGAGATCATTGCACTATACGAAGTCTCATGAGAATGACTTCAGCGGATGATCAACCACATACGTAAGTCCTGTGGATTGAACAGTATACAAGCCGTCACAATTGTCTATGAAGATAATGCAACTTGTGTTGATACCTAGGTTTATGTGAAGAGTAATTTCACTAAGCATATCAACCTCAAATTCTTCTATGCTCATGAAGTGCAAAAGATGAACAAAATAAAAATATTGCATACTAAGTCATGTGAGGATCTTATAGATTTGTTCGCTAAATCATTACTAGCATCATCTTTTGGAAAATGTGTGCGTGAAATTGGTATGATAAGACTTAGAGAATTGCAACGTTCAGGGGGAGAATCTTTACAAACTCATCGATAAATTTTGACTATGGAAGTCGAGTACTTGACATAACAGTCGGGTGAATTATACTCATTTTGCTTTAGATGAGTTTTCCTGCAGCTTCTCAATCGAGGTTTTGACAAGGCAATTCGTGAAACAAAATATTCCTATGTCGTGTACACTTTCTTGAGTTTTTTCTATTGGGTTTTTTAAAGTTTTTAAAATATGAATTATATGAGATAAGTATCTAAGGAGAGTGTTTATGAACCTTTGGTCCGCCCGTAGTGAGCCCACCTCCATGAGGGAGGGCAAATTCCCTCTATGTCATTTAAGCCCACCTCCATGAGGGAGGGCAAATTCCCTCTATGTCATTTAAGTTGGACTCTTATCTCTTTGTTTTGTTTAATCTATAATTGAAGAGAGCAATCATTGTACAAAACTTTTAATTGATCAATAAAGAAGATCGATAAAGAGAGGAGCAATCATTGTACTCCCCCTTACTCCTTGTCCCTACTTTTATTTACTGGACTCATGTTTCCGTGATTGTTTTCATCCCCGTCTATGCTCCTCCGCCCTATATTCTTTGAATCGGACTCACCGGCAAAGGTCATAGGGCAGGCATAAGTCCGGTTGTGTTCAAACTAGACAAATTTTGCAACAGGAAGCCAACCAACAAGGTCACTATCTGTATACTCTGTCAGAAGGGGAAAAAATCCACACATCCTAAAACATCTTCAGTTACATGCATGCAGTTCTTCGCTTCAAATTGCTTCAAAGGCCATACCCTACGTGCACAGAAGCTTATATTAAAAAAGAAGCATGATAGAACCTCGGTCAGTGTAGATATGTCGACGCATCAGTCTTCACTCTTCAGTCTTCACCAACGAGTATTCTCTTGGTATTCTTCACATACACCCAGCAATTTCAGAAACAATCTCCCATGTTTAGAATTCACTCATGTACAAGAAAAATCAATATATCCTATCGTGATCACCAACACAGCAACGGAAACATCTACAAGTTGAACACACACGCTTATTTGTATAGAACAGGAAAGAAATTTAAATAGTTATCAACAGATAATTTGCTACAACATGCTCTGCCTCCCTGCGAATCAAGTGGCGCTGACAAGGAAAGCATGCTGGCACACTCCACACTCCACTGTTTCGGAGCCAGAGGTTGGAACCTCAACCTGCAATTCCACATCCATTACTATGTAAGGGACCAACAGTCCAACAAACCACTAGTATAAGATATACATTGCCTAAATTTGTGACATACCTGAAGATGAACCGTGCAGGTAGGACACGCAACTTCCCTCATTCTTGTTCCAGACGCACCTCCAGATGCCGAGCCTTTGACAGAAGAATTTCAGGACTTTGATACACTACTATCTATGTAAAAAAAATGCATTATACAGATTAAGAACACAAAAGTACCTGAAGACTTGCGATTTCTCTGCAGTTCCTCCTGTTGATCAAAGGATAAAGTTTTTAAATCATGAATTTCACAGAACTAGTTACAATATTTCAGCTGGCACTGTGCATCTGGATATACTTTTCAAATACTAAATTAAACAGTCTAGTCTAGTTAGTAAAGCAATATATCCTGCCAAAAAAATGCTAAGCTTCCAGAACAACCATACTTCATTTGCAAAAGGTTAAAATAAAATATTGATCAAATGTTCCTCAAGGCACTTCATAGAATAATGCTTCTTCCCTAACATCTAAACTCTACTGTAGTTCTATTATTGAATCAAATGATTTTTTTTTCTTTTTGCAACGTACAGCTAGCTGGTACATGCTATCTTGGCATTTCATCCAATGGACGGAGTTACAACAGGAATATCACCGGTCATGATTGGTGAACATAGATGCTGCTCGTGCTGGTCTGTTTGGTTCTAACACACTTCTGCCCTATTGATGAGTGATATTTTCGGCCCTTTTACTGTGAAGGTAAGAGTTACCATATTTGGCCGCATTGCGCGGACTTCACATGTGTTTGGTTTGCTGCAAAAACTACAGCAAGATTCCTTTTCCATTGGCATCCTTGTTCATTTTCTGCCACTTAAATGAATGTAGCACATAAAGGGTCATCTAGTATATTACCTTAAGTTTTCTTGCAAGATCTCCATGACTTTGCACTGTGGCAGATCTGTTGGCAGCTTCCTGTGCCATGCTAAGCCTTTGAGAAACCTCAGCCTGTGAGAGATAAGAATTATTACAAAAACACGGCACAGCAATTCCTTACACTGCCAAGCATACTTTCGTACAGAAGTACACAACTATTCAAAAATCAAATGGCATTTAGCGCAGTGAAATACTGCACAGAACACAGCTGCTACACTAATAAGTAACAAAGAAATAAATATATGTAAATGCTGCTACAAGGAAAAAAAATACTGAGTCACTGCAAAGGATGTGAGCCACTCAGTTTGAAAAAACACCACTAATAAAAGAAATACAACAAAGAGCTGTAACAAACCTCAAGGCTGACAACAAACCTCTACAACAAAGTCAACTACATGTATAGGGAGAAACACTAAGCAACACAGCAAACGCTGAAGAGCTGTAATAAAGCTCACAATGCAATTCTTTCTCCAAATGGCTAGAAACAAAAAAAAAGTACAAACTGGAGACCCTTCTTTTAATAAAGCTGATATTGTCCACAATATTCAGAGGAAAAACAAAGAACTAAGTAAGTAAAGATAACTAACATTAAATTAAGTTCAGTTAATGTAAAAAATAATAATTAAACAACAGCATAGTAGCAGAATGTACCATGCATCTATCACAAACTCGGACAAGTGGAGCATTATCGTCAGTTGTCAGAGCAATTCTCCCTTGACTGCATTTATCACAGAAGATTTCACCACAGTTCCTACAATGATGCTGGAAAAGGGAACAAACTCATCTCAATACAATAAAACTTCATTACTCCAGTGATAACATGTATAGCTGAACAAAGATAATATATAAATTACCCTGCGATTAAAATGACTGAAATCACCAGCACAAGATTGGCATTTCTTAGCAGCCTCATCTGGAACCTAAAAGGAGAGGCATAAAGCAAATTAAGTATATTGCAGACGTTTGATGAAAGAACATGAGAAGAAAAGCGATCATAACATTAATGAGACTGTTAAGACAAGAAGAGGTTAGAGCAACGTCCAAAATACTTAAATGGCTAATAGAATTGAGGGGAGTGATCTGATGAAATGCTTAATCAAATGGTTAGAAAGTGTATTTTCATGTACAAGATGAATCAAGAAGCCAAGTACATGCATGCAGCAGGATACAGCAGGCATTCCAAAATTATATCAGAGCAACTGGACTGAGCAAATAAATAAGTAGACAAAAATGGTCCCAGCAATCTTGTGACTACTATGGAGTAGTAATGGGTATTGTAGCAGATCATCTTACCCAATGGTCTTTCACTTCATCAACAGGTTTCGCAAACATCCAATCAAAACCTTTTTTCTTCTCATTTGATTGTACTGAGGATTTGCCAGCATCCACAGTTCCTTTGACTCTTGCATCTTCACCGATCTCCTTAAACTAATTTATAGAATCATAAAAAGAAAAAAATGCTTAATGTTCTACCTAAATAAATGCTTAATGTAACCTGTATGAGTGACCCACTGAATCAAACGTAGTGTCAAGTAGGTAGTTTTAAGCTAGTAAGCTTTCAGCATTCAAACCAAACTGGGCAACACAAATATCGAATATAACATAAAATTTATATCCCTTACCAGAAACATTGTATGGCTACACTTGAATTGGTATAAAAGATAGGAGCAATTCAAACACAGCGAGTGTTGGAATGGAATGGCATAATTAAAATATGATAACATAGAACTAAAACATAGAATGCCATTTTACTCGTTATAACGTGGTGTGTCTTAGATATCTGGTAATATTGTGGAAAAGCAAGACATTCATGACAAAATACATATTTCAAATTTTTACTACCTATCTCCAGTCCAAAATATATGTCATTCCCGTAAATTAGTTGTAGTTTGCAAAATCTTGTCGGTTGTAAGAAATACTTCGCACCAAATGATCCTATCAATTGCTTATTGGTAGTAGTATTGATAGACAGACGAGTATAGAAGGCATACCATGTCAAAAACTAAAACAATAGCTCCTTATTCTACAAGAATGAAGTTAAAGTAACATATAAACTGAACCAGAAGAAGCTACCAGCGCAACACAGTAGCATGGGCAGCTAACTAGATTAAATCATTCAAGTTCTTGTTAGTTATTACAGATACAGTTAAAATATGAAACACCAACTCAGATAAATGAAACTAAAAGCACATATTTAATGAAATGAAGGCATTAAGAAGAAGGATTTTAATTGTTTTCAATATGCATATGCGGCTAAGCATTGATGGTGACAGGAGAAAATGGTGTTGTTACAATACCTGCACTGTTGCTGCGGTCACAGTGTCAAGCAAAGTATTGGAAGTATAACTGTTTGACTTCAGCCTTATTCTCTTTGGTTCAATATCCACTGAAGTCTTTGCCCAAAACGCAAACACAGTTGAATCTAAAACCTGAATAAGCACAGCGATCGACTATTAGAGTCGCCTCACTACTTTGTATCCGTGCTGAGAAAATATACACATAATATTCTGCAAAAAGATAAAATTGCTTTCCAACTTACCTCCCATCTCGTTAATGTATCAAGGGGATAAATCCTTAGGGTCCTGCTTGTGCTGGGATCAAGCATGCGAATTCCATCCAGTCCAATCTGCAACAGCAAAATAAGTACACATTTCATGAATCATAGCAATCCTCTTTATCATCAATTTGGATTTCCTACTAAAAATTACGCCTATAATGCACAAATTGATATCTTATCCTTACTGAAGTTGTACCTGGCAGAGCACATCAGTAGGGCTTCCGGCACCCTCTGGCAGCAGCTTAACCCGAAACTTCTGCGCACCACCACTATCATCCTCATGGGTATCCGCTTTTGGGACAGCCCTCGCAATCTTCCCGAAGCTCCCACCCACACTGCCGCCACCGCCGCTCCGCGGCTGCTCCGCCTCTCCCGATGAGAGTCCAATTGACCTTCCGTAGTCATCAAACATCGCGGCTCCTGACCGTGTCGGCGCCGTGCCACGCGCCCCGTACGGCTCGGCGTCACCATCGCCGGTATAGGCGTACGCGCCCTCGTTCAGGTAAGCGTCGTCTTCGCCGTACCCAGCAGCCGGCGGCTGGTAGCCTCCACCGTAGTACGGGGGCGTCATAGGGAAGCGCCGGTGGGCTGGGACCCGCCGCCGGAGCCGGCTGGGTGGGCGGCGGGTACGTGTAGTACGGCGTCGGAGAGGGCTCCGCGGGGTAGGGCGCGGGGTTGTAGGGAGGGTACCCGGCGTACTGAGGCGGCTGCGAGTAGGATGGCGCAGAGGGCGGCTGGTCAGGGTAGCTGCCGACAGCGTAGGGCGGCGCGGAGGCGTAGCTCCCCGGGATCGGGGCGTCGGTGACGACGGGGGGGTGGGGGTTCGATCCCGGTGGCGCGTACTGGTGTGGGTAGTAGTGGCCCGCAGGGGCGGAGGAGGCGTAGTCGCCGCCGCCGTGCTGCATCGCTGGTGGGTTGGGCGGACCAAGGACACGCGGACGACGAGGTGGAAGAGGAGGACGGCGACGGCGATTTCTCGGTTTTTTCTTCTTTTTGCGAGTTTTGATTCGATTCGTTGCTTCGCGATTGCGTTTGTTTTACACGGGGAAGGCAGGGTAAAGAAGAGAGTTAGAGGGGTTCCTACTTCCTACTGAGTTCTGAGGGGAGGTTGACGCGTTGATTTTGAGTTGGGGGTTAATTTTAGAGCGTGTCGGTGTGCGCCGGCCGTTTGATCTGGTCAGCGGGTGGTAGCCGACGGCTGCGATGGTTCCCGTGGTGGTCCCGGGTTCGCTTTTCGCGGGAGTTGGTTCGTCTGCCGCTGTGACCACGCGTCCGACACGGCGGGTTAGTGCGCGTGGATCGAATTTGGCTGGTATGGGCCATGGGCGCAAGAGGCCCGTATCCTTCCGGCTTGGCCCAAATAATTAAGCGAGGAACTAGAAGACACCGTACCACGCTGGCACATGTAGGATGTAAGACCATGTACAATGCAGGGTGCTTATAACCCAGTGCTTAAAGAGAGAGAGTAGTGTTGCGTCTCAAAAAAATATGTGACTTACAATGCAGAGTGCTTCATATGGGTGCTTAAGTTGCTTTAATATTCGTGTAGCACCTACTTTAGCACCTGTTGTCTCCAATGCAGCGCTGCATTGTGTGGAGTACTATTTGTGCTTCTTGGAGTACTATTTGCTAGGCACCGTTGAAGCACCTGTCACCTATGTCACTCTAAGCACCAGCCTAGCACCGGGTGCTTAACTTTACTTTCATCGTCCTTCCTAAGCACCTGTCTAAGCACCTCTCACAAAAAAAACCGAGTTTTTTCCTGAAGCACCTATCTAAGCACCTGCATTGTACAGGGTCTAAGTAGCTGTCCGCTTGAAATCAGTTTAAATCTGTATAATATTTAAATCAGGAGATTTATATATAATAATTTAAATTAATTTTACTTATTTGAACATCATGTGAGTTTAAGCGGGCTTAAATGGTCAGCCACTTACATCCCTACCAGCCATCCATTGGTAATGCCTCCAGTTGCCTCTTCCATTTTCTCCGCTGATGCCCTGAACGAATGAGGAGAATGGAAAGGAGGAGTGGCAGCGAGCTCTAGAGGAGAAAGACGATCGCTTCGTGTTCTCCTGTCACTCCACGTGGCATGCGGAGACACCCTAGGGGATCTATAGTTAGCATTTCACAATCATTACTGCTGGTCACTCTACCAGATCCATACTCTCACCTTCAATGGTTGCTCCTGAGTTAGTTTAATGTCCTTGCCTTAACAAGCTCGCCACAATCATAATGTTTACATGGATGATTTTTCTCATAACTTTTTAGCGTGCCAATTTATTTTTCCCGCTCGGGATCACTTTCCAAAAGCAATCACCGGTGTCCGTGTGCCTTATGTTTTCTTCGGCTCTATCTATTTTAAAGTATTTATCACTAAAATATAGTTAATGTAAATTTTTCACTTTTCACTCACTACCTTAATGGTTTGGAACACATTATACAAAAAATGCCAGAATAGAAAAAGAACAGAAATTTGAGTGGTATGGCTCACAAATTCTACAAGGATTGAAAACACGAGAATATATAAAAGAAGACATTTAGAACACATGATAGAAAAAACACATGAATTTTGGATGAAAGGCGAGGAGGGGGAGAGAGAGAGAGAGTAAGAGAGAGCATTTCTTGGTGTATTGGACTTCTCAAAGGAAAATTTTTACGAGGTTTGAACAAATATTTAATTTCCTTCAAAATGTGTACAGAAGGGGAGATTCCTATAAGAACTTTGAGACATTCTTTTGTTCCAAACAGGTACATAGAACTTTCTCTATTGTATTAGAATCCTACAAAAATTTCTCTACTTTTTTATGTTCCAAATGGGCCTACGTGATCATAGCATGTCAAGTTTAAGCTCATTTCAGACACCGGAATTTTACAGATATGTTTTAAAACGCCTGCATAAAATTTCATGAAATCCAATATTCTAGATTCAGGAGATATCCATTACAACGGTAAATGTAAACCGCAAATTCCAAAACTACATGCCAACTATCGTGTAGATTTTCTTTTTTGCGAAAAGGATTCCCCTAAAAATATTATTCAAAGGCACAATTAGTAATAGTCAGCGCTTAATTAAACGAGCGGACGCCGTAGGCATGGACATTACGCCAGTCCTACACAAAGATTTGAATTATTCTCCTCTAAGTTAGTACAACGATTGCCGATTGGTATACCCATGACAAGAACAAGAAGATAAATATTTTCTACATTTTGATTTATTTTCTGGAGGAACGGGCGTAAGTTCTGCCAACTATAATTCTGGCGTAACCATCAGGTACCTCAAAGTATACAAACAAAGCAAGCTTAACTAACCAGATTAACGAAAAAATCATCTTGATTTCTCGCAAACATCAAAACGTAGAGTGTTACAAAGAATGGAAAGATAAATTAATACCACACCAACGACAAACACAAAGAGGATCATTGCTATGTACATCACAGCTTAATTTCTTAGTCGTCCGAGTCCGACGAGGACGCCCACGACGACGACGATGACAAGGAGGAGAGCGAGGGGGACCTCCGGTAGCTGTACCGCACGGCGGCCGGGGGCCGCGGCAACTCGGACGTCCCCGACGACGACGATGACGAGGAGGAGAGTGGGGGGGACCTCCGGTAGCTGTACAGCAGCACGGCGGCCGGCGGCCGCGGCAACTCGGACGTCCACGACGACGACGATGACGAGGAGGAGAGCGAGAGGGACCTCCGGTCGCTGTACAGAACGGCGCCCGGCGGCCGCGCCACCCACCCGCCGCGGCCGGACACCGGCACCACGTTGTACTCCGGCAGGGGCAGACAGAAGAAGATGAAGAGGCAGTCGGCCAGGCGCCCGATCCCCTGCACGGTCGGCAGGAACAGCGCGCGCAGGACCTCGTCGGCCCGAAGCCGCTGCCGCTGCCCCGGCCGCGGCGGCCCCTGGCACAGCTCCGCCGGCACCCGCGCCGCCGCCGCCAGCCACGCACTGCTGAACACCATCGGTTCCTTCTAGCGCGCGCGATGCTCCCTCGCAGAAGCCGCCGTCGGGTGATTGGTCGAGATGCTTTCTTGCTCGCTTGGTGTCGCCGGGGTCTGTGTCGTTGCGTGCGGTTTCTGCGCGCGGGCTTTTGTTTGCGTGGAGTGCGGGAGGAGAGAAGTCGAAGTGGTGGAGTGGTGTTTCGGGGAAGGTGAGACGTGGGTGAGGGTGCCGTGCGGCGGGGAAGGCGACGGCGGCGGGGAAGGCGACGGCGGCGGGGCTTCGTACGTGCCGGCCGTAGTCGTGGCTTTCGCCGCGGCGTGCGCAGCCTGAACCTAGGAGGTTTCGCTGGTTTTTCCGCGTGCCGCGGCCGTGTTTTGACCGTGGTGCCGCACAGGTGCAAGTGTACAGAACGCGTAGCCGGATGAGTCCGGGCGTATGGGTCGGTCGTCTATTGGTAGAGCAATCGTCGCAAGGTGCCGTATCCGTCTTGAATCATTCGGGGTTTGACAGAGATGGATTGACCCGGTAAGGAACCGCACGTTGCAGTTCGCTGCACCGTTGCCGAATCCAATGGCTCGAGTGCGCTGTCGATCATTTTGCCAATCTCGCACATCCGCGTCTAACCCCTGCGCCAGAGCCAATACGCCGCTGCATTGCTTCGTCTGAGATCCAGACCGAACCAGTAAACAGTACGTGTAATGCACGCCAGTGGTACTGTTTATGATACTATTGTAATTCTGCAGATGTCACTGTTCATAATAATATTACAGTACTGTAGTTACTGTTTACCACAAATCCCTCCAATCTCAACTGTTCAATTTAGGGAACCAACGGCTTAGATTGATTGCCTAAGCCCAATTCAAATTTAGTACACTACTAGAACAGAGAGGCGCGCGTTGCCGCGCCCGTGCTTAAATGATGGATAATGTTCTGTAATGAAATAGAAAATTATGTAGAAATAGTTTGGAATTTAATTGCTTGTCATAGGTAAGTAATAGGAACTGATAGGATAGTATTAAGGTACTGTTTATAATTATAAAATGGTGAGATTTCATAATAGGAAGAGCTGATATAATATCGTATATATACATTAGATATTCATTGCAAAAGGATCTAGTTGGGATAGTATTAAGGGACTGTTCACAATTATGAAATGTTGAGATTTCATAATAGGGAGTACATTAGATATTCATTGCAAAAGGATCTAGCTTATGTTATAGTGGGATTGAAGCAGTACTGAATTGGTGGAAGGTCGGTACCTGCATGTAATAAAGAGGATATGTTTTATATTAGCTGTAAGTATTGTGCAATTGATTAATCAGAGTATGTGGGAGAAAGGAGATAATGTACCTGATCTTTTCAAATGCAGTAAACTTGTAGCTGCAGAGATTGTTTTGTTTTGGCATATTTGAAGATACAGATATCTCCTAGTTTAATGTTACTTGTCTCTACGAAGCGAGGCCAATTAGATGTGATGGTCGCTCGTTTATCTTGTCCTAACTTGAGGCGGACTTGGCCTGTAACTTCCTTGTCTATGTTTTTGATTAGCATAAAATTAATTGGTTCATGTAAGTAGTCTTTGAGATATGTATCTGTGAAGCTCATTGAAAAGTACTGTAGACGTAATATGAAGATCAGGATAAGAGCATGTTATGCACTGTGTTTATGTAAACTGTGAAAAACGAAATATTGGCTGTACCATTCTGCCGTTTGGAACAATAAATGTCTTGTTCATTGTGCATATATAAGGTGGTATTTTATGTTGTTTAGTACCAATAATTTGTTTGATACGCTCAACGTCATTGCTTGTTACTTTGATGTTATTGGCGAAAACACATAAGTTGTTGTAACCTTGAGTTAGTTGTGCATAAGAGGGACCTGTATGTAATAGAATATGTTTGTTAAATAGAAAGTAATTGTTTTCTGATTATGTAATGTTTTGGGTTGTAAAGTTACCTTGTTCAGTAATTTTTGTTGATGAGCTTGTTTTTTTAGTCTGATGGGAATGATTGGAGCTCTTCTTTTTCTTGAGTTGTTCAGAACCTGTGTGAGGAACGATTATAGAAATTACGATAATAACATGAAAGAGGCAGAAAAGAAACATTTGACAATACATAGTTTTTTGTATTGAAATAGATAATGAAGGCAATTAATAGCATTTAATTGAATTATACTATCATTGTATTGCCTTTTTTAGGAACTTTTTTTGACAGCTTGTTTCTTTTTGTTGGAGGTGAAGGGTCTGGTTCGTCCATGTTCTTTTCAAGCTTCGAAACTGCTCATTATAGAAGTATGTAAAAGTCAGTGTTTTTGCAGGTAAAGTAGAGTACTTGGACATGTAAGTAATATGGTATTGTTTTGTGTTTAGTAAAATTAGATAGGTTTTGTTTTTTACCTATTACAGGAACGCTGCGATTGGTTGTGTTCTTTAGACTGTCAGGACCTGTATGAAATAGAAATAATGTATAATATGGTACATAGGATGTGAAATATAGAGAAAATGCAAGTGAGAGATTGACTTGAAGATGGTGCAGACCTTCATCATCACTAATGCAGATAATGTTCATTAACTATCGTGCCTTTGAAGTAGCCTGTTTATTATTCGGAGCGTTAAGGTACATGATAAGTTCATCACTGGAATCACTGGATCCTACAGGATGTGAAGGGGGCATTTATATAATTTTTATAAATATTATAAAGATTAAGGAAATTAAAGATATTGTATCGTGCTGATCAGATACTGATCGTTTAGCTGTCATTTTAATTGACCTGTAAATTTGCATAATACATTGATTATGTTACTGCAGTGTCACGGAACAGTATATGTTTTTGTAAATGCAGCTGTTACTGGTAGTGTCACTGTAAATGAAATTACTCTGAAAATGATTTGAATATACTTGCTTATTGGTTAAGTATATATACATTGAAATATGTTGGTAAGAAGCTATTTACTAAACTTAGTTGTTTAATAGTAACAATTCAGGTAAAGGCTGTAGATTGTCTAATGTTAGGTAAGTTTAATATCAATGGAGCGATCTGATTATATTACAAATCGGTGCATGAAAATGTAGTATATGTCAATTGATTTTAATAGTACGGATCTAAATCTGTATAATGGACTGAATATGTTAGTGCAGTGTTATGAAACAGTATATATCTCTGTAAATGGAATTATTACTAATATTGTTACTGTAAATGAAATTATTCTGAAAATGGTTTGAATATACCTGGTAACTGATTAAGTAAATATATATTGAAACAGATCGGTAAAAGGCTATTTATTAGACCTAGGCATTTCAATGTGACAGTTTAGCTAAAGACTGTATTCTGTCTAGTACTAACTAAGGTTAATGTCAATAGAATGTTCTGAGTATGCTAGAAGTTAGTGCATGAAAATATAGTATATGGCGATTGATTCTAGGGGCGCAGATCTAAAAGAACGATAAAATGTTCATTGAAGAAAAATAAGTGGTACAGGTGAGCTAGATCGTACCTTATTATGATCGTTGTTGTTGCTTTTTGTACGATCTGAATGGTAGATTGAAGCTCAGGATCGGTGTGGATGAGGATCTTGCTCAGCGTAGAAGAAGGTAGAGAGAAGAGAGGAAAGGCCGCAATGAAGGCGGAAGTGACGGCAAGGACTGCGGGTAGTTCGGCGGAGTATTATTTGGCTGTGAACTGGTTGTTATCTTTTCGGGAGTTGAGTCCCTGAGTTGGGCTGATAGCATGTAAAAGGCTTTAACTGGACTTTTTTGTTTCCTCTGTGCTGCTCTATAAAGGGTTGCTATTTTATGTGCTGTTTAGGAGCTGAAAAGGAACATTTGGGATCTGGTCTTGTAGTTTTTCGGCTGGCAGTGTCTGCTGGGTGCTTGGGAAGAAAGGTACTGGAACGAGTTTGTCTTGTTCTTGTGCTTTATTTGTTTGTTTTTTTGATCATGAACTTTGAAAGTTGAGGGGGCGGCAGCACATTTTTTTTCTGGAACAGCAACGGTCAGTTTCATTAACTTGTGTAGTACGAAGATCTGAAACTTGATCTGTAACGTCGGAGGTGTTTCATTAACTGAGTAGAACGTTGTTATTTTGTCTGGTAATGAGAGAAGTAGTGTACTAATAGATTGAAAAGTTGAAGTGAGTTGCTAGATTTGACAGGAATGAAAATGGAATTGGATGATGTCTAGCAGAGCAGCCATGTTGTGCGGATCTGCAGTTTGTGTTCATTAAATTGCATAGTAGTTGAGTGTATGTAAAAATGTTAGGCATGTAAATTCAATATGATTAGATATGATGTTGTAGCTATAAGAACTTAGACGGGAGAAATAAGATAAGTGTTCCAAAAGCATTAACGTTTACAGCTGCTCCATGTCAGGTTTATAGATCAACAGTATGCCCTGGGATTGTGTGTATCCAACGGGCTAAGAGGCAGAGCTGACCAAGGGATATGAACGATACAGACTTTGTAAATCGACTGACAAGTGTAGCAGCAAAATACAGGCTATTTTAGGTAGGCAAACACGGCTGAATTTTTACATAGGTAACTGCTATGGGAAATTTCCAGTTAACCTTGTTTATCAGCACTGGAACTTACTTTTTTTGCCCTGTAAATTAACATGAAAACAAGATAGTGTAAGTGATATGTATTTGTTACTTAAATTAGTTAGAAAGGATTTTATATGGCACATTTATAGACAATAAGTGGGCGTAAAATGTACTAATAAAAAACATATGTATGCTGCTAGGTAGGTGCATTACATATACTGAACATGTGCTGTAAGTGTATGTAAATAGGTAAGTAGAAAGACATTATTTTGTGTATATACTTGGCAAGAAACTGTGGTTGTTATTGGCAGTATGAGGGTTCTAAAGATGTTCATATATAAATTAATTGATAGAATAAGCAATCGGTTTGAATTTGAAAAGAAAAGAAACTTACCATGATCGTCTTTAAATAGCTTTTTGGGTGCAAGAAATTTGTTTTCATCAGGTGCCAATGCACTGTGAAAAGTAAGGATATTAGATTTACATGTGATGTATAGTAATTGTATAGACATATATGGAAAGAAAAAACAATTGACCTTTCTGCAGTGCGTTTCTTTGTCTCAGGATGTGTATCAGATGCAGAAACTTTAAGTGGCTTTGTTATACTTGGAGGTGTTGATATGAGCTAGGCAAGTCATGAAAGAAGACATTATAAAAAATATGAAATTTAGGAAAGAAAAAGAGTTAAAGGAGTGAAACTATATGACAACTATTTGTATGTAACTGTAATTAGTTTTGTAATTGATATGTTCTTTGATATATAGTAGTATAACAATGGAATATTTGGTATTATAATAGGAAAATATGAAGAGGTTTAATATATGTTAATAAGAATTTCAGTAGAGAAAATACAGGGTAACTTACAGTTAAGGAGCTTGATGAATCTTTTGGACTTTCAGTTGAATCCGTTAATGGAAGATCAGTTACGGGCGCATGCTATTTAAGGAAATTTATTAATATAACTGTTAGGTAATAAAATATTTTATTGATTTAAGATATGTACAGAACAGTTCATGGTATGTATAGGATGAAGAAAAAAAGATATGTAGAGAGAAATTATAATATAGCCTATATCAAGTAACGTTACTGAGTGTTTTTTGATTTTATGAGGATCGGCATTTGGAAAATTAAGGATGACTGTATATTATATGAGTAATGTATGTGCTAATAATACAACTGTCGCTTAATAAGTTAATTTACTGAGATGGTACATGCATAGATCGGTCCGTAACATGTTTAATATGTAGCAATAGAGACAACAACTTAGGTTACAAGAAGAAAAAATAATGTAGCTGTTCTGATATGAGAAAAACTAATTACCAGAGGCGATGAAATATCATGGAAAGATAGTTGAAGATCAACCTGCAAATGAAAGAATTAAAGGTAATGCTCTTAAAAAGAAAGTAGTATAATTGGTATATGCAACTTAATATAGTACAGTACATTTCGGAGATCTTTTTTTTAATGGTTATTGGTAAATTCATTATATTTTTAAGTGCTTTGCATAAATAGGTAGTTGTCTAAGTTGTGTAAAATTCATTAATAGATAAGAAATGGTTTTTAAAAGGATAATATAGTAGAAAGATCATGGGAATACCGTATCATGAGATACAATTGAGCGGAGAGATGCACCAGATGAAGATGTGCCGCCTTGATCTTCTGAACCAGAAGCGATACTTTTAAACTGGAACAGATTTGATTTTGAATGGACTGTCACTATGCTATTGACTTGAAATGATAATTCTCCAAATTGAAGTCCTTTTTCATTAAGTGTGACATTGAGAGTAAGTTTTTGGGTTACGAAAGCTGATATTTCAGCGGGAATAGCATCTGGTTTGCGTGTAACAGTACGGATAAGAACATCAGCCTTTTTGCCAATTATTTGCTCGGCAACTCCAGCAAAAAACACAAATTCTGCTTCTCCTGTGCTATCAGCGGCAATGACATGCACTTTATATCTATGTAAATCGACAGAAAAGAACATTAAAAAAAACTTAAATAGTTATGTAAAATGCTTGTAATATAGGTTAAATTGAATATAGTTTCTATACCGTGGACTGGCCTGCACACAAAGGCAGGTTTCGTTACTACAAATAAATTCATTTCCTGCTGGATAGGCTGTTCTATGGCATTTTGCACATGCTAGGAACCACCAAGAACTTGATTTTAATTTCATGACTGTAACCGTGCAGATCATGTTCTTCATCTGCACTTGCATTGGATGCAAAAGATGTACATTGATATACCTGTAATTAGTAGATGGAACAAAATAGGAATGGAAAGGTATATGTTAAAGTAAAGTAACGGACAAGGTACTCATTAGGATCAGTTGATAAAAGGTAAGCAATTGTAATTTCTTCGGCTTTTGTTTTCTGAATTCCTTTCTGATAATGATCATCTTCTGCAGCCATCCAACGGACAATTGGTAGCTGCTGTCCAAGTCTATAAAACACATTATAAATAGTAACTGGACATTGAATGAAGTTGGTTATGAAGTAATAATTCTTATATTTGAAAATAGCATGGATATGAGCAGAACCTTTCACAGTAATCATGCTTTTCAGGAATATCAGGATTAATGTAGAATTTTCCAGCTTCACCACAACTTATAGTATCGCGACCTATACAATTTATAACAGCTTGTTAACAAAGACAGTGAAGATACATGTACGTAGATAATTAATGAAAGCAAGACTATAGCATAACATACCTCGATAGCTTTTCATTAATGTTTCGACAAGAAGTATGACAATAACTTCTGTCTGAGCTGTTCTGTACAGAGCTTCACCATCAAAGTTCTTTGCAGTACGGCCCCATAAAACAACATCCATGGTTTTTCCACTGATAGGTCAAGATTAATTGAACAAAGAAAGAGTATATATGTAAATTATAGTATGATAATGAGTAAGATTCGTAAATGGACATGAAAAAGAACTGATTAAAATGGTGAGTACAGCTGAAAACAATATCACTTGTTTGTGTAAGTAAAAGATCCGAAAATGGAATTGATATTTTTGTTGGGGAACGTGCTATGTAAAATAAAAAATTTACCGCGCACAATCCACCCCAAGATCACTATCGAGGTGCAGGCAACGATATCATACCTTTGATGATCACGTCAATGCAGCGGAGAAGTTGACCGATGTCGATGAAGTCTGCAGACTCCCGCAGCTAGGTTATACCTCCCAGCCGCGAGAGCGATCTTCTCGCGAATAGTTCGCCCGATCGAACGCCGAAGTGTACGACGTCTCCGAGGTATCCACGCGTACCGGATCAGCGACACCGCGGTAATGTGTGGACCAGCACACAAGAACAGCGGGGATCTACGAGAAGGAGAAGCAGCAGCGCGCCGGCAGCTGTACTAGATCCAATCTAGAAGAGAGAGAAAAAGAAGGCTGTGGCCAATCTAGAGATGGCCGGCCTAGGGTTTAGGGCTGCTTCTGGGGCTGCCTCTGATCCTCTTTGAGGTGCCCTGCCCCTCTATTTATAGGGGTTGGGGCAGCTCTCCCTAGGCAGGTGGAGTCCTACTCCAGCAGGGACACCCTGTTGGAGTTGGAGTCCAACTCCACTAGAACCTTCTAGAATTTCTAGAACCTTCCAGAACCTTCTAGAACCTTCCAATACTTTCCGGAACACTTCCGGACATCACCGGAACCATCCGGGACCTCCCGGAACACTTTCGAGATCATCCGAAACACTTTCGGAACCCTTCTCTCTCGTTCTCCATAAATCGTAGCATTCCTAAATGTCGTTAAAACGTTAAGCGTGTGACCCTATAGGTTTGAGTATATGTGGACATGTCCGGGACACCTTCCGGTCAATAATCGTCAGCGGGATCTGGACCCCCATAACGACTCCCACATATCATCGAAGATCTTTATCGAGCGAACCTTGTATTGTCGCATACAATTCCTTTTGCCTCACGATACGTTACACAACCCGAGGCGAGACTTTGACGGTATCCCTGTGATCAACTCCTTGATCACCATACCTAGTTATCCTCGTTACCGGTTTGTACTCTTTTCTCGTTTCCGTATTCCGATATCCCCGTGACTAACCTTTTAGTCACAATACCTGGCCAGGCGATGCTGGACACCGTAATACCGAGTGGGCCCAGAGTGTATCTCTCCATCGCCGGATGGGCAAATCCCAGTCTTGACATATCTAGAACCACGATATACTTTCTGGTGTACCTGGAAGTCACCTTTATAATTACCCAGTTACGGAGTAACGTTTGATGACCCCAAAGCAACCATCCGGTATCCGGGTCTATGATATTCTCATGGTCTAAGGACGCAAGTAAACGTTAACACATCATGAGAAGATACTGACAACATATTGACGAAGTGATCTCGCAGTATCTCATAAGGGGGTCTATCCAACACCATTGTTACCCTAACAATGTGTTCCCATTATTGCCGGCATCCTTGTTACATTAACAATGCCCATGATCAGGAAAACAAGATCATCAACAATACATGAGCTAGTCCAGAGGCTTGACTAGGGATCTGAATGGTGTTTATTATTCCACACATGCAATTAGGTTTTCCTCTGAATCTCATATTCAAGAACCAATGCAATTCTAGCATAGAACATAAACTTAATCATGAACATGAAAATAGAATAATAACAACTTTATTATTGCCTCTAGGGCATATTTCCAACAATTTTTTTGTGTTAAGAGGAATTAAAACTCACTCCATGTCCATGATCTGTAGGTTTCTTTTGCAGGAATTAGAGGATTGTCCCGGTAAACGTACATCTAATAAATCAGAGATTGCTGAAATAATTCCAATAGTGTCTGTAACAAGAACAGTTAGTTCAAATATATATGTAGAAATTGGTATAGGTGCTAAATGAATTAGGTATATAAGCAGTTGATAAACAAAGGAAAGGAAATATTTTTACCTATAAAGTGCTCCTTCCTACCAACAAGATCAGCTAGCTTTTCAAAAGGTGTGAGGCAGTATGCATAATAGGGGAAGGTCGGTAAGACATCCTGTTTCTGGTCAATTTTTGTCCATGGTGTGATCTTTATGACGAACTTTTCATCATCAGCTTTGAACATGTTCTTTCCTAACTGGTCAAAGAAATTGCGTAAATAATAAACATTTCCTTCCTGGAGAAGATCTTTGTATTTAGGTGCATGAGCTGCTGCTATTTCGGCACACATCTTGTTTCCCTATAATAGGAAAAATAGTGTTATCTATATGTTATATAGAAAGCAATTAAAAAAGTAAAATACAAGAAGAGGGAAAGTACCTTTTCATCAAGAAGAACAAGATCAGTGTGTTCAAGCTTGCCATTTCTGTGATAGTCCCATATGCGCGAAACACGCACACAAATAGTAACATGTCTACAAGTTGGATCAAGATCCGATAGGAAAAGCAGTTGAGACTGTAAAAGAAGACAGAATTAATAAGCAAGGAAACTGGTAATGACAGTGTAAGGAAGAGAAGATAAAGCTGTAAATAATTTGATAGGAGCATATAAGATAACTAACCTCGATATACCTACGACGATAGTGTATATATATATATATATATACATATATATATATATATATAGAATATACAGATATTAGTTGTAGATAATATAAAAGGTATTAGTATATATTATATAGTACATATTATATCATTGTATAGCAGTTAACACTTCGTGGTATACAACATTACAGGTACTATCAGTCAATGGATCATTTTCATCATATATAAGAATTTTTAGACCAGATCGTGATGTTACTCTAGAAATTGCAACATAAAATTGACCGTGTGTAAAAACGGGTCTTTCTAGATAAACACCAACGTAATCTAATGTCTGTCCCTGACTCTTATTTATTGTCATTGCATAGCATAGTCTTATAGGGTATTGCCTCCTTTCAAGAATAAATGGATACTTTGAATTTTTTGTCGTTAATGTTATCCGGGGAATGTAAACGGAGCTACCAACATGTAAGCCTGTCATTATCGTGGCCTCAATAACTCGATTTGCTAATCTAGTCACAATCAACCTCGTTCCATTACATAAACCAATACTTTGATTGATATTTCTTAGTAACATTATGGGGCAACCAATCTTAAGGATAATTTTATGATGCGGAAAATTGTTAAAGACAAGTGAGTTTAAAAACTCAATAGGATATAATTGATCAAAATCATCTAAGGCATCATTCATTTTTGAGATAGAATCGTAACTTAAATGTTCAATTAAAGGACCAGGCACTATGGATAGAACACGCCGGTTTATGACATCAACTGTTTCGTTATTAGGGTAGACAATTGCACGGCTTTTCAGGTATGCTTCATTAGAATAGTTATTGACAAGATCAGTGTACATAGAATTGATAATTGAAAGTATTTTATCGTCACTGCCATGAACAAGGAGATCTGCAGGTATTTTGATTTTATCTGTTGAATGTCCATCAGCACTATTTTCTTTGTTTATGGTACCATCACCAACAGCTAATACCCATTGACTAAATTGATCTAGTTCACGCTGTTGTATATTAGATAGACTTGGATTTAATAATCTCATGTTAATGTGTAATTTTAGAACATCAATTGATTTCCAAAGATAAGAGTTTGTTATTGTTGCATTGACAATATCAGAACGTGAACCACCTTCAATAACAGGTAAGATCTGCCTAAAATCACCACCCAAGACAATAGGCATGCCACCAAATGGAAGCTCTAATGCAATAGAATTGGATAACTTTAGAATATCACGTAAAGTTCTATTAAGTGTTTCAAAACAATATCTATGTGTCATTGGTGCCTCATCCCAAATTATAAGAGAACATTTAATAATCAGGTCAGCTAGATGAGTTCCTCTTTTAATGTCACATAAATCTGTTTGACTGATATCAAGTGGAATTTTAAATCTTGAATGTGCAGTTCTGCCACCTGGTAAGAGAAGGGATGCAACACCAAAGGATGCTACAGCCAGGACAATTTTTCATTGTGATCGCAAGTAACAGAGAATAGCATTCCAAAGGAAAGTTTTCCCAGTTCCACCATGACCTGACAAGAAAAATAAGCCATATTCTCTGTTCATAACACAATTAACGATTTTGTTATAGGCTTTTGTCTGATCTGTATTTAGCTTAGATAATAAAGCAACTGAGTTCTGTGAAAGATCTTCTAAGTCATAAGATAGCTCATCTTCGATAAGTGTATTGCAAGGTCCATTATAATTCCTAGAGCGTTGCTGTGGAAGATTGAAATTAGTAATTGAAGCACCGTTACGGGAAAATAACTCGCTCAATTCATCGATCAGTAAATCCTGCACTTGAGCAGCAGGTAATATAAAACCAGGATCATTTAGCAAAAGGCGATATCTTTGCTGAATATCATCAGATAGGTACGGTGAACATTTATCAAAAAATGCACGCTCGTCATTTACACTACAAAACAAAAGGATGGTTACAAAGAGGTGTCTAAGCTGGAATGAAGTCGCCCATAACGCAGCTTCATCAAAGGCAACATACCATTCATTATCATTACCTAACAAACCACGAGCTGTGCATGCTTCTTTAAATGTCTCATAGACAGTACTGTTATACGTGCGTAAATCTACAAAGTTACACGCTCCTTTTACAACCATAAGAAGCATGCGTAAGTAGAAACGCTCACCAGCCGATGGATGGACATAATAAATACGGCCTATTCTGTCACCATGATCATGTTTCTTTTTCCAAAATTTATCAGTTTTTTCCCAGATCCAATTAGTTGGAAAATCACAGTATGTTAATTCACGGGCTTCAGGAAATTTCTGATTTGTAACAAACCATTCAGTCAGCATTGTTTTCTTATAAAAATCTGCATTGGATACAATATTGTGTAGATTCGTGCCTGTTTTGTAGGTAACCGTGTTCATTTCAGGTAAATGGATTTCCAATCGCTGTACACTTGGCATTTTACAATGCAAGGGAAATTCAAACAATCGCCATAGCGCTTTATGCGGAACTAAGTGTCTACAATCTAAATAATCTTGGATCTCATCAATTTCTTTCATTTTGGTTGAACTATTATGCTGATGAACTGTATGTTCTTTGATTGTTTCAAGCACAACACGTGATCTATCCTTACCTTTATGCACATATTTAAAAAGGTATTTAAGTATCTTGGTCTTGTTACACCATTCGACATTGATATGTGCTTGGAATTTTTTAAGAAGAAACATATTGTATGGCACTACAGATCTATTGTCAAGTCTAACGCCATTTTTATAAATATGATTTGCATTGTCACGACGTCTATAAATGGGAAAGCCCTGACCATCAATTGTAGTTTCATTCTGAAAAGACTTAGGATATCGTTTTGAGCAAACATTTTTCTTCATGCAAGGACATTTTCTATTCAATTCGCCACAAGGACCATGCATCATAAATTCCTCTATCAATGCATATCCTAATGGATCAGTAAGAACATTAGGTATCTCAGCACTAATCATAGAATCGATCATTGACAAGACATCATTTTTATGTTTGTTTTTTAACCAGACAAGTGCATGTGCGTGCGGTAGTCCTCTTTTCTGGAATTCGGTACTGTGCAATACTACACAAAGAAAAAGAGTTCAGATCTGTAAACTTAGATAGAACAGAGCAATGGGAAAAAATAAATGCAAGAGGAATGGAAAGCTACCTGCAATAATAGGGCCAAAAATAACACCACTTTTAATATCTAAAATAAGCTCGTCCTGTTTCATCTTGTAAACTCTATTAACAATATCAGGGCGGTCTGACGGGAGCTGCCTTGGTTCGTACCAAAGGGCTTCAGTGATTTCATGCCACTTTGGATTGCAAGTGAATGTAATAAAAAGATCAGGCCCACCATAGACACGACAAATTGCCATTGCATCTTGATAATGTTGTACATAATATCTTTTACACCCTGTAAATGATCCTGGAAGTACAGTTTTCTTGCCTATCTTATCACCCTCTATACAGCCCTGGCCTACAGCATCACTTATACTCTGAAATTGCTCAGACCTTAATTCATCCTGTTTAAGTAGTATGAAGTATATACGATTTTCTTCTAAACATGCATAGCAATCGGCTTGAATCTAAAATGTAAGTCTACCACAACACGTATATGGGTTGTACTGTCCAGGTCTATAGTGACAACAATGCGCATAATAGTCTAACATTGTAATAATCTTATGCGCTTTAGCTGGCAGTAAATGAGCATCAGTATATTGAATGCCTAAATGAAACCCAATCTCACCACGTGGAAATAGTAGTGGATATTGGAGTGCCATTAACGAAGGATGCAAATGCGATACGAACTGCAGGCCATGATCCCTATCGTGAACTATAATATCACGTTTGTAAGCATCAACTGAAAAGTCATCAACAATCAACATGGCAAGATCATTAGATGTAGGTAAACTATATTGCATATCACTTTTCTTTTCCGGACCAAGAATCCTTATAGCCAGATGCTGTTCAGGATAGCGTTCTAGTCGGTCTCTGGCAATTCTAAATTGTTTCACAAGAGGCTTCACTTGATCTAACATAATCATAAGCTGCTTAATAATATCCCTATCTAATGCATCGGTAAAATCATCATCTTCCGATAAAGCACATATTCTATTTTCAATTTCATGGACAGTGTCATAAATATATAATTGTGCAAATTTAGGGTTCTCACCATTAGTAGGAATTAACGTTCCAATTCTATGATATAGCTGACCGCATATACGGAATACATAAGGTCCATTTCCATCATTAATAGATCTATCCACTTTCGCACCTAACGATGTAAGATTGAATAGGCAGTTATATTGCCGTATATGTTCCATAAATACACAGGTTGAATGATTCCCATTAAAGGTCATAAGCTGTCCAAGAGGTTCAGGAGGCGATTCAAATGCATCAAGGTGAAATCTACCGGCACTGCAACAGCGATTAAAGACAATACGTTTCTTCGACCAGCTTGAGTCTTTATGTACACGTTCAGCCCACCAGAACACAGCGCCACAATATCTACATCTATAACAAGGCCCTCCAAGATAAGACCGGCCAGGGTACTTCACTGAACATATCCAAAAAAGAATATGATAAGCAATAAATACAGAACAAGCAAGTAAAAATGCAAGACAGAACAAATGACAAGCACGCCACCTTTCAAGGCCTGCATATATTCATCCGGTAACGGTAAAACCGACTGACCATCACTACTGAAGACCAGAGTCAACTAACTGCCTTTGCCTCTTTAGAGCAATTCGTGCTCTTCGATTTTCTCTAGCGTGAGATGCATCATAGAACGGAAAGAAACCATCATCTACGCACAAATGACCAGTTTAATGGGAAAAAAAATAAAACAATTTAGTTTGTATACGCCGCACATAATTATCTCTCTCAAATAGCATATACATTTTATTCAGTAGACAACAAAACACAGAGAAGGAAAGAAGAAGAGAGGAAACCCAACCGATCCTCATTCTCTTGGATAGCATGGAAGATGCATCGGAAATTCTACCAGAAACTGAACGTAAAGTGGCAGGAGCCGTCCGTTTTCGACCTGAAGGCGACCTGCTAGGTCCTGGCGCTGAAGGACCAGGTCCCTCTAAAGACGTAATACGTCGATCTCTAGCCATCACTTAACCAGCACAACATGGCATAGAAAAGAAATAATAGATCATAAGGAGAGCAAAGAACAGACAAGAATCCGATCAGAATATAAACAATTAAGCGAATGTAATGAACATATATAAAGAACGAAGAGCAGTAGTATTATACCGAAAACAACTGAATGGAAACAGAAATCATTGCAATCGCATAGAATATTATATTCAACAGGATAGACGAACAGCACCAGCATATGAGAGACAACTCAATAGGAACAGAAATCGTTACAACCACATAGATGGATAGACGGTAATTTACAAAATATAAATAAACTGAACTTAATAATGGAAAGAAACAGGTCAAGAAACCAACCTGATCTTAAGCCATCCAAAGATTGAAACACGCTAAGAACGTATATTATAATATGCAGCTAATAACGGCCTTAGTCCAGACAAAAAGATCTGCAAGGAAGAAGAAATTAAATATCAGTGCAGAAGCAGCAAATCTAATGACCAGATGAACACGTACCATACTAAATTTAGCGGTTTAAAAAAAAGGAAAGAAGCACGCACCGTCGCAGAAGACACCAGAAGCACACTAGCAAAAGAGGCGCAAGTAACCGATCAGAGCTGTCACTCAAACAAAAGACAGAGATAAATGAGAAGAACAAGCAAAAGAAAGACCTATCAATTAGTATCCTAATAAGTACACTGGAACACGGTTATACATGGGAAAATTGAAGACCTATTAGTATACATAGGAAAAGGGAAAAATCACGCATCATCTACCATTTCTGAACAAGCAGGAATCGAGCTCACCGCCACTGGAAGAACAGATCAGAAGCATGCATTGTACCAGAATATAAACCGCTTATATCAAACAGCAAACACGCAACGAGAAAAGCAAATCCACATCAATAAAACCAGAAAAATCAATGTTACGTCTATCCAAGATCGACACCACCAAGACCGTCATTACATGGAACGAAATAATAAAGAACAAGATAAGAATCAACTATATGGCAACATAAACTGCAAATGCAAAGTAAACGCAGGAAACAAATCAAATACCTATCTACCATGGACATTAGCAACGAAAAATAACAACAAAAAAGAAAAATGGCACATCGGAATCATCCGCAGTAACACAAATCAACAAGCGGTATAGATGTCTAGGGACACGAAAAGAGCAGATCAAATCCAAATCTAGCAAAGAAAGGCTTACCAACAGGACAACCATGGGAAGCAACTCTAAACAGAACGAAAGAGAAAGGAGAATGGGAAAAGCAAAATGCACCTATATATACGAACGGGAAAGCGAAGGGACAGCAAGCACACACCACGGGAGCCAAGCGTCCGGTAATGGCCGTGACGGAGCAGGCGAAGCGAAGAACGCGAGAGGCGCCGCCGGAACAAATAGGAGTGATGCACGTACCCATGAAAAGACAGCAGCAAGCACCCACCGTCACCACAGGAGCAAACGCCGTCTCTCCTCGCATCGGGCACCGCACCGGCGAAGCCAACACCAAAGGCAGGTTCACCGCACCCTCGACGAACCCGCCGCCGCGCAGCACACGTAAGCGAAAACAGCACAGTGGATTGACCTATTCCAGTAGCTTACCGAGTAGACAACCACGGCGACCGATCGCACCGCTCGAAATAGCAACCCATAGCACGAGCGGTCTCCCAGCCCACAAGGCCATGGACAGAACAGCCCACGGTCTTACCAAGCAACAAGCCCAGCGAACCACAGGCCACCGATTTTGGTCCGCGCAATAGCGGCCCAAAGCACGAGCGGCCGAGCCGGCGGCCGACCCGGACCGCGCCACGCCCGTTCCCCTCCGTGCGGGAACGACGGCGAGCACCCGATCGGCAACGAACGCTATCGAGCGGCACATGGCGTCCGACTAGCCCATAACACGAGCGGCCCGGCGGCGCACAAGCCCGCGCACAGAACAGCCCACGGCCTTCCCGAGCAACACGAGCGCACGAGCGGACCCGGCCCGCGGCGCGCGCGCCCCCCCACCCCCGCGCGGGAGCGACCGCGAGCGTCCGATCGGGAACAGACGTTATCGGAAGGCACATGGCCTGAGATCGCTCAGAGTCCGTCGCGTTATAATATATACTAATATAGTAGTATAGATATTCTGATAGGAAGATCTTGAAGCTCAGTGTTGACCAAACAAACCTTTAAGTAGATGCGCATTATCACTCAATCACAGATCGTAGTTTTGGTAATCTGCCGCATGCCACACACAGATGTTTCAATGTGTCAATACTTAAAATGGTATACGCGTCAATACTGCAAATCAGAACAACAGAATAACTTAAACTACTACTGTTGTACTTCATCAGAACCACCACAAGTGCCTATCAGGATTGCATGACAAGTTATAAGGTGAATAAACTGGGAACATACTACACTATTCTGAATCAACGCACGCAAATATGTGTAGCCAGATCAACGCACGCAATCAATCTAAGTAGAAAAAAGAAAAAAAAACTGCCAGCAATTTACTTATTCTGCACTAGTCTAGTGGAAATACTCCGCAACAAGAATGGCCTCATGGACTCCGTCTCCGTCTACTCGTGCAGAAGGCCTTTCGCCTCAAGATAAGTAACCACTTGTTCCGTCATGTCAGAAGGTGAAGGGCATACACCATCCACTTCCTTGATCTCAATCTGCAACGAAAAGTAAGCGTTCATCCTTCTAGGTGAAGCTAGGACAAACAGTTGTAATTGGCAACTTCATGTCAATGGTCAGAAAGAGACTACGATGAACTCAACCCTCAGTCTGAAGTTCTTACTTATGTAGCTGTATTAATAAAACAACTACCAAGAATGATCAATTCAGCTGTAAATTTGATGCTTAGGATGAAGTACTATTTACAGTAACCATCACCCTATGCATTTAACTGGTGTAGTGTAGCAATAATCATAATCCAACATTTGCTACCATCTACTGTCCTTCTCAACTACCGAGCATATTTATCATTTTCTTTAACATGTTAAGCATGCTTTGATCATACATGATTGATTATACTACAATAAAAGAAAATGATGAAACATGCTTTATTTTCTTAATCTAATCATAAATGTCAATAACATTTTAATCTCTAGAATATCAGTGAGGCCATTGATTTAACATGGATCAGAAGGAACAATTACATTAATAATTAGAAAATCTAATGTGATATGTACCTCACAATTTAATGGTGGTTCATAAGGGTCATCAATTCCAGTAAAACCTGCAACAACATATGATTAGAGCTTGAAGCATGAATGAATTATACATGGTTTAATAAGACAGGCCGAAGAAACAAATGCAGAGACTATCCCCCAAAAAATTCAGTTTGAGTTGACAGTGTGAGGATAAGTCTTCCCAGATGCTTGGACTTGCACAAGAGTATGGTATGCAACAAAAAAAGGTTTATTCTTGTTTCCATTCATTTTCCATTCTCAACTAGATAACTCCTTAACCCAACTTATGAATGCACATGCAGACACCCAACAAAAATGTTTAACTGGGGCAACATGCATACACCAACTTGGTATCTCCTCGGTCCATAGTCCAGACTCAAAGACCAATTCAACTGTTTTTGTTTTTAGCATTCAAAAGAGGTAACATGACAGTGATGCAACTTATGGAAACTCACAACACAAAAATTCAATTAAACTATGCGGAAATCAGATAGAATTTGAGGAACTTTGATGTTGTGATGGCTAATTGTGCAGTAAAAGAATAGTGAGTGACAGAATCTAACCTACAAATGATGATCCCATGCTTACTAGATGTCTAGATGTAACGCCATTACACAGTGGAAAAAACTGGCAACCACAATGGTCAACAACATATTAATATTAATCTACACAGTATGTGCATCCACACAGTTTAGCATGGCTGCAAACTTGTAATTACAAGTCTCGGTCCTCATGGAATTGACAGTTGTAGGACTTGAGAATGATCGTGTATGGCACTTTCCTATTGGTGTTGCTTTCCCGAAACATTCATAATGTAATTCAATTTGGTAGTATAAGTATTCATGTCAGGCTGTCATTTGCGCTTACAGAGAAGTCAGAAAAGGTACTTCACATTCCTCAGAAAGAGAAGCTATACTGAATTATTTTTCATTTTAGACATCAAGCATTATGCGAGAATCTCACCCTTTATTTTTCCTGCCCGCGCAAGCTTATAAAGGCCCTTTGGATCCCGTGCTTCACACAATTCCAAAGACATGTTCAAGAAAACCTGCAAAAAGTCCGTGTGAGTTTTGTGTGCAGCATAACTAAAATCCTTGAGGAAGCTAAGTTCAGTAGAGAAAAATGTAAATTAAGAAGAATCCCTTACTTCAATAAAACTATCGTCTGACAATAATGCACGGCAAGACTCACGGTCTCTCCTATATGGAGATATAAAACTTGCAATACACACTAGACCTGCATCTGCAAATAGTTTTGCTACTTCACCTGCTTAAAATAGTTGAAACAAAACATCAAGTGCAAATGGGTGGAAAATAGAAAACAATAGCACAAGCATGGTTTCGCTGTTTATCATTTATTGCCTTCATGAATACTTCGTCAAATTTACAAAAGAAGTTTCTGTGTTCAGGAGATACTTACCAACTCTGCGTATATTTTCAGCACGATCTTCAGCTTTAAAGCCAAGATCCCTGTTAAGACCATGTCTTAAGTTATCGCCATCAAGAACATGTGCAAGCTTCCCTCTTGTGTGGAGCTCTCGACCTAACGTGCATGCCAGGGTACTTTTACCTTGACAAGGTGAAGGAAAATAATATGAATTAGATAAAAACACCAATAAAGCATCAGTAAAATGAAAAGTCTACATTGAAAACAAATGCTAAATTATTGGAAATCTGTCATATGCAAATTGTCCTTCAAACAGAAAATATATTGTGACTTCTTGCGATATTGAACATAGGGTGAAGGGCGAGCAGAACAATAGGAAGCATGGTGAACATCAGCCACGTAGATAGCATAATATTAGCTTACAAAGCATGGTGAACATCAGCCACGTAGATAGCATAATATTAGCTTACAATGCTTTTGAAAATTTTACAGACTTGCCCTTTTATAACCTGAAAGCTATTTTCTAAATTGGCGCGAAAGTTAAAATAGGTTGTTCCATCCAAGCCAAATTATCATGCCATATATTGAAATGATCCTCTCAAACGAGTGCCACCACTTGAACAGAGTTGAACTCATTTTGAGCAAAACTAACAATGATGAATTGAATAATTGAATATGTTGTAACCTATGAAGATGAATTAAACAATATTTCAGTAATGCATAACAATTTTAAAAAATAACAATATTAACCATTCAACAACTAAATTATGAAGACAGTAAGAATTTTGTGCTCTGTCGTCAGTAATATGATTCTACCAGAATTCACACCCTTTGGCCTTAAGTAATTGTGCAGAATGAAACGATTTATCCAGTAAAGAAATACCAGTCCGTGTAGACACAAATGGTAGTTCAGATCATCCATACTTGAACAACTCAACAAATCAACCAGCACTCCAAGAAGCACACACCACAATTGTTTCAGATAAAGGAAGCATTATTTACCTGAGCCGCTAAGGCCAGTAATCCAAACAACACAACCTTTTTGCTTCAGTAATTTCTGCCGATCAGTCTTGCCCACTGGGCAATCATGCCAGAAGATATTTGGTGACTTCGGCACAGTGGACGACATTTCCAAAACTCTGTCCTCACCTACTGTACGATTAGTGTCTCTCACACGACAATATGAGAAAGCACCATAAAAATATATATTTCATTACAAGCAAAAGAAAACTATAATGAAATGTTTATCAAAAAGAAATGTTCGTTCTCGAGTAGTAGCTGTTCTTTCTTAAGTTCCATGAAATGTATAACAAAATTGGCTACCAGTAAGCAATGTAAACAGATGAAGCCGATGGGGTATTCTAACCCCCCGGCAGAATTTAACAGAAAACAATTCCACTAGATATAGTATATGAAGACAAACCATCCCGATACAAGGGCGGGAACGATTACTTTTTTAACATGATTAGTCGGCCGCCGCCCCTAAAACTAGAGCTTACCGATTAAGAAACTTAATTGAAGAAATTATTCAAGTGACTGGGAATTGCCGTAAGAGGAGGCCGCAGCCACGCCCCCGCCGTTCTACAATTCCCGGAAGGGCCCGTCCAAATGCAACTGAAATTGCACGCGGCCACGCTCCCCGATCAACAAGCAGCAACCGCATTGGATCACATCACCAAATAACCAAAGAGGAAAGGGAAAATCCAGAGAGAAAAAGGAAAGACAGAGACTTGCCTAGGCTGACCTCGACGTGCGCCTCACTTGGTCGGCCGCCGGTGCATTCCACGACGGGGGCTCGGGATCGGAGCGGCCGTCCCTCGCGTGTTATCCTCCCCGCGGTCGAAGGCGAGAGGCGGGGGCGCGGGCGTCGCGGGAGGAGCAACCCTAGATTCGCCGGGCTACGGGCGCGAGGCGGCCGCAGGACTCGCAGACGCGGCACGCGGTTCGCGAGGAGGGGGAGGGCACCAGCAGCGCGCGTGCTGCGGTCTTGCGGTGGAGCAGGCGGCGAGGCAGCGAGTGAATTTTTTTAAAATATTATTTTTTTCCCCGTAAATCATAGAAGTACAACACGAAATTGGAAAATTTCAAAAATCTCGACCGGTCAGCCGCACAACTGCCGAAACCGAGCAATCGGCGTACCGAAAGCCGACTACATACTCGGTTGGCCAATAACAGGTCGAAAAGACCTAGTCGGCAACCCCTTGGCCGACTCGCCTCTCTAGTCGGCAACCCGTTAGCTGACTTGGAGCTAGTCGGCATTTATCAGCCCGACTCAGTCGGCCCGGCAACACACGCGCCGGCATACACATACACACGGCTTGGAGGCGAGGGCGGCGGCTGGGGACGCGGCGAGGCGAGCGCTGCGGCCGGCTAGGCGCGGTGAGGCCGGGGGCCGGCAGCGAGGCCGTGGGGCGGCGGCGTGGTGTTGGAGAGAGAGGAAAGGAAGAGAAGAGAAGGAGGGGAAGAAGAGAAGAAGGAGGAAGAAGAGGAAAGGAAGAGAAGAGAAGAGAAGAGGAGAAGAAGAGAAGGAGGAATAAGAGGAAGGAGAAGAAGAGAAGAAGGAGGAAGAAGAGGAGAGGAAGAGAAGAAGAGGAGAGGAGGCGCTGCGGGTTTTTACATCGGTTAAGTAAACCCTAATTTCAAAAAAATTATCAATTTAGTTTATTAATTACAGAATTTTGTATTGTGTAGTTTAGTATTAGCATGGTAGCTTAGTGTTAGAAATAATATTAATATGTTAGGTATATAAGGTGTTACAATAATTTACTTGCGGCGTTTTAGAAACTGAATTCCATCTATGATCGCATATGTCACGATTTGATCATATAGTTGACGATTTTAGGAAATAGTTATACAAAACTAGAAAAATATGGAAGAAATAGAAGTAAACTACGATTTTAGAATAATAGAAGTGGACTACGTAGTTAAGAAATAGTCGTAAACCTAGTTTTGTTATTATATATCAGTTTAATATATGTAGCTATATATTAGGAGTCTTATGTCTTGAACATAGATGTAGCATCTTATTGTAAATTTTACAAAATGATGTTACCGATGACAGGAATGTCTGATATAGTGAAATTCAAGATTTTCTATGGTCCTGGAGAAGTGAGGAAAAGCTCGTATGGAGTTGATCTTAGTGCATTCAGTTACATTGTATTGCCTCTGCAAAATCCTGAGTCGATGAACATTAGAGATGCTAAAGACTGGTTCACCCATAGCTTTGGTCTTGATACGGACAAGTATAGCGTCAGCATTCAAGCTGTGCTTACAATATCCTTAAGTTCCCTGCGCTGGGATCTGATGTCCATTGAAAGAACGAAGGAGTGGAGTTCTTGGCTTAGGATTTGCAGGGGTCGTAAGGATGAGCCTGTTGCTTCGGTACAATCTGTTGCGAAAGATCCAACGGGGTATCTTTCTAGTGCTTATGAAAAAGATCACATAAGTGCATCAGCACAAGGGGTAACACAATATGGAGCCGATGATTATTCTGAAGCAGTGATTCCGAGAAGAATTAGATCTAACCATAGTCCTACTGGGCGGGCGGATGAAGCTAAATAATTCGAAGAGTTGGTAGAGGCTATGGAGTAGGAAGATCTAGCGGGCATTGCGCAAGATGACGACGAGGAGGCCGATGATGAAGATAGTGCTGAGGACGAGGAGACTTCTGATCATCAAATTCCGAGCGGGTGGGACCAAGAACTATTGGGTGGTATGCGTGTGACAGATGGGCATGAGTCATCGTGAGAGTTCAGAAGTAATGAGATAAAACATGGCACCATGTATCGCAACAAACTCGAATTGAAAGATGCAGTTGCTCTATGGGGTATGTCCACGCAAAGAACATTTTATGTTCAAGTGTCTACCCCGACCCAGTACACCGTAAAGTGCAGCAGTAATGGTTGTCCTTGCTCTGTGCATGCTCACGTCCCGATGTACGAAGTGACTTGGATTGTTAGTAGAGTAGTGCCTCATAACTGTGTTCGATCCAACGTCCTCACAGAGCATCGTAACATGACTTCAAGTCTAATTGCAAGATTGATGTTCGTTGAGATAGTGGAGAAGAAAGATATGGAAACGAAACATATTCAAGTAGCAATAAAGAACAAGTACCAGTTCTTAATTAGCTACGGACAGGCATAGCATGCTAAACAGAAAGCCATGAAGATACGATTTGGGAATTTCAGAGATTCATATCACAACCTTCCCTACCTGCTGTGGACACTACAAGCCAGGAACCCGGGCACGTATGTCGACATCAAGTACACTTTGTTATCCGAGTCATCAGGATTTAAAGAGATGAACCAGACTTTTTTCTCCTTTGGAGCTTGCATTGAAGCATTTAACCATTGCTGACATTTGCTGTGTGTTGATGGTACATTCTTGACAGGCAAGTGTTCGCATGAAAATTGATCCGCGGAACACCTAGATAATGGAGTCGCCAATTGTGATAACTATCGTACTTTCGTGTACGACGAACAATTGCTTTTCGAGCAAAGCAACAAAGATTGGATAACTATCGTACTTTCGTGTACGACGAACGATTGCTTTCCAAGCAAAGCAACAAAGATCTTCTTGCTTCCGTGAAGAAGAAACGACCGCTTTTCGGCGCAAAACAGCAAAGATCTAAGCTAAGAACAAAAAAGGTAAAAGGTAAAGGTAATAGATTGATTTGTGTCGATTACGTGTGTTCCTAATCGGCCATCACCCTTTACATATTTATAGGGCGGCTGGTCTTTCCGTAGGAAATCGGGACTCCTGATCCTAACTGAATACAGAAATGTAACTTTCCTTTCCTAACGGGTCCTGATTCTAATGTTCATGTGACTTTCCTCTCTTTAAGTAATTTGACCACCGTGATCAGGACTCCTCCTCGTGTACGAGATACCCTTCCATATAAACCGAGCACCTTTCTGAATCCATAATTAACTTCCCTTCTATGATCACCCACGGTTTCTTGTTCTCCAAGCTGAAGTCTCTGGCCTCTCCAAGTCGGAAGTCTCTAGCATCGGACGAGCAACCATAGATCTACTTGGTAGCGCCGTGACTCAGGTCTGTTAGGAAGGACTCGGCTCGGGCCACTCAGCATAAACGACTCGGGAGTACCGCAAGATGATTCGGCAACACTGCAAGTTACCCGGTACTCGGGGCCAAAACGGACCACACAGGTCCCGAGAACCTCTTGCGAGTACCTTGGTACTCGGGACGAAGCGAGCTATTCGGGTTCCAAGCACTTCTGCGAGCACCTCAAGTGAACCACTCGGGGACACAAATCGGATCCCGAGAGCCTTCTGCAAGCGTCCTGGTACTCGGGACGAAGCAAGCTATTCGGGTCCCGAGCACTTCTGTGAGCACCTCAAGCGAGCTACTCGGGGACGGATCCCGAGAGCCTTCTACAAGCGTCCTGGTACTCGGGACGAAGCAAGCTATTCGGGGATGCTGTGAGTGCTTGGGGTGTAGTGAGATCGTCAACCCTGCATTAAAAGTAAACACTAACCCCAAACAGTTTGTTAATCAATTATGTCAACCCTCAGTACTTGAATTAATTTGGCTCAACTGATTAAATCTTCTAGCCAAATTACGTCATTAACAGCAAGTATAGGGGGCAAATCCTTATTGCTATTGGAGTGGATGGTAACAACCAAATTCTTCCACTGGCTTTCGCATTTGTTGAAGGTAAGAACTACGCGAGCTGGCTATGGTTCTTCAAAAGACTGAAGCGAGGTGTAGTAAAAAATCGACCAAATGTGTGCATACTCCATGACAGACATCTCGGTATATTGAAGGCCGTGAAGACTCTAACAAACCCTGGACCGGATGAGCTTGAACCCTGGGCTTATATGCAAAGCCGCTGGTGCATTCACCATCTGGGGGCTAATTTCTACCGGCAGTTCAGAAACAAGCGTCCTATGAAACTCTTCAAGACGCTATCCAAATAAAATCAGCAAAAGAAGTTCTATAAACTGTGGGCTAAGCTTGATGAATTCACGAAAACAGAGTAAACTCAGCAGAGGAAGAAAGCCGCGACAATAGCAGTAGCAGCGGACGAGGAGCCGAAAGAACTACGTGCTCTACCTGGTATTGACCCGCCCGGTGTTAAGAGGAAGAAGGGTGGACGAATCAAGACCTTCTCTGAGTGTATCGAGAATGAGCCCAAGGAGAGATGGTCCTTGCTCTTTGACACTCATGGTGTGAGGTATGGTATCATGACAACCAACCTGGCGGAGGTGTACAATTGGGTACGTCGCGGACAACGAGGTTTACCCTTAGTTGCTATTGTGGAGGGCATACTTCATGGGACAATTCGGTACCTCCAAAAAAAGTATCAGACAGCTGCATTGCACATGAGCACCTACACTGAAACTCCTTTCAGCACGACGGTCATGCAGTACATGGAGCAGAAGATAGCAAAGGGAAAGATGCACACCGTCATAAGGATTGGCAACCTGCAATATAGGTACGAAGTTCGACTACGGGATAAGACAGGTTTTGAAACCACAAATGAGATTCGGACGTTCGAGGTTGCTTTCGGGCGTGAAGAAATTCCAACCTATAGCTGCACATGCAACAAGCCTTTTCTTCTACACAAGTCGTGCTCACATGTGCTAGCCGCGTATGGGCTAATTGGTATGGACTCTAGCTCTTTCATGTCACCGTATTATTTAAAGGAGGCTGTCCTTACAACATGGAGTGGTGAAATGACTGGATTCCGTTCTATCGACAACTTCACCAAACTAGAAGAGGATCAAAGGGAATTCATACCACACTGGAGCCTATTTCGTCAGAACAAGGGGTGGTGTAGAGTTCATCGAATTTGTAACGACATTGATTAGTCAGAGGTTGGGGGGCCTACAAGACAGTGCTTGCATTGTGCTGCTTATGGCCATCGGAAGAAACATTGTCCCAAGTTAAAGGACCAAGCGGGAGGTGATCCCACGGCAAGTACATCAGTAGTCCCTTCTACTGGGGCTTGACGAGGGCGTAGACATCATGCCTTCATGGAATGAGAACCAGGCTTCGTAATGATATGTCTTAAATAATGATTTGTACTATTCCTATTATGTTTGAAGTTTAGTACTGTGTTTGAACTTGTTTGTAATAATTCTAGTGAACTTTTAATATGTGCCTGCTTGGTCCGGTCTATTATGTAATTGAACTTCTTTGTTGTAGTTTCGTACTGTGTTTGAACTTGTTTGTTGTAATTCTAGTGAACTTCTAATATGTGCCTGCTTGGTCCGGTCTATTATGTAATTGAACTTTTTTTGTTGTACCGTGTTGATGCATTGATAAGCAGTACTACTTGACATGTGCTACATGTTATGATCCTGCAACAGGCTTGCAGGTATAACGGACTTCGAGTTGCCCAATGTGCGGGTGGACGATAAGCACCGAGCGAAGAAGATTGCTGATGGTGAGTTCAGCCCGGTCTTTAGGACCCGTACCCCCCGTTGTGGTGTTGCAGATTCACCCAACGTGGATTAATAGGTACATCTACACGAGACCCCATGTAAGCCAGTCATTGTGATATGTAATATGCGTTCAATTTTACAGGTTGGAGTGGGCGGGTCTACTCTTCCTGGCACAGATAGTGGAGGGCACTGACGAGGACTACCAGCTCCTCGGTGAGGACGAGGAACATCATGACATGGAGGTCAGGTCTAGACGTTTTCCTTTCGACAGGGCTTTGTTGACGTGCCTCATCGATCGATGGAGGCCGGAGACCCATCCCTTCCACTTTCCTTGCGGAGAGATGGCCCCGACGCTGCAGGACATGTCTTACCTGCTAGGTCTCCCAATCGCAGGGACAACAGTTGGACCCTTGGAGGCTTCACCCACCTGGCGGGCAGATCTCGTGTAGCGCTTCGCAGGTGTTCGTCCCCACGAAGATCCCCTACAGCCTATCGACGAGCACCAGAAGCACGGCCCGAAGTGGGCATGGTACCAACGGTTTGAGGTAAGCTCGAACAACCTATCTGGGTCGTGCTGTTATTTATAAAAGTTGTAACCAAATGAGCATTTCATGCAGCTAGGCGAGCTTGGTTGGCCTGGTGAGCAGTTGACGAACCACCAGGTCACTCATTCGTCGGAGGTGTACATCATGTGGCTGTTCGGCTACGTGATGTTCACCAACTCTCATAGCGACACGATCGATGCCCGTCACATCGAGATTGCAAGATAGATAGCGGACGTGCAGGACCCCTACGATGTCCCACCCAAGAGTTGGGGATCGGCCGTTCTTTCGGCCACTACGCGCGCTATGTGATGCCTGCACGAGGTTTACGATGAAGCCGTCGTTGCTGGGCTGCCCCCTTCTGCTGCAGGTTAGTTGTATGTTATGAATATTTCACAATATATTAGCGTCATTACATACTTTGCAGGTTTGGTCGTACGAGCGTTTCCCTATAGGGAGACCATTCGTGAACGCGGACGAGCCTTACAGAGTTGAGTTGTACCACAACAACCCACTTGGAGGACCTACTTTTGGTTTGCTGTGGACACGGTGTCGGGTAAGTTCGTGCCTACAACCCTACGTACTTTTGCTATATCCATTTCATTGTTGCCACTTACATTATTGTACTCTCATACTACAGCCACAGTTCGTATCTGCACAGCTGAGAAACTGCTACCTCGCGTTCACGGAGCAGTTCGACTTCTTGCCTCACGAGAAGGTCACGTGGGAGCCTTACACTGAGGAGGCTAGGCTCTATCATGCTCCCCACAACCTTTCTCCATTATGCACTAGGGACGAGGCATACTGGATGACAAGGAAGAAGGTTGTCTTCGACATCTTCGTTGAAGACTACGCTGTGCATCGTGTGATGCAACAGCTCGGCCTACACCAGGACGGACCACCGTCACACGCAGTTTCTCTGGATCATGCCACGCATGGGTACGTCCCATTTACCTTGCTATTATGGAATCAACAAAATTATTGACATATCTAAAGCATTCAAAATTTGGATTTTTGCAGCTGGTCTTGTAGAGGGGGGTGTGTTAGGGCACAGGAGTGGACATAGCTCCTGCACCCTTACATTCAAGCTTGGGGGAAGGCTACGGCGGACTGTTGGGAGGAGTCTAGGGCTTCGACCTTCAGGCCCATCGGGCTTACCTCCAGTGGTACGTTGGTCGTACTCGCATTATCCTTCTACCACGCATGGAGAGTGAGGAGATCTAGCCAGCACGGACCACATATTTGTACCCACTAGACAATGCATGTATGCGGTACGTTCTACTACGTGTTTGAAAATATATGTTATACACTCTTTTCGTTTCTGACAACTTCTTATTTACGTGCAGACTGAGGTGGCACGTGAGCTTCACGACCACATCACGACCGCACTAACGAGCTCGAGCTCTTCACATAGGACAAGAGAGGACTCTACTGCATGGTTTCGTGTAGAGGAGTTGTGCCGTAGTTTGCTCCACGCTCTTTCGTGCACACGGGTGTCAGATGTGGTCGACCCGTAGAGAGGATGTGGAGCAAACCTCCCTCGAAGGGCGTCCGCGATGCCCAGGTCCTTCACAGGCCGGTGGGTCGTCCTGGCAAGCGCCGCAACAAGAGGTCAGGCAGTTGTTTCCCTAGGACATGCCGTCGAGCTCTCAGCGCACACCTACACAGATTCCGTCCATGATTCCCACACCTGGTATGTAATCTCTTGCTACTTCCGTAATAGATTCAACATTTTTACTCACAATCATGAGCTATTATCTCGCACAGGTTTTGTTCCTATGTCATAGGGAGGAGGAGGTTCGGACAACCCGTCTCGATACTTCCTGAACACTCAGTTCGACCCCGTTGACAGTTCTGCGTTGGGAGGAGGTTATTCTACCCCGTCTTCACAGCCGCCACCCACGCAGGACACCCAGCCTACCGCCCCTCAGCCTGATGAGCCCTTGCAAGGTAGAGGCCATCGTACGATTGTTCTGCCACGTACTCGGACTTCGCAAGAGGCCGCGGAGGGGGCCGCGTCGAGGATGTAGACAGGGAGGCCCAAGAGGACCTGCCCAGGGAGACTAGCAGGAGTAGTTGCTTCGAATAGTTATGACCGCATCCTTTTGGATTTTATCTTAGTTGTACTACTTTTCCATGGAACACTTAGTTTATTTCATCGAAATCTAGAATACGAGTACGATACATTATTATCAGTACACATGGGGTAGATGGTACGATAACATTCGCATGATACAACCATAAAACTGAACAACCTAATAATAGAACAACTAAGATAATAGAACATAGGACAATCTACTCAGGGCCTTTCGGATATTTTCCCTTCCTCATACGACGAGCATGAGCTTCCTCTCCTTCTTCCTTCGCGCAACGCGCGGTCTCGCGCTTCCTCGCCCTTTCAGCCTCACGTGCTTCCGCAGCTCGACGTTCTACCTCCATCTTTTCTTTGCATTGCTCCTCCTACCAACGCTTTTGCTTCTCCGCCTCCTCCGCCTCGTGCATGCGTTGCAGAGTGTAATCTTGCCTAAAATATATCTCACGCATGAGTTGTTCTTCATTCCTCTTTCGATTGGGTATTGTCCAGCCACTGTATGTAGTCACATATAGTGGGTGGAGACTGTAAGCAAATGAGTGTTAGCATTGTATTGCATCGTGTTACGAGCGGATGAAACCAAGAACTATTGGGTGGAATGTGTGTTTTACCTTCGACGCTGTGTGCACATGGTAACCTTCGCTGGCTCTTCATCGTAGTTAGCACACATGAAGAACATTCTTCCGAAGGTGTACAACATCTCTCTTGACACCATTAGTTTGCACGGATCTTGGCACAAGCAGAGGGGAACCTCGACTCTGTTCGGCACATCGGCAGTAAACTTCTCCTTTGGCATGTTGTCTGAACAAGATGAAGCCATTCCTACCATTTTGCAATATGGACGTAGTTAGTAGATCCAAGAAACTAAATTTTTTTTTGCAAATATTTACCTCACTTGAGCCCTCCTGCCGAAATCCCTCTTCCACCTCGCCTCCGAAACCCTTCTCCTCTCCTCTCTATCCATGTACTTGATCTATTATGTTCGTCAGTGGGTGGGAGGCAGAGAGAGGTCTGGGAGTGGATAAATAGGGCAGCTAGGACTCAAGTCGGTAGCTGGCTGGCCGACTTGCCCTTCCTGTGAAAATCAGTTGAATTATTCGGCTGCTGGGCTGCCGACTTCTTCGTTTTGGCGATTGGTTTGCCGATTGCTCCGTTTCGGCAGTTGGGCGGTCGACCGGTCGAGATTTTTGAAATTTTCCCATTTTGTGTTGTACTGCTGTGATTTACGGGAAAAAATAATATTTAAAAAAAGTTCAGCAGCGAGTGGCACGTGGGAGAGGGCGCGCAAGGCGTGCTACTGCCTCCATTGGTGACGAGTGATGGTTAACGCAGTTTTCTTTTTCTTTTTCCTATTTATTTTTACTAGAGGAATAAGGCCTGGGCTTCTTGGCTGGCTTATGACCCCTAAAGCCATAAGCCATTTAGAAGGGCTAGAAGCCGTCTAGCTGTGGAGATAAGCCAATCCTATTTTGTGTTGATAGTTAGAAGCTGGCTAAAGAAAGATTTCCGAACTTATACATTAGCCACCTCAAAGTTTGCCCTCAGTCTTGTAAAAATTAACTTTGAAAATACCATCCCGAACCATTTTCCTCCTCTCCCTCACGCGCCCGAGCAACTCATCTCCCTCACACGCCCCGTGCATCCCCTGTCTCCTTCATTCCATACGCCTCGCCCCCCCGAGCCCTCCGGCGTCATCGCCTCCGCCTCGCCACGCCGCCTCCTCCCCCTCGACCCTCTGGCCGTCCGCCGCTCCCACCCCTCCCGCCGCTCCGCCCCTCTCGCCCCTCTCACCGCTCCGCTCGTCCGTCCCTCCGCTTCCTCCCCGCTGGCCCTCCGGCCCTCCGGCCCGCCGTCCTCCACCCGTGGTCCCCTCCTCCCGGGCTGAGGTAAGTAGATCTGGGCCCCAGGAAGCCCAGGTCGCCGGCCCGACACCCAGCTCTTGTCGGCAGCCTCCAACTCCCCCGTGCCCGGCCCGAGCTCCATCCCCTCCAAGGAAGATCCCGGCTGCAGCCCCCGACCGCCCACCGGCTTCTTCCCGAGCTCATCGCCGGATTGGTTGCCGGATTTGTCATCGCCGACAACCGTGTTGCCTCCCCGACACCACCCTCGCCTCCCCAGCTTCTTTCCAACCGGTGTGGAACCTAGTCATTATTAACAATGTTATGTTTTCGCTTGTTACACCAGAGATGCAATAAACACCGGTGTGGAACATATTCGCTTTAAGCGCAGAGAGCAGCCCCGTGTCGCTCCATTCCAGCTTCGACCGACCCGGCGGCCACCACATCCCTAGCGCCTAGGTCCTCCTTTCTCACTGCTTCTCGCTAGTTTCTGGAGGCATGCGTGATCTTCAAAGTGGTGTCGCGGCCTCTCTCTGCAGGCGGTCAATTGGTTGTGCTGTGAGCAACGGCAGCGGTCCCCGGTGGCCAAGGCCGGTCTTGTCCTTTTAGAGACCCTGGGACGAACTCCAGACAATGGGCCTAGCAAATATTGTGTCTACTAGTTGAGTTGTATTCTAGGATATATATAGTACTTAAGGATATAGGTCTAGGACCCTACTCGGGCTGGGCCCTAGGCCATCGCCCTTCTTGCCCTGGCCCAGGGTCAGGCCTGCCGGTGGCAGGGCTAAGCAGGCCGGCTATGGGTGGTGATCTTCTAGCCACGTCTCAATGGCGACATGACGCCATCAGATCTAGGGTTGCAGTTTTTCATTGGGTAGTTAATGCTGCGATTGGTGGCTCATGTGAGCTCCGAGTTCAGCGGTGGCTTAGAGGCCAGCCTTGCAATAGCTCACTTCGTGTGGTGTTGCACCATCCGCCTACTACTGGGTTCGTGGGGCTCAGCCCCCGGGTGGCAAGCTACTCCGGATCTGGTCTAGGCAGTGTTGTCGTGCAATTATGGTCCTCATGTTGTGAGCCGGGCAGCTAGTGCTCTAGCCCCGGTCCAGGCGTGGCTGCGGCGCCAGGGTTGTGGGTCTAGCCAGCTAATTTGGGATAGAGGTTGGCGAGGCAGCTTCGGGCAAAATCCTTGTTCTGCCTTTTTTGCTGGAACCGACGACGGTAACTCCTATGGGTGCTATTGACCTCCTTGGAGGCATCGTTGTGGTGCTACGTTCCTCTCCGCTTCTCGGGTTCTGCGCTTCAGAGGAAACCTCAGATCTAGGTTTTTCTGGATCGGGCGATGGCGATCTCTTTTACGTCGTTTCTCTCCTTGGAGACATCATCACGGAGCTCATGACCAATGCCGAGTGGTCGTCTTTTCAACTAGGCGATAGGTGGATAGTGGCTTACCAGTGCAGCTTGGGGTCTGGTGGTTGGACGTCCGTGGATGCAGGGCACTGGCCTCGGGTCTTTGGATGTTGTGGCTTGTGCGGTAATGACTAGTGTTGAGCGGCGTTGGGGATGAAATGTGATGCTCTTGTGCGGAACTTTGCTCGTCTGTGAGGCTCCATGCCGAAATCTGAGTTGCCTTTTTGTCGAAGCAGTGACCGTCTACGGCGGCTTGGCTAGCGTGAACTTGGTGCTATAGCCATAGTGTTCGACACATCAATGGCTTATTGTGGTGAAGTCGGAGTCACCGAGTTGTGGGTGTGATGGGTGATGACAATGATGTTGTGGATGTTGTCGTTGTATGGGGCTTATCGGTGATGTGTGTTGAGTTTGGGTTTACTTGTGCTGTCGTAGATCAGTGGGTCGGTAGCGCTCTAGGCCTAGTTTAGCTAGGTAGTAAGTCCGTTGTAATTTAAATTTTGCTCAGTTTTCTCTCTAATAAATTGAGCAACTCTTTTTTACTTTTTATACGTATATTCAATAACAGAGCTCTTGCCTTGGCGAAAAGAAAAAACACCAAATTACGTGGGTGAATATATTTGCACGCGCATAGCACAACGACATGTGCGCCTCGGTACACGGTTAGAGTTTGAGAGTCCAAAGGATTCTACTTATGTCTAAATAATGTTATAAAACTGGGCTACCTAAGGGGTGGGGCGGCTGGTATGTTGCGTCCTCTATGTCTATGTAGTCAATTATTAAACCCTAACAGTCAGGTAGATGATCTATAAATAGAGAAGTTGTCTTTGTTTATTCAATATGCATTGTAATTGTAAGATCCAATCTAATAAAGAAAAAACCAATATATTATATCATGTATCCTTATCTTCTATACTTTTCATCTTCTAAAAGTGATTAATTTACATTGGTAATAGGATGTCCATGAGTTTTGTAACACGTTATCGATATAAGTTCGTTTGTAGCCAAACGGCTAATGCCTTTTATTCTTTGTTCGGGTTGTAGACCAACCTTGAGATCATAGGTCTATAATTTGACATGTACTGATGGACAAGCACGCGCAATGGAGGCCGATCACGTCGCATACACGGAGGCATGCGGCCGGCCGTCGAGGCGCCGACCGAGGACGAAGCGCCGCACCAGCACCGAGATGCATCGCATGGATACAAGCAAGCGGCTTGCAAGGAGCACCAATCCTCTTTTAGCATATTGATATGCATTAATTATTTGCATGCATGTGTTTTTTTTCTCACACGGAACTAATCTAGATTGGTATCTTGGACCACTTACATAGCCACTTTTAAGTTAACGCGTGATTTAATAGATGAATACAATTAGTATAGCATAGGTACAAAATTAGACAGGTTACGAGTAAACTCACCACAACATACAGCAGGTCGGCTTCGTCCGCTATTGCACGACATGGTGTAAAGTCGTCACCTCGGCACGGAACCAAGGTTGATGTTGTTACCTTGCCACAAGAGCCTCGGTGCTGGCAATAGGTCAAAGTGGCATGAGGTCCTCGCACAACCTCGTATCAACATCGATGCATCATTGGCACTGTCGTGACGCCAAGCAGGCCCAGCTGGCGACGCGCACCTCCACGCCACGCAGGCTGTCAGTCCAGCTGCGCTTGTCGGCCTAGTAGGTTAGGTGGGTGAGTGGGCTATCACTAGCAGGTCGTGCTGCGCTTACCGGTGTTCGGGCCAGGCGAGTGAGCGGGCCACTGCACGCATGCACGTAGCCCAGCTGCGCTTGCCAGCCTTGCGGGCTAGGTAGACGCACTACGCTTGCTGGCCTCGCAGGCTATGCGGGCGAGTGGGCCACAACATCTACACATGCAGCCTAGCTACACTTGCTAGCCACGCGGACTGGGCGGGCAAGCATGCCACGCTGCCCAACCGCGTTTGCCAGGCAAACAGGCCAGGCAAGCGGGCTTGTTGTGGGCGTGCAAATGGGCCTAGTAGGCCACGCCATGCTTGCAGGACTCGTAAGTTTGGCGGGCAAGCTGCGCTAGGCTTGTGGGCCACGAGGGTCCAGCGGTCAGGTGGACAAGATATTTTGTGGAAAGGACCCAAAAATAAATGGCACATGATGTCTTTGTATTAGGGAAAAATTTCTTATGAAACCCATGTATTTCATTGATTTCATGAAGAAACACTGAAATTACTCTGTCTTGGAAAAGTTTCCTTGCATTGTCTTTCGTATTTATTTTCTACATATTGTATATTGTTTGACTTATTATCTAATTCATTTTCTTTATTTTATATAATTTTTTATGATATACTAAAATTACTTAATAATTTCTTATACCATTATGAATGCATGCCACTCATATGTGTTGCAAGAAGTAAACACTTATGAATATTAATTATGAATGGATATGCAAGATGTTTGGCTCGCCAATCGAGGATTTTGTTAATTATTCCCTACTCACGTCATGCTGCGTTGGTAGCAAGGATGGGCAGGCAAGCATGCCACGCTACCCCGCCACGCTTGCCGGCCAAACAGGTCAGGTGAGCGGGTGGGCTGTGGTGTGCAAACGGGCCTAGCAGGCCACCCCATGCTTGAAGGATTGGTAAGTTCGGCGGGCAGGCTGAGCTGGGCTTGCGAGCCAGAGGGTCTAGCGGACAAGTGGTCAATATATTTTGCGGAAAGGCCCCTAGAAGGGCGGGACATTTTGCAGAAAGGACCCAAAAAATAAATGGCACATAATGGCCTTGTATTAGAGAAAACTTTCTTATGAAACCCATGTATTCCATTGATTTCACGAAGAAATACTGAAATTACTCTATCTTGCAAAAAATTTCTAGAATTGCCTTTCGCATTTATTTTCTGCATATTGTATATTGTTTGACTTATTACCTAATTCATTTTCTTTATTTTATATAATTGTTTAGGATATGCTGCAATTACTTAATTATTTCTTATTCCATTATGAATGCATGCCACTCATATGTTTTACAAGAAGTAGACTTATGAATATTATGAATGGATATGTAGGATGTTCGGTTCGCTAATCAAGGAGTTTGTCAATCATTCCCTACTCACATCATGACGCGTTGGTAGCAAGGGTGGGCATGGAGCCAATCTAGTAGGCTACATAGTGAGAAGGCGAAATATCAAGAAGAAGGGAAAATGAGGGAAGCAAAGAAAGAATGCTCACAAAGTGCATCTCATCCCTCGACCTTAGAAGGGGCATGGGAAAACCAATAACACAAGAAGCCATATGGTTTGCAGGACCAGATTTGCTATATATGTGGCATGCGGGGACACTTGTCCAAAATGTGCCTTACTCATAGACATATTATTGATGTTTTCCGTCAAAAGAACGGAGTGGTTTGCAGGACCAGATTTGCTCTATATGTGGCATGTGGGGACACTTGTCCAAAATGTGTCTCACTCACAGCCACATTATCGCTGTTTTCCGTCGAAAGAACGGAGGGTGAATGTATAGGGAGGATCAACTTGTTGTCTATGAGCCAAGTAAATTAGAGCACGAAACTCTAGAAGCTCCTTTGCACCTCGATAATGCTCCGATACTCATTGACAGTGTCCCTTTGAATGTCAACAAAGTTGCTCCCTTGAAGATTGGAATGGCAGCAACTATTGAGGGGCAGAATCGCATCGATGAGCAAATTAATGCAAAAACTAATTCCTACCTTGTTGAGTCAGCCTAGTACCTAGCATGTACTTAGAGCACTTTATGGGACATCATTTTATTGTAACCAATTTTCTAAATGGTTTGCAAGCTATATGAGAGTACACATTCTTAAGTATTTTGTGTGCATGTGGACATGCTTTTTCAGCGTTGTATAATAAGTTAGGTTTTATTATTAAAGTATTGTTATGCTGCCTCTTCCTCTGTCGCATATTTGTCAAATTTTTTAATTTAATATAGAACTTGTGTAGCATACCACAAAGCCACGCATAGTGTGGATGAGCCATCCAAGCCTAAGAATGACGAGAAAAATCATAATAATGCAATTGGTCATGGTATTAGTACTAAGAGTTTCTCAAATCAAGAAGATTTTGGGTGCGGATCATGCACAAGGGAAATTAATAACCAGACCCTCCGGATTGAAAGTGATTGACAGAAACCCAGCATTCCTGAAATGAATCCAGGGAATATATGCGGTCCCACTAAACCCTTTCTAGGGTCATTTATGTACACGTTCAATTATAGAACAGACTCGTAAACGCAATGATCAAGGAGTTCAAATACAACGTCAGGCTCCTCCTTTGGAATAGAAAATTATCAAGCATCACTTTAGGGACATGCAGTCTTGCACGCAGCAGCTCTCATCAATCTTAGACAAAATTTTGAAAATAGTGCCACATCACCTCATGAACTAGTGCAAAGAATGCAAATCCAAGTTTTCCCTAATATACCCAAAGATTTGACCCCAGATGAAGTAGGAATTTATGTCAAAATTGAATCAATATACATGATATAGTTCTTCGATAAAGATCAATTCCCGACATTAGGGGGAGGAAATCAAACCCTTGATGAAGAATGTTCGAAAATCTTGCGGGGAGGCACAAGGATCCATGCTCGAGAAAAGGCACTGATGAGATGAACACTACAAAAGTTCAAAAAACAATTGATAAGAAGAGTAATTGTCCTATTACTTTATACTATGCTGATCATAAAGCATTGTAAAGTCGCATATATTTACTAGAAATGCTCTAGAGAGTGTGGAGGCTTCACCCTATATAATTCCCGTCCAAAGGCCTTCTTCTAGTAAGAGGATGAGGACTTCGGCTTCTCAAAACCCTGAATACCCAAAGACGTCTAGGAAAATCAAGGCAAGGGGACTTTCTTGCACAGATTAATAAACTGCCATAAAAGGAAAAGAGGGGGGGAGCAGTTGAGACCTGGCACAAGTCTGGAGCCAAATTCGAATGGCCTTCTAGACTTAAACATTCCTACGAAGGAAGCAACCAGTGGTGATGTGTGCACACACGTTGGCACTACGAGTGTAAAGGACCATGTACCCACAAATGAAAAATTAGTGGTATACAGGAAGCACCACCATGAAGAAGCTTCTCACGAAGAGATTTCCACTAATCAGATTGACATCAGAGAATAATTTTTACTGAGCTAATACAAGCACAAATATTTTGTAATCACTTTATAAAAGGGAAATACTTGCACAAGAAGCCAGTACACCTCTCCATGTATATCCTACGGGATTTAAATGGGTGTTCATTTGAGCATAACTTAAAGTTGGTACTTATGCATGGCTTGGTTCTCAAGATTTCACGCAAAGGAAGAAATTGATTATGAAGAAACCTATTCTCTAGCCATGGATAGAATTACCCTTTAGATATTTTAATCTCAATAGCAATTGAACCTAAATATTAAAGGACGGTATTAATGGATGTGATTACAGGATATTTATATAAGAATCTAGAAGATATTTATATAAGAATCTAGATTTGGATATCGATATGAAGGTATATGAAGAAATACCAATTCGGAATCAAGATCAATCTTGTACATCAAGAATATGACAGATCCCTTTAAGTGACCTTTCTATGCAAGAGATGCTACATGAACAAATGAGAAATTTTCCCTGTGTGGTTATACCAAAATCATTGAAGAATTTATATGTACTCTCAATCTGTACTGATGGCTTGAACATCACTGAGGCACCAAAAGAGACATAGAGGAAGCAAGCTTGTACATGAAGTTTGAGTTTAAAATGGAATGAATGATCAATGTAAGGTCAATTTATGTTTAGGCTCATAGTCTGAACAAAACCCACGAGGAAATATAATATACCAATTTGATCAACAAATCCTAACACAATGCAAATCATGTGCACTTGTGAGTAAAGAGACCCCATAGAGAAACTCAAGTTTTGGGATTAGAACCATCCTTTGGATTTCACTATAGAACCATGCACGAATATATGACTCTAAGGTAATCAAGTCTACCATAACATTGTGACGATGACATAGCACCCGGGTATCGTCAAGGAGAACAAAACCGGCCCTCTGGACATAGGGTGGGCCGGCCGATTGCTCGGAGTCTGACTTCTACATGGGGGCGCATCATCAACTTGGAGTACAAGACATCAACATGTACCTACCCGATATCTCGGGATTTAGTTATAACCGATTAGGAAATCTACTTGTAAACCGATCCGGGCTCATGTAACCCTGCCCCTGTCGCCTATATAAAACAGGGCAGGGATCCCCCGATCGGTAGACTTAGAGATTAAGAGACTTAGATACACATAAACCCTAACAACCTAGAGAACTCTTCTCGAGGTCTTGCTGCATACGGTACACGAGCAATACCATCCACCAAACACAACGCAGGACGTAGGGTATTACCTCTTCTTGAGGGCCTGAACCTGCCTAAACTCTATGTCCTGTGTGCACCCATCTAGATCTGCTACGTGCACGCTACACCATATTCATTATTGCCAGATCAAAACACCGACAGTTGGCGCGCCAGGTAGGGGAGGTGCGCATAGATCCATCTGAACAGATCCAGATGGGTTTCTCCAACAACAATGGTGACTTCGCTCCGGGCTGAATCATGAGTTTTGGCTCTCTGGATTCTTTCGCTGACCCAGGACAGTTTTTTCGATTCGGAAAACTGGACTTCATCGCCGACAAGTTTGGCAAACTTCACCTCTCTGACTTGGTTTCCAGCCGATCGGCGAAGGCTTCACCGTCTTCCTGTTGGGATTCTCCTCCGAGTTGATGACTTTGGCGGCTATCTCCAAGGAAGAGGTTGTGCCAAAGTTGGATCTACTACTTGAACACGGGTTTCCATCCGTCGAGCAGGGATCCCGACTGGTTGGCACGATCGAGTCCCCTCTTACCCGTCCTCGATTATGACTCAGACGGCTTTGAGAATTCGGGAAGTCACCATCCTTCTCGGGAGGTCTTCATGGCTGACTCGGACGCACTGGCAAACAACAGCGAGCAGTCCATCCCCATCATGGATCAGATCCCCGATCAGCTGGAAGCCACCCGGCTTCGCCTTCTTACCATGGAGGAGAGATTGGCCGAGCAGCAGACTGTGCTTGCTCGCCAGTATGAGGAACGATAACACAACGAGGACATGCGGGATCGAGGGCGCCAGGTCAACAACGCACTCTGCATGCGCGAGAGGGACAGCGTCCAGATATTTCCACTCCCCAGTCACAACCTCGTCGCCGCCACGGTGGTGGCACGTGCCATCAATATCCCCGAGGGCACCCCGGGTTACGACAATCTCCGACGGCTCCAAATCCTGATGGAAGAGGCAGCTCTCCAGCAGGCCGAGATCTCCGAGGTCCGCGCAGCTTCTCCTGCGAGCACCCGGAGCCAGCGTTTTTCCTTGCCAGGGAACCCACGTGCCACAAAAGGTCACCGTGCCAACCTAGAGCTTCATCACCCCGCTGGGTCGGTTCGTAACTGACTCGGACCGGACCGCGATGTACGGGGCACTCTCGAGGCAAGACACCGTGCTCATCGCAGCACGGGGAAAAATAATCACCCCGCCGGATTGATACATAGCCGACTCGGACTCGACCACGACGTGCGGAACACCCTCGAGGCCGGACGCTATGCCCGCCAGGACACAAGGCGAGACAACCGCGACGGCCACCACGGCGACAGTGGCGATTATCGCGTTACTAGCCAGCGCCGCTCTCCGACTCCTTATGGCATGGCCTACGCAGGCTCGAAGGTGTTCGGCCCTCGCATCCGCAACGTCATCTTCCCACCACAATTCCGAGTCACCGGCATCTACAAGTATACAGGCGAGACTCGGCCAGACATCTGGTTGGCCGATTATCACACAGCGTGCAGGACCAATGGAGGTAACGATTATGTCGTGATCCACTACTTGCCCCTGTTCTTAGCCAACTCGGCCCGAGCTTGGCTCACCAGCCTGCCTCGGGGCAGTATCCAGTTCTGGGCCGATCTTGAGACCCTCTTCGTGAACAACTTCCAGAGTACCTACAACAGGCCTGGGAACGCGTGGGATCTCCACAGTTGTACCCAGCAAGCAGGAGAGACCCTCAGAGAGTACATCCAACGCTTCTCCAAAAAGAAGAACTCTCTGCCGAAAGTCCGGGAGGGCGACGCTATCACCGCTTTCTCCAAGGGTGTTCAGAGCACGGACCTCATCCACAAGATCGCACGTAAGAATCCCCAGACTACGCGCTCGATATCACAAACAACTTCGCAACTGATGAAGAAGCTATTTGCAGCACGACCAAGGACAACAAGGGGAAGGGCAAGGCTCCCGAGTCCCCCCAAAATGAATGATCGTCTCGGGTCGCCCAAGAAGAAACACCGGAAGTGCAAGAGTGGAGACCTCGTTGCCGCTATTGAGCGTGCTCCGCAGCGCCGTCCTCAGCGCGGTAATGCCACTTTTGAGGAGATGATGGGCCAGCCGTGTCACTTCCATGGACCAAAGTCAAATCACCTCACGCGCGACTGCAATCTCTTAAAGAAGCTGAACAAGCCTTCTGCCCCTAGCCAAAACAAAAAGGATCCTCCTCCGGATGGGGGCGACAAGTTCCCAAAGGAGACTATGTGCCTCATGATCTTCGGCGGTCTAAATGGCTACGAGTCCAAGCGTCGCCAGAAGCTTACAGACCACGAAGTCAACACGATTGAGCCGGCTGTGCCCCAGTACCTACGATGGTCCGAGTCCGTAATTTCTTTCGACCGCTCGAATCATCCCGACTACATACCTCACCCCGGAAGGTTCCCCTTGGTGGTGGACCCAATCATCCGTGGTGTCCGCCTCACCAAGTTCCTCATGGATGGAGGGAGCGGTTTGAACATCCTCTACGTCAAAAACCCTGGACGACATGAAGATTCCTTGCTCAGAGATCAAGCCCACTGTTACACCCTTCCACGGGGTTGTGCTCGGCAAGCTGGCAAGACCACTCGGGCAAATTGTGTTGGCCGTCACCTTCGGTACACACGACAACTTCCGGACCAAGTCCCTTACTTTCGAGGTCGTCGACTTCACAGGTTCGTATCACGCCATCTTGGGGCGTCCCTGCTACGCCAAATTCATGGCCGTCCCTAACTATGTCTACCTGAAGCTCAAGATGCCAGGTCCCCACGGGATAATAATGGTGTAAAGCAATTTTCAGCATGCTTACACGTGTGACCTGAAAAACTGCAACCTCACCGCGGCCCAAATCGTGGTAGCCGAGCTTGACAGCCTCAAGCCTGCTGTGGTTGAGGAAGCACTCCCGGCTAAAAAGACTTCACCATCGACATCATTCCAGTCAGCGCGGGATACCAAGATGGTCTAGGTCGATTTGGAAGACCCCTCCAAAACAACGCAGATCGGGACTACACTACGCGACAAATAGGAAAGCGCGCTCGTCAGCTTCCTCCGCGACAATCGAGACATCTTTGCATGGACATCCTCAGACATGCCTGGAGTCCCGAGGGAGGCTGCCAAGCACTCTCTGAACGCTCGGTCGGACGCCAAACCGGTTAAGCAGTGCCTGCACCGTTTTGCTGAGGATAGACGCAGAGCAATAGGAGAGGAGATAGCCAAACTTCTGTCAGCTGGCTTTATATACCATCCCGACTAGTTAACGAACACAGTGCTTGTTCACAATAAGAATGGAAAATAGAGGATGTGCATTGACTACACGAGTCTCAACAAAGCATGTCCCAAAGATTCCTTCACACTACCTCGCATCAACCAGGTGATTGACTCCACGGCCGGTTGTGAAATTTTGTGCTTTCTCGATGCCTACTCGGGCTACCATCAGATCAAGATGAACGAGGATGACGAGGTCAAGACGTCGTTCATCACTCCATTCGGGGCCTTCTGCTACATCTCCATGCCTTTCGATTTGAAGAACGCCGGTGCTATGTATCAGCGGTGCATACAGTGCTGCCTCTAGGGGCAGATTGGCAGGAACGTGCAGGCCTACGTTGACGACGTGGTAGTTAAGTCCGAGAAGAAAGAGGATTTCCTAACCGACTTGAGGAAACGTTCTCCAACCTTAGGCGATTCAACATGAAGCTCAACCCAGAGAAATGCGTTTTTGGAGTTCCTTTGGGAAAGCTACTCGGCTTCATCATTTTCGAGCGAGGAATCGAGGTTAACCCGAAGAAAATCGATATCATCATCAAGATGGGGCCACCAAAAAGCCTCAAGAATGTCCAACGGCTAACCGGGTGCATGGCGGCTCTCAGCCGATTTATCTCTCGACTCGACGAAAAGGCCCTACCCCTCTACAAGCTGCTAAAGAAATCGGACACCTTTACCTGGATACCTGAGGCTCAAGACGCCCTCGACGGGCTGAAGGAGCTCCTGACCACGTCCCCGGTGCTGATTTTCCCAATGCCCAACGAACTGCTGCTCCTCTACATCGTAGCGACTACCCAGGTGGCTAGCACTGTCTTGGTCATCGAGCGCTCCAAGCCAGGCCACGTCCAAAAGGTTTAGCGCCCGGTCTACTTCATCAGCGAAGTGCTTTCCTAATCTAAGGCGTGGTACCCACAGATACAAAAGATCATCTATGCGGTGTTCATAACGTCTTGGAAGATAGTCCACTACTTCCAAGGACACTCGATTACGGTGGTCAGTTCCTTCCCCATCGCCGACATCATCAACAATCGCGACGCCACTGGAAGGATTGTTAAGTGGGCAATGGAACCAATGGCATTCAGCATAGTTTATGCCCCCGCACGGCCATCAAGTCTCAAGCTCTTGCCGACTTGGTGGCTGAGTGGACAGAAGTCCAATCCCCACCCTCTGCCGTCGACCTAGAACATTGGACGCTCTACTTCGACGGTTCACTGATGCTTCAGGGCGCAGGGGCTGGCATCGTGCTCATCTCTCTGAAAGGGGAACGCTTCAAGTATGTACTACAGATCCACTTCCCGGCGTCTAACAACGTCGCCGAGTACGAAGCCTTACTACACACACTACGCATTGCGACCTCACTCAGAATTTGCCGTCTTCTCGTCCGGGGAGATTCCAAACTGGTGGTCAGGCAGGTCATGAAGGCATGGTCGTGCAGTGACCCCGTCATAGAAGCCTACTGCCAAGAGGTGCGCAAACTTGAAGTCAAGTTCGATGGCCTCGAGATCACGCATGTCCTCCGCCAAGACAACAAGGTTGCAGACGCACTCGCCAAGCTGGGGTCCAGTCGGGATGTCGTCCCAGCTGGAGTTTTTCTCCAGGAGTTGCATGCCTCCTCCATCAAAGTGGAGATAGCATCCGAGACCGAAGAAACACACCCCGAGGGATCCGGTAGCGCTCAACCGACTGCGCAAGAGGTTTTGATCATCACCCTCGACTGGACGATGCCTTTCCTCGACTACATCATACGAGGCACGCTCCCACAGGATCAGACCGAGGCACGGTGCCTTGCGAGGCGTGCCAAGGCCTACGTCGTAATCGAAGGCAACCATTATAAGAAGAGCACCTCTAGGATTCTCCAGCAGTGCATATCTCAAGACCAGGGGAAGCAGCTGCTACACGACATTCACTCGGGAGTCTGCGGGCACCACGCGGCGCCGAAATCGCTAGTTGGGAAATCCTTTCAACAAGGTTTCTACTGGCCAACCGCCGTCTCAGATGCTGAGCACATTGTGCGCACCTGTGAGGGATGCCAATACTTTGCCCAGTAGATACACTTGCCAGCTCAGACACTCCAAACTATCCCAATCACGTGGCCCTTCGCTGTTTGGGGTTTGGACATGGTTGGTCCCCTCAAGAAGGCTCCCGGGGGCTACACACATCTTTTCATCGCCGTCGATAAGTTCACCAAGTGGATTGAAGCCAAGCCAGTCGCTACGATCACTGCACAGCGAGCCGTCGAATTCTTCCTGGACATCGTGTACCATTTCGGTGTCCCCAATAGCATCATCACGGACAATGGCACGAAGTTCACTGGTGGCGCATTCCTCCGATTCTGTGACGACTACAACATTGGCCTCAGCTTTGCCGCAGTAGCACACCCACGCACAAATGGGCAGGTTGAGCGTGCCAATGGTCTGATTATGCAAGGCATCAAACCTCGGATCTGCCAGCGCCTAAAGAAGTTTGCGGGCAAATGGGCAGCAGAGTTGCCCTCGGTGCTCTGGAGCCTGCGGACTACACCCAATCAGTCAACCGGTTACACCCCTTTCTTCATGGTATACGGAGCCGAGGCTGTACTGCCGACTGATCTGGACCATGGATCCCCGCGCATCCACGCTTACAATGAGGACCAGTCGGAGGAAGCAAGACAAGACGCCATTGACCAGCTTAAAGAAGCACGAGAAGTCGCTTCCTTTCGGTCGGCCAAATACCAGCAGGGCTTACGGTGCTATCACAGCCGACACGTACGCAGGCGCGTGTTCAACATTGGCGACTTGGTCCTGCGCCGAGTCCAGTCCAACAAGGACAAGCACAAACTCTCACCACCATGGGAAGGCCCATATGTGGTCGCTGAAGTACTACGCCCGGGGACTTACCGGCTAAAGGATAAGAACGGCAACCTCATCACCAATGCCTGGAACCTTGAACAGCTTCGCCGTTTCTATACCTAAGTTTTGTACTTTCATATTTTAAATATGGACAAATGAATAAATATTTTTTAGTTCCATCTGAGCAACTCTCGGGGTTTCTGACTGGCCTGCTATGTATGCTCATGGCTACGCATAGTAGACACTCGAGGGCTACACCACAACGGGTGCACCCCAGTGCACTCAGGCTCTTCTCCTTCGAACAAATATTTCAATACTGTGTACAAGGCTCAGCGTTAACTCTTTGTCTTTGATCGCCGGTCTACGCCACAACCCTGCGCTACACGAGAAACAGCCCACGGCTAATCTCTACGCAATGGGGGCTACGACGGATCGGCAAGAGCACACACAAAGAGCTAACTTACACATGAACGAATTTTGCGAACGAAGAGATTAATAAAAATAGAATAAGTTCACCATAAAGCATGCATAAACAAGTTACACTCGGCTTTTCGAGTACTTCAAATGCATATGGAACGATTCACATGTTTGATGCCTTATACTATAGGTCGACACTGCCAGCGATGGTGTTCGCCGCAGACTGGACCTCCTCCATCAGTACGGATAGCTCTTCGTCGGTGGTGTCGGCAACAAGTCCTTCCCCGATTGACTCCATGTCGAGTGACAGGTAGTGGGACTTCGCCATTGCAAGCGCCAATTGGGCCCTGGACCGAGTAGACTCCTTCAGCAAAGTCTTTGCCTGATCAGGCACTTGCTGAAGGCGTGCCACGATAGCCTCCGTGTCAGCCGAAGTCGGATCGGCCTCCCAGAGGGCGTCACAGGCCGTAAGAGCAGCCGCCTTCAAGGATCCGACTGTTAGATGTGCTTTTTCAAAGTGCGTCTGAAGCACTGCAACTGGCCACAAGATTGCGTTAGTAAGTCACTCAACGGATTCCGGCTGATCGGACAAGAGTCGAGGGCTTACCAGCGGCGACGTCCTACACTCCCTTCCGAGAGGACTCAACGGCAGCCTTTTCTACCTCCAGTTGCTGGACATGGGTCCTCACCTCCTCAAGCTTCCGAACCTGAGCCCTCATCGTCTAAAGCTCCGCCTTAAGCTTGGCGGTGGCTGCAACCTCCTTCTTAAGCTTGGAGTTTTCATCTTCGGCAGCTACGGCAGACGTTACAAACAGTCAATACAACAAAAGCAGAAGTGACCAAAGAAGTTCAGAGTTCATTACCTTGAGCCCGGGCAGCCTCCCTGCAGGCCTCCTGCTTCGCCAACGCAACCTCGGCCTCCCGCGCGAGCACTTGCTCCTGTGTCGCGCGGACGGTGGCCCTTCAAATTATCCCATTCGGCCTTGCGATGGCCGAGTCGGTCGAAGGCAGGAAGCTGGCCCTGAAGGAACTCGGTCTTATCCCGAGACCTCTTGGTTAAAATCTGCGCAAATGCCAAAGCAAGTTAGCTATTCAGGAAAATTAATCAGAGACCCTCCGCAACCGAGTGGTGGCTCGGGGGCTGTACCCATTGGGTGGACTGATCGTGCCCCCAATGCGGAATCTACAAGCTAACAAAGAGCCTCATCCCGACTGCTCCAGTTGGCCGGAGGCTCGGGAGCTACACCCCAAGGGGTGCACTGTCTGTGCATTCATGGCACAAAGTGAAGAAAACACAAGGACAAAAAACATAACCTCATCAACGGCTAAATCTTGCCATCCACCAAGTAGGCGCTTTCCTTCACGGTCTCCAGATTTTTCTTCAAAGATTTCAACAACTTCGGGAGCTAGTCTCTGAGTTGGTTGGCGGCGCCTATTGCCTCCTCCCACTCTTCCAACTCCCGGACATCGTCGATCTCCTGCAGGACTTTGTCCCGCTTCGAAGGGTTCATCTGGCGGACCCGAAGCGGCTGGAATGCCACGTGGAAGCCCGACGGAGGCGGCGGCACGCAGCACCGGGGTCCCCTTCGGACGCGGCGGGACGATTTGCACTACGCCCCATTAGGACCCGCCTGCTCGGTGGCAGTGGGAGCTTGCGCTCCAGCGATGGACTCTTCTGGCTGATGGGCAGGCAGCGGGGTCGGAGGCGCACCACCCTGTCGGGAAGATGGCTGCGGTGAAGGGACGCCGACAGCCCTCGGGGGAGACGTCGACCGGGGATCCGACCTCGCCGTGTCGTCACTTTGACCAGATCCCTGGGCACTCGGCTTGCTCCTCGGGATATCCCCCGTCTTCCTCGGCCTACAAAGGTAAACAGGATTATCACTACTCTCCACCATAATGAAGGGCAGAGGGCAATCACTCAACGACATAGCTGGCGGATCGTAGCAAGTGAACACGTTTCTGAAGCCCTGAGGCTCACTTCACTGTTGGGACGGTCGCTGGGGTCGCCGACTTCGAGGAGCCTCCTTGCTCCTCAGTGGCAGCAGATGTCGCTGGGGCAGGATGGGCAGAGGAGCTGCCCTATCCCCCGAAGGCAGCATCAGTCGTCTGTTTTCCCCTCCTCCGAATGAGGGGGACCTCGTCTTCATCCTCCTGAAGGTTCTCTTCAGGAGTTGCCGCAGTCGGCGGTGGGGCGCTGGCCTCCTTAGCCACAGTCGTTTTCCCCTTCGACGACTCGGCGGCGGCGGTGGAGGTCCCGACCCCCTTCTGTGGTAGTTGACTGCTGCTTGGGCCACCAGTATACGGCGGTCGGTTACAAGGCTCGTTCTCCGGGAGCGGAGCCTTGGAGTTGAATCCGAAAAGATCCTGCAAAGTCAGATTCCACAAACAAAATCAGAGCATGGCTCAGCTACAACACAGACTACGAGTATCAACGACAGAAGATACATTGCTTACCTTGCTCAGGGGATTGGCTAGGCTGAAGGGCACCGGATGCCCTGAGGTGTCCAGGTTCGCGTCCTGGGCCACCAGCTTCCTGACTCGGCTCTGCTCGTCCTGCTCCGTGAGCACATCGGCTGACTCCCGGGTCACATCCTGATGATTGATGTACTCGTACATCAGATGGACCCTCAGCTTGGCGGGCTAGATCCGACGGCTGATGAATGTCGAGATGACCCCGACTCCGGTGACTCCCGCCTAGAGCACTCGGGCAAGCTGCCCGCGAAGGACTTCAACCCCGGGGCGATCCCAATCCTGTGGGAGCTCGATCCAGCTCATGTTGCTCTCGGGAGGATGGCCTCCGAACCTTGAAAGCGAAGGCTCGAGGTTGGAGCAGTAAAAACTATTCCGAGTGCCACCCTTTGTTGGACGACTGGAATGGGATCTCAAGGTAATGCTACCCTCATGTATCTGCTCTAAAGTGTCCCAGATTTCCTTGGCAGAGTCCATGGTGCTGACTCTGTTGAAATCATGTTCTTGAAGGCCCATGAATATGGCTGTGGCAGCTCTTGCATTATTCTGCATATTTCTTTTGTCGTTGATGCTTGGTATTATGGTGTCTTCCAACCTGTAGCCTGCATTCACAATCTTCCAAACATCTGGGTCTATAGCGATAAGATGCATTTGCATCTTTCTTTTTCAGAATGCATACTTAGTTCCATCAAAGATAGGGATTTTACCCTCATAGCCCGACATCCTTTAAACTCTGGCTGTTAGGCCAAGTCAAAGAGCAACCCGCTCTGATACCAATTGAAAGGATCGTATGTGCCGACTAGAGGGGGGTGAATAGGAGGCTAACCAATTTTAAACGATTACTTCACTTTATCAAGATTAAGGCTTAACAGGTTGAAGGGTTGAGCTAGCTGTTAGACAGGTCAACTACTCAGGCGGTATTTGATATGTAAATTAACACACAGCTGTCACACAGGTGGATAACACGGGTAAACAGAAAGCCGTAAACAGATGTATAAGACAGATAGCTGTGTAATAGGTAACTGGCACAGATGTGTGATAAGCAATAAAGCAACTGTGACATAGCTAGATTAACACAGGCAATGAGAAAGGATTACAGCTGGATTGTATATGACAGTGAATCACATAAGCATGCAAATCAGATGAGCAAGAAGGTACTGAATGTAAAGTACTCAGAGAGACAAGGATTTTTCACCGAAGTTCCCACTCTTTTCAGAGATGGTACGTCTCCGTTGGAGAGGCTACTCCGAAGAGATCGCCAGCACTGAATCATGCTTGTTCTCCGAGTACCTGAGTTTTCAGGTCTCTTTCTCTTGCTTGTGGAAGTCCTTTCGCCTTGCAGCAGGTAGACCTCAGATCACCTTCACAAACTACTGTACCAGCCCACACAAGTTTGGGTGGTCACAGCAACTCCTACACCCGTCTAGGAGTAGACACTCCAAGAAAGAATCTGCAACAACAACTCTTGGAGGAACCAGTGCTCTCTGCTCGAAGCTCTAACTCTCACTTGAACTAAGACTTAGGAAGGTTTGCTTCTGTTCAGGAGAAAAGAGGTTAGCAATGGTCGAAATGGATTGTAGAGGTTTGGCAAAGGTTGAGATCTGCGACCTCCCCTAGTCCTCTATATATAGAGTCCACAGGCACCTAACCGTTACACTCATGCCACGTAGGATTAAGTGGGTCACCGGTGACACAGCTAATCACAACGCACAACGGTAATCGGCTCAGACAGATCGACACATGTGTTACCGGAGGCTGACACAGGTGAAACCCTAACTGACGTAGCCTCACTACTCAGCCCGGTTCTGGCATATTACATGCCCTAAGCGCACACACTAACTCTGATGCAAAACTGTTGTTACAGGGCCACTGACCTCAAGGCATCAGTGCCGCTATCCAACACTCTGAGCATTGAGCAAAACAACACCCAAAAATCATTGCTACTTCATCCCTCTTGATAGTACAGGTGTTTCCTAAGGACTCGAGAAAACTAGCAAACCTAGGCTTCAGCTTCCACCAACTGTAGTCACGACCCTTGACGCATCAAGCCACCATCACCTTGCTTGCAACTCCTTACACAGCACCGGCTTCTTCACAGCTGTGGCACAGCTGCCTATCGCAACTATCTCCTTGTCCTGAAAACCACTTTTGAACTTTTAGGTGGTCATCCTTTTCTAGATGAATCCTCTTCCTGGAACCTATTCATCCTGCTTACATTCATTGTAAATATTAGATTCCAGTTTAGGTTACCATTAACCATCAAAACCATTTAGGGGTCTAGATGCTCTTTCACCGGGTATCGTCAAGGAGGACAAAGCTGGCCCTCTGGACATAGGGTGGGCCGGGCCGATTATTTTAGGGAATGTTACATGTATTTGGGTGCAATCGTATCCTACAACCCGCATCTAGAGATGCGTACTTGTTCTTCGAAATATTCATACGCGGTTGACCGCACGGGGCGGTTGTTTTCTAACCCAACAAACTGACTGGTCAAAACTTAAAACCCCACACCTTGACCATTTTGTGCTAATCTATCCAACCGCCTCACTCATTCGCTTCCCCTTTTTGTCTTCTCAAGCGAGTCTTCTTCCTCTGCCTCTTTGCCTCTCTCTCCTCCAACCACGGCGTGGTGGCCAGCGACCTCCACCATCATCAAGGAGCCATAGCCCTGCCCACCTCCGCCGTGCGTGCCCACTGCCGGCGCTAGCATAGGAAGCCCAGGGGAGGTAGGGGCAGTTAGATCTTATTATGGTTCTTCTCTTTTTTGTTTGTATTTTGAGTTGAGAAGTTTAGATCTAGTGAACTGAAACTTGTTGTTCGGATGTGTTGAAGCTGGATTTCCTTGGACTGAAAGCTTATTTACATTCGGGTTGAGAGTTAATAGTGTACCTTTTTTAAGTGGTGGTGGATTTTTTCAAAGTTAGTAGTGGATTTTTTTTCTTCTGAAAGTTCTAATTTTATATTGTGGAAATCTTCTATTCACATAGTTGAAAGCTATTGATCTATATGGTTGAAAGATGTAGTTGAAAGTCTTGATTCTAATAGTTGAAAGCTTTTTTTTTGCTTCACTTTCAGGTTCGGCGACACTACCATTTGCCGGTGTCAAAGTTGGAGGTGGAAAGCGGAAGAAAAAGAGAATACACGGTGACAGAGCTAAACAGAAATGATGATTCATAAGAGAGAAAAGATATGAGAAAAACGAGTCGGTATATAGGACTCTTCATTCCCACAGTATTATCTTCGCCGTCGAAAATTAACCGTCTCCATAGTCGACCGTAATAAGGACCCTTTTGTTCTCTTAGCAAAACGGGTGGCAAATAATTATGTCACCATGGACTATGTGCAATGCCTCTTGCAAGATGTCCACCGTGCCATTTAGTGTGTTTCTGCATCATGCAGCAGATGGTCACAAACGAGCCAGCCGTCATATTTGACCGGTCAATAGCGTTTCTTTACTCTGAAATACTAGCACATGCATGCATGATGAGCATGGCATATCGTTCTCTCTCTAGGCACCTTTGCATCTCTTGAAATCGTCGAACTGATCTAGCTTAGAAACTGCTTGTTGATTCACGAAGCGGCTATATAACTTGGTTGATGCTCACACTTATAATTGGCGCCCTTACAGATCGATACGATTCATTCATGCAATTAATGATCACACGCATCCATAGGCGATCAGGCAAAACATTTGCTGAAATTAACAGCCATTGGAAGAAAACGCAGCGAATACTTTGAATCAACAGCTCTTATTACATTCCACCGTAGGTGAAGATGCATGGCAGACGCATGCATCAACCATCTCAACCAACAGCAACCGAAGAACACAAAACTATCGCAAGAACCTGCCTCGATCGAAGCTTTCACCTCTACATTCTCCCCAAGACCCCAAAGCCACGGGCACACCGTTTCCTCGCCGGCCGGCCGGCCGGCTTGCGGCGACACCTGGTCGCCGCTGCCGCCGCCGCCGCCGCGCGCGCGGCATGCACGCACGCAGGCGCGCTGTTCAGGCTTTACAGCTCGCCAGCGATCTCGCGCGCGCGCTACTCGGCGCTTTGGTCGAAGTTGAGCGCGTAGCTCTTGGAGTCGTAGCTGAACGCCGGCGCCTTCCTCCTTCGCGCTCCTCCTCCTCCGCCGCCGCCGCCGCCGCATCCCCTCCTCCTCGCCATGATCTCCTGCGCCACCGCCTTCCACCGCAGCTTCGCCCTCGCCGACCGCTCCAGCTGGGCGACGCGCCTCTCCTCGCCATCGTTCAGCGCCCTGTACTCCAGCCGCCGGCCTGACGACGCCCTCGACAGCGACCGCCCGAAGCAGCTGAAGCTCTGCGGGATGTACTCGTTATCACACGCCGCCACCGACGTCGCGGCGGGCATCGAGGCCGTCTGGTGCACAAGGCTGGCCATGGCAATGCAAGGAGAAAAGAGAAGATTTTGAGAGATGCAACAAGATTGCTGCTGTGTGGATGGATGCCGTGCCGGGCGCAGTGCGTAGTCAAGCCAAACTCTGTCGAGACGAGACGATCATATGCGGCTTTGTGGTCTGTGAGATCCAGAGATATAATAGCGGGCGATGAACTGTCCGATCAAATGGGAGCCATCGCAGCATGTCTCAAGATCTGTTCTTTATTGGGCTCAGTCCTTAAAGAAATGGCAAGTTGCTGTACCGGAACCGTCCTTGTTTATCCTGCTTTTGGCGCCATCAGGGAATTCTTGACTGCCTTTGACTGACCAGACCGTGAAAGCGCGTTAGTTATCTTCCCCATGGCTCTATACAAGAGATCCCATCTGCTGGTAAGGGTAAAATTTGTAAAACAGAAGTAATGATAGGTACAGATGTAGTAGATTCCTAGATGGCTAGATTGGAATCTCAATCCAACAACTTGAACTGGCCAACTAGTTACAAAGGAGAGTAGTAATGGAACAAATTCCAAGATTTCTAACAACCAGAAACGAAGAGTAAAATTTCTGACGATTTATACTGTTTAGTCTAAAATAACATCATTCAGTGGGCAGAAATGTTGAAGCTCCTGTTGTTAAGAACCGGCTAATAGAATAAACATGTTAGTATCGCTATATCAGTAAGCCAGTGGTGAAGTGGTCCAACACCTAGAATAATAACGTCACCAGCATCTCCCATAAACAAATCTGCACAGCGAGCACGATACAAGCAGTACAGTACACTCGAACCAGCTGCCCAACTCGATTAAATCATTCACCCTGACATGTTGACATGCATCTTGGTATCATCCAAGCTAAGCTAACCCCTCTGCTCTCTGCAACTAACTTAAAGAAGCAGCTAGGCCCAGTGGTCAAGTCTCCTAAACACAACACTTGGAATGTATGCAAGTTGAGCAGCACTTCCCCTAAATAAGTATAACAAACAAATCTACAGGGCAAGTGCGTAGGATACCTGCAATCTATTCAGATCAAGCATCAAACTCGATTAGAATCATACACAATTATTCAGACCAGCGGCGCAGATACGACAACGTGATAAGTTGCAGCTGCTTTATTTGATTAATCATTGTAACGAATGGATGGGTTTAGCCTTGCTGTTAATTAGCAATCAGTTCTTGTTATGCTAGCATTGCTATATGTACAAACACCTAAAGACAAGATGTCTGATTATTTCATGTGGGCACCATCAGAATGTTGGATTATGGCAGATCTTTGGAATATAGTCAAAACCTAATACTCCGTCTATTAGTCTAAAATGGCACTTACAGCTCTTGAATCATTATGGGCCAAAGAATTTAAAAGTGAACTATTTCCAAAGAAATCCTTTTGGATTGTCAGTTATCAGAAGGGATGCCGCCCCTATATTGGGAGCTCTACTTGCCAACGATGATACAGTAATCAGCAAAACATGTTCACCAGATCATTAACCAAGTACACGCCCCAATCAAGAACAAGACATGCCGTGAACAATTGATTTATCACCAACCAGAAAAATTGACCCCAGGAACTCAATAGGTAAAGACCCTTGGATACTAGCATATGGTTATCCAACAAAAGAAATGTCGAATAAAATCTTCCCGCGCAATGTTGTTAGTTCTAGAATGGACATATGAATGCTTACCCCATATTGCATGATCACATGAAATGGAACTATCATGGTTCTGGTTTACTTCTAGATTAGATGTAATTACATATCTTTTGACCTAAAATTCATGGCATGGACAACCAGATACCCCTGCAGAGCTCATTTACGAAGTTTACAACAAAATCATCATTCCAAACTCATCTCTGAAAACTTCTTAATTTTCATGGAAGAAGCAAATCTGATCCAAACACAATAACATCCAGCTCTTGAATTATTATAGGCTAGGGCTGAATTTTCAAAGGAAAATATTTCCTTAAGAATTCACTTTTGGAACATTGGCAAAGAAAACAGCCCAACCAAAGCATTTGGTGGTATGGACAATGGATTTATCACCAACTGAAAAACTTTCTCCCAGAAAGTTGACAGATTAAGGCCTTGATAGTTGATACAAGGGCATGGTAGCTGGAACAGAGAAATGTTAACTACAATATCCCACCCAATACTACTAGTTATACCATTTCCCTCATGATACTAAATGCGCATTGCATCATTACCTGATATAAAATTTGCATCCTTCAAGTAAGTTTACGACTAAATGCTTGTAGCTCTTATGCCCAATGTTTAAACTATGGACTATGGGCAACCCCAGTTAAAGCTGCAGAGCTCATTTGTAAGTATAGAACATGAAAGCTCCAAAAGCTTCTCACTTGATGGTGATAGCTAAGTTATACTGGAAACAAAACTAGTTTGTATCATTTGCGGGATCACAACACGGCGACAAAAAGAACTAAACATGAACAGCACATTGCCAAGTTTCTTGCTCCATTGCAGGATTTCTGTTAATAATACATCTCTAAAAAGCATTGCCAACCTACGCAAGGTTAGATCAAACTCCAAACATTGTCAATAATCTGAACTTCCAAGGATCCAAACCTGATTCAGTCTCAGTAAACTCACAAGATACTTCTCCCCAGGTGCATGAGAGGTAGGTTTAACACCTTACATCCCTAAAAGCATTACTTACTACTTAACACAAAACTGAATTCCAAGCTGCAGAGAATTAAGTCAAAGAACCGAAGCTTAACCGAACCCTTGGCTTCAGGCCACGAGGGTGCTGGCGGTGGTAGACTCGTACTTCCAGGCCGCGGGGATCTTCTTGGTAAGGCGGTAGTAGCGGGTGAGGCGGTGGACCCTGCTCTCGACGAGGATGAGCCGGAACTTGGCGTCGACGTCCGTCCTGTTCCTCTCCAGGTGCTTCCTGATCGCGACGGCCTTCTTGATGAGGAAGTAGAGGTCCTCGGGCATCTCGGGCGCCAGGCCGCGGGCCTTGAGGACCCGCACGATCTTGCCGCCGGTGACGCCCTGGCACAGCGGGATGCCGTGGGCGTCGCGGAGCATCACGCCGATCTGCGACGGCAGCTGGCCCTTCTTGGCGGCACGCACGATCATCTCCTCCACGTCCGGCGCGGCCGTCTTGACCCACCCAGGGGAGTCCCGCTTGTAGGGGAGCACCGAGGAGGACATCCCCTTCCCGTGGCTGTGCATGCGGCCCATGGCGGTGAGCGGCGTGCGGCTGCGGCGGCGAGGGAGAGAGGCGGCTGCGGCGGTGGGGGAGGGAAACCTAATGGAAATGGGACGATAAACCTCCCTGCCAGTTAATATTGCTATAGCATTGCAGATGGGCCTGGCCCATGCAAGTACTCAATCAGCCCAGTTAAAGCCCATAAGTCGTTATCGCCGTTCGCGGATAAGATCCGAGCCCACTTTTGTATTACTGACTTAAGCTTGGCCTGGCCCATTTAGCCATTGCCCAGACCAAGAAGAGACCAACCGAACGCTGACTCTCTGGGGAAAAAAAAATAACGCGGACTGATTTCTTTTTTAAGGAAAAAACTACCTCCACGGAGCCCTTTTGGATTTCAGGAATCTGAAAACGTAGGAATAGGAAATACACAGAATCCAAATGTTTATTGCATGTTGAATCATAGGAATCAAAACTGCGTGAATTGCTTACAAGAGGTGTTTGGATGTTCCAAGTAATTTTGAGATTAGATGTTACTTAATTATAAGAGAAAAGAGAGGAAAGAGAGTATATGCATTGAGCTCATTTTTTATTTTCTCCAAAATTTATAGAAAAGAATCTTATCACGTAAGATTCTTTTGGTGCAATCCGACGATCTAAAAGACATGGATAGGAATTTTTCGTTAGGATCGCAATCCTCCATTTCTTATCTAGAATTTCTTTGTTATTGTCACGACCCATATCTCGGAGCCGCGACGTATTACCCGCAACTGCCCAGGAGTTCTTCAGTTGCAGGAGTGGAGCAGATACATCACCAGCACAGTGTTAAAACATTCGAATTATATTACAGAACAACAAAATAAGCTTAACAGCAGTTTTAACGTCCTCCTTTGCATATCTGGCCAGGTAGTTAAATTGGTGCGGATATTCTAGCACCGGTCGGTTTCCTTGTTTAAGACAAAGGAACTCTCGTCGCTTAAGTGCAAATATTCCCGGTGGGATATGTACCTTGCGAAATTCTTCGGAGAACTCCTTCCAAGTGATGTCATCCTTCTGCTGATGAGCTTCACGATAATTGATCTACCAGGATGAGGCAGGTCCTTGTAACTGGTGAGATGCGAATAAAACCTTTTCCTTATCCGAGCATTGAGTAGTTTCCAATTTTCGCTCTACATCTCTCAGCCAATCGTCCACATCGAGGGGTTCGGCTGAGCTTGAAAAGGTTGGTGGGTGGGTTTGCTGAAAGTCACTCCATCTGCTTTTTCCATTGTTCTCCTGCGATGATGCTGCTCCTGGGGTTGGTGATGCTAGCTTGGCAGCGATCTGTTCCAGTATTTTCGCTTGCATTTCCATCATTCTTGCCTGATTGGTTTCCGCCTACTGTCTTCCTCGTTCCATAGCTAATAATATCTCTGCTAGACCTGGCATTCCTCCGGTCTGCCCATTGCCACTAGGATTTTCATTCCTAGTGTTCTGGTTTCCCGATATTTTGATTATTAAATTTTCAAAAAGTTTTTCTGCATGATTTCAAAATTGATGTTAGTTGGTAAAATTATCTTTGAAGCAGGGAAGTGAGAAGATTTATGAAAATTTTAAACCTTGCTATTTTTGAAATGTGGAAGAGAAGCATTCATACGAGAAACAAATTAGTTTTATTACACGAACATAGTTCATTACACATATTGATAGGTTGATAGCATACACATCACCACATGATTACAAACAACACACATACTGCAACATGCTCACAAGCAACACACAAGGAATAACGTCTACAAGTAGGGCTAGGCTCTACCTACACACTAGCGACACTACTAGGGTACATAAAACATCCTATGCTCGGTACGCCAGTCCTTCTTCCTTACTAGTCCTCTGAGGGAGGGTTACTGGAGGTGTACCACACGCGTTCTATGGGCTCTTCTTCTTCGTCTTCAGCGGTGGGTGGTGCCGCGTTTTGGGCTGGCGCCGAATTGGCTTGGGATGAGGTACCGCCTCTTGAGAATCTGGGAGTAAAACGTCGTAGGTAGTCACGAGCTCTCATCAAGCGGTGCAGCCTTGCTCCTGGACCACGGGACTGGTCACCACTACAGGGTGGAGATGGAGCAGGCTCATGCACTGGGGTACGTGGAGTCTTGCCACAGGAAGATCCTTCTCCATCTTCAATGCGCTGCTTCCTGTTCAACTCAGAATGGAGGTTTCGGTTATCACCTAACACTTGAAGCAGTTCACCAAACCTTCAGATAGCTTGTATACAGTCCTTGGTGCAGTACTTCCGTGGAAGCGATATGGCGTACGGTTTCCATTTCCGTTTCGTCATCTTCGTCAGCGCTAGGCATGATCACAATAACACCATTGTCGTCTTCGTTCTCCTGGGGAATGAGACGGAATTAAGAGAAGTGGAATATGTCGTCGTAGCGACAACGGATGAAAAGGACTGCCTTTCTTGCGGCTTAAAGTCTTGCATCATCTTCATGAGCCCTGATTCTCTTGAAGGTATGGCTCTTACCGAGAATCTTCAATCTAACCCATCCACTCCAATGGTAACACATTCCTTGGACCTTGATGGTCCTAGCGTGAAAAACTGGAAGGTCTTCATGGGGCACGTTAAGGTACTCCAACATCCTCCATAACAGGGTTGCCCAACCGCCTAGCTAGCTTGGCTCGGTGACGAATGTGTGCACCATCCTACGGAAGTTTGAGGTTAGAGGAGAATAGGAAGCTCAAACCAAAGTTCAAAAATGCATTCCTAAGAAAGGTGAGGTAGCAAAGGTTAGGATCAGACAGCAGTAGCACTTATATATATATATATATATATATATATATATATATATATTTGAAATCCTTTGTATTTTGGAATTAAGTTTTGCAAACATTGTCCTAAAGCCAACTTATCCTAGGGTCTTATCCTACGGTCAAGGCTGGCTCTGATACCACTCTGTCACGACCCCATATCTCGGAGCCGCGACGTATTACCCGCAACTGCCCAGGAGTTCTTCAGTTGTAGGAGTGGAGCAGATACATCACCAGCACAACGTTAAAACATTCGAATTATATTACAGAACAACAAAATAAGCTTAACAGCAGTTTTAATTTACACAGCGGACTGGGGCATCTGAGCCCAAAGTTTACATTACAAAATGGACCTATTCCACAGGCGCCTCGAGCGCGGATAAGACCTAAAATTCGTACTAGTCTCCGTCAAAACATTCTTCCTCGTATGGTCCATCATCGAGGTCCTGCGCATCTGAGAGGGTTGGTGCAGTAATGAGTACACGACGTACTCGGCAAGCCACTGTTGGGAAAGCATTCTATTTAACTACATGCTTTGGATTTCAAAGGAGGGGTGTAGGGTTTAATATTCGGTGGATGCATGGTCCTAGTCTCCTCCTTAGCAACTTAAATCCTCTTCGTTAAAACATTTTAAAGACAAATCGTTGAGTTTAAGCAACCCCGCCGGGTTAGCGACAAGTTTAAATAACCATCACCAAATTCTACTTGTGCCTCGTACCGAGAATCACCTCTAAACACAGCTCCATTAACCGGGAGCACGGCGTATTCGAATACCATTTGTCTTGACTCTGCAGAGTTGCTCAGCTTTACCCACATGATGTCCGTACCTCCTAACATCACTGCAGTCATACACACGCCCATCGGTGTGTCGACAGAGGTAGGCTATCAAGACTTTTTATCTGCTCTATCTTTTGAAGTTTCTACCCAGGAACTTTCATCACTCGCCCTTCCGAGAGCCGACGGGCCAATGTCAACTACGCGGTTCAGGAGGTGAGTGAGTCCCAATTGTGATTTCCTACCGAGTAGCCTATCACCTTTTTTGCTTCTGCGGGCCTCCCAGAGAAGTGGGACGGCAAGCCAGTCTGTAGTCGTTCAACGGGTAGAGCAGACTTACTAGGCCAGGTTTGACGAGTCGAACATGTGATTGAGCGGTTCTTATGTTCATCACTAAGCACAAGGGTTGTATCCTTAACTGCCCCGAGTAAGGTAATCCACTCGATTACCCTTACTCCACGGAAAGGGTATGACTGCACAATCGATACACGATGGGCCCCATCTTCTCTGTCCCCTACCGTTGGCAACTTCATTTTAATAACACATACATCGGGTTTTTAACTAGGGTTACCATTACTCTTGAAGATTCTCCAACCTAGTTTCTAATGCCGGTAAAAGGGTACTGATAGATTCATATTTATCCTAAGGTTTTCGAGGTGAATATGGCCTACAAAGATTGACTAGGCTGTGGGGTGGTAGGTATTAACTACGCATTCATGTCATTCCAAAGATATACGTAAGAAATTAACATGCGAAAAATAATAACTAAACTAGTAATTACAGTAATTAACATGGCATGTGGGATCGACATGGACAAGAAATGTGACTTGCCTACTGCACCTTAGTCGTTCGGGTCGATATCTTCGCGAAGGTCTTCACCGTCGGGATCCTGTCCTAGCGTCGGTTCGTTGCTATCGTTCCCTAGTTTGCAAAAAGATCCAAACAAACACACACACATAAGTCTGGGCTCGACGAATGCGAGCTGGGAGCAAAATGCATATTAATTGAAAATAATGCTGAAAATAAGGTGTCGGGGTGAGCGGGATTGGAACCGGGACGTCGAGAAGCTGAAGAAAATAGTAGGGTTCGAGTTAGGGTTTTCGGACGGGGTTCGGAATATGAGGGGTGAAGGGGTTTTGTGGGTTTTGGGCATCAAAAAGTGAGAATTTGGATCAATGGATAACAAAAATGGAACCGCGTCGTCGAGACGATCGAAACGGTATATAATAGTGTTTTTAGGGTTTCGGGCCCGACGGGTCGAACCCTAGGCCCGCAAAAGTATTGGGCCCATTAGGGCCCTCGGGTTGGGCTGAATATGGGCTAGGGTTGGGTTGGATTTGGGCTAGGGTAGGGCTTGGGCTTGGGTTAGGGTTTTGGGCCCCAACAGAAAAGAAAATAAAGAAAAAGGAAAAGAATTTGAAATCTTTGCTGGGCTCAATCTGCTGAGGTTGGTGGGCTGACAATGGGCTGCTGTCGGGTTACTAATGGGCTTCGGCCTGTTAAGAAAAAAGAGATAAAATAGAATAAAAATAAAAATAAAATAGGCTGGGCCGGCCTGTTATACTCGGGACCGGCCCGAGAAGTGTGTTGGGCTGGCCTGTGGGGGAGAATGGGTGGCAGCCCAAGGAGGAAGAGGGCCGAGTTCTGCTTGGGAGACAGGGGAGGAGGGACGGAGAGATGGTTGCCGGCGACGGGGATGAAATCCGTCGCCGGTGAGGCTCGCCGGAGTCGGTTGGTAGCTCGGGAAGCAGCTAAGAGAGGTCGGGACCTCGTTTTTGAAGAAAATGGGATGATTCCCGCGGGGTTTTGAGCTAGCAACAGAGAGGGAATTAGGGGAGGAACGGCCGCCGGTGTCGAGGGACGAATTGCTCACCGGTGGCGCTTGTCGGACGAAATTGAGTAGTCAGGGAGCATCTAAGGGAGATCGGGGATCCATTTTTGAAGAAAATGGGTGGGGTTCCCATGGAAGAAGCGCTCGACAACGGCGAGGGCCCCGGGTCTACTCCGCTGGAGACGAGGGCGATGATGGTGAAGTTGCCGAGGCTTCGGGAGGAAGGAGGGGAGCTCGGGGGTACTCTGGAGAAGGATGGGAAGGCTCGGGAGAGAAGAAGAGGTCGGGTGCTTGGGTAAGGAGCTCGGGTTACCTCGCCGGTGGTGGAGAAGGCGGCGGTGATGGGGTCGATTGGACTCGGGAGCTAGGAGGAATGCGGTTGGGGAGGCACAGGGAGGGAGGTGAGGGCTCGGTTGCTCGCGCGAGTGGGGAAGGAGCTCGGGAGCGCGTGAGGTGAGCTAGGGATGCACTGGAAGGGAGCGAGGTCGGGGAAGGGAGAGGCGGAGCTCGGCAATGCCGGCCTTTATAGCCGAGCGGCGGAGCGGCCGGGACGCGAGACCGAGGTACGGAGCTCGAGGGAGGCTGGACTCGTGGCGACGACGAGGATGGCGTGGCGTGAGGAGGCGCTCGGGAGCGACATGCGCAGGCGAGGTGGCGGCCGAGCGCGAGTGGAGGTGCAGAGCGGGAAGAGAACCGGCGACGCGTGGGCTGGACCTCGAGCGCGGCAACGGGCAGAGCGGGTCCCGCCAGGCGCCGATGCCGAGGACGAATGGCGCAGCGATGCCGGCGGTTCCTTAGATGGCGCGATGAGACGGCGATGGCGACAGGACGAAGAGGCGAGGAAGACGATGCTGATGGTGGGCTGCCTGGGCCGCGCGATTTGAAGCGGGCTGAGAAGGAAATTGGGCTGAGGGAGAGAAGCGGCCCAGAAGAGGTTTCGAATTTTTAAAACTTTTGCAATTTTCGGTTTTGCTACAGTTATGAAAAGGGCTTGACTGATGGTAACCTCTTGGCCGAAAAAGCGTACATATGCACAGATATATAAACCTGAACAATATCGAAATATCCGGTGTTACGTTCAAAGAAATATTAACTCTGGCGTTTTGCACAAGCACAACTGGTGTCAAATTAGGCAGCGCAAATGGTATATGTTTTAAGAAAGTACTACAGTATTCATGCCAAATCAGACTGATAAGAAGTTTTACATTTGCATCCACGTGAGGCTGACCCGTGACAGGAGCTCGTCACTAGGCGGTAATGCAGCCGTGTAGAAATTTCCTTGTTAACTATTAGCTGTCTTTACCAAACCAAGGAAATCCACTTATTCAAGACTCCAAATTAGGCGAGGCATGGCTGTCAAAAATAGCGATGGCTGAATAAGCAGGTCTAAAGTTTACGGCCAATCGCGTCAGCGTGCTGCTTTCAGGCATGATCATCAAGTGATGATGAGTGATAAGGCACCTTTTCAGAAAGCTACTTTGTTCTGCAGCACGTAACACAGTGCACAACAGCAGATTACGCAATGCGACTCGAAAACTCGTGCTAAATTGTGTTGCTTAAAACTTTTAGTTCTAAATTTACCTTCTCTTGTCATAAGAACAAGAGAAGATGCGTGCCTCACCCAATCTATATGCTTGCTTCAAAAAGAAAAGAAAATTAATATATGCATGAACTTGAAGATCCATGCTTAAGGTTGTAGTCTCACCAACTACATGTTTGATGGACTTCTATTAAGGGTTTCCTGAGATTTGATATGTGAGGTAGTTGATCGAATATCACTGGCTGGTACAGCCGTACAGGGAATTGCATCTAGGGTTGCTACCTTCTTATCCCCTTATCTCGTTGCTTATCCGTTTGTGTTGAATTGCAAATCTCCTTTCCCGTCCCAAAAAGGAAGACTTGGTGATATTGGGAATTTGGGAACAATGCAAGTCTAGGCCTAATAGACAATAGACCCTTGGTGCTTGGTGATACATCTCTCTGGTTCTTACCCAAAAAAAATAAAAATTCCTTATCTACATTTTTGGATAAGGTCATATAGCCTTTTCATGGTCTACTGCACACGATTTTGCCAGCTAGATGCTAATTGGCCATGGTACAAAAAGAAGGTAGGCTAATCCTTTATGATCATGTTTATAATGGGTGCAATGCATTTCTCAAACCGAACAGCCCCAACCAGCTTGGCCTGTCAAATGTATTTCTGGTAATGAGCCATGACAAAGACATCTTGAATTATACTACCATTTCTGTGACAATAAAATGGTAGGCATGTTGCAGTAGACTTGCTATACTTTTTAGTATGTACTACTACGACAGTCTTGAAATCTGGCAGCGTAGCAATGTCTTTACGGTATCTTTAGATGGATATGGACGATCTATTTATAAAGATCTAATGGTGAAAATGAATCTATACTGTTGTCTTGAGTAATATATGTGAACCAATTTAAACAGTGTATAGACATTAGGGACAAAATTGGAAGAGATGACAACAATTTCCCCAAGTCAGATCTGATCGCTATCCGCAGCCCAACACAAAGCACGCTGCAGCAATCTCACGGCCAACCTAACCCAAGCACCATCGTTCATCGCCCTACCAACGGCGGCAGCAACGCAGCGAAGGCTGACGAACGAGCGCAAGGTAGGCGGGCGGGCGTGCGATGTTTGCTCGGTGGTCAGTGACCTCTCTGTCGGCCCTGCAGCCTTAGCTGCTCTGTCCGCCGTTGGTGGCCAACACTCCCTCTCCTCTATGGTAAAATCTCACGTAGCCAGGAAAATCTATACGCACTATACAAGGTATGATGAGATAACGCACATGAAACCAAGATTTGTATTGGTTTGTCAAATTAATCTTGCGTGCGGTTATACATTATGTTCAATCTCGGCCATGCACATGTTATATTTTTCCATCACATGTAATGATTGAGTCACGACTTGTACACTTTGCCGATCATTTTCACGGCTGCACTTGTATATGTACTAGTAGTAGACAAGGTAATGGATGATGTTCTTACCTTTTTGTAGTACGTGAGTGTTGCACGGATGTTGGTAGTAGATGATATTATGACTTTTTAATGGGCGCAAATGACTCATTTCCAATGTGATCAAAGATGAAAACCTGTGAAATTTGAGAAAAGTTCTAAAAAGGGCAAATCACCAGATCGTTTGACTATAGAAGGGCACTTAATTAATTAAGATTAGAGAAGGATAAATCCTAGATTGCAATAAATACAAGGAGTATATGATTGACTATAATAACATGTTACAAAACGGTCATTTTCTATTTTGCCTTGATTTCACTGGTTATGTTAATTCCTTGGATTTGTAGGCACATAAAATGTTTAATTAAAAGTTTGGATTGTATCTTGGTACTTAGGGGGTGTTTGGTTGGGTTTTTCAGCAGCTTTTGCAGCCCAACCAAGCGGCCAGCATTTTAGCGGCTTTTGCCAACAGTAACTGTGGACTTTGCAGTGGAAATTCAGCTGTTTGGAAAAACTGCCTTCTGCCAGCTTTTTACAATGTGCTGAAGTTTCAGTGCTCATTTTCTAAAATGTTGTATATTGATTAGATCAACCAAAACCCATATGTTCACTTTTCTATAGCCACAACAGTTTTTCCAGACAGCCAGCCAACAGCAGCTTTGTTAACAGCCACAGCTCAACCAAATAGGCCCTTAGATCGTCGAAGTGCACCGCCACATCCTGTCCTACCATGTCAATTGGAGGATCTAGCTCGGGGTCATTGCATGCCCTCCTTACCAGATTTTGATCCGCCTATGTTTCTATGTGCTTGTTGAGAGCCAGCGGCCCGATACATTTCCAAAACTGAGAATAACACACGTCAGCTTTTCTTAAGTTGCAAAAAAGTGAAGGCGATTT